>OZ004711.1:21777706-23000831 GCA_963924515.1 Vespertilio murinus | reverse complement strand
TCTGGATAGCATTCTCTCCATCCACTCCATTCAAATACTCTGTCGGAACACAAGTCCTTCTTTCATTCCCTTGGCACAAGGTTCCCTTGGGGTCCTCCTTACCTGCTGACTATTCCTTCTTAGTCTTTCCCTCATGGATGCCTCTCTCTTGTTCCTCCTCTGAATGTTGGAGTCTTCCCAGGACCAGTTCTGAACCATTTTATCTTCTTTGTTTAACTTTTCTCCCTAAGTGATGTTATCTGGTCCCATGGCTTTAAGTAATGCCTACATGCTTAGTCTCCGTATTTATTGTGTTTAAGATCGAAGTCTTGACTTTTCTTTGACTAGCCTTTTTCCTTTCCCATTCTTCTTTGTTTCAATAAATGGCACCAGCCTTCAGCCCCTTACACCATGAGTTTTCCTTGATTACTCTCTCTCCTCCATCCTCTAGAGTTAATCCATCAATATGTCCTCCTGTTTATATGCCCAGAAGATATTTCCTATCTCTTCCCCTTTTTCACTACATCCAAGGCCACCATCTTTTCCCACACATTATTATCTCTTGCTTGGTTTACTGAGATCATGCCTTGAATGGTCTTCCTGCTTCCACTCTTACTTTTATAATCCTCTTAAAATCCTTTTTTTTTATTACCCAGAAGCTAAGATGATGAGTTAAACCTCTAAATCAAACCATGTAGCTCCCCTGATTACAATAACCTTAGGTCCCAGTATCACTTAGACAAGGATCTGAGGTCCCTATAATTCCCCACCCGACTCCAGTGCTCCCTGTCTCACTGTACTGCTCTCATTCTGTGTCATAAACAAGGTAAGTGAGCTCCTCTATGCATTTCCTATTGCCTGTGCCTGGAATGCCCATCCCTGGTCTCAGCACACGTTGTCTTCTTCTCCTTGTTCCCCGAATTCCCATTCAACAGTAACCGCTCCTTAGGAAAGCCTTCTTTGATCACCCTTCCTAAAGGAGACCACTTTCCACTACTCCTCTTACCCTCATAATATGTCTTCATTTTCTGAGAGAAGTTATCACAAAATAAGATAATCTTATTTATTTGATAAATTGTGTATTGTCCATCTTTTTGGGTAAACTATAGGCTACTTCAGGCTAGGGATCTTGTCTCATTTAATCTCTCCTGTATCCCCATTGTCTAAAATAGTGCTTTCCACATGCAAGGCTTGTAATAAATACGGACTGAATGATAATTAGTAATGCATCCAAGGAACTCGCAGGTAAAAGGAGACATGCCTAAAGAGGTCAGATAAAAGAAATACTTCTAGTAAAACATGTACTGAGGAGTTTGGTGGGAAAAAAAAGGGAGGGGGGGGCTTAATTTTCCTGCCCAAGCATAATTACCCTGGTTACAAAACAAATTACTACTATGTAGCATTTAATATGAATTAACTGGATCTGTATGCACCAGCATGCCCAGATCTAAAACACAAAATGAAAGTGAAGACACAAGTTTCAGAATGATAAGTAGAGTCTCCCATATATTAAGAACTAATATGCTAATTAGACCAGAGGGGTGGAATGACCTTCTGGAACGACCTTTCAAAAGGACCAGTGGGCGGGGGGTGGGGCCTCTGGGCTGAGAGGCAGCCGGGCTGTGAAGGCCTACCCTTGCACCAATTTTGTGCATGGGGCCTCTAGTCTATGTATAAAAATGCTGACTTATGTAATGTCTAGGTTGTTTATGTTTGAAGCTTATGTAGTAAAAGCAGGAAACATTGACTTCCTGGGAGGAACCCCAGCATCGTCATTAGAATGCTCTCTTCCGAGATGGGAAGGGAACAAAATTCCAGCCGGGAACAAAGGAGACTTCATTTTTTATCTGGGATGGTTCATGTCTTTTATTTTAAAAGTCTGAAGCAAATTTGTCAAAGTGCTAACATTCTGCAGTTGGGTGGGTTGGTGCATGTTTATTATATTTTTCTTTATAATTACTGTACTTCAAACATTACAAAAAGAAAGAAAAAAAAAACCCTACACAGTGAAGGACTTCATATACCTGTGGTCTGAGGGGAGCTTAAGGAATTGATTCACAAAATATAATGTCCTTATATTTAAATCAGGGTTAACTAATTCAATTTGGCTTCTATCTTTATGATTCTTGGGTGGGCTCCCTTCTGGCTGGCGTCTGTGTTTTGGGGTCAGACTGAAGTGGTGTGGAATGTGGAAATTGGAGGGAAAACATCTGTGCACCAACTCAAATATCTTTCCTCTGTTCCTCCAGGGTTGCCTTTTTTATCCTCCCGTCGTAAGAGTGGCAAAAACAACAATTGTCCTTTACTGAGGACATACTGCGTGCCAGGGACTCTCTGTTCACCAGCTCGGCAAAGCCCACAGCAGCTCTTTGAGGTGGATGCTATCCCCCCCCTGGGTTACAGGTGAGAAGACGAAGACTTGGCGATGCCTTGTGCTGGGCCACACAGCCGGGAGATGACAGAGGTGGAAGCCTGAGCTGAGTTTATGTGTCCCCGAGCTGGTGGGTTTTCTGTTCCACAGCTTTGCCTGTTGCTCTTTGACCACAGTGCCTCTTTAAGTTTTAGATTTTTCATTCCAGGCTTTGTTTTGGATTCAGGAGCGGCCTTCCTTTTACTTGCTTATTTGATCGGTGATCTATTCCTTTGAAAGGCCTCTTCAAACTGAGCTGAATTTCAAATCTGAAAGACTCAGAGTCAGATTAGTTAGTGCCCAGCATCCCTGATAAAAACTGGAATTTCATGGATGAAAAAGAGGGTAAACACAGAATCAAACTGTTACTTTATTTGTGTGTGTGTGTGTGTGTGTGTGTGTGTGTGTGTCTGAATGGGTTTGGCAAAAATATCAAGTGAAAGTGGAAAACATAAAATTTATGATTTAAGGTAATCAAGGCAGAACCATGTGAAGTAGTTGAGATTTATTTTGTTTTAGTATTCATTACATTAGTGTGTGTGTGTGTGTGTGTGTGTGTGTGTGCACCACCCCACAGTAGCTAGAAAAGCATTTCCACCATAAATTTGTTGAGTGAAAGATGTGTTGACAACCACCCCCCATGTGGGTCTTAGTCCTCACCCACTCAGCTACCCCAGCAATGAGTTTTCCATGTGGGTCAGGGGTGCCCATCCTAAGTACACTCCTCAGTGCTCCCGGTGTACAAGCCTATTGCTTCCCCATCAGAAAGGCTTATCTGGGTTACTGAGTTAATTATATAAAATGGCCAAGAGACACACAAGTACTAATACATTTTAAAAGGTCTTTCTCACTTACCTCCACATGGTGAATTCATGGTGAATTTCAGGCATAATGCCATAAAAACAGAAAAATATTTTAGGGAAAATGGTATTTCTATGTGTCTCATAGTGCAATGTCTCTGCCTTTTCCTTCTCTGAGCTGTAATTCTGGTGGACAGACCATCAGATTGGATACTATATGGACATTGGAAAATTGCTTTTTCTGGGTGTGTGTAGAGAATATTTTTTTTTCTTTCAGTGCTGATTGGGAATAAATGAAGGCAGATAAAGAACATAACTTAGAGGTCAGCTGGTGTGTGGCTTGGTGGTTGAGCATTGAACTCTGAACCAGGAAGTCACAGGTTCGATTCCTGGTCAGGGCACATGCTCAGGTTGTGTGTTCGATCCCCAGCATAGGGAGTGCAGGAGGCAGCCAATCGATGATTATCTCTCATGATTGATGTTTCTATATCTCTCTCCCTCTCCCTTCCTCTCTGAAATCAATAAAAGAATATATTTTTAAAAAAACAACACAATTTAGAGATAAATAAAAGTAGGCCAAGAAAGTATTCTTAAAGTTATAAGTGATATTGAAAATACAAGAAAGAGAAAATTTAAACACAATTGAGACAAGTAAATTATGAACTTGAATCAATGGAAAAATAAAATTTTACACTAACACATGGAGATGCCTGTTTTCCCCACTTGCTGCTGAGACATCATTTTGTTCAGTGCGTTGGCTTGTTAACCTGCGGGCTTTGAAACATCCGACTCTGGCCAGAACAGCAGCTATATCAACAGCAGCGGTAACACCGCAGGCTCTTTTGAAGCCTTCCTCAGGATTTTGAAGAATTTAAAAGCTAACAAAAAATCAATTTCCTGGATATGGAGGGCAGTTCTGTAAGTCACTTTGTTCTCACCTGGGGGAATGGATTTACTTGTGGAAGTTCTAAATAACTCATCTAAGGGGGAAGGATAAATTAGACCATATGAAGGAACATTTCAGAGATTAAATATGTCTCCTTTGTGACCTCTTTTTTCACTTCTGCACAGATATACTGGAGGGTCACTTTGTGGTGGGGATAGCAGGAGTATTCTCAGGTCCCAAATTTAGTTAGAAAGGTAAATAAAGCTCCTCGTGATTGTCAGGTAAGTTAGAGTGCACCAGTGCTTGTTAACCTCAGTCCACTAGAATGATTTTGGTGATTACTATTACTTCTTTAGGTACAAGTCTATTTTAAGACCAATGGTCAGTCAAGAGACCTCCCCCCAGTCTAGCTCATGTACACCAATTTATCTTTTATACTTGTCAACTGTTTTGTGAGTTGTTAGATGGGGAGGTGAGATAATTAATGAAAAGGCACTTCTATCTAATATAGTTTTATTTTACCTTCTGTGAAATTTTTGAATTATATAACTAACTTTTTAGGCATCTTTAAACATATTACAGTAGTAATGAGATGATATCTGAAATTTGCTTTAAAATACACAAGCACAGAAAAAGTGGCAGATAGATGAAATAATATTAGAAAAATGTTGGTAATAGCTATTAAAACTAGGTAATCAAAATTTTAAACTTTATTATACTTTGAGTATGTGTAAGATTTTCCTTCTTAGTTGAAATTTTCTAATAACAATGTTTTTCCACATCAAATATTTGGATGTTGTGAAATACTTATTCAGATAGCAAGAGTCAAAATAAATACTTGGTTTGTTTCTTTTATACATCAATTTTCAGAGTATTGCCTTGTTTTCTAAGTATATTTTTGGTGAGGGGTGATTTTTTTTGTTTCTTTTGTTAGTATTGTTATTTGGAATTTAAAAATATATATATATTTGATATATTTTAATCTATTGCAATTATTATACATTTGGTGTTTAAGTTATCCCATTTTAGGCCAGCAGAGTCTCTTCAGTTTGTCTCTTGTGTCCTTTTCACATTAGACTTTGGTGGAATTTTTGTCCTTTTTTGCACACTCAGCTCCTCGTGGGTAATCTTATATATTTCTTGTGTAAGACCTACTGTGTGTTATGTCTCAGGGAATTTTAAACTGAGCCATGAAGCTCTCTGCCTGTTCTAACCACATGTAGGTGATATTACGTAGTAAGTACACATTGTGATTACAGTGGTTAGCAGACAGTCAACGAGGAGGTTTCTTATTCATTCTTATGGATGGTGATAGGACCCATTTCGCTTACAGACACCACTTATTATTATAGCAAGCCCATGCCGGATGGCTATCTGTTGTTAAGTTAGTGATGGCTTATTTTGGCTTATAAACGCATATCCTACCTGGTTCTGTTTATATTAATTAAGGTCAGTGGGCTCAATCTTTGCCTTTCAGATATTACGGGTGCCCAAATTTGCCCCATTAATTGACTTCCAAATTACATTTGGCTCACATTCTTCCACTCAGTGAGTAAGCTAGAGAGTCAAGGTCAAACATCAACAGCATCATCTTCACCAACAAACTTGTCTTGATAACTTTTTTTTGGCATGATCATGATTTCTGAAACAGTGCATACTTCCACTACAAGGGATTTGCACACACAGTCTTATAGTCTCACTTAATCCTTCCTGCAGACCTATGAAGTGAATATTACTGTCCCATTCTATAGGTGAGCACTTGGAGGCTTAGAAGGATCTTCTTGCTCCTTTGAAGAGCTGGGAGTCTCACAGAGGACTCTGAATCCAAAGTAGATACCTTTAATTATGTTTACTTCTTCCTCTATTATTCAGAAATGTCACTTATACAAAGAAATATAAGATACAATTTTTCTTCTCAAGGAGTTTATTATCCTAATTGAGAAAGATACGTTATTCATAGGAAAAAAAATCAATGTAAAGAAACATATAAAAAGAAACATGTTAATTGTTTCCTTTCCAATCTATTTATCCAGTGCTGTCAGATTAAATTTACTAAAATCTTTTTGCCCTCATGTTGCCCCTTGCTTGGAACTTCAGAGGTTGCCCACGGCATATAGGAGCAAGTCCAACTTGCTTGCATGGCATTTTAGAGTTTCCAAAAGTTGGTCCCTACTTATCTTCTCATGTATGAAACTCCACTGTGAAGCCGGTTGAAAAACCCTTGTCTAAGCCAAAGGGCACGTCTGGTGCTCTAGCTTTTGTGTCCTAGAAATGTTGTCATAGAAGGCCTTCCTAGGTTTACCTAGTCCCACCTTTCAAAACATGATCCATTGAAGATGTAATTTACCTCTCCGACTCTTTCTCTTTCAGAACTCTGGATTGTAACTTTTAAGTCCCATCATTCCTCAAGAACATCTTTCCAGTTTCTGCCTCTGGGACATGGCTCATGTGATGTCCTTGCCTTGATGCCTTCCTTTGACCTGTCTTTCCTTCAGGAGCCCTTGCCATCTTGCACCCTTTCCTGATTTCTTTAGGCCAGTGGTTCTCAACCTTTCTAATGCCAAGACCCTTTAATAAAGTTCCTCATGTGGTGGTGACCCCCAACGATAAAATTATTTCCGTTGCTACTTCATAACTGTAATTTTTTGAAGTTACAGCATTACAATTATGAAGTAGTTCTAGTAGTTCTTAACCTGTGGGTCACGAACCCACAGAACCGCCGCCGTAGAGCCTAAGACCATCAGAAAATACAGATATTTACATTACGATTCATTAACAGTAGAAAGATTATAATTATGAAGTAGCAACAAAAATAATTTTATCATTGGGGGTCACCACAACATGAGGAACTATATTAAAGGGTTGTGGCATTAGAAAGTTTGAGAACCACTGCTTTAGGCCCTTGTTTAACGTGATGTGATTTGAAATTCCTCCAATGTTACTGTCCATATCAGTTAACACGTATTTTCCTAGGTGACCACTTATATGTATTCAAAATTGTGTTTGGGCTCTTTCTAAGTAAAATAAATAAATAAATAAATAAATAAATAAATAACAAATGCTCAAAGTGAAAATTTGGGGATGCACCATACACAATGGGAGAAAGTTCATTACTGATAATCTCACAACCCAAGGATAGCCACTGCTAATATTCTGTTGTGTGTGTGTGCATACATTTTACAGCATTTATAACAACAATAGCATCACACTGTACCTATGATTTCATACCCTGTTTTTTCTCTTAGCAGAATTTCTCTTGCCAACAATATTCAAACACAATAGATTTTAAATGTTTTCATAATACCTAATCATATAAATGTTCCTTTGTTTAGTTATTCAACTTTATATTACTAGATATTTATATCTTTCTGGTATATACTGCAGAATATATATTTTGGACTTCTTATCTTTTTAATGGGAAGAACTAAGAATATTTGGCAAAAGGTAGACATACCTGGTTCAAAACTACTTCGTAGCTCTATTCCCCTGAGCATCATATAACCTTTCTCAGCTTACATTTTCTCATCTTCAAAATATTCATTACATCACTGCTATATCAGTCTTGTTGCAAGATAACTGGCACATGATAAGTCGATAATAAATGTGGGTTATTATGGTTTTTATTTTTTTGCTTCATGTCTTTTCACCTCTGACTAGATCATAAATCCCTTAAGGAAAAATCTTTGTTTCATATGACCTGTGATTGTGGTCTGCCTGCCTGTCCCAATGTCTTGTACACAGTTAGTGGTTAACAGCTGATTGTTAGTAATGATGACAATGACACCTTAATATTCTCTGAATACTCAAGAAGTTACTCTTAGCAATGGCCCCATGCAAATCCCAAACTTTTCTTGAGAATTAAAGACTGGAAACATCTCTCTCCTCATCTAAAAGCTCATTTTTGTTACTAATCTTAGTTTTCTAACACTCCAACATTCCCTTGTATTCTTTATATCCCAGCCATTATCAGTTTTGTTGGTTGGCCATTGTATTACAGATTGTGTTTAAATAGAAGGCTCTGGGTAGATCTATGCTACCCTCATGTGATGGTATTTCTAGGGCACTAATGCATGGCCCTGTGAAACACATCTTTGGCTGAGCTAACCAGTTCAAAAGCCAGCTTCACAGCAGAATTTCACACATGCAAATGAACCATTGTGATCCTGGTCATGAAAATTCATAGAACAGTCCCTAGTTCAGTGTGGATGACCTGTCAATTTGGCAGCCAATCATTTAGTTAAACATCCAAATTACTGACCAGTTACTCAGTCTAAAGCTAGTCTTCCTGCCTGTTACTGGGTTCTATGTAATCCTATTAGAAGCAATGACATTCCCTTTGATTTGTGGCAGCTAATGGTGTAGAAGTACCATGCAGGCACAGGACATGTGTCTGGCACAGTTTAAATGTGGGCATTGTGAGAAAGGACTATTTGTGCTACTATTGAACTTGTTCTTAAAATACTAAATATCCTCCATTAAATAACATGCAAAGTATCTTAATTTCATGGATGCCCCTATTTACTATTTTCATCAATTTTAAATGAGTGTTCCTCTAAGGATTGAATCATCATTCTTTGATGTGCAGTAATTGATTTTGTTGACTCTATATTTAATTTCTTGGACCAGCCTGTCCTGCCAGGCAGTCAGACAGACAGAAAGCCATGGGGACTGCTCAGTGCCTGATAGACCATGGGATTTGGATGAAAGTGGCTCATCCGAGGTTTAATATAGAAATAAAGTAGGAGAATTGATAATCTGGGAAATAAATCTAGAATAGTAATTCCTAATCATAGACTTCCTTGAGAATGTGATGAAAACTCTAGACTTTAATTTCAGAAAAAAGTACAAATAATTTAGCATGAAAGTTCTGAGAGTTCATGTATCTGCCAAAGCCAGGGGTCCAGGGAACCAGGAATCCTAGATTAAGATTCCTGTTCTGGGGAAGGTGGGAAGCAAGTATAAAGAGAGATGGAGAGACTGAAGAGACAGAGAGAAGATAAAGGAGAAGCACAGAGACAGAAAAAGACACACACAGAGAGAGATTTAGAGAGACATGAACAGTGAGGCAGAGAGAGATTAATAGACAGGAAGTAGATATGATTCCAGTTCACTTAGCATAATGTAATTTCTCAATACTATGCCCATGAGATTCTAATACACATTTTCCGATGTTTATAATCCTGGGTTCTTCTGGTGAATAACACCTCTCATCTGAAAGATACAACACATCCCACATCTGAAGATTTTTGACACAGCATTGGGAAGCTCTACAGGGCCAAAGATTTTCTTGCACTTATATGTTATCATATTTTATTCTCACAATAGCCCTATTTGTTAGGTAGAGGAGGAACTGTTATATGTATTTTATGTTTAAAGAAATTGAAACAGATGTCTGTGTAGACTTTCCTGGAATCATAGCTATCATAAAAAAGTGAACTCTAATCTAGAAACCAGGTTTCCCGGCTTTGGTTCTGGGTTGAATCTATGTATTTCTGTTGGTGGTAACATTCATCTAACCAGAGAAAATCCTTTTGTTTCCTAAAATAAAATACATGGATTAAAAATAGTGTTCTTGAAATGGGACGAAATAATAGAAGCATATAAATTTAGGGTGTACATGATCCTAAGGATGAATAATAATCTGACCTATTCAAGGTAAAGATGAAGGCCTGATCTAGAGGGCTTAAGGGATGTGCAGAAGATATACTTGGAGTCTAACACAATGAGGACCTGACCTCCAGCCAAGTCCCTGCTTTTGTTTAACAAGGGAGAAGTGAGATAGATTTAAAAGCATGTTCTCCGTGTCCTACATGATTTAGATAGAATGATCTGGTGACGAAAAATTAGGCATGAGTCAAATCCAATTCTTTTCTCTGACTATGCTTGGGGAGTTTAAAATTCCAAAGAGCATTTCTCAGAAATAGTTTTTATAGGAAAATGTACAGTTAGTTGTATACATCTGTTGGCCTGGGATACTTTACAAGGCTCTAAGGAAATACGACAGATGAAGTATGCTGCTTCTCAGGCTATGAGAGAGATTCCTGGGTTAGAATGGGTAATCTGTACACATTGTCATCCACATACACCTACCTCCATAGGATTATAGACATGTAAGTATTTATAAAAATGTTAAGTCTCAGGATTATTTAAACACTCATTTATAACTTGCTTTTTGGGGGGATTATTTAATTATGCAAGATATCACCATACTCAGTATTTTTGTATTTTTTTTTTTTAGTAATAAACATGTCTAGTCAAAGGAGGCATTAATGAAGCAATTCCCCAAATAAAACAGCCCATGATATCAGAGTTGCAGCAGAGAGAGAGTGTGGTCTTTGTAGTCTAATCAAGATCACAAGACTTGTTTGGAGCGTCTGTCATCTTTAATTTTACGGCACTTCATTTCAGAGGAGGACTGCCAGGGTCACATGCAATTAAAACACAGGCAAGATTTGTCTTGTGAAATCTTAACATAAAAAGTAATGTGTTACTCCATTTTAACTTTCCTACTGAACTCCGTGAACTCACTAATTACTTTTCCCCCCTCTTGTCACCTTTTTGATATGACATGTATTTTATAGAGGAGATAGAAGTTTGGAATTTTTTTTTCCTATCATGCATATGATTGAGGATAACAAAATTAAACCAGAAGAAAAAAGGAATGCATTTTTCAGAAATACAATTTTTTCTTTTTTTAGAAATATCTGACTATTCCAGCTTCAATGACAAAGACCCTCATAGATCAAATTCTAGGAAATCACTGTTAATCTGCTTAAGTAGGGCAGGTAGAAGTGTAATATCGGGCTGGAGGCTTTATAGAGGCCAGGATGGTGAACCGGAGTTTATTCTCCGGAGTATGGGGCAAAGGGGCTTTTATGGGATTGGCTGCGAAAAGCATTAAAAGCCAGCTCCAATGTGGAGATTTGGAGTGCGAGGAAGGTTGTTCCATCTTAGTGATCAGTAAATTGCATAGACCCTTATTAACCTTATTGATAAGGAGCTTAGGGAAGTCCCATTCAGGCCGCAATATATTCTTCTTTTTGTTCTCCTGTCCATCTCCCTTGGCAATCCCGGCGCTTTGTATGGCTCGCCTTTATGCTGCACCTCAACATTCAGCGTGAGTCGCTGCGTCTGTAAGTTCCCGCCGGAGAAGGGAGCCAGGAGCCAGCCGGGGCACAGGGGCTGAGGGCCTATTTAGCTGGCGCTGCGGACACCTGGAGAATGTTTGAAAATGTTGTGCTTAAAGAAGCTTTTCTAGTGCTCCTCTTTCCATGCAGCTGGGGTCTGCCGGGATCGGGGGATTATTTTTGATACCTGTCGAAAAGACTTATGTCTACACTGATTTTCCATCCCTCACCACTAATTAACCTTATTGTATACAGGAAACAGTCTATTTAATACCTGCATTCTTTCTGTAAATGCCAAGTAAAGTGAAATCCAGTGTGAAATCTAGTTAGCGTTTGCCTTTTTGAAGTCATTTTTAAGTTTCCAGTTTTAGTGACTGTGACCTCAGAACTGATAGCTAGGAAAATAGTGAGCTCCAAGCAATTTGGGCTTCAATTGGAGCCTTCACCTGCCTCCGGCTTAGAAGCGGCCTTTCACCTGGGCTCGTGGGGAGACTGCTGGACCCCCGGTGCCCTGGAGTGCTCCCCACCCGCTGGCTGGCCAAGGGAGCCTTCTCTCCACACCCCACGGGCCTGCTCCTCCTCCACCCACTCTGCTTCCCTCCCCAGCAGCCGCACGCCTCTGTCCCCTTCCTTCCAATCTGGGAGGCTAGGGTTTGACAGATGGTCACATCGTGGCCGACGTTGTGTGGCAGCGATGCCAATAGATGCTGAAGGAGAGAAAAGGCTCCGAGCCCAGGGTTAAAATGCTAAAAGGAAACCCCCTTGGTGGATCTTTGCGAGGGGGGAAAAAAAAGGTAGGGTCTAGCAATAAAGAGCAGAAACTAAACTGTGTAAAATGTCACCAAATGATGTGGAAAAATCCACACGTCTTCCAGCACGCAGCACAATATGGACTTAGCACACACTTCGTCAGTGATGTGAGGACGGTTAGTGCGCGTCCTGCTCTCAGAATGGGAGTGTGTTTGTCTCAAGTAAATGTGTCCGCATCAGTGGTGCCGGAGGGAAGAAGGGCTATTTCAGATCAACGCTTTGTATTTGCCACCTTTCTGGGCTGTTGAGATGTTCATACATTGGTCAGAAAGCCCTTAATCTATGGTATTTATCTGACACACAAATCATACATTTGCCAGGGCAGGGGAGGGGAGGGGAGGGGAAGGTGTTACTGGGTGTCATGAAGCGTGGACTCTTCCAGACCCAAAGCAGGACATCAGAATCACACCGTCTTGCTTCTGCTGAGCTCGGGAAAGAAGCATTTCTGGGGCACTTAGACTTTAGGAAAGGTAGTTGAAGGGTTTTCTCTGTGATGATCCTTTCTAGGTGGGAGGAGGAGTTTGTCCCACCAGTGATTTGAGACTATGTTTCACTGGCTATGACTAGTTGATAGGAAACACAATGGTGACTTATATTCATATTTAATGGTTCTAATGTTCTGGGTTTTTGTCTTGGTTCACTCATCCAACAAGTGTATACCGAGCACCGACTACGGGCAGAGTATGGCCACGCTCCCTCACTGCTTTCTTAGCACTCTTCTCATTGCATGAAGAGTGTTTTACAGAAGCCAGATACTGCTTCACTACAAGTATAAGATGCTAGGAAAAGATTCCGTAAAATCAGCTGAAGACTATACGGAATGGGTGCCGTGTGCATGTGTGCGCATCCTTCTGCCAGGTCTCTCACCAAGACAGCTAGACATTTCCATGTTGACAACACTGCTACCGAAAATTGTCATCTTTCTGTGCAAGATGTTCACTGTATTCCCATCATGTGGGTGATTCAGGATCTCTCTCCTGCAGCATGAGACACAGCGTCTCTTGATGCCTGCCTCTTTTCCAATTGTTTGAAAAAGAAAGACTTCTGGGGACTCATTTTTCCCCCCATCTCATATAGAACCCTTAAAGGGCCAGATCTAATTTTCATACAATATTTGGCAGTATGATGTGATAGATGACAGGGCATGGACAAATCTGATCCAACATGAGATAGCATCATGTCACACACAGTAGAAGCCACCCCAAGAAGTACTTTTAAAGATGTGGGCAAAGAGGCTTCCTTTCTGTCCTCTCTAGAATGTAGTATAATGTGAGTAAAACATGTAGGAAAATGAAATGGTACATGAATATTAAAATTACAACAGCAAAAAACATGACTACCCCTAACAACAAAGGTTCTTTGTATTTTTTGTGGGGAAATATCTAGTGTCCCTCTTGTTCTCTCATGAAAATCAGTATGACAATAAAACTTTCATCAGGGTTTTAACAGGAGAGTGACCAGGTACCCACATATGAAGTATAAATATTTAAGTTGTTATATGTCCTAAACCAGTGAGCAGATGGTACAGTGCAGTGGTTCTCAGCCTGTCTAATGCTGGGACCTTTAATAAAGTTCCTCATGTGGTGGTGACCCCCCAACCATAAAATTATTTTTGTTGCTACTTCATAATTATAATTTTGCTACTGTTATGAATGGTAATGTAAATACTGTGTTTTCCGATGATCTTAGGCGACCCTGCTAGCGGTTCTCAACCTGTGTTTTCGTGTTCTTCTAGGTGTCTATAGGAACAGTACAGGCCAAAGAGAAAGAAGGGACAAATCAGAGCTGAGTACGATGGAAATGACCTCATGATCATCTGGAAGCATGCATACTCATCTGACATGGGCATGACTTGGTCAAGATATATTAAGATGGTTACTGATAAATGCCAACTTATTGTCAGAATTCCAGAGTCACACCCAACCCCAATTCAGCCATCCAGCTGGAAATAGGCCTGCTGTGGGAGTTCTGTGCGACAACAAATGGTCCTTTGCACTTAGTAGCTCTTATTAAGAGGCGAATAACTTCCCTTCCCCTCCCCTCCCCTGCCCTGGCAGATGTATGATGTATGTGTCAGGTAAACACTATAGATTAAGGGCTTTCTGACCAATGTATGAACATCTCAGCAGCCCAGAAAGGTGGCATTGATCTGAAATAGCCCCCCTTCCCTCTGGTACCACTGAAGCGGACACATTTACTTGAGACACACACACTCTTATGAAGCTCACAAGTTCAGTAGGGTGATGCTTCATAAAGTTCATTTCCATACCTATTGTCACTGTCTGAATTCAGGTCTGTATTAACAGTACTAAGATAATAATCTTCCATCTGACAATGGCGCCTGCTATTTCTCCTTGCTTTAAACACTACCCCATATGATTGCCTAGGGAATCTTTTTAAAAAATATATATTTTATTGATGCTTTTACAGAGAGGAAGGAAGAGGGATAGAGAGATAGAAACATTGATGAGAGAGAGACATCGACAAGCTGCCTCCTGCACACCCCACACCAAGAATGTGCCTGCAACCAATGTACATGCCTTTGACTGGAATCGAACCTGGGACCTTTCAGTCCACAGGCTGACGCTCTATCCAATGAGCCAAACCGGTTTCGGCTGCCTAGGGAATCTTTACAGCTCTGATAAACTCACTCCCCTGCTAAACAAACTTAGGGTCTCAAGATTGAGTATAAATTTAATATACAGCTTCTTGCAATGGTGTTTGAGGATTTTTATAGTCTGGTTCCAGTCTCCCTTTTCACCATCTTTGGGAGATTGTAAAACTAATTATTAGTCAGTAAGCTGGGGGTCTTTCATCTATATCCAGAAGGAACAACTTACAGTTTCATGTTTTAATTTCCTTCGCATAATTCCACTAGATAGTCCTAAGAGGCAAGAAAAGGCGAGTATTATTCTCTTTGCATAGATGGGAAAACTGACACCCAGACAAAGTGGATAATTTGTACAGGACACAAACAGCAAGGACTGCCTGATACACCTTGCTTTGGTTCATTCACGTATCTCCACCTTTTGCTCACATGCTGCCCTTTGCTTTGGACCGGGCTTTGCAACATGGAAGGTTTAACACTTGAGTTCACAGAAATGAAGGTGTTTAAGCTGAGCCTGTTCAGATGTGTTTTATTAAGTGCCCTTAAAAATCAGGTTTCACATAAGTTTCTGAATTCCTGGCTTCGCATGAAAGATCTGAAGGTCTGGCAAATTGTGCCCACATTCGCACAACATCCACTGTAGTGAGTGGAAGCCAACTCTTTTGGCCAGGGGTGAGCTTACGTCTTCCCTGGCTGCTTCCTCTTCATGATGCCTTATGTCCGCTCCTCTTGACGCACTAGGTTACCTGCTTGTCCCTAGCAAGCATTTGAGTTTGCAAATTTTAATTAAAAAAAAGAGAGAAAAATATCCATCCACGTTCTAAAGATAAGATGAAACATTTAATTGAGGAAATAATATGTGATTATTATGTGTGAAGAAAGCCTTGTTATTTTATATTAAGACTTTATTTTCCCAGAAGAGAGGTGATATTATTTTGATGTTATTTTTTATTTTTGACAATAGAGCAATTTTACACAGAATTGCTAGTGACAGTCCTTTTGGATGAGAATCTTTTCAGGACCCTTTAATTAGGAATTGACGGGGTGATTAACTTATAATTCACAAAAATGAAGTGAAAAGAAGTGCAGGTCAATTTCTGACTGTGTTAAACTATAAGGACAGCACCACTGGCAAGTGATTGTTCCCTTTTAACTGCTTTTCTAATTTTTCTTAATTGGATCCTTTGTTTTCTAATTGGATAAGGAGAACCATCATATGGCTTTCAATTATTAGCTCTGGCATGGTGATCCTGTCATATGGCACGTGCTAAGTAGTCAGACTGTCAACATATAGGACTAGAAGCTTTCTGTGTAAGAGAGGGGTACCCCCCTCCCCCATGTCCACAGAAGTCCATGCTGAAATGGGATGTACTAACTAGCGTGGTTTTCCAGGGAGACTGTTTGTACTTGTGCTTCCATTATCTTAAGGCAATAATTTCTTAAAATATTTGCTCATCATAACATAGAAATGCTTCTAAGAGTACAAGCTTATCATCTCATTTCTAGAAATTATCTATGTGTACACACATGTACATACATACACACATGCAAATGCATACGCAAGAAAGTGCCAGGGGCCTCAACGTAATTTGTTTCTTCTGCCCTCTGGTGAATTTAGAGATTCTCTTTCTAATAAAGTTTCACCATGGCTCTCTTATTTTACAGCTTCCATTGGATTTCTTTTGCCTTCAGGATTAAATCTAAATATTTTATTATGACCTATATCTGACCCCAACATTTTTCTTCAGTTCCATCCTCCAAAATGGCAGGTCTGCACTATCACCTCTGTTCACAGAACTTCTCACTGTCCCTGGGAGACAGTGGGTCTTCCACAGTTATGCTCATGTCATCCCTGCTTCTTAGTATGTCTTCTACACTTTCCTTAGTCTGGTTAACCTTGTCCATTGGTCAGGATTAGATCGAAAGGTTTGCCTTCCCAGTGACACTCACCTGACATCCAAGGCACGATTTGCTATTTGTTGTTTTGCAAACACTGAGCTTATTAGCTTCTCTGTACTAGCTTCTGCTCATTCCTTCACTCAAATATACTTTTTAATCGGTAAAACTGGACAAACAATATTCTTTGAACATCTCTATGTATGAGTGTTGAGGCCTGGGGCTGGGGCTACAAGGTTACCAAGATGGCTGTGGTCCCTGATTGCATTGACCTGTAACTAATGCTTAGGTGATTGTTTTCCTTGCTGGACTGTGAAAGTGCAGAGGGCAGGAATATCTGCCTTATTTTATATTTGTTCAGTAGTGCCTAGACTTGCACCTGGCTCAAACAGGATGAGGAAGAAATACTCATTGGCTTTTCATGTTTTCTGGATGGAGAACATAGATCAGCTTTATAAAATCTCATACCTTATTTGGTTAACCAACACCACCTACAATCCTGGCTTTTAAACCTGGAACAGTTAGTTCAGATAACTATGGTTGCTGTCTTTGAGAAATTATGGAATCTAATGACCTTTTGGTCTAAGCCTCTTTATGCCTTTAGTGTGTACATGTCAGACACGGTGATGGGCACCTTGGCTCAGCACCGTGGAATAGTCTTTTCCCAGAGAGGAAGCACAGTCTCTGATTAAAAGCCCTTAGCAGGCAGGGACAGGGCACAGCTGGGGTTTGAATCCGGCTAAATCCCATCAGATTGAAAATCAAGAAGCTGGTGCGTTTGAAGATTATAAATCTGGAAAGCTGTGGAGACGAGGGGCTGGGAGTCCCTGCTCAGAGCAGGTAGTGCCACTTCTCTTTGGCTGTTGGTGCTGCTTCCTCTGGCTGATGCTCCCCGAATGGCTTTAAAGAAGGACACGTGAAGGGATAAGATTTTAATCCTGGGGACCTAACCCTACTCCTCCCGCTTTGGAAAAGAGAAGCAATTAAAGTCTTGGAGAAGACATAATTGGGGCTATGGATTGTCATGAAAATGAAGAGGACTTGAAATACAATGCCAGAAACTCTTGATCCATGGCTCCATGGTTTTCTGAAAGGCATAAGTACAACTTCAAATATAAGAACAATTTAAACCTGGCAAGTCTTTTAGTTCCCTGTTACCGATGACTTTAAAATATGTTTTTATTGATTTTAGAAAGGAAGGAAAGGGAGATAGAGATAGAGACAGAGACAGAGATAGAGATAGAGATAGAGATAGAGATATAGAGAGAGATAGAGATAGAGAGAGATAGAGATATAGAGATAGAGACAGAGACAGAGACAGAGACAGAGATAGAGATAGAGATTAATGATGAGAATCATTGATTGGCAGCCTCCTAATAGGGATAGAGCCTGAAACCCAAGCATGTGGCCTGACCAGGAATAAAACCATGAACTCCTGGTTCATGGGTTGAGGCTCAACCACTGAGGCCCACTGGCCGGCTGTTACCAGTGACTTTAGTTCACAGGGTTCTGCCTCATGTGATTTTCCTTGGCTTTGTGATATACGTCCTGGTTGAGAAAGCCATGCTTTTAGCATTTATTGTGGTTGTTTCTCTGTTCATGGCCACAAGCTGACTCACTGATGCCATTGCCAAAATGAAGACATTCAACAGGGCTGGGGAAGTCTCTCCTTCCGCAGGCAGATCTGTGGCTGCTGGAGCCGCCTGTACCTCCAGCTGTCCCTTGAGCAGACTGTCTTTGCCGAACACTCCATCCATGCCTCTGAGCTCATTATTGCTGTAAGTGTTTGCTCTTGGATTAGTGCTTCACGCGTTTTATTTACATGCCTTATTTTCCATTTTATGAACAAATCGATAACTAGGCTTATTCTTTATCGTACTGGATTAGTTTTATTTATTCCGTTTGAATTTGATTAAAAAGCTGTCAAACACAAGTCTACATTTTTATCCGCAGACTATATTCACAAAGCTGGGTCTGAGATGTGTTCAGCTAGAACATACTTTTCAAAAGAAAACAATGTTTGCTACATTCTAGACAGTTACTCTTTTGTTTATCTATGACAAGGGAAACTAACCATCAAATGGAGAAAGCAATCCAAGTCTAGTCAAGTAATCCTTAGGGCATTTGAAAAAAAAAAGCCTTCTAAAAAACTTCCCCCCCCCCAAGATTGATTTAATGTAATTCACCAATAAAGCATCCTCAGAAGCATAATAAAAATCCTACATAAAATGACACAGCCCGGGAAAAGAAGGATACACAGTTTGATGAAGCTTCAAAATGGATGCTAACATTAAAAACGAGCAGTCATGCAATTCCTATATAATATAAAAGACCAAAATTGCAGGGCACTAATTTTGCCTCTAATTTATAAGACAGTATGTTTAGGGGACTGCAAATAGTATATATAAAGAGTATATCCGATGGCAAATGTTTTGAACTGTCATTTTTCTTCAGAAAAAAAAAATTCCATTCAACAAGAACTTACACTCACATCCCCCTGCTTAGCACCAAGGATAATCAGACTACATTTACACATACAAAAATGTTCTTGAGAGATGCAATATGTCTATTTTTCATTACGAACCTGACCTCCTTTGTTCTATTTAAAAATTATTAATTTCTGCCTCCCCTCATCTATTGGTTCTTCTCACATATAAGTAGGATGGGAGCATGCATGAGGCACCCAGGTAAGGAGAAGAGTTACCTGTGCGTGTAGATACTCTCAACCTCACTCACTCACTCACTCACTCACTCATTCACTCACTCACTCACTCACTCACTCACTCACTCACTCACTCACATGTCTACACACACAGAACCACACACCCAATGCCTGGGAGCAGCATTAAGATGATTTATTTGGGTATGTGTTATACTCTTTATAAGAGCACTGAAAGGGTTAATGCAGAACACGTATAGGCAAATATTGTCAACTATTTTATTCAAATGTTTGGAACTTAAACACAAAAATCATCATTAAGTTTTCACAAAATGAGGCATCTGTTGCTTGAAAGGAAAAAAATATTTCAGAAATATGTTTACAGAAATGTAAAAATATTAGGCATCGAGACAGATGTGAACATATTCAGTAACTTGTCTTGTCTGTCAGTCTTCCTCCGAGCCGAAGATCTTCTTGTACTCACTCAGCATGAGCTCAGCTATCTGGTTCTGGTAGACCATGTGTATCGCCATGTTCCCCGTCTCATTCTCAGCTCGCAGAAGGGTGGGTCCAAACACAATGCCTAAGCTCTGGGTGGACATGAGGTTCTTGGAGGCTCTGGCCACTATCCTGTGAAGAGAGAGAGAAGGAAAGAGAAAAAAAAAATTCCATTGGAGTTTGAAGTAAAAGTGTAGCTACTTTTGAATGATAAAGTTCAGTGTTGTTTTTTTTTTAATTTTTATTAAATTTCAGTTTAAAGAAGGAAAGTAAGGGTGCTGATTAGCTATTGCAAAACAGGGAATGCAACACAAGCTAAAAAATTTTCAGTTTGCAGAAAAACGATGTCAACCACTATTTTATCTTTTACGCTTTATGTTTTACTGTATGGAAACAGAACTGATGACTTTTGGGGAAAGAATTCATTGCTATGTACAACTTTTTATCCCCTTGGTAACTAGCCATTGTGGGTGCTCTATGAATGTTTGTGAAATAAACATGTGGATAAATTAGACAGAAAAAACTACTCTGGAGATTTAATAGGATTTAGCCTTTGAAGGTTTTATAGTCAGTGGGCCTACATGGCCCCAGTCAGAGGAGGCAGGAAGCCTTCCCGATTTCCATCCTTTCACAGACCTACATCTCTAAGGTACCACTTCTGGGACCTAAAGGCTATGCCTTCTCTCTCCTGAGAAAGATTGAGAAGGACCAAAGCTATCCGTTTGTGACTCCCCACTGCACAATATCATGGTGAAAAAAATGTCCTTGATCTGGTCAATATCAATAATAACCAAGTATTATTCTAAACAATTTTATTATCTCATTTAATTCTCACAACAATCCCATGAGGTAGCTTGTATTATTAAGCCCATTTCACAAGTGAGGCCAAGAGTAGTGAAGTGTCTGATGTCACAGGGACCTGAGGTTCAAATCCAGGTAGCCTGGTTCCAGTGCATGTGGAAACTACATCGCCGTGGTGTGGTGCTAAAGATGCCCAGGCTTAATAAATGGGCTGATCTTTCACTTTGCCAACCTCCGCATGATTATCAGATAATTCCATAAGAGGGTCTGAAGTTTCATCTTCACTATAGTATTGTGATGGACAGGTTGGTCACAATAGATTTGCTATGGGCAAAATGACCCTTAAATTTGGATTGAATATTCAAGACATCTTGTCTCCTTTTTTTAAATGGAGAACATTTGTACTTGTGAGAACTATTGGCCATGGCTACATATCTGGAAGAGATTGCCATATTTTTATTGTATAGTGAATTATAGGAGACTTCAAGTTTAAAGTTTCCTTTGGAGTATAAGAAACTATGCTACATATGAGTGAGATCATGTCATATTTATCTTTCTCTGACTGGCTTATTCCACTTAGCATAATACTCTCTAGGTCCATCCTTGTCTCAGAGGGAAGGGAAGGGGGAAGAGATTAACCAAATACTTTATGTGCATATACACATAACC
The DNA here is from genome assembly GCA_963924515.1 of Vespertilio murinus. NCBI lineage: Eukaryota > Metazoa > Chordata > Mammalia > Chiroptera > Vespertilionidae > Vespertilio > Vespertilio murinus. The sequence continues at coordinate 22,979,688 of OZ004711.1, read as the reverse complement.
TATAGACACAGACAATAGTGTGGTGAAGGCCTGGGGCTGGAATGGGGAGGAGGGGACCAATGGGGGGGGGGAGGGAGAAGAGAAGAAAGGGACATCTGTAATAATTTCATCTATAAAGATAAATTACAAAAAGAAAATATGCCACATTGCTACTACATTTACCAAAAGTCAGTACAGTAGAATTATTTTAACATCCTTCTACCTTGAAGTAGGGGCAAATGGAGTGGTCCTTTAGTGCCCTTTAATACACATATTCACCTTGATTTAAGAACTCACTTAAGCCTCTTCTAGACCTCTTTATTATGTAAGTTATTAATATGATTCACGGTGAAGAAAAACAGGTTTTCTCTTTTGGTTATAAAGTAATATCATTTTATGATACCAATTCCTTCAGTGACTCTACCCCCCCCCCCACACACACACACCCCACAACATACACACACACTCACACGCAAATTGTTAAAGGTAAATACGGAAAGAGATAACATAACTAATCAATCAATTAATTAGGTAAAAGTTGCTGTACCAACATTGCTCTTTTGTAGAAAGGTCAAAGTTGATGAGATTTATTTAGCAGAAACAGGGCTCAGAGGTCAAAGGGCATGGAGAAGACAGAATCAAAACCAAGAGAGTATTGGTAGTTTGATGGTGAATGACTGCTATAAAGCATCTTGGCCAACTGGGTAGAAGAACTTTAGGACCCGGAGTCCAGGAGAAAGGAACGGTATAGGGATAGATTGAGGACTAAAGATATGTTTTCTTCTAAACACTGGCTATACTTCCAGTTGGCAGCAGAAACAGTGAGATTTGGGATAGCTGGGAGGCAGATTGCTCCAAACTCACAGGGTGAGGCTAGAAATCAAAGAAGTCCAAGAGCTCTTTGTTGGAGGGGCAGTCATCGCTGAGAGGAGGGTTATGGGGGTAGAAGCAGGGAGATTAGACATTTTTTCAATTTCTCCAGAGATATTTATGTGTTTTTTTTTCCTTCTCAGCAAAGAACTGGCCAAAGCTAGAGGAGGAAACCAAAATTGAGTTTAACTAGCTTGGCCAGTAGGAGGCTAGAGCTGCGTGTCACACCCACGTTGGGAAAAGGGTTCTCTATCTTGGCTGGCAGGTCACGGAAGAGAATTCCCGCAGTGGATTTCTGTCAGTGTGTCAGTTTCCTAAGATTTCTGTGGACATACGTTCACTTTGTGCTTTTATGCACATGCATACATGAAACAATCACTCCATCTCACACCTGTATCATTTGTGTCTATTTCTCTGCCAACTTAGTCGATTTTAATAAAACCAGCTTATTTTATGAATGCTTTAAAATAATGTTGTTCTAAATAGAGTTTACTACATATGTTCACCATATAGTTTTGTATTTTTGTTATATTTGCATTACTGAAGGTTAAACTTTCTTATGTTGGAATTGTTTCCTAAGTTGGGAAAATCAAGTTATGTGTAATAACTTAGAAAAATCAAATGTATTTAAGAAAAAAATAAGAAATTATGGGTGTGTATTATGTAAAATTTAAGCTATCTTGCTCATTCACTGTTACAAAATGTGTGCGATCTTGTGGGTGTATAATATATAAATATCAACTACCTAGGAGTTGATGTAATGAGAAATTAATCAATCTTTAGGTTAGAAAAGATACTAACTGTGAAGACTAATTTGGGAGGAAGTTACCAACTATTAAACTGTATGATTCATGTAGTAGGCAATATACAGTATATATTCTCATATTAATGTTTAAATTAGATTATATTCCCTTTCTAATAGACAATGGAAATAGACCTGGGGGATGTTTAGGAAAATGTATTGATGCTATTATTATAAACTTCATTATTCAACTGTGAACTTAACTACTTTCTACCTCAATAGACTCTTAAATAGTGAAGTGGGTGATTTAGGACCACATAGGAAGTCAACCACTGTTTCAAAAGTAGGTGGAATACTATTCTACAAAATTATTTAAACCTCAGTTTTAGGTGTATTTTCTCTCTCTCACATCAATGGATATCATAATTCTATTCTCATTGTGGGGATCAGCTTAGCACTGCAAGCACCATTATTTCTAAAGATTTCTACTGGTAAAACATATGTAGAGAAGAAACAGAGGCTATTGAAAGAAATAAAAGCACTGCATGACAAAAATGAATTCAATTTAGTATCTAAGATGGAAAACTGTCAAATAGAGTAAGTGGTATTTCCAGTCGCTTAAAATAAAGTTGGGTTGTATTATTGGAGGTTTGGGGGGGGGAGGGGTGGTCTGATTTAGAAACCAAATACTAGGGGTTTGGCAATATCTCCAGGACAGCTTTCAGGAAAGTGAGTTCTGCAAAACACCATTTCTGTGATAGATTTCATAAAAATGGCACTCCAGAGTAAAATAAGTTTGAAGGAAGCTGTGTGCCATTTTTCCTTTTTCTTAAAAATTCATACCGCATAACAAAGGCTCTGACAAGTTCTGCAGAACCTATCTTTGTTTACCTTGGTGTGACTCCTGTGTTCCCTAACTTGCTTGAATGCTGTAGATTCTCCTGAGTGACAAGGAGGAGACATACCAAAAAAAAAAAATGTTGCTCAAGTTGCTTTGCTCAGGGCCTATTAAAAAAGTCTGAAAAGACTATGGATTTTACCCTCTCCTATGGCACCCTGGCTTCAGAGCGATGGAGCAGCTAACTCAAAGAGGTCAGACTCGGGCTGGCGGTCTCTGGAGAGCTCCAGCCCTCTGGCAGGGCTTAGATTTCAGGAGGCCTTAGACTCCATGACAGTGTTGCAAATGTTTGAGCTGCAATTTAACCTGATTTTAGCAGAGAACTAAAAGACACCCTCCTACTGTGACCAAAAAATAAAAATGAAAAAAATAAAGATCCAAGAAGCAAAAGAACACACTTGAGGGAGAAAAGTGAGGGCAAAGACATGGCCGAGAGATGAACATACAGCGAAGTACAGTGAATTGATGGATGGGTAAGAAGGTGCAAGAACAGTTGGACTTTAGATCAATATTTGGAAATTCTTCTACATGCTTGTTTGCCTACCATTAATTAACTCCTAAGATATCCTTAGAGCAAAGATACCTGACTCTAAACAACATGAATAGCTCAAAGTTTAGTGCCTGTGAGTGAACACTTGACTAATAGGAAAAAGACCCCAAAGTGCAACTCTTGAAAAGGGCTATTTATTAATACTGTTTAGTTTAAAATAGCCTGACAAAAATAATTATGATTTTATGAATTTGTTCATGAAATAGCACTTGATATATATTCATTGTAAAAGACTTCTTATACCGCTAAGTAAAATTCAAGTTTATAAAATCTTGAAGTGGGTAAGAATTCATTTTTCTGGCAAGAGCTTAAAAGGATGATATACAGTTTATAGCATAAAAAGGAGAGGAAATGCCAGACCTACTTTTTGCAGAGTCCAAATGGAAGGAGCAATGATCCATCAATTTAAGATTATTTTAGAAACAATCTATAATCCAGTGCTACAGATGTTGGACCCCAGACAAAAAAATCCTCGCAGCCTTATGCTGGGTAAGTTTTTCCAAGAGTGAGCTGAATTGCTAACTCAAAGAAATTTCTTGGTTGCTTAAAATTACAGCCAAATGACTCAAACTGAAAGAGAGCTTTACTAGAAAACTCAGAATTAATGCTGAATTAAGAAGACCAAAACATTTAATAATAGTCCAGCTCTAAACAGATACATGGATGCAAACTTCCTTTTAAGTTTGTGCTTTCCTTTTACCATTAATGGCTTGCAAAGGAAGTTGGAAGCCACATAATTGCCTGCAGGACAACTCACAAGTTATTGGAAGTGTATTAAAAGTGCTCCCTTCCCTTTCTCTGCAATGCTGAGATTGTCCAACACACGTAACTTGAAGGTGCTTTAACTTGAATGGGGAAAGTGTGGTGATAAATGTACTCCTACCATCAGGTCACTAGCCATTGTATGTGAAATGTTGATTGTGACTTTGACCACTTAAGTGAAAAAGGCTGTTAAAAAGAAAATAAATTTTCAATGTGCTCAACTTATTTTTCCTATGTGCTATAGCTACTTTGGGGGGAATTCATGCTAACCATATGCTTGCTTATCCTCAATGTACATAAGCTATACCGCTGTATACAGGGGATATATATATATATATATATATATATATATATACACAGTGGTATAGCTTGTGTACATATAGCCTGTGCACTGGGCCCCTAGTATGTATGTGTATGTATGCCCCCACACACATGCACATACATACTAGGGGCCTGGTGCATAAAATTCATGCACTGGGGATGGGGTATCCCTCAGCCCAACTTGCCCCCTCTCACATACTGGGAGCCCTCGGGGGATGTCCTACTGATAGCTTAGGCCCATGCCCCAGGGGAGCGAGTGTAAGCTGCAGTCTGGCCTCCCTTTGTGGGAGGCAACCAGGCTGATCAGGGGAAGGCTCCGGTCCCATCACCCTGCTGCTGCAGCCACTGCCAGTCACCACAGCCACCAAGGTGTTTTCATCAACATGGACTCCGGTCCCTTCACCAAGAAAAATGACCATTTTCTTTAGGTATTTTTAAGACGTGTCTTTCATAGGATATGCATTTCTTTATTTTTTTTTTAATCCTCACCTGAGCATATGTTTTCATTGACTTTTAGAGAATGTGAAAGAGAGAGGGAAAGACAGAGAGAAACATCAAAGTGACAGGGACTCTTTGATTGGTCGCCTCCTACATGAGCCCTGAACTGGGCCCCGGCCAGGGAGGAGCCTGCAACCTAGGTACATGCCCTTGATTAGAATCGAACCCAGACCCTGCTGTCTGCAGGATGAGGCATTATCCGCTGAGTCAAACATCCTAGGGCAGGATATGGCATTGCTCAGCCCTCCAGCAGCAGACCTTCATTTTTTTTCTCCAGAAGTTAGGTGGAAAAACCCTAGATCACCTTTTTAGATTCTTATTACCCAAGTTACTAAAAATATTACTAGTGGCATGCAGGGAGCTTAGCCAATGTGCAGTCAGAAAAGGTGTTTCCTCTATAGTTCACACCAATGGCGGGCTGGGCCCTGTCCAGGCCTAAAGCCTCTGGCCGAAGCTTTAGGCCTGGGCAGGACTCTCCAGCTCCCTCTGATCGCCGGCGCCGCCCCTGCCCAGGCCTGCCCAGGCCGAAAGCCTCTTGGGCAGGAGCAGACCCCAGTTCCCTGTGATCGATGGCTGGGGGTCCGCTCCTGCCAAGGCGGAAAGTAGACCTGCAGCTCCCTGCCCAGGCGGTTGACCGCAGGGGGTCTGCTAGTACACCAGGCCAAAGCGACCCCTGGCTCCCTGATCGATGGCGGGGGGTCTGCTCCTGCCCAGGCCTTACCTCACAGTGACCTGGGTGCCAGGCTGTTCCTGAGACTCAGGCTCTGGCACTTATGCAAATTAACCACTATCTTTTGGGTTAATTTGCATAGTAACCCTGATTGGCTATAGGCATAGTGAAGGTATAGTCAATTTACATATTTGTCTATTATTAGGTAAGATATACTGTAGTCCCAAGGTCATCTGGAAGGACTTCTGGTCTAATTAGAATATTATGCTTTTAATATATATAATTCATATATATATATGAATTAGCAGGAATTCCATTTTCTCCCTTAAAGTTAGGGCTCTATGTCAGAAAAATTTTCAAATATTGTCAAAGCAGAAGAGTGCATTCACCAATGATTTCACATTGAACACATGTTTCAAAGTGGTCATTCATTGATAATTCAGCCCTTGGTATATGCTAATTTTTAAATAAAATGGTATAAATTAATTGTAAAGTCTTTCCATTTAGATCTATATGTCGTATTATTATTAATTTTCTAAACAAGTTAACAACTATCTTCTGAAACAGGAATTATTGCTATATTTGTACATTTTTGCTTTTCAATAATCTCTAAAGCCAAGTATATATAATTCTCTCAAAGCACATTACTGAAAAGAAGCTTTATAAGGCAATTGCATATTCATAGCTGACATGGCCTTATTCTTTATATTTATTAAGTACCCTCTCTCTTTGCACAGATTTCAATGTAGAAGATTGAGCATTTTCAATTATTCACTTGTTTCATATTTTTATTGATTAGACATTATAGGGAGCTCCTAAAGTGTCTTTTAAAGCAATATTCAAAATATCTAATAAGATAGAAGGAATGATAAAGTAATAAGAATGAATAGCCTATGGATTTCAAAATGACTTATTTCCAGTTGGAATATGTATTCTATAATGTGACAACAACTATTGATAAAGTGGGTTATTACAGCCAAATCCCTTAAATAGTAGATAATATAAAGAAACACTAAGAATTACTATTATTTGCTGAATATCTATTATGTGCCAATCACTATGCTTCAACTATTTTGCAATTTTGAAAGGCATATTTAAAAGTCATCTTTAATTTCTTTTTTTTATTACATTCAATTCAAGAGAATTTTTAAATTGATTTTAGAGAGAGGGAGAGGAGGGGTGGAGGGTGGGAGGCAGGGGGAGAGAGAGAGAGAAACACTGACTGGATGCTGCCCATATGTGCTATAGTTACTTTGGGGAGAATTCATGCAAACCATATCCCCTGCAAATCAAACCTGCAAATTTTTGGTGTAAATAAGATGCTCCAACAACTGTCTAGGGCTCAAGAAAATTTAAAAAGGGTAGAAAAGTATAATAAAGAAAAAATTCACCACTAACCATAAACACAGTAACAGTAACTCAATGTAGCCACTATTCACTGAGTGCCTACTAGGTGCTGGACACTGTTCTGGGTGTCAGTGACAGTGCGATGAATAAAAATGCCCCTGCCCCTAGGAAGCTCATCCTCAGTGGGAGATCCAGACAACAAACAATAACTTCAATAATGTGCCATGCGATTTTGGGTGCTGCAGTACTTCAAGGAAAACTAAGAAAAGAGAGAAGCAGCCGTTCTTCACTGACCCCAGGGCCCTTTAAAACAAGATGCTTGTTTGCTTAGCCTGGGTGGGGCTGGCTGGTTGCAGATACCACAGCCCTGAAGGGGCTCAGCACCCAAAGAGCCCTCCGAAGGAAGGGGCACGTGGGCGGAGGCTGCTTCGGTGCCCTCCAGGAGAAGGAGAACTGGAGCGGGAAGAGCAGCAGAAAGCCCCAGAGGTGACGTTGTCTTTGGTGGATCTAGGAATGGGGAGGAGGATAGCATGGCTGGAGGCTGGGGGTGAGGCAAAGGAGGCAGGAGAGGCTGTGGGGAGACTTATAGGCCTTGGTATGGATTTGGGTTGTAATTCTGAAGACGGTGTGAATCCATTCTTGGGTTTTGTTCCGAAGAATGACATTGCCAGGATTTAGGTGTTATAAATATATAAATAAAGACTTTACTTACACATGTATTTGAAAAAAAAATCCTTTCTATATAATTCTGTATCAAGCATTTTTTTCACTTTTATCTTGTATATGTAATATTTATTGTTTACTCATTATCTTATACGGGACCTAATGGGTTGCACTTTATGAATTCTTTTTTATTTTTTTAAAAATTTTTTAATTGATATTTTACAGAGAGGAAAGGAGAGAGATAGAGAGCCAGAAATGTCAATGAGTGAGAAACATCGATCAGCTGCCTCTTGCACACCTGCTACCGGGGATGTGCCCGCAACCAATGTACATGCCCTTGACCAGAATCGAACCCAGGACCTTTCAGTCTGCAGACTGATGCTCTACCACTGAGCCAAACCGGTTTCGGCACCTTATGACTTCTTAATGTAAGTGAAATTGATATATTAAAAAAAAATATTTCCATTTTCTCTTCCTCCACATTTTGGAGCATTTCTCTAGACAGTGTTTCCCAACCAGGGGCAATTTGCTGCAGACATTTGCGATTGTCATGCCTGCGTGGGAGGTTGCTGCTGTCATCCAGCAGGTAGAAGCAATGGATGCTGCTCGCATTCTACAATGCACAGGACATTCCCCTACAACAAAGGACTAGCCAGCCCGAAGTGTCAGTGGTGCTGCTGCTGAAAAAACCCTGTGGTAGGATAAAACAGTAGGAATGTAACAACTAGATCCATGGTGCCCAGACTTCACTGCTCAGCAGTATAACCCGGAAGCCATTTCGAAACACAATTGTGGGGCTCTGTCCCCAGAATTCTGATTCAGCAAGTTGGGGAGGTTCTTGAGGATCTGCATACCTCACACGTCCCAGGTGATGATACTGCTGGGCTGGGACCTCAGGGAGAACTTGCACTAGGTCATTAAGTTATGGCTCTTCTATTCTTAAAATACGACAACGTGAGATATGTTAATACATTGCACTGCAAGGACCATGTGATCCTGTTATCATTATTATCATTTGGTATTATTCTTTTTGAAATAATTGTCAATTTTATAGGGAAAAACTGGTCTGTCATTCTTTGGATTTAGGATTATTTGAAGTCAGGTAATGGAAGAAAAGCAAAATAAAAAGAGCATTCATATGGATTTTATCCTCTGTGAATAATTGTTCATACCCTCTGCCCCTTTCCTATTGAGTGTGTGTCAGATTGTTTAACCATTTAGTTATTTTGTACTAGAGGCCTGATGCACAAAATCCATGCAAGAATAGGCCTTCCTTCCCCCAGCTACTGGCATCAACTTCCCTCTGGCACCTGGGGGAAGCTTCATCTGGAAGGATATCAGGCTTAATGAACATATTATGCTTTTATTATTATAGATTAGGAGCCCAGAGTATGATTCAAAATCGTGCAGTGTCACCTACCCTCTAGTCGCTGGTCAGGCCCTGCCTCGCTCCTCAGGCACTGCAGCAGCCATGGTCACTGCCAGTCTGGCCCTGCCTCCCTCTATGGCCCTTGAAGCAGCAGCTGGCTGCTGATGACCAGGCCCTCTCCCAACGCAGGCACAGAGGCCCCTGCCACCCAGCCTCCAACTCTGTATGCACAATTTCCTCCTGTCCAGTTGACCCCTTATGGCATCCCAGTTAATTAGCATATTTCTCTATTATATGTATTGACTAGAGGCCCACTGCATGAAATTTGTGCAATGGGGCAGGGGGTAATGTGTGTCCTTCAGCTCAGCCTGCACCCTCTCCAATCTGGAATTCCTCTCACAATCCAGGACTGCTGGCTCCCAACTGCTAGCCTGCCTGCCTTCTTGATTGCCCTTAACCACTTCTGCCTGCCAACCTGATAACCCCCTAACCACTCCACTGCCAGCCTGACTGATGCCTAACTGCTCCCCTGCTGGCCTGATCATCCCTAACTTCCCTCACCTGTTGACCTGGCTGCCCATAACTGCCCTCCCCTGCAGTCCTGGTTGCCCCCAACTGGCCTCCTCTGCATGCTTGGTCCCTCCCAACTCCTCTCCTCTGCTGGCCTGATTGCCCACAACTGCCCTCCCCTGCAGGCCATTTGTGGTGGCCATATTGTGTTCACATGAGGGCAGCCATCTTTGACCACATGGAGGCAGCCATCTTGTGTGTTGGAGTTATGGTCAATTTTGCATATTACTCTTTTATTAGATTAGATGATAAAACTAATATATAATCTTTGAAAAAATGTACCCATCAGGAGTATGTAGAATAAAAAAGTAAACTCCTCTTATTTCCCATTAAAACTCCTTCACATTAACTGTAATTAACAGATGGGTGTGCCTTCTGGATGTTTCCCTATCTAACTATTCATCTACCTATGTTCTTATATGTTTTTTCCTTCTAAAAATTGAGATAAAATGTACATTAAATGCTACTTCCCCTTTAAGTATATATTGTGGGCATTTTTCCAACTCCGTACATATAAAAATACCTCATCCTTAAAAAAAAAGTTGTTACATTTTGTAGTATAGAAATACCTTAATTTATTTAACCATTGTCGTGCTGGTGGACTTTTTTGTTGCTTCTAATTCTTTGCTATTACAGACAATGCTACAATGAATATCTTACACATGTAGTTTTTTTTTAATTTTTATATATTAAGAAACATGACATTTTATTCTTTTTTTGTACTTACATTTTCCCAGGGATTTTTTTGTTTCTTAAGTTTATTTATTTATATGTTTATGTGGTCATATCTAGCACTATTTCTTTGAGAAATTCTATTTTGTTTTTGTTATTATAGAATTCATCCTTTTAGAGAGATCAGGTAAATATCAATGCTTTCTCCTAGTTTTTCTTTAATGATTTCATTTTTCACGTCCTCTAATTCATCTTAAATACATCTTATTGTGTGAAATGTGATGGTAATCTAAATTAATTTTCCCCAAAAGCTAGCTAATATCCCCATAACATTTGTTTAGAGATGAACCATGCCCCATTGATTTGTGATGCCACGCCCTCATGCAGTTTTCTACATTTACAGGCACACACACCAAATACATCCTATTCTGTTGATAATTATGTGTGTATTCTAAACTAGTACCTCACTATTTATATCAATTTAACTTTGATATATATTAGGGATATTCTTCCTACCATTTTGTTTTTCTTTTTCAGGTGTGCAAGAAAATGTTCAGATGAACAAAATAAGCCTAAAGAAAGACTGAATAACTTGATCAAAGCCACATAGTAAATGACCAAATAACTAAGGGGTAAGGGCATGGTGCTGGGGTGTGGGGGAGCCTGGGGGGAGGTAAATGTGGGAGGAAAGGAGACAATATGTACCACTACTTGAAATACTTTAAACAATAAAAAAATAAAAATAAATTTGTACTTTATTTTATTTAAAATATATATATTTTATTGATTTTTTACAGAGAGGAAGAGAGAGGGATAGAGAGATAGAAGCACCGATGAGAGAGAATCATTGATCAGCTGCCTCTTGCACACCCTCTACTGGGGATGTGCCTGCAACTAAGGTACATGCCCTTGACTGGAATCGAATCTGGGACCCTTCAGTCCGCAGGCCGACGCTCTATCCACTGAGCCAAACCAGTTTCAGTTGCTTTAAATCAACGGCTCTCTAATTGTGAGGCTGGAGGCCTGAGAAAGACTTGGAAGGGAAGCAAGTCAGAGAGGCAGCAAGCAGTCTTAGGTAACATATTTTAATTACCTAATTCACATCCAAGTATGTATTTACAAAGATGAGAAGGGTGTTCAGGTGGAAGAAAAACTCAATTAATATGTATTATCTCTTTCTCCAGATTCACACAGTGTTTTAAACTTCTGAAAGCATTTATTTCTCATTGTGATTGGAACTGCATTACTGGTGAGGTAGACTGAGAATTTCAGCTATGGGTTCCCTTACGCATTTTCTTCCAAGCTTTGACATAGTTTTAGCTATCCACATTTGACCATGTCAGCAGGAAAAAGACTTTTGGATTTTATTCCCTGAGCTCTACTGATCTACCAGTATTACTGATAATATCAACTGGGAGGGCACTCCCTCCATTTAGGGAAGAGAGGTTAGAAAATATATGATATATTGGGAATATTTTTAGAAAGAAAAAAACAATCCCTATAAAACTGTCATTATTCTCTACCCAAAATTTGTTCAATAGGGCAGTTAAAAAACTAGAATGTGCCATTTGACTCAGAATATTGGGGGTTGTGCATGGATTAGCATTAATTAGGCCAAGTAGAATAAGGCACCTAATTATCAGATACTAGAGGCTGATGTACAAAATTCATGCAAGGGGCTCGGCACTAGCAGCCCAGGCTACATCTGGAAGGTCATCCATTCTAATTAGCATATTATGCCTTTATTATTATAGATTAGTGGAAAATATAGAACGTAAATATTTGCCTGATGGTGTTAGATAAATCTAAAAGAAACACTATCAATATGCAAAGTCAGAATCCATCAACTTCTCTTTTATTTTCCTTTTTCACGTAGGTGAAGAAAACAGCTATTTCACATCCTACTAAGGGCATCTATGTCAAATCTTCAGCAGCTACTTGAAAATTGTCTTTTTGTTTAAACGATTCCCAAATAGGTAAAAGAGAATCAGTAGCAATTTGGGTATTGTCATTCAATTGTCCATGCTTAATTTTACTTTCCGATACTTCTTACAGTGACTTGACATTAAGAGAGACTGCTTGGCTATATCCCCAGCCCTGGTAGTGTGTGTGCGGAAGGCAACTAATTGATGTGTCTCTCTGACATCGACCTTTCTCTCTGTGTGTCTCTCCCTCTCCCTTCTATTCTCTCTAAAAATCAATGGGAATGTCCTGGGGTGAGGATTAATCAGAGAGAGAGAGAGAGAGGGAGAGAGAGAGAGAGAGAGAGAGAGAGAGGATAGAAAATCTGTGTAACAGGAGAGCCCCCAAGTGAATGCACCCAGTGGAGTGATGTGCTCCTCAGTAGTGGAGCAAAGGGACCCAAGGAGTTTGACTTGGAAGAAAGAATAGCTAGGGAAGCCATGATGACTGAATGCAAAACAAAACAAAGCGACACAACAACAACAACAACAACAACAACAACAACAACAAAACACGATATGGAAGAAAAACTAAACTGTGCTCTTGTAAATCCAGTTCCTAGAATTAGCCCAGAGACCTAATTCACCTCCTTATCAAGTATTTTGTGTTGAAAATAGACTATGCTGCTACAAATGATTTATATTTATTATAGAAAGTTTAGAAAATGCAGACAAATAAAAAAGGAAAATGAAAGTCCCTCATAATCTCATCACTTCTATATCACTACTAAAACTTGGTTGCTATAGATTTTTCTACATGTACACTAGAAAAGTACAGGGAGCATCCATCAAGGTTATGAAATATTTTGTACATAAAAATACCATGAATTTCTCATCAGGAGGCATTAAGAAATGTCTAAGGTTCCTGTGTTGGATGGAAGTAAACTGAGATTTAAAATGTTATTAGAGCTCCCAGATTAATGATAAAAGAGTGCACATTCTGAGAAAGTCAAACTATCATTTGAGATAAGGTGGAATATCTTAGTACATTTGCTGATGTTTCTTCCCTACTCTTCCTTGTACTCCTGTGCTTCTTGCTTTCCCCAAGATTCAGTCAGCAGCATCTCCCCCCCCCCCTACTTCAGTGGATATAGTAGAGAAGAAAAGCAGATAAAGTACTTTGTACTTTGCAAATAAGGACATTTGAGTTAAAAGAACTGTACCTTTGAGTTTCAAAAACTTAAGTGTCCCGGAAGTCAGAGTTGCAGCTCTGACCTAACCAACAGGTTGGAAGATAGGTGAAGAGCCAGGCTACCCTGCTGCCAGACAAAAGAAAGATTTCCTGGAGAGGTAGGAAGAAGAGAGCTGAGGTTCTGGTGAGGTCCCACAGAAGTGCTAAGTCTCGAGCCCTTCCTATCCCTCTTCCCTAGGATACAGGCTGTTAGAAGGTTTGAGGATTCTGAGATTAGACAGATCCATATTATTTTCCTTGGGGAAAACCTAGGGATATAGCAAGAACCCAGAACTCCTATGTCCAATATATCAGAATCTCTATAATAAAGAGCCAGGACTTAACTACCGAACTCGACCAAGTCAGTGCTGGGTCACCATGGCCACCCAGTGCTGACTACTGCAGCTGCAGGCCTGGTGACTCAGCAGTGACTGCTGAGGGGGCTTTGAATCAGGTCTGGAAAGGACCTGAAGAGAGAAGCAGGGGCTGATCTATAGCATCCGAGGAAGCTTTTGATCAGCGCTTGCCTCTCTCTTTCCCTCAGAGACTGGCCAGCAGCCATGCATCCATTTCTCTCCAGGCCTCCACCAGGGCTGCTGATCAGCCCCACCTTTCTGGTCAGACCCTGTTGATTGGCCCAGAGATGCTGACTGGCATAGAAACTGGTCAATCAGAACCAAATCTGGGTCAACAGCGAGGAGCCAATGGTTGCCTAGGAGGTAGCAGAGATTTTGATGCTGACTAGCATATAAATTGACCAATTCGAAAAAAATGTGGATCACCTGTGAGGAATCAATAGCTGCCTAGGAGGGGGAGCTTTTGACACTGACTGGCATAGATAATGAGCAATTAGAACCAAATTGGCCAGCAGAGGAGGGCAGTTGGGGGCAATCAGGCCAGCAAGGGGACAGTTAGGGGCAAGATCAGGTCAGCAGGGGAGGACCATTAGGGGCAATATCAGGCTGGCAAGGGGGGGTGTCCTTTGGGGATGAGATCAGGCCAGCAGGGGAGGGCAGTTAGGGGTGATCAAGCAGGCAGGCAGGTGAGTGGTTAAGAGCCAGTGGTCTCAGATTGTGAAAGGGATGTCAGATTGTCAGTTTAGGATTGGACCTAAACTGGCAGTCAGCCATCCCCCAAGAGGTCCCCGACTGGAGAGGGTGCAGGCTGCACTGAGGGAACCACCTCCTCCGTGAATTTAGTGCACCAGCCGGGCCACTAGTCCTATATAATAGAGAGGTAATATACAAATTTATCATCACTCTAACACACAAGATGGCTGCCCCCATGTGGTCAAAGATGGCCACCTCCATGTGGACACAAAATGGCTGGCAGGGGAAGGACCAGGCCTGCAAGGAAGGGCAGTTGGGGGTGATCAGACCTGCAGGGAAGGGCAGTTATGGGTGACCTGGCAGGCAGAGGAGGGCAGTTAGGGGCAATTGGGCCAGCAGGGGAGTAGTTAGGCATTGATCAGGCTGGCAGGGGAATGGTTATGGGGTGATTAGACTGGCAAGCAGAAGAGTTAAGGGCAATCAAGCAGGCAAGCAGGCAAGCGGTTGGGAGCTAGCAGTCCTGGATTGTTAGAGGGACATACGACTGCCCATTTAGGCCTAGGATCTGGACTAAATGGGCAGTTGGACATCCTTGGAGGGGTCCCAGATTGGAGAGGGTGCAGGATGGACTGAGGGACACCCCCTCCCATGTACAAATTTTATGCACCATGCCTCTAGTAGTTAAATAAAAATTACCACATGGCTTATCAAGGCATAGGTGGTATTAAGATAGGTTTACAGAGTTCTTCTTGAACAGAGACTGAAACTCAGACCTGGGATTAGAAGTTGGGATGATGACAGAAAACCAGAGGGAATGAAGACCAGCTTGAACAGGTGACATGAGCCAGATACTTTCTACCCTACTCATCTGCTTTATTAACTTTCTTCAGTAGAATGTAAACATTTTAAGCACTAGGACTTTATTTATTTTTGTTTAGTGCAATATCCCTAGATGAAGATTAGTGTTTGGCTCATAGTACTAGGTGCTCAATAAATATTTATTGAAATACTGGAAATGGATGCTCTTGCTGTCCCACCAAATTCTTAGACTGTATGTAGGTCTTCGGCACTGAAAACAGGCCAGAAAAATGTCCACAAGACACTCTGAATTGACTAGACTGAACTCATTTAGGTGAGTGGGCCTTCAAAGAGAAATTAGTTTTTATTATGGCACAATAATTGCACTTCTTGGACACCTGAGTTTCAGACCTTCTCTGAGATAATAAGAACAGGAAGGCAGAGGTGAAGATAGCTGATGTTTCCTGAGAGTTTGTTAGGGGCCTATAACCATGCAGGGTGCCTTTCCCATATACTGTCTGACAATGAGTTCCCAACATGTACTCAATTAGAACAAAACCAGTGAGAGGAGTTTAGAATAGGATGTAATTTTTATCTGCTTTATACTATAGATGGTTTAAGTTAAAGAAAATGATACCATTTTTCTTGGTTATCTAAAATACTACCATCAAATTCTATTTTAGGTAAAATGCTCAATGTATCTGCAAAAATCCATAACCTTTGAAATTCGCCCAGTGAGAATGGCTCAGTTGGTTGAGTGTCAGCCTCTACACTGAAAGCTTACCAGTTTGATTTCAGGTAAGGGCACATATCTGGCTTGCACATATGGAAGGCAATGTTATTCTCTCACATTGATGCTCCTCTCCTCTCCACCCATCCCTCCTCTTTGCATGTCCTCAGGTGAGGATAAAAAAAATGCAATGCTTGCCTCAAAGATTGACACTATTTATTTTGCTATTATACATATAAGTTTATAATCTCTATTGAGGTGGAGAAATAAAGTGTGCCATTTTCTGCATATGTCCTTATACATATGGATGTTGGTCTAACTCATGATTCCATTGTCCAGCACACACATCTCTATTCACCTTTTGTAAAAAATTCTATGGGCAAGATTATATATATCATTTCTAGGGGCCAATTTCAAGCTCTATCTTGGGTTCTATAGAAGGGTCTCTCCTAGTCTCTAGGCTGCTAAGGGGCCAATCTTATATTTAATAATTTGGTATCGATGGTGGCTGTGTTTCACACAGAGATGGACCACTCAAACTTTCTTTCAAGGAAGGACTTCCTGCCTATCTGTGGGAGTGAGGTTAGCAGATGGACTCCAGCTGTCTTCTTCAAGGTTTGCCTCAATTGCAGTGAGCCACCGTGCTCAAGGCCACCGACTGTGGGACAATGAGCTGCGTGTACTCCAGAGCTCCCCATGTGGTTGGCTGAGGGTAAGCTGGATCTACATCAAAGTTCAACTTCTTCCTCTACCAATCCTGCTCTCACCCCCTCCCTTCCATAAGGGTTGATTTCTAATAAGTACCCTGCATGCCAAACTCTGTTTCAGAACTTAACCTGTGATTATTGGTTTCAGAATTGGCCCATGAAAACCAGCACAAATGGGGATGTAGAGCGGGTCACTTGATGACTGGTTGGAAAGGAGGGGTCTGTCAGCCTTGACAGGCAAGTACAGTCAGGTCTTGGCACAGGGTGGTAGTCCAAATATTAAAACTCTCATCGGTGCTGAATTGGGATGGTATATCCACAGAGGGGAGACAAGTAGTATGTAATATATTAGGCATTTAAAAATAATGGCAGGAGGTTGTGGATAGTAACTATAAGGTCAGTGAGACTGAAGAGCTATTGCTAAACACTATTTATATTCCACAAAAACGTTGTTGGAAATTACAGGGCCTTTGCCCTGTAAATCAGGGTTGGCTGTAGGAAAGCCCATTATAGAACCAGGCTTACAGACAGCATTAGAGACGCTGTCAGGTAGATGCAATTATAATAATAGGCAGCAGGGACAGAGGGACAGCCAAGAAGACTTGACTCACAGGGAGCAATGAAGATGGTTAATAGAACATGGCATCCCCCAGGAGCAAAATAAATAGGCAGCCAAGAAGGATGCTATTCAGCTTGGATCACTGTATTAGAGTAATTCATCTAGTCATCGTTTTATCAACTGCTGCTGCTTCCTGGGTACTTAGAGCTTCTTGGATCCAGGGATCAGCAAGCAAGGAAAAGAGTGGCCATCTGGCCAGAGGTCATTAACCTTGATCAGGTGGAGGAGGTAGAGTTGCTGTTACATAGTGAGAATAGGGAATAATATGGGAGGCATCTAGATGATCCACATGAAGCTTCCAAGTCCTCTGTTACCCACTTTCTCTGTTTAATGGATAGGGCAGAAATCCTTGTCTGAGAAGACACAGCGATTAGGAGCATGGATGCCTCAGGGTGGAGTTGGGAGTCACTGTGTTGGGTCAGCCACCATGACCGGCAGAGGCCATTACTGAGATTCCCTACAATGGACAGTGGAGGAGGGAGATGATGAGTGTCAGCACTGGGCTCAGGCGCAGATTCAGCTGCAGGGCTTGAATCTGTCCTATTAAAGCTTCCTCTTCAAAGGCTTCCATAGGAAGCGAGGCCTCCCCCACTCCTGAGGGAGAGGTTCCTCAAACATACATAAAGAATGGATTAGAGTGGCACAAATGGTGTAATGTAGTGGACACCACATGTTCTGCTCAGATGCTTCTTCAAGGAAGAATACCCAACTGCAGTGTCAGTCAGCAGTCGGCCCTGCAAGGTTTGCCTCAGCCGAGGGGAGCCTCACCCCAACACTCTCGGAAAAAGCCCATGGCCAGTGACTGATCACTTTGGGGGCAGACAGATGGAATCCTTTTGGTCCATTTGGAGACAACTCTGATGGGACATAGATGCTCCTGAGCTTCTGTGGGCTGGCCAACCCGTGTTGACCCACATCATAATCTGACTTCTCTTTCTTTCTCATCCTGCTCCACCCCTCCTTGTGTTGGAGGTTATAGATAACTGGTGCCATGTTACATCCAACCTGCCATGGTAGCCATGGACTCCGGGGGATCAGAAATGCTCCCGTAGGAGAACTGGCTTGTAAATAGGAGACCTCAAATCTAGTGCTGTGTCTAGCTCTGTGTTCATGAGTCATTCCATTCTATTCCAAATTCGTGCTTTATCATCCACAGACCCTAGATAGAACCATCATGCTTCATGTATAGCGTTTTGTATTCTTGTCCGCATTCTGGTCGTTCTCGAGCAGAGTCTCAGTCCTCACTGCATGCACTAGTCCATACCACCTGTGGCGGTGCATTCAAAGCCACGCCAATGGCAGGGACTCAACCACAGACAATCTGACAGCTGACCTATAGGGAAGCGCGGGGTCCATAAAAACTGTGCGTCATCCTATCATGTCACCTCTCAGAACCACTGCTCTAGGGGAAACCTGCAATCTGGAATCTTAGAATCATAAGTTCTTTTCCTCTGAGGTTCTCTGAGCTTCAGATTCTCTGTCCAGAAAGTGAAATGAACGATGAACTGACCTCATGGGTTGTTTGGAAAGTTACATTTAAAAAAAATGTGTCCAAAACCCTTTGCAAATGATAGAAACACTGATTTTTATCATACACGATTACGTTTACTTCTGTCAGTTGTTATTTTATAAACACAGAAAGGGAGATTAGGACTCTGCTTTTCCATTCTGGCTAGAGCCTCTAACAACACGAAGGACTCACACAGAGATTCTGATTTAGTGGTCCAGGGTGGAGGCCCAGGCAAGTTTCTAAACAGCTTCACAGGCAAATCTGGTGTGCAGCTGGCTTGAAAGACTTCTTGGCAGAATGACCTATCCTAGGGTCACAAAGCCAATTAGTAAAAAAAGCTGAAACTCCCATCTAGACCTTTCTGTGCCTCCTGAGTTTTACCCATGCTAAGTTTCCATTCTTGCACCTGAGTCTTATCATAATATTATAGGTTAGTCTCAAACTATAGTAATAGAGATAAGAGGGAATTTGAATTTAAAACACGGTTTAAATGTAATGTGCCATGATTATTAAATATCAAAATAGCTATTCCTATTCCATTAGCACTTAACCATGTGATTTGTGCGCTTTTAGCAAGGGGTGAAACACTGTAGGTAGCAGAGGTATTTTTAAGATTATATGAACCAAGTATAAATTAAACAAAGTGACACCAAGGCTGAAATAATGTAAGCAAGCACGAAATGAAATATTTCAGTGAATTCAAGACAGCGTAATATACTGCTACTGAACTGCTCCTCTCTCTTGAACACTTAATTTGGAATTATGAGGGAAGAGACCAGGAGACAGACAGAGAAGGATAAATAGAGACCTGAAGATCATTTTCATGTGATCATGACCAGGGCATTCATATTTCTCCTATAGCCTGGAAACAATCTCCTGCTTATTGGAAGATGTGACCTTTAAATGTTCCTTACTTGCAAAAAGACAAATATTCTAGAAGCCGTGTGTTAGCCTGTGGAGTCATCTGTCTTGGCTGCTCTGGGGCTGGGGGCTCCTACGGGGAGAGTGCAAATTGTAGATGAGCGAATGTGTTATGTATTTTTTACATTTGCAGACTTAGGGTAAGCTTTCTTTGACAGCTCTCTGATTTCTTTAACATAGCAAATCTTTAATCAGTCTAGATATGTTAAGATGTGATCTTTTACAGTGAATTGACTTGAGTGGAGTACTTGAGTTGAAATGTGTATATTTCCCCCTCAAAAGCTGACTTGTGGGGGGTGGGGGAGGGAATCAGATATTCTATGATATACTTTGCCTCAGTGACAAGATGTTTTGGGGGAAATCATCCAAGCTTGAAATAAAATCTTTATTGAAAGTAATTCTACATTCATGCCAGTCAGATACATTGTAGGATTAGACCAGATATCCCAGGGGGGAAACTACGGTATATGCACCAGGCAGAGTTGATTATTCGGAGCTCCTGTCAGTTCTTAACTTCCTGACAATGGCTGAAGTATTCACAGCCGCTACAACTCTGTTTTCATCTTTATTTTGAGAGAAAGTTAATACACTTTACCTTAACTATGCCAAATGTACTGGAAAATAACCCAGTAATAAGATACAGCCCGTCTACCAAGCGATAGCTGTATGTAGAGAGCATTTAGCTGTGCATTTTAAGGAAACAAATATAAGCAGCAAATGACTGAAAGATATTGTGATTATTTTTTTTTTCTGCTTGAACTTTAAAATGTTCTTGGCAAAGCCTCCTGTGTGCTGTCTTAAAATCAATGTGTATAAATAATCATGGAGCCAAGTAAATGGCTTTCATCCTTAATTCTCTTCAAATGGGAGGGCAACCTTTATTATAACTATTATTATTATTATTATTATTATTATTATAGCACTTTGCTTATCAATGTTATTTGGTGTCAGAAAGAAAGACACAGGTGTTCCAGGTGATATTTGGTTCTATTTAGAGAATCAACAACAGCTTAAGAATTGTTTTTTTTTTTTTTTTTTTGGAGGGGGGGAGGCATAGTTAATAAGAGAGATGCAACTAAATAAGAGAGAAGAAGGCATAATTTTGTGGAGGTTCAAACAGGTCACCTTAAGATGTTGCTCTGTTGTATGCACATTGTTTTGAGCTGAAGGCAACTTTAGCAAAGGGCTCAAGAGAAACTCCACCTCTCCATTAAAAGAACTTGAATAATGGACCTTGCCTATAATAGAAATAACCACTTTGACCTATCTATATGGCTGGGCAAACAACTAATTATTGGATATGTGCCTTCCCTGCAATGAGCTTGTAAGCCCCAAGGTGCTTTATCTGATCTCTAGCTCAGAATGTCTTAGATACTGATGTTCTCTTTCTGTCTCTGAATCTCTTGTGCATCTGAGGTCTCCAACTCTCTCATGTATGCAGGGTTTCCATGCATATCTATGTATTCAATTTGGTTATTTTCTCAAAATATATTTTTATTGATTTCAGAGAGAAAAGGAGAGGGAGAGAGATAGAAATATCAATGATGAGAGAGAATCATCGATTGGCTGTCTCCTGCACGCACCCCCTGACTCCCATTGGGGATTGAGCTCAAACCCCAGCCTGTTTCCTGACTGGGAATCAAACTGTGATCTCCTCATGCTCAACCACTGAGCCACATCAGCCAGGCTCGTTGTTTTCTCTTGTTAATCCATTCCATGTCTATTGGATTATTAGATCAGCCAAAAGAACCTTGGAAGTTGAGGGAAATTTCTTCCTCCCTCCCATAACTTCAAATTTAGTTTTGTGTTCTCATTCACTATAAAGATAATATCATTGTAGTTCTAGAAGAAAGGGAAAGATAAGACCCTCAATGCTTGCTAATAACCACATTCATTTACTAGTAAAAATCCAGAACTTAACTGTATAATTATCATCTTTTGGTTGTGTATTCTAAAATACGTGGTTCTCATGTCACCAAAGAATGGAAGGAAGAAGGTGAAGTTGTCCAGAAGGACAGAAATGATAGCCTCCCCTGGACAAAGAAGTATCAAGGTTAAATGAATATGTATCCTGAGAACCACATCACCCGCCAGAGCAATGCACTGGTTAAAATACAAGTTAAAAATTAAGTTTAAAAAACTCTGTTTTCAATTTTTAAAAAAGATCTTGAATGTCTTTTATTGGGTGCGTGGATAAGTCAATGGTGGAACATTCATACAAAGGAATATTCAGTGGTTAAAGAAATGTGCTATCAGGCCATGAAAAGACAGCAGGACCCTCAGCTGCATATTGCTAAGTGAAAGAGCTCAGTATGAAAAGTCTACATACTGCATGATCCCAAGCATCTGACATTTTGGAAAAAGCAAAATTCTGGAGCTAAGTAAAAGATCAGTGGTCGCCAGCAGTTGGGAGAGAGGGAAGGATAACTAAGAGGGCGCAGAGGATTGTTAGGGCAGTGAAACTATCCTGTATGATATTATGATGGTGAATACATGTCATTATACATTTGTACAAATCTATGTAATTACAACATTAAGAGTGAATTTTAATATAAACTACGGACTTTAGTTAATAATTATATATTGATATTGCTTCATCAAATGTACCACACTAATGCATGATGTTAATAATAGGGGAAATGTATTTTGTGTGTGTGTGTGTGTGTGTGTGTGTGTGTGTGTGTGTGTGTGTGTTGGAAGAGATAGTATATAAAATTCTATCATTTCTGCCCAGTTTTCTGTAAACCTAAATCTGTTCTGAAAAACAAAATCTATTAATTAAAAATGATAATGAGAGCAGATTGCATACATTCAGGGTCCAGAGGTCAATTGGCCTGCTCATCTGTCCTTATGGCCACACACACTGGAATTGCTCTGCAGTCTATGTCAAGTGCCATATCCAAAAGCATATTTAAGCCTGTCTCGACTAGAAAAATTGTATTCTGATCACTTTGTTATTCGCTTTCTTGGCATTTAAACATTCAGACTGTATTGCATTGTTGTTGACATGTTTTATTTTTATCTCTAAGTTATTTCATGCACATATGCTTTATCTCTCAATTAGATTGCAAAATCTTTGCGTTTAGGTGGTGTGTTACTTTCAGGTTTACTCCTCTTTTCACTCGAAGTAGAAAGTTTGTGCATCTTATATCTTTTTGTGGCAACAAATACTATTTGCTTTTTAGGTGGCTGGCAGGTTAATTTTTATTTGTCCATGTCTTTTTGCTTCAGCAGAAAATGGAGATGAACTGAACGGGAATAAGGTACTCCCCAATATATTTTTTTTAAATGTACAGTCAGAACAAAGCTCTCCATGAATACTCTTCTTAGCTATTTTCTTTGAAGTCCAGGAGAGAGAGCCAAGTTCATCAGCAAAGATAATGAGTCCTGGTCCATGTCATCCCATCTTCCCTTTCTCCTTCCTCCTTTCTCCTGCCTTCTCTTTTCACTTTCTTTGGGGGAGAAAATTACAGTGAAAACAAGAGAAAACAATTTGGAAATACAACAATCTAATGTATCATTTAGATGCACTTTTGGCTAAGGAAATTCAGTCAGTGCAGAATAGCATCACTGGATGCTCCAAGAATACTCTGGGGAGCCATGTAACCTTCCTTCGGCTCAGCTTCCTGGTGTGGAGAACTCAGACAGTTGGGCTGGAGGAATGTTAATGCCCAAATCCTATTGTTGAACAATTGGGCTCTTAAAAAAAAGTTTAGATCTTTTTTTTTTCTTCCTCCAAATTAAAATTATTTGTAAGGAAGTTGACAAGCTTGGAAACACATGGCAAGCATTGTAATCAATTGTATAAGAAGGGAACCCTGAAGTGTAAGGGGTTATAGTGATAGCTTACATATATATGTGTACACTCTAAATCAATGTTTATGCATACTTCATAGATTATATAAAGGGTGTGTATGTATATCTTTGTGATAATATATACATTTATTTATCAAAATAAAGAATGAAACAAGAAAGCAGACCCTAGGGATTTTTAGGGAAACAGACATGAGCCTCCTGTTCTCTTGGAAGCGAAGGGTGTGTCTATAGTCTGCATTTCTGTTTTCACAACACTCCGAGTAGAATGGTGGCCATGGATCAAGAGACCCGCTCCGGCAGAGGGATGGCCCACAGGCTTGCCTTACCTGGCTGCTGGTGGCTGTCTGCTCTTTGAGGAAGGACCCTAGTGTTGAAGTCTCAGTGCGAAAGGGGCACATGATCAGCCAATTACGTCTACGTGGGATTTGGATGGAGAAGGGTGGCATCTTTGCCAGGAATGTGTCACTCAGTGGGAAAGCAATTTCAAAAGGAAATCGGATACATCTACAGAAGTAACCCAAGGTGTTCCCGGATGTGGAGGAATCTGGGAACTTGAGAGGCAAACTCCTGGGGGGAATTTGAACCACGTTGCCCTTAAGTGAGTTTAGGAAAAAATGGAAAATGATAGGGTAGAGAAGTGTCAAAGCAGATGAATAGAAATATAATTAATTTTCAAAGATAACTATTTGAAGCAGATTTCAAGAAATATGGCAATTCTTTCAGAAATGGCTTCATTTTAAAGAAGCAATTGCACAATATTCTTAACATGTCTTTTAAAAACCCATGGATGCACATTACTTTCTCCCCCCATGCTTTATTGTCCTCAATAATCATCAAAAGATCAGGCCTCTCTGTGGTTGTGCATGATTATCAAAGAGATAGTCATAAGAAGAAAAACTATAATCTCTCAATGGTTCAAAAGACCTACTAATGTTAGTTCTTAAGTGGTAATTTTATTAAATAGTGATAATAGAGCGAGAGGAGGTGTACAAGGCTGCTGAATAGAAGAGGGTCCATGAATTTTATTTATTTTGTGTTTATACATTTGTCCTCTTTCTTGGCGCCCCATTGCAATGCATTATCTGGGAGGATTACTAATATGACAACACTCCTGATTTATAGAAGCCCAAATAGGTTAAACAGTTTGATTCATTTCAATTGGATAATAATAATAAAAAAAAACCTTGTTGAATCTGAATTCTTGCTTTGCAATGAACACAGACTCACACTCATTATTACTTATGGTGCTTTTCTTTATGGATGAAGCGCGCCTCGCAGCCAAGTAGCGGTAGTCACCAGCTGATGACCATAAGGAAAGGCAAACACTGTCAGTGGAATAACATCCTCAGCCAAGTGTTTATGTTGGATACATATACAATATATAACTGTTCTTAACTAATGATACAAAGTCGGCCTCCCTGAGTTTCTCCTTTTGTATTATTTCTTGCCACCCATGTGTTGAGCGAGATTTTCTCAGGCCCTAAGCCCCACCCTGGTTCTGCTTCTTTGCAAGCCGGATTTATTCTTGCTAGCTTCCAAGGGAATACCATCCATCAAATAGCTGTGTGTTAGTTATAAATACAGTTGTGGTGACATAACTGTTAATGCAGTTTCCAGAGGTGGCTAATTTATATACAGAAGGTATCTTAAACAATGAAATCCTCTGGATAATTTGGTATTTTTTTTAAAGCTGTCCTTCGTAATCTTCCGTTTATATTTCCTTTCTACATCTATTGGTTCATTATATTCTCAATGAAGTTTGCCCATCTCCCCACCCCACTATGGGCAGAGAAAACATCTAAATCTTTCTACTTTAACTTTATTTTCTTTCTTCTCATGCTCCAACTTTCCTTGTTTTAAATGTTCTCAAACCTACAATCTGGAATTTTCTCTCCAGGTGGCTGAAATAATATTTTACTGGCCTTCTCCTGACCATATTTTCCCTTGGTATGTTCAGCACCAAACTGAAAGATCTGGAAAACTGCTGGGTTGGAGAGTGAGGCACTGGTCCACTCCGACTGAGTGGAGTCTGGTAGATCAGACAGGCGTCAGTGCATCTTATATCATGGCTCCGGGAGCAGAAAGAGGCTACAGGAAAGAGTCAGTACTGAGATCACAAGCTGCTAAGCAACACAGGCAGGTAACGCAACTTTTATTTTATTTTTTAATATGTTTAAACTGATTTTTAGGAAAAGGGGAAGGAAGAGGGAGAAGAGAGATAGTAACATTGATGAGAGAGAAACATCAGTTGACTGTCTCCTGCACATCCCCTACTGGATGTAAGCCCTCAACCCAGGCAAGTGCCCTGATGGGGAATCTAATCAGTGACCTCTTGGTACATAAGATGACGCCCAACCAACTGAGCCACACTGACCAGGCTAATGGAGCTTTTAAAAGGCCACAGCCAGACATGGACAATATTTGCAGGAACAACTTGGCCACTACATAAATCAACAATTTTCAACTTTTGTCATCTCATGACACACATAAATTAATTACTAAAATTCTGCAGCACACCCCAAAATATATTTTTTTTCCAATCTGACAGAAAATATAGGTATAATTTTGATTCATTCTCATTGGATGGTTATTGTCATTTTTTATTTGACAATCTAAGGGAAAAGAGTTCAATGCCCAATGATTATATAGTTGGGTATTGCATGTTTTAAGAATTCTTTAAAAAAAGAATTTTTGTGGTTTGGAAACAGACAATAGGGTGGTGAAGGTATGAGGTGTGGGAGGGCTATAAGGGGTCAATTGGGGAAATGAATATATAGGTAATACGTTAAACAATAAAGGTTAAAAATATTCTTGGCACACTGGTAGAACATCACCGGCCTAAGTCAGTATGACACCATCAGCACAATCATCCTTATTCATGACCAAAGTATCAGGCCCTCCGGTAGAGGTGTCCACTTTTCTAAACCTCAAGTGCTAACTTGAGATTGGTACTATTATTATTCCCACTTTAAAGATGGGAAGCTTAAGGCATAGGGAGGTTGTCCAGGGTCACACATACACGGCTGTGCCAATATTTAAACCCACATCCTCTGGGTACAGACTCTGAACCCTTCTTACATGGTCATCCCTCTTTCCTTCTTAGACCTCACTGGTTTGTTTGCTATTCTTTTCTCTCGGTCCTGGGTCTCTTTAGTTCCCAGTCAGAGATAGTCTTTGTCTCCACACCCGGAGCTCCGAGTGAGCCAGTCTCCCTCCTTTCCTCAGCTCACTTAACCCCAGCCCTGGTGAGAGCCCCAGGCCCCTTGCTTTCCTGGCAGCAGAATAAAGACAGCTGGCAGCGAGAAAAGTCTGTGAAGGAGAATATGAGCACAGTCGTGGTTATGGCTCTGCTGCCTGAGAACTCCCTCTGTCAGGGAGCTGCACTGGCTTCCCACACTTGCTCCATGGACAGATGTTTTCAATTATTATCACTGAAAAGCCTCTAGGCCAGGTTCCTTTCTGATTGGCTGGTCCTGAACTCAGAAGGGAATAAAGGAAACTGAGGCTAGGACACAAAACACCTCAGTCATCACTTTAATCATGTTTCTCCAAAGCAACTGGTTGAGTTGGACAATTCACTCAGAATTGGAATCCTTTTGTAAACACAGACTCAATTTCCTTTTAAACCTTTCTTTCATTCTGGTTTCAATTTTTCTGCCCGTAGTTCTTCTGACATTATAAGAGAGTGAGACATTTGTCATTTCTTTACCAATTCTTTCCTTTTGTTGTTCTTCCAGGGGTTTCGGGTACATGCCAGAATACAGTGGGAGTTGTGAGTTAGTGAAATTGGACTTGATATTACTAGACGTAGCATTGCATGGTCACCTGCAAAAATGACCCAGGTCTGATCTAAACGCACCTATATCAGCCAATGTTTCCATAGCAACCGGGGTAATATCCCGCTCTCAGTCAGAAGCCATTTCTCATGTAAGTTTTGTACCAATCATAGGACTTGCTGGGAGCCATTTGACGCATCTCTCTTGCATTCCTAGGATTGCAATGTACATTTCCAGGTAATAATTGTATTAGCCACAGTGACCCTGATTTCTTTCCCTTCCCATCTCTGGTGAGTCCTAAGGCGATTCAATAATCAACTGATCGCAAGGACAATCCAAGGGAAGCTTTGCCATGGGATAATAGGGAAGAGCATGAGCAGGGCTCTCACAGCAAGTCTGACAACCCTCTGCTCTAACACACTCCCCTTCGATGGCCTCCATTGCACTTGGTACCCATCAGCCTCTAATCTCTCATTCTTTAGTTCCCCCCTTCCTTTCTCTATAAATTAAAAGAAAAATTGGACTATCAGGTGGATGAAAGCTTTGTAAATTCATTTTTATTTCCTGGTCTTCCTTTCATTTATCTGGTTAGGAAAAAAAGTGTACTCAAGATACTCCAGTGTTTTTGTATATTATCCTATTGTCCTTTGATGTCCTGAAATTAGGCTTGTGTGTGGTCCATCTTGCTCCAGTCTCCAAACTGCCCTGTCTCTGCTGCCATCTTATAAACAATAGCTGCTGACGTGCAAATCAGCAAATGCCTTTGGTCACACAGACACAATCCATAGACTTCCTCCCGAAGGCCAGCGTCTCCATTGTAATTTCTGAAAATGTCTCCTTGACTTTTAAACCCAACTCTTTTATTTTAAGCCCAAAGGTAAAATATTATAGGATGTTAATTCATCCTTTTCAAAAAAGGCACATGAGCGTTTAAAACATATGCTTCCTTCTTCACTCAGAAGAAAATGCATTCCAACCTTTTGGGGGGATCACATATAGCTCTAAAACAGCTGAAGCTAAAAACATCAAAGTTGGCATGAATTCAGTTATCACTGAATCGGGAAGAACAAGCCAAGTTTTTGAAGAAAATGGTTGAGCATTTTAAAAATAAAAGAAGTTCTCTCTGAGCATGCTCAGTGGGAGATTTTTAAAATATTTTCTCTAGGTTGGCTCTAATTTGCTCATCACTTTGGAAACATTTCAACAAGAGTTATCCAATTAATATTAACAACAGAGTCTTTATTAATATTATTCACCAAGGCGCTAGCCAAGGGTCAAGTGGGTGACACTTGCCAAGGTGATGTGTCCTCCATGTTTGCCAATGTTGTTGAGTTGCCTTGGTCTCTTACTTTTCAGTTGGTGTTTGGTTTGGCGATTTAGGGGTGGGACAAATAAGAGGTTGGGGGGTGAGTGACAGAGTGTTGAAGTAGTTTAACAATAATGTGGTTCGTTGGGTATAGCTGCTAGATCCTGACTTTTATTTTCTCTCTCTCAATTTTCCACAACATTAGCAATTTTTTTTTTAAAAAAAAGAAGAATAGTTCTGGTATTTGAAAAGCAAGAGGCAGTTTAAATAAAGTCCCAAGCACATAAAAAGGGACCTCAAACTAGAAACAAAACAGACCCTGTGCTCACCATTCCCGAGAGGACTTCATTCTTTTAGACACTAAATAGCATAAGCTGTGCTCCTGAGAGTTCAGGAGCCCACATTTATTTTGCAATAAGATAGTAAACTGCCCTGCTTTACCTGGAGTGAGATCAGCTGACAGACCTGGAAGATTGCTGACAGTGGGCTTGTTATCAGCACCATCAGACACTGTCTCAAGATGTAAATTTCTCAGATGGTATCAACAGCCTGGTGATAATATTGCTTCTCACAGCAGAACCCTTTTACTAGTTTCACTACTGCAATTTCAGGAATTTCTTTACAGGAGTTCTCAGTGAAACCCACCCATATAATTTTTCCAATTGAGGAACTATCATGCATGGAAATGGACCAAGGGAATTGCCTTCCTGGTGAGATTACCTCTATACCTGTCTAAATAGCATTGACTCTATAAATTGTCAAGAGGAAAGTCACGAACGAGGTAGATTCTGACATGTCTGTTGTTCCTAATATGTATCAGACAGTGGGAGCCAGGAGGGTCAGCACTATTCAGGGGTAGCCCAGCAGAATATCTGCAGATCAGTTTAGATACAGTAATCCATACCTAAATTACAAGAAGATAGAATTATGCTCAATTTATAGATCCAAATAAACTATAGAGAAAAAAATATTTTAATAGCTGGTAGTAAAATTCTTAAGGGAGAAAAATTAGCTTTTTTTCCTTCTTAGTGAAACATTTTTTGCGCCATTCTGATTGTGAAAATATAATATTTAGAAAACAGCCAGGAGATATGATAACCAAATTCTCTGTACAAAATCCTACCTAATAAAAGAGTATTATGCAAATTAACCATCACTCTGTTCAAGTCATGCCCACCAGGCACACTCACCCAATCAGAGTGAGTATGCAAATTAATCCCAACCAAGATGGCTGCAGCCACAAAGAGCAGTTGAGAGACTTGGGTTTCCCCAGCAAAGGAAGCCAAGCTTTCTGCCTGCCCTAGCCAGCCTAGGCCTCCACTCAAGGCTACAAAGTTTCAATCATAGAAGATACATAAAACCAAACAGAAATGGCAGCAGCTGGAGTGAGCAGGGGGCTTGGCTCTGCTCCAGGCTACAAAGTTTCAATTGTAGAAGGTAAATAGATTCCAGATACCAGGGCCTCTGCTTGGGTCACCAGGGGGTATGGCCAGCTTGCAAACCACCACAGGCCCCTCTCCTAGACCACCCCACATCCCAAGGGAACCCCCACCCTTATCTGGGACACCCTTCAGGGCAAACCAGCTGGCCCCCACCCATGCAACAGGCCTCATCCTATCTAATAAAAGAGTAATATGAAGATTGACCATCACTCCAACACACAAAATGGCTTCCCCCATGTGGTCAAAGATCCTGCCCCCATGTGGACACAGGGTGGCCACCACAGGATGGCCTGCAGGGGAGGGCAGTTGAGAGGGACCAGGTCTGCATGGGAGGGCAGTTGGAAGCTATCAACCCTGTAAGGGAGAGCAGTTAGGGGTGGCCAGGCTGGCAGAGGAGGGAAGTTGGGGGCAAACAGGATGGCTGGGGAGCAGTTAGGCATCAATCAGGCTGTTAGGGGGTGATCAGGCTGGCAGGCAAAAGTGGTTAGGGGCAATCAGGAAGTCAAGCAGTCGAGCAGTTGGGAGCCAGCAGTCCTGAATTGTGAGAGGGATGTCTGACTGCCCATTTAGTCCTGATCCCAGTGGGATCGTGTCTAAACAGGCAGTTTAACATTCCTCGAGGGGTCCTAGATTGGAGAGGGTGAAGGCTGGGCTGAGGGACACCCCCCACCCCCACCCCGTGCATGAATTTTGTGCACTGGGCCTCTACTATGAAATAAAAAGAAAGAATATGAAAGGACAATGTTGGGGCATAATAATGACATGGTAGGAAGTTGGAGGCTAAATGGAAATGAAAACTCATAAGAATTCCTTAGGGGAGGCAGAATAACCAAGGTACATTTCAGTAATAGGGATGCTTGTTATAAGTTTAACATTTACATTATCTGCTAAGCTGGGTGATCCTTCAGCCCACCTCTACCAAGTGCTTCGTGCTAGAGTGAGCTTCTGGAAAGCAAGGCAAAGAAACTGTCAAGGAAAGGGAACACTAGCACATGGTGAGGCATGTGTGAGTTGCAGGCTCAGCCAAAGCAAAAAATCAGGCCAGAAACAACTAGGTGAAACATAAATCCTTTCTGATAACCTGGAGGTACTGGGTTTCTAATTTTATAAGGATTGGGGGTTTGAACACATTTTATTTTATTTTTAATAGGAATGATTATACAAACTAACAAAGGATATTTCCTAAGGATTCCTGGTGCCAATTCTTGTCTGACCCAAGTTTCCTCTAAAGCAAGCATGTCAAACTCAAAGGCTAACACCAGGTCAAATAAATGAGGCATGAGGCCTGTGGGCCATGAGTTTGACATGCTTGCTCTAAAGAGCCTGTGGACTCTGACAACTCATTGATTCCAGCATACAGCAGGACTAAGCTGTATGTGCCCAGTTTTCCTGGATGAACCTTCTGCTTGTGGTTTTGATTCTTGGTTCTGCCTTGCATTTCTCCTTGAGGATCGAAACCCAGCTCTGAACCCAAGATGGATTGCTAGGTAGCCTGACTTGCTCTCTTGTTTTTGCCAGCTCCCTGTGAGAGGTCTGTTGTCTTTTCCTGTTCTCTCAAGTCTCCTTGGACTGTTCTCATTGCCTGTCTCCAAACACAGGCCAGCGAGCCTAGCAAGATAATCCACAAGTGGCCAGGCTCTTTCAGTCCTTATAGAGGTTAATCTTCTTGACTCGAAAACCATCAGTTGTCCTTGAAGTAAAGTCCCAGCTCCTCACTAGGACATGCTGGTCCTCTCATAATGTGTCCAGCATCTCTTTTCAGTGTTCCTCAGCCAGAGTTTTCCATGGGTACTCCCCAGAATATTCAATTTTCTCCCAAAGAGCACACCTGGCTGTATGGTGTTATGGCTGTTGGACCATGAGTAAAGATTTGAACCAAGGAATGGGGCCAACCAGTGTGCCTTTCTTGGCACTTAAGTTTGTGTTAAGGAAGCTCCAGGCTGTGCGATGGTTGTTAATGTAAGTTCTTTGTAGAGCAAGAACATGTAATTTGGAAGGTGAAACTATTTCAATTCATGGATTAAGAAAAACAAACTAGAAAGAATGCATAGGTTTATAAATCTTTGACAAAAAGTAATCATTAAACTTTAAGTTTGAAATTATAATGACTACAGAAGACACATTTCAAATCACTCAATCTCTATGATGTTCAAATCGAAGGAATTGATGTGGTTTGAGTCTTGTTTAACCAGAATGTTAGTGTCTGCTGGATGGCTAGTGATTACCTGAGAAAAATTCAGATCTTCTTGATACACTTGAAGACTGGAGTGTGGCTTTATTGTTTAGATCTTTTTAAATTGTCTCACAAATAATCAGTGAAAGGCATATGTATCTTGGATTTAACTAATTCTACATGGTAATTCATTTGCTACTCTGACCACAAAATTTTAATTTCCTAAGGTACAGATTGAACTACTTCTAATATTCTCAGAAGTACATGAATACAAATAGAACTTCGTTAGATTGCAGGCTTTATGGACTATTACCTAAAACTTAACACAAAATCATTAGTTTCCCCAACCCCCAATTTTGAAATGTATATGTTGCCATTGCTTCCAATTTTTGTGGCACTCTGATTTGGGGGTTTGCACGATAGTAAACAAATAGGATTTTAAAAAGTTCAATAGATCGACATGAAGAATGGGAAGGATGATCCTTTAATTTTCTGCATTTGGACAGGTGCAGGTGTAAAGCATTTTCTAATCTTCTTTTAGGTTCTTCCCAATTAACAGTATCATTTCAATGTATGAGGCAAATTTCCATATTTGTCTTCTTGTGTCCCTTTTCTCTGAAAGATTCAGAGCCAAGATCCTTGAGTGGGGGTGAGGTGGGGTGATGTTGTAGGCATTTGGACAGACACGAGCAGAGCAAGGAAGATGGGCCAGCTCCAGATAAGCATCAAAACCTGCCACAATTTACCTCATGACCACCTATATTGAATAATACCCCTGATCCCCCCCTGCCCTGGCAATGACCAACCAATCAGTGGAGATCACAAACCTGAAAGGAGGCACCTAGAAAGCTGCTGAAAATTTAATTGAGATCTTCTCCTGGGACCTCCTCTAAAATCACAACCCTTAAAACCCTTAGGAGCAAGGACCCAGTGACTCCCTCCCCTGGGTCTTTCTCTATCCTTCCCTTCCTTGCCCCAGGCACATTACCGGTAGCTTCCTCACTCCCAAAGGCCCTCCCTTTGTTTTCTAAGCCCATTTCTTCTAGGAATTACTTCTTCTACCTCTGTGATTTACTGAATAAATGTCCTTTTACAAATAAAAATAAAAATAAATATACAACCTATTATTTAAGGCTAGAACTAGACATGGATTTAGGGCAGCATCAAGTATTCATCCTTCATGTGCTACCATTTTTCTATTCACCTTGCTTTTTTTTTATCCAATACATAGTTGTCACTGTAGAACAACAAAACTGATTTCAGAAGGCATGCTTAAAATTCTTGTTATAAAACTTTGAGCATATCAGCTAAAGAAGGATGCTCTAAAAATACAATAAAGATGACAAATATTCAAAAACTAGGCATCATTCAAGAAGATGAACAGAATGGAGAGACTGCTGTAATATGGTAGAAGCCCTCGTAGCTGATTTCTGCTAACCCAGCTATTTCCTCTGTGAAATATACTGACCAGTGCCCACAACACATTGAATGTTCTCGGCTAGTTAATGACTCTCAACTGTGCACATCTGTTCCCACTAGAGGGAAGTCCCAGGAGAGAGTCTCAAACAAGTTTATGCCAGTTGTACTTATTATTGTAATTATGTAATTCAATTAAATATTATGTAAACTGATGAAATATGAGAGCAAAAAGGAAGAGAGTTTCTTTGGGGAACACTTTCTTTGAAGAGAAGCTAAATTCTACTATATCTGAAATTACTAAAGGATTTTCTCCAAAGATGGGGATAGGTCTGGATTAACTTTTGAGGCCTTTTTCCAAATCTATCATAATAGATATGTCTTGGATTTTTAAATTTTGGGTTCCTTTATACTTAGTTCATCATTCTATTTCATGTGCCAATAGCTGCTAGCTATTATTTCTTGATCGCTTACTATGTGCAAGGCACTGTGTAAAGTGATTTATTTGTATTATCTCATCTGATATACACAGTAGTAACGACTAATAATTGACCAATTATCTTATGTGCTTGCCTTTATGCTTTATAAATTTAGTTCTTACAATACACCTATTTTTAGATATGGAAACTAAAGCACAGAAAGAATGAGAACTCAGTCTACACTCACACTACTAATAAGTAAAAGAGCTGGGATTGGAACTCAGCTTTACCTCCAAAGCTGTATCTCATTACTACCCATGCCACTTCTATACATATAGGCTCTTTAAAGAGCTGTCTTGTGCCCGTGCCTAGTACAGTGCCTATCTCATTAGTGTTACATAGATGAATGAGTACATGCATGGATGGACATTACCTTAATTTTGCTTAATAGGCCTTGAGGTCCTTTACTAGAAAATGAGAGTGAGAGATAATCAAGCTTTCCCATATATAGACACAGGTGCTCCTATTGATTGAAATATTACCATCAGAGATAAGATAGTTATGTTGGGGACATAAGAGATTGTAGTTAAAATTTACTGTTGTGAACAACTGGAATTTTTGCCTTCTACTCATCATTTATTCTTATTTTTAGTAAGACCCTCTTTGAGAAAACCACCTCACTCCCACTCCAAGTCTCCGAGGTGTGAGTGGAGCTGACACGGCCCTGACTCCAGGGGTGGGCTTGTGTCTCAGGTCCAACTAATGAGAGCCATGAATTCCTCTGCCTCAGTGAATGGATCAGAAACAAACACAAAATAAATAAGGGATCCAATCCAGGCCAAAGAGAATAATTCCTGAGAACTTTCTATCCCCTCAGCAAAAGAGAGCTTACCGGCCCCTGAGGACTCTAAGCTGATGTGATATGATCCTGCTGCTGCCATCTTGCTGCCAGGAGGAAAGATTTTAAGTGAAAATGAAGCTAATCCAGAGACAAGCAGAGTTTAGAGATGGAAAGAGTCAAATTCCTGGCAATATTCTTTGGCACATAGATTTGGTCATGCCCAAAATCATATCTAATTATGGATCTTTCAGTTAAGTAATCCAAGGAAATCTCCTTTGTTTGTCTAAACACTTTGAGTTGGAGTTTTGTTACTTGTACCAAACTTAGCATTTCTTAAGTACCTATAAAAGCTCAGGAAATATTTTCATAGAGGCATAATTGGGATCAAATTGGTTGATCTAGAAACGATGACTAGAAAATATTTAAAAGAGAAGAAGAAATTACATCAAAAAACAAGGCAAAGGAAAACAAAATTATACTGCATGAAGCTGAATTTAATATTTGACTCCAGTATCTTAGTTAGCCCTAGCTGGTGTTTTAACTTTGGTGCTTCGTAAGGTTATTTTTCTCCCCTTTGATTTAAAGGACCTTTAATCTGCTATGTAAAATGGCTTGATTAAGAGAGAGGATGCATAACATTTCAGGATAAAGTCAGAAGTCTTCAGATAAAGTCAGAATATTCAGAAGGAATACCCCCCACCATCTTTTAAAATGAATTCTTTAATCCAAGACTTCTGCAAGCAGCATTTTCTTCCAACTCCCTTGCAAAACACACACCCCTTTATAACTATCCACGCAGAAACAGAAATCCATTCAGGTACCATCTAACTCGCAATCTAGAACTGCTAAAATAGGACCTTTATCAGCAGCAGAGCACATCCCAAAATGTCTTTGTAAAATGAATCAAATTATATGAGTTAATTGATTCCAGGCAACATCAGCAAGTGCAGGTGGAGACTGAATAACAGGATGTTTATTAATGAAGCACTATTAATCAAAATTGACAATACCAATTCCTGTTTGTTGTATTGGAAAGCTACCTGAAGTGGTTATAGATAAATTTGTCGCATTTTAAAACACAGCTTTGAAGCAGAAAAAAAAAGAAAAAAGAAAGTAAAAAAAGAGAAAAAAAAGAATATAGGAACACATGGGATTTTTAACTGTGGGTTTTGGACTACTGATATTTAAACACTGAAAAGATACTCCTAAATGCAATTTGACAAGCAATGCCAAAGATGCCAGTGGTAATTAATTAGCACTTAATTGAGATCACAGAACAACAGGACGTAGGAATTGGTACTCAGTGCCATTTCCCCCTTAGGCTCCCTCTCATGAGGTCAGGAGTGTGGCTGCACACTGCCGGTCAGTGAGTGAATTGGAGAACGCAGTGACATGGGACATTTCCTGATGGACCCTCCCACCCCCCACCCCTGGCTGCCGCTCCCGGCTATCTCTGAGGAGAAGAGGACTGTGATTGTTTCAGGGGGAAGTTAATGTCCATGTACATCTAAGGCGAGGGAAACACTGCCCTCACATCTGAGACTTGTGAGGCGGATACTTCATGAAAAGATAAAACACATGAATCAAATGTTAACATGAATGAGGTTGAAAAGCAAATTAAATTGAGAATGAAGGTTTATTTGAATTTGCTGGCTTTTTTAGGTTATATTTAATTTATTTTGTAAAAATAAATTTAGACCAGCAATTTCTTTTCTTTTCTTTTCTTCTTTTTGGGCCAGGGAATATTTTAACGAAAATTATCTCATATTATAATTATGTTATAATTATAGTTTGGACTTCCATAATGTCTGTTAGGGACTTTAAAGACTTCTGGAAATTTAATCTTAGAAATCCTACACACTCCCCCAAATGATTCTCAAGACATGGACCCGTTTTCTTTTTACTAGAGAAAAGTCAACACTTTCAACACTGAGGGAAGAAAATTCTTGCTTCATAATTGCACAGACTGAGCAAATGAAAAAAAAATACCAGTAGAAGTGGATTAGTGTTACCTCTGAATAAATCTACAGACAGTTTTTCACTGAAAATGTATGTTAACTTGTCTTACAACACGTGAGTTGGGGAATAGGTGTGTTAAATTTGCCACAATATTTTCTGAAAAAATGCATTTGAAGCTGCTTTTAATTTTTTTATCTTAGAGTTGAAATCAATAACTGAAGATATAGTTAGTTCATTGACATAACTGGGAATTACAATGTGGGTTCTTGAGTGTCAAAATCCTCAATCCACACAGATTACATGGCTTTTGAAGGGACATCGCTCCCCAAAACGGGCGTGGGTAAAGTACAAATGTGATATATACGTCAGGAAAAAGACTCTTCGGGGATCTGCTTTATTTGGTCACACACATGCCTGCAGTTAAAACAAATTAGAAACCCATCCTTTCAACACTCCTCGAGAGGGCTTGCCTCCGAGTCCTCAGAGGGCTCTGGGACACTGCTGTAGACAATGACGCCCACTGACGGAGCAGAGGGCAATGGCAATTTGGTAAGAAATACTTGCCTGTCGTTTCCTGACTTCCTTTTCATGTTTCATTCATTGAACTAAGTTGGTTCCCACGAACTAAGAGTCGCCTCAACATCACTGCTCTTTACCACAACTGGACAAGGGCTTTCTTTCTTACAACGAAGAGATATCCGTGTGATACGCCTGGAGAATATCAGAGGCTCCCAGGCTCTGTACCATTAGGATACACAGCTGAGGGCTGGTGATGGCACTAGAGAGAAATGCCATCTGGTGGCCTCCAAATCTGCAATAAAATGAGCTTCCCTGTTTTGTCTTGATATTAATTTACCAAGAAAATTCAACACTGCTGTATCTTTCAGTCTTAGGCATGCCTCACCTCTGTGTTTTAAAATGTTGGTTTGTAAATCGTATGGTATTTGAGGACAAAAATCATTTTCGAACTCAGTTATCTGAAGTCTTTAGTGGAAAAACTTTTTTTTTCATTCTATGAAAATCCCACTTCTCTTCCGTTGGCCTTTCAACTCTCTGATTTTAATACTGACAAGCTGAATCGACATACCTCCTGGAACTCACATATCAGATCTTCCCTAAAACACAGCTTCATAATTAGAGTCCTATGCTTTGCTGAAATGATGTGTGAGGCCACGAACCATCTATTTCTATCCTTTCAGTACTCATTTCTGAACCTCTTCTGTACATTTGAGCACCATTTTTATTTCATTGATCAATATTATTATGTATTAAACTGGTTTCCACTTCTATCTTATTAGATAAAAGCATTTATTCTATATAAAAAGAACCCACTATAGAAAGGTTAAAATACATTTTAAAGCGCGTAAGAAAATAAGGGCAAAGGGGAAGTAAGGGATAAGGTTAGTAGACTATTCAAGAGGCATGCTCTCAAGTCCCCCGTGCTTGCCAAGGTCACCTGGAGGCTTGCTTCATTCCCTGTGAGTCATATCACTTCCAGGTAGGCTGCCAGCGATCGACTTTACTGTTAACTTCTGAGAATCTTCCGGCTTTCCTTGTGCTCGCTATGTGATCACATCTGTTCAGAGGCACCAAGACTCAGAATTTCTTATAACTTCCCCTTTTGCAAGCCAGACTGGTGCAAGGAACAGGTTTCCTACTGGCTTATTCATTCTTCATCAAATTCACAAGTATTTAGTGGCTCTTATGTGCAAGTTACTCTGAGAAAGAGGGCGGTTTTGCACAAAAGTTAGGTGTAAAGCCTTTGGATTCAGACAGACTTGTATGCAAATACTGGCCACGGCACTTTTTAGTTGGGTGAGCTAGGAAAATAATGTGGTCTTTCTAGATCCTAGATTCTGGCTACCTAAATGGAGGATAATGCTTATTTTATCTGGTGGCTGAACTGAAATCACGTATTTTAAATATTCAGCAAAGTATAGGGCACATGATTAATGTTCAATAAGCTGTATCTATTCATGGTAGATGTTATGCAAGAATAAAAAAAACAGTAATAAGCACAACCTCTATCCTGCAATCACTCTGCTGCCAAGTTAACCTATAAGACTATTCATAAGGGTTCTGAGTTGAGAGTAAGGAACGATCTCTTCAGATTGGGCCAAATCTCTGGTCAAACATAACTTAAAGGAGCTGGGCATTGAACTGGATTCTCTGAAGGAGTGGTATAACCTGGGGTGAGCGTTCCAGATGGAGATGCAGGAGGCATGACTGGCATGGATGAGAAAATTCATTCATCTGGTGGAATGACACATGTGCAGAAGGAATGGTTAGAGTACCAAGTAGCGCTAGGACAGTGAGGAAGTACTGACAATCTATTTATATAAAAGGCTAATATGTAAAGTGTCCCCTTGGGAGTTTGATTGCATGCTATGACATGCGCTGACCACCAGGGGGTGGCATGGAATGAAGGAAGGCCCCAATAGGCCCTGATTTTGGGGGGGGGGGGGGGTGTCAGGCCTAGGAACCCTACCCATGCACGAATTTTGTGCACCAGCCTTCTAGTTTTATAGAAAAGAGGCCTTTGTGATGAAATTGCCTCCACTGGGAACTGAACATCTAAGAATCCTGCGTGCATTTAACCACCTAGCATAATTACTAAGTTGGAGCTCAAGTGCCTTCAAGGTAGCTTATTTCCATTCTCTTTCCACCCCTAAAGTGAGCCTGGGAGATTGGACCTACAAACTCACTAGATGACCCGGGAAAGTCCCAGGATGGCTCATCTTTGAAATGAGAGGATTGAATAATTTTCCTTCTGATGCCAAGCCCTCAAAAACCAATACACCATTTCCCTCTTCAAAATGAGAATGAAGATCAGACGCACACCATTGCTTCTGTACCTCCACGTGCCTTTTGAATGTCTCTGGTTAAACTCCCAGATGTCTGCACACTGAATCATTAAAAAGAAAAGAAAAAAAGTCTCTCTCTCTCTCTCTCTCTCTCTCTCTCTCTCTCTCTCTCTCTCTCTTTTATTTTTCTAAAAAGGAGTGGCCTAGGTGTTGATTGGACTGAAATTCCACAGAACTAAAAACAAAACCGACTCTTTCCTGCTCCCAAAACAAAAACCTTCCATATGTGTCTCTCTGGGCAGCCACTCTATTACTTCCTGATTTTAAACCCAACAGTTACATTTTTAAAGAGACACCTTACTCTGGAATATAAATGTGTGAAATCTAAATACAAAATATAATAAAGCAGCTTGAGCCAAGCCATGCAATTTGAATTTTTCTGCAGTTGTTTTAGGTTAGGGTAGGCGGGCACCTTTGACTTGTGAACTCTGGTTCTAGCTGTGCTGCTGTTACTCGGTGGGTTTTGAGATGAGGCCAGCATCTTCTCAGTGGCTTAGTTCACTCATTTTTGGAAGATGCCCCATATTCTTAGGTTATTGAAACCTCAAAATAGCTCAATGCAGAAGGGCGTAGCCTTTCTTGCATTACCAATTTGAGGTGGTAAAAGAACAAAGACATGGTGCCTACTTTTCTCTAAGCACAGGGCACTTCCTTTTGTGATTCACTCTCATGCAGACTAAGAAAAACATATGATTACAGTGTGTGTCGAGGCCCCCTCTAAGCACTCAGCTCTGGGGATAATGCACTAAGCCCAGGGGACCAAAGAAACATCCTCCTCACTTTGACTACATAGTGGCAGCTCTGATTCTCAGAATGCCTAATTTAGAATATCCAAAATAATGTTACTCATGATGTTCCTATGTTACTAACAACATCTTTAAAATAGCTCTCCGTACCTGGTCATCTTTATCATCTTTGAAAGCCTTTCATTAGAACATTTCAAGTAATCTCCTTCCCTGACTCCCTTGCCTCCTCTCATCTTTTAAGTCCAATGATTGACCTCGCTTTCTACCCTCATTTTTCCTCTGTGGTCCCACTCCATGTTCCAGAATATACCCCATTTATGATTTCTCCCTCCCATTCTAAAAAATAAAAATTCCTGAGCTCATATTCCTTCGGGAAAACCTCCCCTGTCTAAATTCAAGGCTAGTCAAGATAACTTTCAACATATA
The DNA here is from genome assembly GCA_963924515.1 of Vespertilio murinus. NCBI lineage: Eukaryota > Metazoa > Chordata > Mammalia > Chiroptera > Vespertilionidae > Vespertilio > Vespertilio murinus. The sequence goes on along the minus strand of OZ004711.1, from coordinate 22,939,127 downwards.
CTTTCTACAAATGCTTTTGGTCACTTCGATTTAAAGCAATCTAAGTTATTGTTTCGTTAGATTTTTAACGTGTGTCTGGACTATCTTCTCTCTGTGGGCACCTGTCTTAGCTTACAACCTTGTTGAGGTAACATGATGTGTCAAATGTGCTTTTCCATTGCCTTGAACAGTACTGTGAGCACGTGTTTAGCCATCTCACACACATTTATTGAGCACCCGCTATCCTACTATGTGTCAGGCACGGACTGCACCAGGAGGTTCTGGCATTGCAGGGATGGATCACACATATTCACTCCCTTGGAAGTCCTGTAAAGCTGTAGAGTTGTTGTTTTTCACTTTTCAGCAGAAGAAGGCAGACAATGTCGTGGTGATAAAAAGTTAGCAAACAAAGTGAGGTGGACTAGGCAACAGCCCTGTCAGAAAGTGTGGGTGGCCAGTGAAAGTTTCTCCAGGGCCTTTCAACTTGATGAAAGGCTGTATTAAATTGAATGTCAAGACGATTTGACCCAGGAAATAATGGCCATTGAACAATATGCAGAGCATGATTGATTTCTACTTCCTGCATTGCTTAATAACCCTTTTAAAAGTGTTATTGTAGTTGCCCTTGATTAGGGCAATTCGTTTCCATTTTCTGAATTTTACATCCCAAACTAGGTATTTGCTTTCCTGCTTTTTTCTTGGGTTGGTTCTAACTTTGTCAGAACAACACTACCCGATGGCTCTCTTCCAGATTCCTTCAGCTATACATACAAGTAGCAGGGTAATTCAGACAAGTTTCCCCCTCACCCCCACCCCCACCCCTTTTTCCTACATAGGCAAGCACATACAAACAGCCACCTACAGGTTTTTCACTGGCCCATCAAGAGGGAAACTTGAGAATTGGTTTAAGTTTGTGAAACTGAGACCATAGCTTTGTGGCTTTGACTGCACTTCCCAGTGCTGAGTAGACTGCTGGGATTCCACAAATAAATAATAAAAATAATAATGATTTTTAAAGCATTTGGAACTGCTGAGTTGAAAGGTGTGGTGTGAGTGCAGTGTTTGACTGTGAAAGTGATATCTCTCGCATTATCTGTTCCTAATGGAGGGCGGCAGTAATGGAGAGGGAGGCACTTAGGCCTGTAGCTCGGGGGTCCCTGAAGGCAGGGCGGGGCTCAGGCGGGCACTGCGGTAACACTTACTGTACGAGGCAACTGCTTCCTTCCAGTCTAGCGAGAAGGTATGAGAAGAGTCACGCTGCTGCTCTTCCCTTAAACCTTGGCGAGTCATGGCTGTTTCTTGCCAATGGAGAAAGTGACTGAACATCGTCCTGGAAAATTACTACAGGTCTTCCTTTTGATCTCAGATAAATACACATCTGGCACGGGGCATGTCGGCAGCAAGGGTGTGGCCATGGCAGTGGCCTGTGCTGTGGGGCTGAATGATGCCCTCCCTCACCAGTTTCTATGTTGATGCCGTAACCCCCAGTGCCTCAGAATGTGACTTCATATGGCGATGAGGCCTTTGGTGATGAAGTTGAAATATGACCATTAGGATAAACCCTATCCAATATGATGAATATCTTTATAAGAAGGAGAGATTGGGACGGAGGATGCCAGGGATGCTTGTGTCCAGAGGAAAGGCCATGGGAGGACCCAGTGAGAAGAAGGTGGTCCTCTGTAAGCCAAGGAGGGAGGGCTCAGAAGCCAAACTTGCTGGCACTTTGACCTGGGACTTCCGGCCTCCAGAGGTGTGAAAGATACATTTCTGTGGTATATTGATACGGCAGCCCTAGCAAACCAATATCATCTGGAATGATCAGATTTAGGATCCACACTGAACCATATAGTAACAATATAAAAAATATTTTTTTTGCATGCGGTATAGTCGGAGGGCTTTCCCAACTAAGACCATAACTTTAATTACAAAATGAACATAACCTGTATTAAATTATGAATATGTTAACTTATTGAATGAGGACAGGAAAAATAAGCACCAGATTTAGACTACATAGGCTTGCTCTTGAAGGTAGAGTAAAAAAATCTGGTTTCCTTGACCGCATTGTCATAACATGCATATATAACCGTTATTGAATCCAGGCTGTAGAGACAACCAGAAGAACTCTGGCTCCACACTGTCAGAATGCACGCCCACAACAAAGACTCGGGGAGAACAGCCCTTTCATTCGATCTCTCTGAGCATTACCAACATGAGAGCCGAAAAGCCTACCTCTGTCTGAAGTCTATCTACTAGTCTGTATCCATGCAGAAGCTATTAACCGGGCTCCCTGGGCTCTGCTGCTGAAAATATTAATATATTCAAATCTCATTCTAGCTACTGCGAAGAGCAGTGCATCAGATCGGTGCATTCATATCTTTCTTGGACAAAAGCATCTGGAATTCTTACGTAAAGTTTCTTCCTGGTTCCTTAAGACTCCCACTGAAACATAGGTGATATATGGCCTAATAAGGTACAATGGCCATCAGGTGCCAAAGTGTGGGGTTCACTGTGCCTATAAAACACTGTTTATTGTACTTGAAATACAACACTCTTTCATGAGAATTATGTGCTTAGTACTGTTTACAGCATCCGATGGCAGAAATGGTTTTTTATTTTTATTTTTTATTTTACTTTCTTAGACATTTTACCTGATGGGAATGAGATGGACCACATCTGAATGCCCTCCAAAGGCATTCCGTAGCCTCCCCTGTATAGGCTGTATCTTCCAGACACAAATACAGGCTCGGGGCTGTTGGGAGGCAAAGCTTTGCTGAGAACCAGTAAGTCAAATAAAAAACTGGAGACGTTCAGGCAGTGATGGGAGGGAGACATCCCTTTAGGTTGCTGTTCTGCATTTCTGGGTCCTGAGTTAAGAGATATATATATGACCAGCCTCCACTAGCCAGCTTTGCCTTTTTACTATTGGCTGCACCTAAGGGCTTTTATCAATGACAGCAAACAAAGTAGGTGGTCTCTTACCTCTTTCTAACTGAAGGGGAAAAAAAAGTGACATAATTTTTCACAGCCTGAAATAATTGGGGAAGTACAGATACTGGTTAGGATCACTATGAATTATTAGTGGAAAAGTGGGTCTCAGAAGTACGTTACATGTGAAATATTTTTCGTCACTTGAACATGTGCCGTCCAGAGCTGGCCCTGTTCTAGCCGTCACAGGGAACAAACATTTCACATTCACAGATGCTCCCAATTTGGTGCGGTTTGGAGTGTAATTTAGATCAAACGTCTCCATGTAAATGAGTCAGGGTTTCTTAATTAGGTGCCTCTAAAGCAAAACCTTGGACCACATCAGTAGGTGTGGGTGTGGTGCCCACAATACTGGAATCTTTCCTATAGACCAGGCTCTTAGCATCATTTAAATAGAGTTTTTCTTTTCTTTTCTTTCTTTCTTTCTTTTTTTTTTTTTTTGGTTGTTTTTTTTTTTTTTTTCAGGCAGTAATAAATCTGCAGATGGCATAGACAGAAAGACGCTACTTCAGAAGAGCTGTCTAAAAACACTGCCTCTTTGGCAAATGCCTTAAAGTAGGTCATTCTGCTGTGATTTAGCTTTTTCTTTAGATTTGATTGCCAGCTTTTTGTTCCCACTGCAAGGAGGGTGCATTCCAGTCCACAGACTTGTTCTTAAGTTTTCCAACTGGTATTTGTTTACCAGGATTTGCAGATCTTCATACGAAAATGGCCACTACACTGTCACAGAGCTAAGCATGCCCTTGACCACAGAGAGAAATGGATCCCGGAGCTAATCGGGTGATGCTGAAATATTAAATGCCCTGCACACCAAGTCTCCCCACAGCAAAGCTGCCTTGATTTATACGGGCAGGTTTGTTGAAATAATTGTCCCATCTTTTATACATGTGAAGAGAAGAGGTGACAGGATGGAAATGGAAAACTTTTACAAGCCCAATAGCCGTTTGTATAGATATTCAGGTTATCTGCTTTTATGCTTGTCATTGTTTGTATTTTTTATAGGGGGGGAAAAAAAATCACCCGGTCCCATTTCCCTATCCAGGCTTTGGGATTTACATGCAGAGGCCCCAGCGGCATTAATGAGTCACCTGCATAAATCCCCAAGCAATCAATGGGCTCATAGACCTTGTTTTGTTATATTAATTATTCGTCACAGAACCTTGACACTGACATTAAACGAGGCCTTAAAAAATCCTGATGAAGGTCTTAAGGTATCTTTTACTGTTCAAATATTAGCATTGCAAAAACTTTGTCTAAGGCATTACTCATTTTGTGGCACCGCGGGAAGAGGGGATTGAAATAAGGGCATGGGAGTACACTTCCTGGTCTTAACTCTTTATTGCCCAGAGGCCAGCTTTCCCAGGACTAAGTTGTAAGCCTCAAATTGTGATCTCATTAAAATAAATGTTAAACTCAGAATGAATAAAAAAGAGCTGAGTACAATGTTTTCTCCAGATTGGAGTTGAATATGGCATCTTCCCCACAGGCCAAGTTTTGTCTTGGCAAATTATTGGTGTTTTCAGGTGAATTCCAAAATGTCAGTTAAAAAGACACAAAAAAACTGGGCTCTGGAAAGGAAATGGAGATTATTGGCTAGGTGTGTTGCAAGATGGCCTGGGGGAGTGTACACTTAAGAAACAGACTGGGAAAATGGCCTTCTGTGCCATTTTCCTTCATTCCTAGTAAACTTGTACTCAGAAGGCCTGGGGAATAGAAGGTTTGATTCAGCGAATGCTCTGGTGAAAGACACTTAAACATTACATTATCATATGTGGATTAGCAGCAATCAAACAACACAATTAGTATTAACATTACAATGCACATGGCATTATCATCTTTTGATAATTCACAAGGAACTTTGGAATCTTGAAGCTCTCATTAGGAACTTGAGTTATCTCTGGGCTAAAGCCTGGTTATTAGATAAAATGGGTGGTTATTAGAGATTTCTGACTGGTGACATGACAGCTGATTGAAATCTCTCTGGATCTCTTTGGAGTGGGAGCTATTTATTGAATTATAGTATTTGATGATACGCTCCAGGTTTTTCAATGCTGATGGTTCTGAATTATCTTGACTTTCTGCTTTCCTTCTGTTTGCTGGTTAATGGGTTTCACTGTGCTTGCCCAAAAGTGCTGTTTAACCTCATTCTCTCTCTTTAGGCTCTGAACAATCCTGTTGAATGCATTCTCTTTCACGAAATATTTCCTCTAAGAGCCTCATTCTCAAATCTACATTTCCTCCTTTAACATCATACTTTCACTTGCTAAAATAATTAGTTGAATATCTCCCATTGCACTAGCCCAGGGGTGGGGAAACTTTTTGACTCTAGGGCCACATGGGTTCTTAAATTGGACCGGAGGGCTGGAACAAAAGCAACCTGACCATGCTGGCACTCTCATCTTGGTCTGCTGGTGAAGGAGCGGAGGGGAGAGCAAGAGAACCCTCCGCTCTTTGGGCTCCAAGGGCTAGATAGAATGGCCATATTTTGTCCATGGCTGCACTAGCCTATGCTGGCTACATGGGGCACTATGGAGCCAGGAAGGAGTGAGTCCTGTCTCTGATGAATTACAGTTACCCTAGGCTGAGTAAAGGGTGGATTACACCTCCACAACAGGCTGAGTAGAACTGTCTATGGCTGCACTAGGAACTTGGGAGAGGGGCCTTCATCTCTTTGGTACTTTACAACTTACAGTTGGTTTTTATTTATATGTGTCCTTATGGGTATAGGTACTGCAATCTCCTTTAAACCGGAAGAGGAAACTGATGCTCTGAGAAGCTGTGTTATCAATGGCGACACAATTAAGGAGTCATAAACTCTGGACACAAATAAGTTTTCTGGTTCTGAATCCATTCATTCTTCACTTTCTCTCTTGGATTCAGTAAAATATTAAGTATCTGGACTAGACTCTCTGCTTGAGTTTCCAATTGTGCCCAGTTCTAACTATATATTCTTCCCTTTCACTCTCTTTACCTCATTAGATTACACACACACACACACACACACACTACAAGGTGGACAAAGCTAAGCATTATTTCCATGCTAAAGATGATAAAGCCATGGCTGGGACATGAAGCAACAGGCCCAAGTCAATGGGGAAGTTTATACTCCAGTTCTTTAAAGTTTCCCAACCTAGCAGACCCAAATGTGTGAGACTCTTTGCACCCACAAATTACTCTTTCTGATTAGATTGATGGGATAATCTAAATCTTTTGCCAGTTGATTTTCCTATTCTCCTAGAATGTACTCTTAACATAGTGATTTTTTAAAAACTGGAGTCAGTTCATGTTATTCCAAACCCTACAACTGGCTTCCCTTTCCTTTTTAATTCAGAGCTAGAGGCTAATTTCTCACAAGCACTCCTAAAGCCCCATGGGACATGGCCTTGTCAACATGTGTGTCTCTTTCTTTCTTTCTTTCTTTCTTTCTTTCTTTCTTTCTTTCTTTCTTTCTTTCTCCCTTCATCTCCTTCTTTCTCCCTTCCTCCCCTCCTTTCTCCCTTCCTCCCCTCCCCTCCCCTTCTTTCCCCTTCCCTCCCCTCTCCTTCCCTCCCCTCCCCTCCCCTCCCCTCCCCTCCCCTCCCCTCCCCTCCTCTTCTCTTCTCTTCTCTTCTCTTCTCTTCTCTTCTCTTCTCTTCTCTTCTCTTCTCTTCTCTTCTCTTCTCTTCTCTTCTCTTCTCTTCTCTCTCTCTCTCTCTCTCTCTCTCTCTCTCTCTCTCTCTCCTCTCTTTCTTTTCTCCCCACCCTTTATGGCTGGCTGCAGGGACACTAGCCTCCTCACTTTGCTATAGGGCCAAGACTCGAGATGTCCTCTCCGCCTGCTGCTTTGACTCCAGGTGTCCACTTCACAGATTCCCTCCCTCCCTCAGCCCTTGTCAAATCTCACCTGCTTCCCCAAAGACCTGCTTTAGCACTACAAACCACCGCACCCCACTCTGGATCCCTTTAGTCCACCCTACTTCTACTGGTTCCTTAGCAGCCATCACCTTCCATTATGCTGTAGCATTTCCTTATTTATCATGTTTATCAACTGCATTTGTTTATAGTTTGTGTACAAGTATGTTTATTATGCAAACTCCATGAAAGCAAAGGTGATTTCTGTTCAATTTACTGATGTATCACAAGTTCCTAGAAAAGTGACTGCCACAAAACTGGTGCTCAAAGTCCACAGATGATCCAGTTTCCATTAGTGAAAACTCCACTCTCTTTAGTCCACAAATTGAGCACCTTGGCCTTGTCTTTGCCTATTTTTGGTTATGCGCTCATCATATCAAACCTATGAGCAAATTCTCTTTACTTCCTTTAAGGTTCTTTTAGCTAACATTCCTCCCTTTCCCCTGAGCTCGCCAGCCATGCCCAGATAGCCGCTCAGTTTCCAGCTCGGCTCCAGCCTTCTTCTTTGGGCCTTGCATCCCCAAATCCACTTTACATATGATCTTTCTATACGTTGAGAAACTCAAATGCAAACAAAAGCAAACCTTACATTCTTCAACTACTCACTAACCTGCCTTGGTTCCTGATGGTCTGAGACATGGACTCCAGCTTTTCTCCAGGTCCCACCCATAGCCTGGCTCCTCCCTGCACTGGGGTCTCTCCTTCTCCTTTTCTCTGGTCACAGGGTCACAGATAGCACAGGCTGCTCAAGGCCACATCTGGGCATCCCTTCACTTTTGTCAGGTAGACCCACAGTCATCTCTGTGCTTCCCAAATCCCACCCATGCTTCAAAACCCAACTTCAGCTCTACGTTTCCTCGGAGACTTCTCAACTATGTTAGTCTGTTTCTCCTTGCAGATTCTGTTTAACAGTTAATTATTCTCTACTCTTCTTATTTTTTTTTTAAGTGCTTTGTCCACTGGCAGATTAGTAGCTCTGCAAAGGCAGACCTTTTGCTTTTTAAAATCATCCTAACTCTCACTAGTGGAGTTTGAGGCACATCTAGGCACTCCTTAGATAGATATTGTTGATTCATTGATTGATGGCTGTATTCTTCTCCTTCTTGTATATGTACTTCACCATGCTAGCTGTAGAGAGCTGAACATTTCAAATGATATATTTTGAATGATATCCTAAATTTATATATCTTTGGCAAGTAATAGCATTTTTGCAGCTATACTGTTGAGCTATATATTAGGATAAATGTATATTTAAACTCCAGCCTTATCTAGTTTATAGCATGTCTGAATGTAGCAACTGATACGGCTTTCACCAGGGATTAACTGACTCATACTTATTAAGTATGTGTGTGTGTGTCTGTGTGTCTGTGTGTGTGTCTCTGTGTGTGCATGCTTCCTTCCATACATCTAAAGTGAATCCTATCATTAAGAAGTCACAAAATATGCAGATATGAGTATAAAAAGCACTTAGGAAATAACTAGATAAAGAATATAATCATTAATCCAACCAATAATTAAGCCTTTGATGGCACATGCAGGCTTTAGCGGTAAAGCCTCCATAGCACACAACAATAAACTAAGTTTGCATAATATAAGCTGCAAAACGGCCCATTATTTGATGTCTTTCAGGTACTCTGATTTTATTTTACAAAGCTGGAAGGAAGATTATTGCTCCCTTACTGTTCATTGGTCAAACCTTAAAGGTTTGCCTTCTGCCATCTTGTCTTCTCCTGACTCGTCTTGTCTTAAGAACAGACAGTTTGGTTCCTGACAGAGTATCCTTCTGCAGCACTAACCAAGGAGCGAGAAATACCCCCACTGTTGAGAGCAGGCATCTCATTCATGAAACATGTTCAGGGACCAAGTTCTGTGCCTCCCTTCCACAGAAAAGCCATTATAAGCGTGGTGTGTATTATTTATTATTTTGGACTCTCCGTGTTTCTGTTTCCTTTTATTCCTAGGACAAATGAAAGTGAACCTAATTATTCTGGGTGTTGAATCTCATTTTAAAACCATCTTTCTCTTTGCCCAGCCTCTGCTCTCTCGGTTCACAGAAAACTTCTCCCCTCTTCCTTGTGAAAACTGCCTTCCGGAAGTGTGGTTCCCTAACCCAGCACCAGGAAGCTTGTTCTCTGTGCAGAATCTTAGGCCTCATCCCAGACCTCCTGAATAAGAATCTGCATTAAAAAATGTGTTTATTGAGCCCAAGCTGGTTTGGATCAGGGGATAGGTGTGTCAGCCTGTGGAATGAAGGGTTCCAGGTTCAATTCCTGTTAAGGCACAAGTCTGGGTTGTAGACTCCATCCCCACTAGGGGTTGTGTAGGAGGCAGCCAATCAGTGATTTTCTGTCATCATTGATGTTTCTCTTTCTCCCTCTCCTTTCCTTTCTTAAATCAATAAAAATATATTAAAATTGCTTTTTTAATTGATTTTATAGAGAGAGGAAGGAAGAGGGAGAGATGGAAACACCACCGAGAGAGAAACATTATGAGCTGCCTGTTGCACGCTCCCTAATGGGGTTTGAGCCTGCAACCCAGTCATGTGCCCTGATTGGGAATCGAACCTGCCATCTCTTGGTGCCTGAGATGATGCCCAACCAACTGAGCCACACCAGCTTGGCATAATCAACTTTTTTATTTAAAAAAATTTGTTTTAGGGATAGAGAGTTAGAAACATCTATGAGAAAGTAACATCGATCAGCTACCTCTTGCACATCCCCCACCAGGGATGTGCCCACAACCAAGGCACATGCCCTTGACCAGAATCGAACCTGGGACCCTTTTGTCCACAGGCCGATGCTCCATCCACTGAGCCAAACCAGTTTTGGCCATAATTGACTTTTTTTTAACAAGACCCCTAGCCATCTGATTTGTAAGCACATTGATGTATGGGCAAACCTGAGCTGGAACTTTCTGAAATGCTTGGGTGGCAGGAATGCTAGCCACAGAACCAGCAGGTGGAAGACCCCTGCAGTGCCTACTGTCCCCCAAGTGAATCCCTGGATGTCCGCCATCATTGGAGTCCCTTCTACTCGGGTGCTTCAAAGCCAGTTTCCCGAGAATGCTGAGTCAGTCACGCGGCATGGATAGAGGGCACTCTTTTTTCCAGCCTATTAGTTGCCACCTGTAAGCTCTTTTGCCAGAACCTGGGTTGTGTGAGGGGCAGCCTTTTGGAGGAGCTGCAGGATGAAGGCCCTGACCTCTGTGGTCCTCGAAGTTCCCCTGGTGCTTTTGGTGAGAGAAGGGGTTGGTAACCTCAGTGTCCTGGCTGACTTCCAATCTGTGTAATTGCACGCAGTCTACCGAAGCCCGCTCTGTAGTTTCAAATAGGTACGTACGGAATTACTCACTCCTTGTACCACATGCTGTGTTGTGTGGCTACAGGCTCCGCATCAGCTGGTTTTCTCAGGTGGCTGCGTTCAAGATGCGGAAAACAGCTCTAGCCAACTTCCTCCCACCTCCACTCTCTCCAGCTCTTCCACCCCACACACAACTGCCTGGCTGTTTTCTTCTATGTTACATTTTTGGAATACAAAAGCGTTTTGAGTCCTAACCAGTTTGGTTCAGTAGCTAGAGCATCGGCCTGCGGACTGAAGAGTCTCAGGTTCAATTCCTGTCAAGGGCATGTACCTTGGTTGTGGGCACATCCCCAGTGGGTAGTGTGCAGGAGGCAGCTGAATCTATGTTTTTCTCTCATTGATGTTTATCTCTATCCCTTTCCCTTCTTCTCTGTAAAAAATCAGTAAAAATATTTTTTTAAAAAGAAGTATTTTGGGATCAGAAATTTCTAGAATGGGACAACGGCATTTCCTTACATAACACCTGCTCCTAGGACACCCTAGCCCTATCATAGGGCATTGCAGAGATTCTGGTGGATAAAATAGCAGGGGTGTGGTGAAATAGGCCTTCCTCTGCCAAGGTGCAGGCTCAGTTCATGGGACTGTCAGGGAAGCACAAGCTACATGAAGAGTTTGGCAGTCTGGGAATTGGTCCTTTTCAGTGTGATGTGAATGGAGAGTGAAGTCAGAGAGAACAAGGCAGGCTAGTTAGAAAAATACCACAGGACATCAACTACCCATCAATGCCTGGTCCTGAACAGAAACGTGGCACCGGGAGAGTGAGTGGAATCCCTCTGTGATGACGCAGAGGTCAGCACCAGGAAGCACGTGCTGTCTAGAACAGCACAAGGAGATGAAAGAATGATGGGAAAAGATGGGTGAGCCTGGAGCCAAGAGGGTGGGGCTGTGATCCAATCAGAGAAGATGTAGGTTTGAGAGCAGGATCTTTCTGGGATATTAAATGGTTGCTGAAAAAGTGTTCGAAAGGGGGTGAAATGGGATTTAATCACTTTGCATGAGTAAATGTATCCTTTTTTTATATCCAAGCACAGAGACACAAAATAATTAGATAAAAATTCCTTTATAGCAGGGGTAATTCCTTTTATCTTTTCATAGCCCAAACACTAGGGAAGATAAAATGAATTAGCTAATAAATAAGATGAATGAATGAATAAAAAACAAAATTAATAATGGGAAGGATATTATTAAGAGGTGTATGTTGCCTTTCAGCTTATGGAAAGCAGGAAAAAAAAAACATATTTTAGTGTCCCAGGGCCAGCACCTATGTCTTGCCTACTCCTGCCCCAGAGTGCTTTCCTTGTCCCCTCGAAAATGAGAAAGGAAAGAAGAGCAAGGGGTTACTCCACCAGGTGGAGAGACTAACCGAATGCCCAGAACAGAGAGCCTGTTTGCGAATCCTCGGGAGAAGAGGAAGGGCTAGAGGCAGAAAGTTGGTAAGCAAGAGCAAGATGAGGAAAGTGAAGATTCCCAGAGAGGGCAGGGAGGTAGATAACAGTTGAATGAGGTCCCAGGTCCCAGGGGTTAAATGTTATCCTGATAAAACCCTCCTGATTTCCAGATGAGTGTGATGATGGTACTCAATGGGTGTTTGTATCGTGACTAAATGGGCAACAGATGATGTAGGTAAGAATGCTTTGAAGGTGAAGAGAGCTCTCAGGGTGAGGCATGGGTGCAAGAATTTGAGGATGGAGGTGATATTGGGAGGAATGGAAAAAAGGGGGGGTACAACATTAGAGAAAATGGCCTGGTTAAAGAGAATGTGTGATACTGAAGAGCAGAAATGACCAGAAATGAGTCATCTCTATACAAAAGAGTCATCTCTATACAAAAGGCAATATTTAGTACACAGATTCTGCATGTATTTTTAACTTCCTTTGTACATAGCAACAAATTAACCTGAGGAAAATTACAGACCAATAACATCTCACCGAGACAGAGATAAAATACTTCAAAGCTCTAATCTTAAATTTGAGCTCTCTTGTTGTGTAGAGAGTTCCAAGGGACAGTTCCCGATGTCTTGATCAAACATCCCCTAACCTCACCTCCTGGTCCCCAGAGGCTCTCATTCTGAAGCCCATGGTTTTAGCCTTGTTCGTCTTCCAAGTCAAGTGTGGGCCAAGTCTGCCAGGGGCCCAGGCCAGTGGTTACTTATGGCCGGGATTCCCTCCGTCCACTGCTAAGGCCCAGTCTCTTCTCAGCCCAGACAATCCCGTGCTGAGATCTGAAATCTTGTGTGTAATCTACAATTTTTTTCTTGCATGAGGGAAAAACACAGCAACCCTCCAACATGGCAGTGTGCAGCCGCCCGTGCTAACTATTTCTGGATGTCACCCCGCAGCTCTCATTTCTGCCTCCCCCTCTGCATGCCGGGTATGGCTGCCGGACTTGTCAGCACCTTGTCACGGCTCCCTGGTGCGTGGGCTACCGTCGGACTCTGTGTTCTTCACAATTATCCAGAAAAAACTCCCCAGAATCCTCTACAAGCAAAATTATACACACACACACACAACACACACACACACTAACAGGCTAAAAAAAAAGCCCACCACAAACCCACTTTCGAAAACATAGTCCCCTGAAGTGGGCGCTCCTTGCAAAGCTGCTGTGTCGCCTCCCTGTCGGTCCTGCAGCACCCCTTTGTTGGAGGTGTGACAGGGATGCGGGAGCCAGTGTGATGTCACGAAATAATACACACATGTCAGGCGTACTTTCATGTTTTGGGTACAGACCAGAATAAATTACTCTCGTGGAATGTTTTGTTTTTCTTTGCAGGCAATGGCCCCGCACTTTACAAGGAGCCACGCTGACAAGAAGTGGCAGAGAACCGTTATGAAAAGAAGCTCCTTTAAGGGAGGACCGAGTGGCCCAGGGGTTCCCAGGGGTTCAGGAGACAGAGGCCTGGGAGGAAGCCGTCAGGCGGACAGCAGCGAGACATGCATCTTGTCCTGGCATTGCCGCGGGCGGCGGGAGAAAAATGGGTCCTGCATGACACGAGCGCGGGGAAGGGGGGCTCAGAGCGGAAGGTGAACAGAGAGGAACCGGCAGCTGCCTGGACGTGCCAGCCAGGGAGGCCGGGGTACCGGAGACACGTGACGGAGCCCAGCGAGACAACTGCACAGCTCCCCACGCAGCTCACCAGGAGGGCTTGCCAGGAGGCCAGATGCTGCTCCTGGAAGAGCGTTTTCCCTGGTTGGGCATCTGGGTTCAGCACTTTCCATTTAAAGAGGAGCGGGGAGGAGAGGAGGTAAAGGCAGAGCGGTCCCTGCCTTTTAATAAAACGTAAGCCTTCGCTGTGTACATATATGCTCATGCACACGCACACACAGCATTAGTGCATGTGGACATGGAACATGTTTTAAAAAGAACTCCTAAAAATAAAACTTCCCCCGGTATTTTTTAGGTGGAAAGCAAAGTGTTAGGGGGGAGGAGGGAGGAAGGGAGGGAGAGTTGGAGAGAGAAAGAACACAGACACCAAGAAAAACCCTTATATCACTATGTCAGCTTCCTAATTAGTTAGGTGATTTTACGTAAGGCGCTGGGATTATAGCCGGCGTTCAATTAAAAAAGGAAAGGGAATTGGAGGGATGGGCTTGTGCCTCTATCACCGTTGGCTGGTCTTCCTCACTCGCTGTCTCCTCATTCCTTCTTCCCTGGAAACACCATCGGGTATTGGTGTTGGCAGGAAAGCAGAGTGTGGTCTAGAGGACTGGAAATCAGGTGACTTGAGGTCTGGTTGATTCCCCGCCCCCGGCCCCCCCCCCTTCCCTTTCACTTTGAAGTTTCTCTGTGTCTCTGCTTCACAAAACAGGAACTGAATTTCTCGTACACTTAAGAGTGGAGGGTCAGCGTTTGTAATCAAGGTGATTTTTTTTTTTTTTTGCTTCACCTAGTACTAGCTAATTCCAGGTAGTTCTACGAGGTCAATATCGGACTTGGAAAAAATGATGGACAGGGAGGTTGCTTGATATAATAGGAGACAGGAGCAACAGTCTTTAATTCAGTAGTGAGAGTAATGCCAGAAAATATAAAACTAAGTTTTTATCTTCTGAGATCTGTTACAAGTCTCAGATAATCAAGAGATCAGGGGAAGTGGCACCTCTCTCCGTACCTCCCTGGACAACAGCGACAGGTCTAATGGGCTCCCGCACGGAGGGGTGGTCACAGACCCCCAGCCAAGCCTTCCTCAGCTGGAGAGCCTCTTAGTGCTCCTTCACTGTGCTCAGGGACTCTGAACAGGCCATCTTAATATTAGCACCTGTTACTTCTCTTACAATCAGGGCTTCTCTTCTCTTCATCGTGATGAAAAGATAAACATCAGGTGAAGAGAGAAAGTTGAGAGGAACAGCTTCCTAACCAATACCCTCAAAATGTAAGGTTCCCTGGTCTTAGTCTGAAATGGATCCAGTTTTCAAGTTTCCAGTTGATCTTAAGTGGAACCATCACTGACTAGTAGATGACCATCTTCTCACTTGATGAAGTCATGTGATTCAATGTGTTGCACAGAAACTGCCGACTATCTGTAATGTGTGGGGCTCTGTACTGGGCTCCGGGTGTATCAAGGGTCAACGTGATTCACATCCCTGCCTTCCTAGAGCCTGTGCTCTAATGACAAAGGGACCAGGTCAGTTTCTTATAATTCCTACCTTCACCAATATGTTAGGACTGAACTGCTGTCAGTAACATTGTTTTGTTCCAGCTTGTGGTATTTATTCCTGTGATTTTTTTTTCAAGAGCTGAGAGCTGAAGGCTTAAACAATATCTAGTCATCACTAGAAAATCTGCCCGATGTCCTGTTATAATGAGAATTTTCTAGGCCTCCTTTTGGAAGTAATGATTTTAACCACAAAAAAATAATAGCTCTGCTCTTGCCAAGTTTTCTTTCTGTCACCATGCATGCCATTCTCAGACTCCTTTCTCAGGCTCTTTCTCTCATGACCCCTCAGTGTTAGACATCTCCAGGATCTGTCCTCAGACCTCTTCTCTCTTCACACCCTTCCTTGAGGTTATTCATGACCTTACCCCATTGCCATCTTTAAACTCAGGACTCCTAAATTCAGACCTATACCCTAATCACCTTTCCTGAATTCCCAACATATATTTATCTTCTAATAGATATCATGAATAGACTATAAACAATACCAAATCACATCGTGTTTCCAAAATTTCAACTTCTTTCATGCTTCCAAATTTATCCTTTTCCTCTATGTAAGCTCAGGATATCATCACTCACCTAGTTAAAAACCTGGGTGCCATATGAAATCTTATTTCTAACCTCTTGCATGCATTTGTTGAGCATGTCCTGCTGAATCAACTCCCTCCCCGCCATGCCTCTTGTATCCATCCCGTGCCCTATCCCCTCCACCCCCACCTCCCTTAGTTTGGGATTGCTAGCTTGGACTATTGTATAGTCCTCTTACCAAGGTTCACTACCTCTAGAGTTTCCCTCCTAGCGGCTATTCTTCACACTTAGGAAGACTGTGATCTTTAGAAATACAAGTCGCACCACTGTATCTCTGCTTCAGACCCTTCAGTGAGTTATTGTCTACAGAATAAATTTCAAATTCTTTAGAAAAGAGTATAATGCCCTTTATAATTTAGTTCTAGTTTACTGTACTCTCATCTTATGTTCTACCGCTTATAGGATTCACCATGTCTGTACCAGGCTGAAGTTCTTCTCAGTGCCTTTGGGAGAGTATTCTTCCTGCTTACAGTTGGCCTGTTGTCTGCCACACTGCCATCCCTAGAGATAGCGTCTGGCATTTGGGAGGCGCTCTTGGTTTCTCAAGGCTAAATTTCAGCACCTGCTTGGTGTTCTCATAGAGTCTTGTGATTCAGCACTATATATATACAGATAAAAGCCCAATATGCAAATTGTCCCCACAGGAGTTTGAACAGGAGACCGATTGCTCTCTATGATGTGCACGGACCACCAGGGGTTGGCAAGGAAGGCTCTGGCTGGCAGCTGGAAGGCCCTGATCAGCCCTGATTGCTGGCCAGGTCTAGGGACCCTACCTGTGCACAAATTTTGTGCATCAGACCTCTAGTTTATTTTAATCATTTGCTAATCCAGGAAATTATAGGATACATGAGGGTAGGAGCCCCTTTTCTGCCTCTAGTATCAAATTGTGGGGTCAGCAATTTTTTTTTTCTATAAAGGATCAGAGAGTAAATATTTTGGCCTTGTGCAACTGGTTACAATAATATAACAACTCTCAGCATTGCAGCATGAAACTAGCCATTGGTAGTATATAAATATATGAGTGTGCATATGTGTGCGCATGTGCGTGTGTGTGTGTGTGTGTGTGTGTGTTCCAGCAAAACTTTAATAAATGCAGGTAGCAGGTTGGATGTATTGCATGGGCCACAGTTCCCAACTTCTGATCTAATTCAGTGCCTGGAGTACAGTAGCCACTCATTAAGACTTCCTGCAGGAATGGCTGGATGAGATTTTCCAGTTAACATTTTCACAAATGTGAATTTATTTGACCTATTGCACACATGAGCAAAAGGGAGGGCTAAAGACATTAAAAGGTTTTCTTAATGTTGTACAGTTCCTAAGGGCTGAGGTTGGGATGTGGGCTTATGTCTTCCGATTCCAAGTCCTTGGTTCTTTCCATTAGGTAAAAGACCAAGATTCATGGTGGAAATGGGTGCGGCAACTTAAAAAAAAACTTGCCTCATAGGAGAGAAATACCCTCCATGGGGTGGGCCACCACTAATAGGAAAGACAGTGATAGATGGGTAGTAGCCATTTTAAGTTTTGTTTTGTTTTTCCTCCCTATTATCCAGTGGTTAATTTTCCCATTTGGATGTTAAATCAAAAGATCAAAAGTAATAATTTCACTCTGGTCTTCAAAAACCTTATCTCCCAAAGCCTTCCTGCAGAACAAGGGTCCACCACTGGAAGGATCATTGAACCCTAGTCCCCAGCTCACAGACCTTATAAATCCTGTGCCAAGATGTCTCCTAAGTAGATGACATTTTAATGATTACTACAGGGAGTTGGGAACTATTGCTTCATCCTCGCGATCAGAGTAATTAATTTCCTTAACTACCAGGCCAAATTCTGTCACGGGAGTCCAGTTGAGAAATTTCAGACCCATAGGAAGTACATTAGCTCTTCAAAGTGATTAGGGTGCCATTTCAAATACACAAGCAAAGGAGCTATTAGGCTTCTGGCTTATTTCAAACAACTTGCAGCCCCTGTCCCTCAGGGAGGAAAAAAAAAAAAAGAAGAGGAAAAGAAAAAAGAGGGGATGGGGGGGGGGAGAGAAAATAACAATCTGCACAGGTTCCTCATTTTCCAGTAAAAATACCCGGGGCTTGCAAGTCGTGGGATATCAGGTATTGTGGTTGGGTGAGAGACCAAAGAGTACAGAGAAAGGGCGGAGTGCCAGAAGTCAGCACAGAAAAACACAGCCTGCTCCACAGCACACCGGGCTGAGCTTCCAGAGGCCCGCGGCAGGCAGACAGCTTCACCAGGCATGGCTCCGGGATCAGAGGGAAGGGCGAGGGCTTATGAGCTTTCCAGTCCATTCTTTAACCCTGTCTCATTCCCCCCCCCCCCCAAATATCAGAAATGCCCGCCGTGCACACCGCTTTAAAGACAGGGTGGATGGATTCTTTCCTCACCGTTGTTTCTTCACACAACCCTTATATTTCTAGATCATCATCGTTTGAGTTGCCTTTGACCTGCTTTTGTGGAATATTTTATTTAACATCCGTGAAGACCACAGAGAAGCTTTAAATATCAGTTTACTCTCACAAAATAGCCGCAGCTCACCAGTTTCGCCTTTCAGAGAGGCATTCGACTGGCACCCTTCCATGAGATCTGTCTACTGAGCCATATCAGTTTTTCACCTTGGAATCCTATGAACAGCTGGGAGATTTTCTTAGCGTCAATACAAAAGGGAAGATTTTTAGCTCCCCTTTCAAACTATTTTATAAAGTGCAAGTCTCCTATAAGACGTTTATGTGCACCCAAAGTCTGCAGCCCCTGTCTTCTTCCAGGGCTGTTTTGAAAGCCAACGGATGACTGTTGCATGTCATCTCTACAAGCCACCCACTTCTAAGACACGCTGATGTTCTGTATACCTATCTGGGAACTGAATTGGAGACTGTTTTGTCTTCCAAAATGCATGCCGCAAAGTAAATTTGGCTAACAAGCTTGGGTTAGCGGTGCATTTTTGTATTTCTTTTCTAAATTTTCTGTAATTATATTATTTTTATCCTGGAAATAAGAATGTGGGAAAGACTTCAGCAGTGGCTAAGAAGCCTTAATGACAGTAATGAAACACACACCCCAGGACTGCAGAAGGTCCGCATCTGGCGGATGTGGAGCTGATAGAATCCGAGGAGGGTCTCCACGCGGGGTTGAGGCACAGGAGAAGGCCCTATCGGCTTCAAAACATCTCCCTTCCCAGGCCTCCCCAGGCCAGGGTGCTGTTCCGTCTGGCAGGAAGCCCTCACTGTGAGTCACATTCTGATAAGGTAGGCAATGAGCAGGAGAACTGTCCCTCGGAAACTGCTGGAAGGGGAGCCTCTGCGCCCTGGCTCAGGGAGGTCTGGGCCGGCCTCCACCCTCCTCAGCGCTGAAAGGTAAGGAGGCCTGCAGAAACCGATTTGGTTCAGTGGCAGAGCGTCGGTCTGCGGACTGAAAGTTCCCGGGTTCGATTCCGGTCAAGGGCATGTACATTGGTTGCGGGCACATCCCCGGTAGGGGGTGTGCAAGAGGCAGCTGGTCGATGTTATCTCTCTCATGGACATTTCTAGCTCTCTATCTCTCTCCCTTCCTCTGTAAAATATCAATAAAATATATATATATATATATATATATATATATATATATATTTTAATATATTTTATTGGTTTTTTTACAGAGAGGAAGGGAGAGGGATAGAGAGCTAGAAACATCGATGAGAGAGAAACATCGACCAGCTACCTCTTGCACACCCCCTACTAGGGATGTGCCTGCAACCAATGTACATGCCCTTGGCCGGAATCGAACCTGGGACCTTTCAGTCCTCAGACCGACTCTCTATCCACTGAGCCACACCGGTCTCGGCAATAAAATATATTTAAAAAAAAAAAAGGTAAGGAGGCCAAATTCTCTCTCAGCAAGCCCCCACTTCAAAGATGAAGGTAGTGGGGTCTGAGAACTGGGACAGATGTGGATCAGGTGGATGTAGAGTTGGACACAGACCAGAGTTAGGCTCTGGAGTACACGTGGGGGTTGAGCAGGGCATGGGGGTGTCACGTGGCTTGTCAAACACGTGAAGACAGCCTCCCTGGGATTGGGGAAACTGGCTGAGTTGGGCCAGCATAGAAACCATCATTTTGGAAAAACGGTTCTGTGGTGAGACAAAGAATTTTCTGGAAGCCAGGAAATTTGGCAACCCAGCCTTTGCAATTCTTCCTGTATTTATTTCAATGGAAGTGATTTTACATTTTTCTCACTATAAAAATAGTTCGTGTCAACATATAATGTTTATCTAGACCCTAAGATGGGCTTTTAAAAAGGTTACTCATTGACTCCTCCTCACACAAATAGGGTCAATTGCAATCTCTACTTTGTAGACAGGAAGGCGGAGGCTCAGAGTGCAAGGACTTATTCAAGGTGCGTCTCCAGTGAGGGCCAGAGCCTCCACTCACACTCAGGTCTCCTACCTCCCACGCCTGCTCCCTTCACCTGTCCTCCCCAGCTCAGCGTCTCCTTTGACACCGTTGGTAGAAGTGAAAAAGGAACACATGAGATAAATAAACTTCTCATAATTCAGTAACTCTAAGAAAGAAATAGTAACATCTCAGCAAATACCTTTACAGTCTTTTCCAGATGCATGACTTTTCCACATATTTGTAGTTCTACTCTCCCTGAGTATATAAAATATTATACCCCTGCCTTTAACTTAGCACATTTCTCTGAATTAAAAAATATCCCAATTCACTATGAACCATATTTCCCTAAAATAGTATGAACTTATACCATGTTCCATGCTCTGTCCCTCATCACTGAATGCTTCACCGGCCATCTCCAGGTGTCCACCAGTGCGAATGTTCTGTTGTAAACAATTTATCTGCAGAACCAGCCTGCTGTTACTTAGGATAGGGTCCCAGCAGTTAAGATGACCACGCAAAATGTATAAAGATTTGAAAAAGTTTTCGTTCTTGAGATATATTACATGTTTGCCTTTTCCAACATGCAGAGAGCTACATCCCACTGAGCAGTGTGTAGAGGGCTTGATTCAATACACACCTGACAAAATGGGATTTATCTTATTTTACTAGTTTTCTATAATCTCATCTTCTTTCTCCTTTGTGCATTTGCAAAATAGAGAAAAGGGTGCACTGTTCTAGCAGCACTTCCTTTTGCTTTTTAAAATTAATGTTGGAGGGACTGTTTTCACAGTTTGAAACCTCAGACTTATCTCCATGGCTGACTAGATATGGGCGATAAAGAAAGGAAAGAAAGAAAAACTGTGTGGCCCTGGCTGGCATGCTCAGTGGTTAGAATGTCGAGCTGCCAATTGGAGGGTTTGAGTTAGACTCCAGGTCAAGGGCATGTACCTGGGAGGCAACCAATCTATGTGTCTCTCTCACACGATGTTTCTGATCTCTCTCTCTCTCTCTCTCTCTCTCTCTCTCTCTCTCTCTCTCTCTCTTTCTCCTTCCCTCCTTTCTACTCTCTCTAAAAAAATCAATGGAAAAAATATCATTGAGTGAGGATAAAAACAGCAACAACAAAACTGTGTGAAAAATTTTTAATGAAAAGTCTCAAGACATGGACCATTTCTTTCCACTTGATGGTCACCCCTCCAACCTATCTGTGTGGCCTCCTGGGCTGGTCTCTCATTCTGTCTTGTTAGCCTTGCACTTTGCTGCCAAGTGTGTCTTTCATAAACACTAAACATGTTTTGCAATTGTCTTATAGGTAAGGTTTTGACAGTTCTCTATTTCTCATATACATCCTCTGCCCGGCTTTCAACCTCTCAACCTACACACCAGATATTTTTTTACCAGCAAGTAAACCTTACTTTTCTAGGTCATCCTTCCCATTCACTTCAGCTTCCCTTTGCCTCCCTACCTTTCCAAAGAAGCAGGCAAAAGGAAAATGCACTTGACACTTGTATTTTATAGAGACAGTACTTGCCATGTATGTCACGGTTCAGCAGGTACCCTAGGACCTTCCAGGGCTTCTCACTGTAATGTCAGTTTGTGAAAGCGGCTATAAATAAGGGCTGCGAGTTGATGGCATTTAGAAATGATAGCTTCTGAATTCCTGATCTCAAGCTATCACAGCAGAAGAATAGGACTTGAACTCAGGTTTGATCAAGAACAAGGACTCTGAGACTATTTAGCCTTTACAGCCAGTGTGTAATCTCATGGTTAATATAATCACAACCCTTTAAAGTTATGGCTCCATGGCCAGAACTTGCATTCACCTTCTAGTCCAACTCTGTAGTATCAAGCTTTCTCAGTTGGCACTTCTCTGCTTTCAAGGGAATGTTTAACGCAGACCTTTGCAAGCATGGAGCTCAGTTCTGTTGGCTATAGAGTGCGTAGGCCAAGTGGAATTTCTGGCACTTCATTACATTCCCTGACCCTCACTAAACAAACTTCAAAATATATATATTTGCAACAATTTGGAATAAACACTACATACAAGTGTTGATGGTAGATTTTTCTGAAGAACTACCAAATGCATCAAGGCTAAGGAAAACATTCTAATGATTCTTTCAAACATGAATATATTTAAATCCTCCTTAAACAATCTTCTTATTTAGTCTTCTCAGGCTTTGATGACATGCCACGATTGGCTGTTTATCAAAAACTTAGCAAGAAATACTTAACAAGATATAATCATGTGCACACACTTGTGAATAATTAAACCCAGTGTACTAGTACAAATCAGTGCGCAGTGGAATATGGTCACACCACTCAAGAAAGGTAGGGTGACTGGCAAATGACACTTCTCTATCTAAAATGAAAAATCTTACAATGTGAATGCTGCGAAGGTGATACAGTAATCCGTTCTTAAATCTTAGTTAGAGACATTTATTTCCATCTCTACTGAGCTGAATGAAAGTTCAGGAAGTTAATTCAGGCATAAAAACACAATCAGGAATTAGTTGTTCACATTGGAATGGGGCGGCATGGAGGTGAAGGATTCTCATCCTTCCAAGGTTTTTAATTGGATGGATTCTCATCTGTGCATTTTATTCTTTTTTTCAAAGAAGAATTTAGCCGACTTGCATTTTCTTCATTTTATAGCTGTTCTTTCAGTTGGAATGAAAGAGGATTAATTGAGACTGAGTAATTGATATTTCTCAAGATCTACAAGACTAGGTATTGCATTGCATTAAATAGTACACGTTGCCATTTGTTTTATGACTTTGTCCAGTTAACGTTACTGAGATAAGCACTCTGGTATTTACTTGTAACCTGAAACCCTTTCCACAGTGTGACTGGATCCTACGGGAAAAGAATTAACATTTGAGGAATGCTTACCCTGTGCCAGGCATTTTATATGCATTATCTCATTTAATTCTCATAACCACAGGATATGGCTGACATAATTTAATCCAATTTTATGTGCCTGGGATTATAAAGGGAGTTAAGTATAGAACAAGGATTTGACACTAGATCTACTTATTTCTTGAAAGCCCAAGATCCTTTCCCTAAGTCAAACTGGGTTTCCCACTGTAGCCAGGATGTGGAGGTGACAGGAAAGGCCATTCTAACAATGAGGGGTCCTCTAAATTGTGACACAGGTGCCCCTTAGGAGTAAAATAAGTAAGAGGATAATATGACAAATTAGATTAAGACATATACCTAAAGTAGTGACTTGTTAAGCAAATTAGGAGCAATGCATACCATTGAATACTATGTCATCATTAGAAAGAATCAGATGAGTCTTAATGCAATGTGAAGCTGTCTATGACTTGCAAAGTAGTCGCAGGAGAATATGTGCTGCATGATGTACTTTGACACAATCAACAACCATACACTCATTTTTGCATGTGCTTAGAAACAGGTCTGGAAGGATATATACAAAAGTGTCAGTTATTTCTACCCAGCAGGCTAAGAATGACTAGTAGGCAAATTTCACTTTGTAATAAAATATTCACCACTGTTTAAATTTTTTGTGTGTGCAATCACATGTATTACATTTACAATTAAAACTCATGTGATGAGCTCATTGAATAATCTGAAGAAATCACCAGATCCAAGGAATGGAGATTAAGGCGATGAAGGAGATCTAATCTCAAAGGAGTAAACTCTAACAAGCTTCAACACTGCCATATGCATAGGGTCAATGCTAAAACCTTATCACTTGTATTGAGCTCTGTCTTATCTGAGGAAGACATTAACAGAGCAAATGAGTAACAGTCATTTCAAATTTAGCATGTCCAAGAGGTCCCTCCCCTTACCCATCTGTGCAGCACTACCATTCTTCCATTCGCTCAAGCCCAAGCCCTAAGAGACACACTAGATTTCTCCTTTCCCTTACCCACTGCATCCCAACCAGGCAAATCCAACCTGACCCACCTTCAGAATATCTCTCCGAGGGCTCCACTCAAGCCACCATTTTGTTCTGCCTGGACTACTAGGGTTGCCTCCTACTAGGTGCCCCTGCTTTCCCTTTTCCAATCCGTTCTCCACAAGGCCAGTGTGACCTTTTATATTCCCCCAGTTGTGGCCCTTCATTGTATTTACAATGGGTTACAAATGTCTTACTGTGATCTGACACCCACATAACATTTGTGACCTCAACTCCCACTACCATCCCCCTCGTTCATTAGGCTCTAGCCACCCTGGCTTTTCAAATACAATAAGCTCTTTGGGTTCTCTGGGTTTTTACACTTGATTTTTTTTTTTCCTTCCCTGCTTAGAACACTCTTCTCTTTCAGGACGGCACCTTGATAATCCGAATCAACATTTTACAGATGAGGAAATAAAATTTCATAGAATTTAAGTAACTCTTTTCTGGTCATAGCCTTGGGACAAGGCAGGGCTAGGTTTTGAACTCATGTCTGAAACATCTCATGCCTTTCCCATTGTCTTATACAACAAAGTAAAGATGTCCCATCTCAGGGCTCCAAGTAGAGTTCTGACTAATCAGCAAGTATTTGTTCACTGAAAAGGCCAGGATAAATCAATTCAGTCAGAAGTTCCTTTTGTAGCTTCTCCTTCCTACCATTAATACATTCTCCAACTTATGCAGGAAGACTTAGATGAGAGAAAGAGGGGAAAATATGAGATAGGCGTATTTGAAAACTCTTGTCTTAGAGATCTGAAATTAAATACTGTTCATTTAGGAAAAGAGTATATGACACAACAAGAAACCTTTATAACTTACTTAGTCAGATGTCCAAAGAGGACTTTCATGGTGTCACGGTTTGATGGAGGGAGTTTTTGAACAAGGGACTTCATAGTTTCAATTCTTGTGTTGTTGTCTTGCTTTTCTGAAAAAATAAGATAAAAACAAAGGTTAGAAAAAAATATTTCATAGATACATGAGAGAATTTTTTAAGGAGAATTTTGGACTAAGAATTAGCAGCATGAAGTCCTACTTAGCAGCCAAAGGGAATAGGTGTGCTCAACATTATCATGGAGTTTCTTCATTTTGACTCTAAATTAGATCATGGCCGTGTGACCTAGACTGGTCAAAGAGACATAAGTCAAAGTATTATGTGGGGCTCTTGGGAAGGACATGCATAAGGTGCTGATTTAGGTATTGAAGCAAATCTCACAAGTGTTTTACTATTATACAAGGTGGAGTAGGATGAATAATGAACTTCCAAAGATGTCCATGTCCTAATTTCTGGAACCTGTATTTTATCTTCCATATCAAAAGGGATGTTGCATGTGATTAAATTGGGGTTTATGAGATGGGGAGATCCTGCTGGATTATAAGGATGGGCCCAGTGTAATCACAAAGGTGGTTAAGAAGGAACCAAGAAGATCAGAGTCAGAACTCACGTGACAGAGGAAGCAGGAAGAGAAATGGCTGTGTGATAAAGGGCCATGGGCCAAGGAACAAAACGACCTCTAAAAACTAGAAAAAGAAAGGAAATAGGCTTCCAGAAGGAAGACAGCGAAATGATTTCCATTTTCTGACCTCCAGGAATGTAAGGTAATAAATTTGTGTTGTATGAACTTGTGGCAGTTTGTTACATCAGCAACAGGAAACAAACACACAGGACACACAGTGTGATTTAATTACCAATAATCTATTGTTTGCTTGATTTTGTGGAAGAGTAAATACTTTTTTATTACTTCTATGCTATCCTGTTTCCAGAATACATTTTGGTTTTTGTTGCTATGAATTAGGAAAGTGCAAAAACAAAAATTGAAAGTATAAAACATAGTCATATACATTTTAAAAAAATAAGTTCTTCAAAACTGCATGTGCCACATGAATTTATTTCCTTCATTTTGATTACGTTTTTACCTTTATGAACATGGATGGCATAATAAAAACTAAGTTACTTATTACTCCAGAGAATTCATCTTGCCATAGTTTTAACCAGGGTGGAGAATTATAATTATTTATTGAACTCAAACACTTTCTATAATTTAATCTCTAACTACTAGCACAGAGCTCTGGGTGACCCTAAACAGTCCACTGCTGCAAAAGATGATGTACAAAAGAATACTATGTAAGGCAAGACTCACCCAATAGCCATTCTCCTCTTCCTTAGCAAGGCAATCCCATCATTGCAGGAATGCCAATACACCCACTTACAAGAGCTCATTTCCTAGCTTCCTTGGCAAATAGAGTGGCCATGTGACTAAGATTGGCCACTGAAACTTAAGTCCAAGTATAATGTGGGACTTCTGGGGAGACCAAGGAGAGGATGCTTTTGCCTGGACTAGTAGGGTTGTAATATAGTGGTCTGTTCTTAAATCTTAGTTAGAGACATTTATTTCCATCTCTACTGAGCTGAATGAAAGTTCTAGCAAAGTCAGGAAGTTAATTTAGGCATAAAAACACAATTAGGCATTAATTGTTCACACTGGAATGGTGTGGCATGGAGGTGAAGGATTAGCTTTTTAGCCTTTTCACCTTCACTCTTCAGAATGAAGATAGAATGGTTATAGCATGAGATGACACTGAGAACAGAGGCCCAGCAGAGTGGAACACAGGGCTGGGAGGCACTTCCCTGAACCTGTGGTGCAGTCACTGGTCCTACCTGCCTGTCTCCGAGCTTACTTGTCATAAGAAATTATGCCTCTGTGTACTGGGACCTTTTTGAATGGTTCTCTGAAACTAAAGCCAAACACAGTTCCTAATATGGTGTGCCTCCTGAAGCCCAATTTGTAATCACCTGTTATTAGGTAGATGAACTTAATAAAATGCAGTAAGAGAACCAGGCAGGGTATTTCAAATACATTGCTGCAAACAAACAAACAAACAATCCACTTTTATAAGAAATTATAGGAAAAATATCCTGCAGAAGATTGTATTGGTGAAAGTGGGATGGGATAGTCTTCCTACTAGAACTATGCTTGGAAGCCTTTCTTCTTGCTCCTGAAACCACAAAGGCCTATAAATAATACCTCCCACAGTCACAGCTTTCAAAGTTGCAGTTATTCTTAGAAGAGTTCCACCATAATATGGATTGGATAACTGCCAATGAAAGAGACAAAGAGGAGAGAGAGAGAGAGAGAGAGAGAGAGAGAGAGAGAGAGAGAGAGAGAGAGAGAAAGAAAGAAAGAAAGAAAGAAAGAAAGAAAGAAAGAAAGAAAGAAAGAAAGAAAGAGAGAAAGAAAGAAAGAAAGAGAGAGAAGGAAAGCCAGTTGCAACATCATGGAATACAGATACAGCAGATCTACTCTTTCTACTTAAAGACTAGAAAGCCTCCTTGCAGCTTGATGTTGCTAAGACAATGTGATGCTTCATGCGACCAACTGGAGCTTATGAGACACCAGAAACTCAGGAAAATAAAGAAAACAAGTCAATAACAATGAGAGTGAAATTGGTACAGTTTGCCCAGGACAGAGCCCTTGGGACACTTGGATACCCTGTATCTCATCATCTGAAGCTAATACTACAAACCAAGGAGTATATGCAAAGATATATACCCCATGGTAGTAACAGAATTTACCCAAGGATCTATTGAACCACTTGGTTCAGGCGGTAAAGGTGACAACAGACCAGGTGGGCAGTAGTCCCTATACCTATCATGACAGTCCTGAATAAGTATGTCTTACTGTTAAAAGGTGGTAGAGCAAAGAAGACATAAGGGTAGGAGAGGAAACCTTTCTAATTTCATGAAAATTTCTGGCCATAGTGATGATCCAGTCAATGTCAGAATCTCCAAAAAACCAATCAATTGACATTGAGGACTACAGAAGCAGCAGCCATAAATCAAGCTGGGAAAATGATAAGTAGGAAGTGGTCCATATGAGTATACCCAGCAAATATCTGTTTTAGGAAGCATATGATGTAGTCAAGAGTGTTTGCAGAAAGGCTAGGTGTGGGGTTACTTAATTGGAGATATATGAATTTGCAAGATCACTGCCATGGTGCTTGGGCAGCAATTAAAACTTCACCAAGTCTGTTTAACCCCCCAGGTAAAATACTTGTGAATTTCCATAGACAGAGTCAGTTCTTCTTCTGTGCTCTGTTACTCTAGCACATCCTATTCCACATAATACAGCCATGGTTTGAAGCACTAGAGGAGTGGATTAAAAAGTTGTGATACAGATATACAATGAAATATTATTTGGCCATAAAAAGGAATGAAATCTAACCATTTGTGGCAGATAGATAGACCTAGAGGGTATTAAGCTATGTGAAAAAAGTCAGCCAGAGAAAGACAAATTCCATATGATTTCACTTATGTGTGGAATCTAAAGAGCAATATAATCATAGAACAGATTGATGACTGCCAGAGGGGTGAGGAGTTGGAGGACTGGATGAAAAAGCAGAAGGGATTGACAAGTACAGATTGGTAGTTATAAAATAGTCATGGGGATGTAAAGTACAGGCTAGGGAATATAGTCAATACAGTGTTTCCCTGAAAATAAAACATCCTCTGAAAATAAGACCTACTTCATGGAAAAACAATACATCCCCTGAAAATAAGACCTAGCGCATCTTTGGGAGCAAAACTTAATATAAGACACTGTCTTATTTTCAGGGAAATGGGGTAGTATCATAATAACTATGTATGGTGCCAGCTGAGAACTGGAAATATCACGTGGACCACTTTGTAAAGTACATTATTGTCTAATCACTGTGCTATACACCTGAAACTAAATAAAAATATTAAATGTAAACTGTAGTTGAACATAATTTTTAAAATTGAAAAAAATATTGCCATGGCTTGAATGCCTATTAATTTCTCCATTCAATTGGGAATTTTCCTACAAAGCTAGGAAGCACTTACACGGGCCTATAGTGACTTAAATAAAAAAAAAAAATAAGTGAACCAATGAAAGATAAGAACATGGGTTGGAATAGACAGACTTTGCTTTGAATTCTGTAACAGCTTTTTATTAGCTGGTCTTGGATAAGTTCCTTATTTTCTCCCAGTAATACCTAAAAAGCCAGTTTTATAGATTTAGCAAGATAGTATATAATGTGCCTAGCACAATGACTAGTAAAAAGTAAGTATTTCATAATTGTTTCCCCTTTCCCCTCTTCACCTTCTATGAGGCCCATGCTGGTCTGGTTTGCTTTTTGTTTCCAGCATTAATCACACCATCTGGTTGCAGTGAGAATTCAAATGTAGTTGAACTGAGTTGGTGCCAGTGGTGGCAATGCCCTTGCTATGGTAGCCTGACATTTCACAACACTGACTACTCTGTGGAAGGCTGAGAGACTGACAATCTGACTGGTGAGTAGTTCAGTTACATAGAAGAATCCCTGTAAAAGTCTACGGTGGTTCCCATATCTACTTACAGGAAACATTCTAGGTGAAGTGTATTTTATAATTTTTTTTCTCTTTCTCAACGGTCATGCACATTTGAAGAATTGGACAATTAAGTGGTGGTACGCACATTGTGTGGCTAAGTTGTACATACATGGAGGGGGGGCTGGATGATGGCTTAGAGAGGACTGAAATATTATCAAGGAGGAACAAATTATTTTCTTAGAATATAACTAGAGTAGAATCTTTGAAAAGGTTATAGGAAAGCAGCGGTTTCCCATTCAAACCAGTACCACACCCACTTGTCCATAGCTTGTAAAATCAGGAAATAACACAAACACTTCTAAGTGGAAGAACATCTAAAAATACAATTGGAAACGTTGAAACTGAAATGACACCTTTTCAGATGTAGTTTATTGACGTGTCATATTAGGAATTGGAATTGCATACATAATACAGGAGTAGTTAATGAGCTAAGATTCATACACAGCTTACTAAAGATGTGTCAACTGTCTCCAACTGATTCAGTGAGCATGTGAAAGACAGCATTTTCTATTAATATTTCTCCTTCAGCATATGGTTTCTCATTATTGTGAAGTATTGAGAATTTTGAGAAGACTGAGCTATCTCATGAAAGTGGTAAACAAGGAACTTTTTTCCTACCTGGAGAAATAGAGAACATCTTAGGTAAGCTGTATACTAAAAGGCTTATATAACATCTTTTCAGTAATAATAAACTCCATAATTCTTTGCCCTTTCACTCACATTTGCTCCTACCTTTATTTCTTAAGGACTGATTTTTATGCTCTATACTCTTTAATACTTCCTTTTTAGCTCCTCACCCTTATCCCAGCAACCTCTCCAAACTCTAAGCTGTGAATCCACAACTGGATACAAACTCTTTTGGTAGGACTTCATATTTGTCACCCACCAGTGGAAAAAATTATGTAAAAATATACATAATGCACATATAGACATTAAAATAGGAAGCCATTTCTTACTGATGCCCACTTCTCACCCACTTCGCCCCATTTCCTCAAACTACCAGACTCTGTTGTAAATGAGCTTCTTCAAAAACAAAAACAAAAACAAACAAACAAACAAACAAACAACAACAAAAAACAAAACAAAACAAAACAAAAACACTCCAGGATACTTAGAGAAGTAACATCTACATATGTGAAATAGCTTTAACATTATGATAAGGATGTGGCTTTATAGTTTCCCCCTGGTTCATGGATTTGAGGACACATTTAAAAAATATGCCTTATGATGGTTCCATTTGCATTTATCTGCATGAAATGTTGCTACTAAAACAAGTATATTTACAGCCGAATGCGTTTTGCAACGAGATAAGATAAAGTCATACAGTGATGGAGAGAGTTCCATGCAGTGCAGGACCCTGGACCTACTGACCCTGGAACACTTTTCTGGCCTTATCATCCATCCATTTACTATTCTTAACTAATTTATGGCCACATGTTGAATCATATTTCAAAATAAATTGTGCTTTGTTATACAAGTCCACTCAGAGGAAGAAAAGACTGAATTCTCCCGGTCACCAGTGCATCAGTGGCTCTCTGCAGTCCATTTATCTGTAACTCTTAGAGGACAACTGTACCCCTTTGTCTGAAGGAGGTCAGCAGTAACACAGCTGTTCTGCTTCTGAAAGCTATTCTGGAATGTATAATGCATCCGGCATGAAAAATGGTAGTCTCTTACATGTTAGGGCTATATTGGGAAGAAAGCAGTCTAATTTCTCTCCGGTTTCTACTTTATACATCATGACCACTTCAGAATTTAGTTAGAGACCGTCCGGGCTTATAGGAGGAATGAGTGTCTTCACAGAATATGTTAAGCGTACTTTGCAACTGGTTACAAATCTTTGAGGATATTCCTTGTAATTTATGAAACTTGAGTTGGATGTTGAGGAGTCATCCAAGGCGTGATACCACTAGCTTGATAAATTCCTTTAAATAGATTACATTTAGTTTAGAAAGAGACACTCTCAGGGTGAATTCAAGATTCACGCATGGGTACAAATAGACACATACTCCAAACTCATGCTATAAATAAGAGAAGCAGTACATTTCAGAGGTGTCTAAAAAATTAGGTAAAACTGAAAAACTTGGTGTTTTCAGTTTCTTATTTAAAAATGCCAAAAAAACCCAACCACCACCATATACTTATTTCCCAAAATTGTTAGTAGTAGTAAATGTCTCAATGCATGTATGTGTACATATAGTAAATGGTCAAAGTCCCCTCAAATACAAATCTTTTTTTAAATTATCTTCTGTATCAGCAGTGACATATGATTGCTCAGAGTCCAAGGCTATTTCCAAAATTATATGAAGCCATACATTTTACTCTTTAGTACTCTTTCCAAAAAACAGAAAGCAGCCCAAACTGTGTGATATTTTTGTAAATGCACAGAGTGCTTTCCATTATCAAAGAGCGTTTGGTTGTAATTCCTCGGTAGATAGAGTATATCATAAATAGGCTTACCACTGCATCATAAACAATGGTCTCCAGGCTAACCTGGTGTTGGCGATTCACACTTTTTCTCCAAGAATCCGTACTCCTCACCCATCTCCAAACCAGAAAAGCCATCCTTTGCATCTAATTAAAGGGGAGGAATGCCGGAGCTACCTGGTACATTTGACTCTAGGTGTTGAGAATCCACGTCAAAACAGTGCAACTGGAGAACAGCGGTGTGTGACTTGCAGCGCAGGAGAGATGCCACGGGAACGGACTCTAATTGACTCAGGTGAGACCGTTTCCTTTGATGGGGATCATCTGGGAATTAGAGCTAATCGCCTCACTGGCAAACAGGCTTCTCTTGTCTGAGCTTGTCCTTTCAGGGGATGTTAATATTTTGTCTGATTTTTGAGTAAAGAAGCTCTTTTAGGGATAATTTTTTAAATGGAAATAGCCTTCTCTAGCTAATAAATGGCCGTGACAAGAACACTGGCCAACTGAGTGCCATGGCCCACGGCTCCTGCCCCGTGAGGGAAGCGTTGGTGCCCAGCGGTGTTTCCGCCAATCTGATCCTGGAGGAGCCCCACCCCCAGCGCGTTGAGGAGCCCGCCTCATCTTCCGCGTGGCCTCTAGTTCTTGCTGTTTTTACTCCTACTTGCTGGCAATAAGCAATTCAAAATTATTAAAAAGAAATAATGTTATCTATGTCTTTAATCATTCTTAAAGTGTTAAACATGTATATATGTATACACAGTTGAAGAAAACAAACCCATTAAGGCCCACGTGCTGTCTGTGGCAGATACAGACATTGCTCATTTTGTAACCCAGAGAAGACAGATTTCAAAATGTGTCACATGAGATCTTTAAATTTAAAAGCTATCATAAGCCAAAATCAGTTTGGCTCAGTGGTAGAGCGTCGGTCTGCGGACTGAAAGGTCCCGGGTTCGATTTCGGTCAAGGGCATGTACATTGGTTGCGGGCACATCTCCAGTAGGGGGTGTGCAAGAGGCAGCTAGTTGATGTTTCTCTCTCATGGACGTTTCTAGCTCTCTATCTCTCTCCCTTCCTCTCTGTAAAATATCAATAAAATATATATTTTTTAAAAAAGAGCTATCATAATATAAGTACCAATGAAGTTTACATCTTTCCCCCGTGATCCTCTAAGATGACCCTAAACACAGAAGCATCTGAGTTGTCACTCATTATACCAAAAATGAATAAATAAATTAAAAAAAAGAATTGAGAAATGCAATGGATATTAAAGCAACCAATGTAAAACTTTCTTTAGTCAATTTCCGAAGGCCTTCAAATTGTTGTTGGTAGCTTCTTTGCATACATCCCAATGCATTCAGGTAAGAAATAAAAGTCACCATTTCTTTTTCATCCATGTTATTCTAGAACTTCCAGTGTGCCAACCTCACACTGAGGGCAAGAATTCAAATTTTAGGTTCTCTGTGACTTTTCATAAGTGGTATTGCTTTGGTGAGATCAATTTTAGGATGAAAACATTTCCCCAAATTCGCCAACCTCAAAATCTCAGACCCAACTTCCTCAACATGGCAGCTATGGCCCTGTTTGGATTGAAGGGTAAGGCAGCAGCTGACACCCCGGCAGCAATCCTCATGGGAAAGCGTGGGCTTGTCTCCCCAGAACTCTGGCTTCCAAAGTGATCGTGGAGGTGTCATGGTGGCCACGTCCAGATCTGTGACTTACAGATCATACTAATCCACCTGTAGGCCATACTCTGTGCTGAGGAAATAAAGCTCCCTAGTTTGTTTCTTTGAAATCCAATTCTCCTATAAGAATTTCATTAACTACATTTACTCATATATATCTAGTTTTACTGACTTTTATTAAAAAAAACACACAAAAAACAAGGCTTACCATTTTGAGTCACTTGACATCTTTCTAATTATAAACCAGTAATTCTTTTTAAATACTCTAGTAGCTCTTGAAATTAAGCATTATCTTTGTACATTATCATAAGGGTAGAACCCTACAAATACTTTTCTAGGTAGGAAGGCTTTAATGTAAGTGTCTATCTCTTTCTAGTGGTAGATAAATTAAATTTATAGGGAATCTTTAAATATCTCACTTGCAAACAAGTAGGGTTTGCCATGCAATTAAGACAAATGCTAATTAAGAAACCTTTTTTAAAGGAAGCACATTAAACTGTATCCATAACTATTTCTTTTGAACAAAATCCCTCTGGAGAAGAGAAAATGGTTAGTATGTGAACTGTTTTCCTGGCCGGTTCACTGGACAAGGCCACACAGTGACATTGAGAGCGGGCAGAGTTAGCAGCACAAACATCAAAATCCTTTAAGAAATGGGGAATAAAATAATTTTATGATTCAGTCTCTTTTTTTTTTAATTGTGAGACTATTGTAAAAGAAGAAAAACAGGCAACATGTGGCAACTTTAGTCAGCATTTCTGAACCGGGAATGATAAACACCTCTGCCTGGCTCTGGCATTTATCAGGACTGAGATATTATTACCACATAGAGTCACAGCATGGTTACTGTTATCATCGGGAAAAAGAGCCAGCTAATCTTAATGGTTTGTAAAGCCGTTACCTGCACTGGTCTGACATTTATCATGATCATTTTACCACATGGGTCCTACATAGCAAAGGTCTTTTATCTGGAAGGGACATCACTATGAATTATTATTTGCAGCTAGGTAGAAAATTGTATGTTGTAGATACCTTTTCTCATTATAAATCACACAGTCACATTTCACCATTTCCCCCAGAAAGCTGCTGAGCCCAGGTTTTTTGCCACAGCTTGCTTTCCTCTCCCTCTCTCTCTCTTTTTCTTTATAGTTTCTTGAAAATATTAGCCACTTTTTTCATTAACATCCTTAATATAATTTTTGAAGAACCACGTATATGGTAAGTGACTATACGGAAGCACTTCCATTATAAAGAGCTTTCTCCACATTCTGGAGAAGGGACCACATAGAACTTAAGAAATTGCAGTTGATAAACCGTCTTCTCCATCTGCTTTTTTTTTTTAATGCTTAATGCTCCCTTCTGTCTTGATGGCCAAAATTTTCTCTGTTTTTGACCTTGTCAATAGACTATTTACCAGCACATCAGAAAAAAATTCTGATGTTTGATTTGAAATACTCAAAACACTTATGCCATTTCTTGCCTGAAATCCTTAGCTTGGGCAAAGTTTCTCATGAGAAGTAAACTACAGTTTTATTTTGTTAGACTGTGATTCTGTTTTCGTGAGTTACAATGGAAGTAGAAGATTCTTTCAACAAATTTGTTTAAAACTTGCTTAGGTTCTATTCTCATCTATGTCCTAATGATATACATTAATATATAGGATGGAAGAAATAAGAATATTAAAAGGTACGATGTTCTCGAAGCATGGGACCAAATCAGTAAAGTGAAAATACATTAATTTGACAAAGGAAAATTACAATGAAAAGCTCACACTGTTTACCATGGGGAAGAAATGAACAAATACTCTCTTTTAAAAAGATTGAGACAACTAATCTTCTGAAAGATATATTTATATATTTTCCTCTTTCCCAAGTGTTCCATTAGGAATAAACAAGCCAGAAATTCTGCACTTTTATAATGAAGAGGGAGGAGAATTCTTTACCATTTTTGCATTTAGAAGAAATGTGCAAAAAGAATGTGACAATTTAAGCAAATCAAGATTGTTTCAAATGGATCACAAACGGGACTTTGTGGGCTGTTTTATACTAGCACGTGAAGCAGACAGTAAATTTGAAAGGAGGATTTTCCTCAATGGTCTAGTTCCGATGTGTTTCCCTATTTCTTTGTGTGTTTAAAAGAGGTTTGGATGTGGTGTTTAATATTGCTTCGACGCTTCTGCAAATGAGTTCTGGAGAAATATTCAAACATGAAGGAAAGCTGATGTGCTACAATGCTGAGGGCAGCTGGGGTGGGGGGGGTGGGGCGAGAGCGAGCAATGGATGAAGAAGCCAGATCCCCAAGCCTGGATTTAGCAAAAATAAACACTTAGCATTCCATTAAAAAACAAAAACAAAAACTTTACCATTTTATAGGGTAGTGGAGGCCTGGGGTGGGGAGTGGAGGCGGGCTGAGAGGTCAATGGGGGAAAAGGGGACATATGTAATATTTTCCACAATAAAACAAACTTTGCAATTTTTAATGTTTCTGGGCATCCATAGCAAACCACTCTCCCCTTGAACCCTTGAAGAAGCCAATGTTTTTCTCAAATAACTCCATTATTTGGGAGGAGGTGAGTAAATACTTTCACTTGCCTTGCATTATTTCACAGTGATGTGCGTTAGTTTGCTTACCTTGTTCCATTTGGCAGCACACTAATTGTTGTATTCTTACAAATTTCTTTCAAAGGAAGTAGTTTCTGATTCAGAGACTTGTGAGACATGCTTGCACAAATTCAGTGGGAAGGAGTGGAGGTGGAGAAGCCATTTGTGAAATTAACCTGTGTCTTTACTGCTCAGAAGGAGTTGTACACACTTTTTAGCTGGGTCCCCTAAAACGTTATGGTAAAGAGGTTGTCTACTATGCCAACACACCGCGTTACCAACGGAATGAAAGGCTACACTGATTTGAAACAAAACACGAACCAACCCTTTTATTATGATCTTTAAAAATTCAGAGTGATTCTTTTGTTCTAGTTTAACATCATCCTGCCATTATTGGCCCCCAGATCCTGTAACCTGGGAGTATTTACCATAATGAGCACGGGGCTTTGCTGCTTCGATGTTCGATGTTCGTCCTTTGCTGGGGGACCTGGGTGAGTCGCTGAGTGCTAATGAAAGGCAGAGACTTCTAGCGGTGGCTGGAGCCAGGAGCAGGCAGGCAGACGCTCCGAGCTCCCCACTGTGCAGCAGTGCACGCCTCCCTGCTGTCATGTTTACTATAGTTTTAATGTCTGTGAAAAAATTCTTCATGCAACCAAATTATGCTATGCCCTCTTGTTTATCTAACCCCACCCCCATTTTAGCAGAGTCCTGTTGCCCCTGCTATAGAAAACGCCTTCTCAACTTTGTGGCCATCTTATCACTCAATCCGTGCCCAGCTGCTTTGCAGCCATGTTTGGAGGGTTATGCATGGTCTATCTCAAAGTTTCAGGAGGGCTGCACACACATCTTGCTCTACTCACGCCACCTAATAACAGATATCCTCCTCTATACTGCCTTTTAATTTCATGGAAGATCATCTTAAAGCACCAAATGTGACCGCCCAGCATTGATGATACTAGTTTAAAATGCAAATGTACTTGGTGACATGCACTGTGTCTTTAAAGAAATCTATTGGAAAACCCCAAACTATCACCGCAAACTGAATGGCATGCTCTAACAAACCAATCTGTGGTTTGAGTCGATGTACGCTTTGTCCTTTTCTTTAAAAATGAACATTTGAAAGAAAACGATCACTCCATTCTATTGCAAATTGATGAATTCACCAAGTGTGATGTACAGTGAAGTTTTTAAATGAATATTCATACGACTCTCTTTGATCCATTAACAGGACTTAAAGACATTGGGGATGCAATTCATGCCCATTTAGATAGTGGGGTGAAAAGAGGAATTAATAGCATAAACAGCACTTGGAAAAGTTTAACTTTAATGTATCAAACTCCAGGTGCCAGAGTTTGAGGAAAATAACCAATAATAGCCATTTTTTTACATATTTGATGGGACTGATTATGCAATGTGCAACTCTAAATGGCTTATAGCACATTGTAGCATGGTTCCATCCCATTGGCTACAGTAGGGTGCAGGCAGATGGATGACAGTGACAGGGAGAGAAGTGCTTTTGCTTAGCCGTGCGTTAAGATGCCATCCAGAAGCTCTGTGCACTGCAGACACTTCATTAGGATGCCAGGATAATGGTAAACTACCACTCAGAGTGACACCCCATTTCCTGCTTACTGAGCGCTCCAACCTCGGCAGATGTCAACAATCTCACAGTGCTGCAGAGCAGACCTAACTTTCCAGCCACTCCGACTCCAATTTTTCCCTCCTAACAGTGCCATACATTATGTGCAATATGTAATGGCAAACACCTCCCCGAAAACAAAATCTGCCCAAAAATTCCTTAGGACTGGAGCGCTTGCTTTTCTCCCTTCTTTTAAAAAACGATGAGGGGACACCGAGTTGGGTAACAGATTATGTCCATTCCCCTGTTCTAACCTCAACGTGTCTGGCTATGATTTCCAATTGCTAATCACGGTTCAAAGTGTTAATTGTGTGGTGAACTCTGATTAATAGTAGTTAAACTCTGATCACGGGGGGAAAGGACTGGTTCTTTTAATTAATGTCTGCTCCAAAGGTACGAGATTGTGGGATTCTTTTGTTAGAGATTTTAAGCCTAGTTTCGGCATGGTTCTCAGTTGTCTGCCAAGAAAAGGCTGACTTGAGCATCTGGATGATATTTCCTCTGCAAATGTATAACTTGGGGCCATTCACACACCTCTTTCCCAGCAATTGAAGCCAATAGAAACTTTGTTCCTACGGTGTAAAGTACAGAATTCTTTTTTATAAAGAACCAAGGTGCAGTTTAGATAATGAAAGAATAAAACCCCCCAAATGGAAAAATATTTTTGAAACTTACCATTATGACACACGATTGATTTGCATTGTGTGATACTGAGTATCTTCCTAGAAGCTCAAAGGGCTTGCAAATAACAGGACCGAAAATAAATGCCCTCTTCTCGGGTCTGTCACCATTTCCAGATAAAGATGCAAATGTAAAGAAGTCATGGGCAGAGGTCACACCCCAAGGGAGAATTTGAATGCCCACTTTCAACGTGATGCCCTCTAGAGAAAGGTGATGCAAATCTTGACTTTCGGTTTAAAATAGCATCCGGCTGGCAACACCTACACCAGCTCTTGGAACTTGTAGATAAATATGCTCCAAGACAAGAAAACAGACTACAATTCTTAAAATAAACAGGGGCTGGCAGTCAATGCGATGACAAAAAGTTAAAAGAGTAATTTCCTTCAAGACAGGGTGAACTTAATTGAAAAGTGCCAGTGGTGGGACCAGCTGTGCTCTTGAACTCCTGAACCAGACAACTTGCCTTTCTGAAAGCAGATAGAACTGTCCTTTTCTTTCTTCAGCTGCCAGATTTCAGAACCAGAGGCTTAAGGGCCATGCCAACCTGAAAGACTGGGCAGCACTATCCTACAAGCTAACTCTGTTAACTAGGTGAATGCTTTCCTCCTCTTTCTCACCAGTTGTCCCCCTCTCTAACTGTAGACAAAGATGAAGATGTCTCCTTTCCCTGCAATACTTTAGAGGTAGCGATTTCCATGAAATGGCCGAGGAGGTTGTGAGTAGAAAGCAGAAAGGATGCCCTGATAATGGCCCATACCACCACAGGAATTGTAGTTCCATATGTAAAACACAGGAGGGGTGGAGACCAGCAAAATTCTATTAGGAATACATTCTTGGAATTCTAATGTTTTATGTATTTCATCTTTTAGAGTACCAGTGAGTTAAGGAATATGGCAGGAGAAAATTCGATGATAGTAAGGCCACAAGACAATAAATATACTAGATAATAATTCATATAAGAGCTGTGCTGATCAATTTACCATCCAGGTATTGCTCCAAACAAGAATTAGACTAGAATGGAAGCAGAGGGTAAAAGGAAATTTGCATAGAATACTAGATAAATTTCCCATCTTTTGAAATGAGTGGACATAAAATTTTAAAGAATGCATGACCTATGCAAAAAATCATATTGAATAAAAGAACAATACTCAGAAGTATAGAAATCTCACAATGACCAGGAGGCAATTAGGAAACACTTTAGCATCTTCAATAAAATTGGAAACATCAACGATTTTAATGAAAAGGATTAGCAAGCCATAATGATAGAATAGGGTGAGAGGAAAAGATACTAGGATAAGAAGACAGGGAGATAGATGGTGAGGGAAGACAGTGTGAAAACTAAAAATGCAAAACAAATTTAAATTTTGCAATAAAGGCCCAATAATCACTGCCAAAAAAAAATAGGTCAGTTATATGGATAACAAACTAGGGAAGCTTCTTAGAATGGACACAAAAAATGATAGGAAGGAGACCTGCTGGAAGTTCAAGAATTGATGAATTATCTAAAACTGTGAATTATAAAAAATCAAGTACTATCTTACAAATATTTAAACAAAAATAAGACTAAATAAGCAAACAACCAGGCTTTCCTCAGACTTATCTTACTACATTTTAAAGTAAAGACAAAGAAATATCTACTGTTTATGAGAGGGGATTGTGGCCCCATAACTGTATGCAAACTTAAATGATCTTTTGCATATTAAGCTAACAGAAAGATATTCTCATCTGTTCAAAGATTCATGGTAACAATGCGTTCTTGCAAAGTTTACTTGAAGCCTACCAAATGATGAATCAAAATTTGTAACTCAGGAATAGAGACCCTATAAACAAAACCAGGTATGTTCTTTACTTATTTGGACCCCAAACTCAGAAGGCCCACTTAATACCTTGATCAAATTATCCAGATAATTAACTCAGTTCTTAGTTCACCTTCTATGCATAGTGGGTCGAGAAATTATTCTGTAGAGTTAGCTTAATTCTACTAAGCAGAAACATAAGAAACTTAAAAAAAAAAAAATAACTATTCTGAATGTAGAAGTTGTTGGACAAATAAATTTGTTTTGTTTTGTTTTAAATTTTATTCAAAATCAGTGTTTGATTTGTATGGGCTATGAATTTGGAATGGTAGGAAGCAACTGTATGTGGAATATTTAAGAGAGCCCCCTGTTGGTTAATCTTAGAAATGTCTTTTGAATCCTTTTGGTCCTGGGTCCTGGAGATGACAAGAGACTATTTTAAGCATAGGTAATTGGCCATGTGATTCAAAATGAATTATCAGGAAGGTGGAAAAGTCAGCCTCTATTGATATTACTCCAAAATTGATTAATATCATTTTTAACATAAAATATTTTCAAAAACCATCATTTAGTTTTCTCTTTTAAGGGATATAAAACGGCAATACCAATCTCCAACAAATGGCTAGACATGCAAGTAATATGGAGAGCATTTTAAATTAAATTAGACTAAAAAGTAAATTTGTGCATATTACAATGGGATTCCTTAAAGAGGCTGGAACCAGCAAATGCTACAGTAAGGAACTGATGCTTTGCAAAGGCTCTTCTGTTCTTTCTAAAACCA
Source organism: Vespertilio murinus (assembly GCA_963924515.1). Classification (NCBI taxonomy): domain Eukaryota; kingdom Metazoa; phylum Chordata; class Mammalia; order Chiroptera; family Vespertilionidae; genus Vespertilio; species Vespertilio murinus. The sequence continues at coordinate 22,898,384 of OZ004711.1, read as the reverse complement.
ATTTGTGGCTGAATTTAAAAAGAGAATAAAGTTATTTTCTCATATAATCAAGCAATGGCCCTTTGCACTAGTAGACATATTCCAGGACTTTAGAAATAAAAAAATAAAAACCCCACACAAAACAATAAAGGATGCAAATGTTATTCTTTTCCAGCTAACATAATTTTTTAAAAAGTAAACATCAGCTCCTCAAGGGAGATTTCGATTTGAAGACTGTTTATTATATCATTTGAATAGGACTAGACCTGGCCTTTTGACTTTGAACCACTACCAAATTTCAGGCTGTGAGGAAATTGTTCTACATTTCCTGACAAATTGAGTTAAGCAGACATTAAGTGGGCTTTAAGAAAACAAATGGCCATCTTTATCACAGGTGGACACTGATGGCTTAATGGGGCCTGGGCTGATTGTATCACTTCTAATGGCTTGACGGGAAGCATTAGGGTTTTTGCATAAAGAACTGGCATTGCGAACCCTGCTAACACAGACCTGTCAAGCGCTCTGTATCCCTTTGTGCACGGAAGCAGATGTTTGTATGTATACTATGAACTGGCATTAGAGCAAGCGACAGATGCCTGTATGAATGCCAGGTTTGTGAATTTTTACAGCAGAAGCATGTTCTGAGGAAGTGCAGTCCTGCCCTCTATCATAGGTAATTCCCAGTGGAACTTGCTAAATCCCAGCTCTGTTTTCATTATTTGGCTTTCCTAGCAACTGGACAAATGCGTCTCTCCTGAAAATGCAAGATGAGAGCCCTACCAGATTCTTGCAGATTTGCAAATAGCTTTGCCTGTGTGTTTGAACTTGGACTTTTGCAGGCAGCGCTTTTGCACTGCTGTCTCCACCAACTCACTCGGAGGACCGGGTGGTATTATGGCTCTCTAATTAAAACTTACTTCAGTGTTTATCTGTCAGTCCTCCCCCACGGTCTCTCCCTGCATTCCCACTCCCACCCCCAGGAAATGCGAATTCCAATTCCGTGTGGAGGTTTTTCTTCCCTGCCGCATTCAGAACTTAAACACTGTAGTTGCCTGTCCACAATAGAAACAGGTAGCGTGCAGTCCATTAAACAAACACAGTGCCCCCCTCACTTTTATTTGACATTTTATTTGGCTGTGACAAATGAGCAGCAGTTGGATTATAACATAATTTGTCTTGTCTTTATTACCAGCACAAAGGACACCATTCATTAATTATTCTGCCGTTGCAGCTTAACACTGACTGGAAAGGTCCCTCTTCGGACAGATGGCGGGGACGATGTTATTTATATCAATCAGCCAAAATCCTCAACAAGGATTACTGTTCCTGAGACTACAGTGATTTATTTCTTTTTTACCTCACCCTCCCTCAACCCCTTCTGCTTTCAGAGATTTCTCTATAAAAACGAAATTTGATGGGAATCTTCAAGCAAAGCCATATTTAACCTGTTAGCTTGCAAAACAACATGCATGCTACATCAGTTTAACGGCATGACATTAGCTGCATATTTGGGAAAATGCTCCGGGTTTTTTGATCTTCCATTCCAGAGCCAAAGATTAACCGAAGGTCTCGGGGCAGTCAGTTCAGCAGAAGTTTGTCTCTGCTGTGACACTGTCTTGCTCTGGCCCATGGGACCCTCTCCCCCCATTCCTGTAAGGATATCGGGCTGTCAGAATATGTTTGCCTCCGAGGAGATGATGAGATGATCCGCCCTGTTTCTAAGGCCAGAAGATATCCCGCAAGATCAGCGAGGATGTTTTTGGCAAAATAAAAAAATAACAACTAAAATAAAAAAAAAGAGCAGAAATCCCCTTACCTCCTAAACTGGGGTTAAATTCAAAGAGTGAAGCCACCCTTGGATTTCTCCTGCGTACACATCCCAGGGCAGTATCATGAGATGGTTACTGGGGAGGTGGTAGAGGAAGGTTTACCTTGCTGGTTCTGCTGCTAAGGATTCTGTCCAATACACGCTGATGGAGCACTAATAAAAGACTGGACTGAACCCAGAGGTGACATTCTTCTACATGGTTTTGGATAGTGCTTCGGAGATGTGGCCATTTCTCCTATTAAAATCTTTAGGAGTATGTGCAAAAAATATACAGGTTATTGGAGCTAAGGCACTGGAACTTTAAGAAAACTTTTCTGCTTCAGTTTAATGAAGAAAATAATGCAGAAAGTTTTTTTTTGTCTTCAGAAATTATTGGTATAACCTTGCTATCCTGATTAGTTTGCAAATATTAAAAGTCCCATCAAGACAAATATCAGCAACATGCAAATACCCTTGCAGGTTGTGATTAAGATTTTAAATGTATCCTTTTGCTTTTAGTTAATGAAAAACAAAGTCTTGGAGGATCTAAGTTGTAATTTATTAAACATGAAAGGCTCCTTGATGAAATATAGAAATGAGATATATTTTGCATTTCAAAGATTTAAGCTGACAACTTACTTGCATGCAAATAAGAGCGAGATTTGTAAAAATATTTGAAAAGAAATTATTCCTGAATGTACTTATTACAATAATGTGGCATGTAGATAAGAGAAACACACAGCATTAAAAGACATTCATTTCTCCAAAGTCTTAAAATTAGCTTCTTTCTGCCATTGTGTATTAATGTTCTTCTTCAGGAATACAGCATATTAAAGAACTGTACAGAATTAGTAATAAATTTGTTAATTACAAATTTAAGCAACACAACTGTGTTGTTTTCCCAATATGTGTTTTTTTCCCCTCCAAAAGCATCATTGCTAATGCATTTTAATCATTTATGTATAAACATTTGAGGATAAAATATTCTGAAGTTTATCAATTTCAAGAGCTGTTTATTTGCTAGCAAAATAGGCCATGTTATACAACATATATCTTATCATTTTTGCTCATCAAATCCCCATTTGCCGAATGCAAATTTCCCTGGTCTAAGTGCTCTTGCACCTCAATTTAAATGAATAATAGGATCGACTCTATTAAAATCAGTTTAAGGTTGCCATGGGTGACATATCAGTAGGGCTAAAATGAGAAAAAAAGGTCACAGAATCAGTCCTTACAACCTGTTTTTTATCATAATGAAGCATATGTAAAACTCGACAAAGGCTTAAATAACAATATGTCACTTAGGCAATACTTCCGTTTGTGAGTCTTCTTAAAAAAAATTTTTTTTTTAAACCACAATGTATTACAAACAAAATAAACATAAAATTATAGTGCCATCAATAACTCCGGAATGTATTCAGTTGCACTGAAAATTAGAGAGTAAGCCCTTGTGCTATTACACAAGACTGACAGATTGTGGATTTGTAAAAATAACAGAGAACTCAGAAAATGGAGGAGTGGATACCTTTGCTGTAATAAGTCTCTTGTTACAAGGATCCAGCTAGGTGTTATAATGAAATTAACAAAGCACACAGAAACTGCACTCACATACCTCATTTAGAAAAAATTTGTGGCTTCTGCCAACCAGATTTAAAGAATTATTCATGTAGTTAATAGTAAGTACTGAAACATCAGCACCAGGCATGCAAGAAACCCTGCGGCAAATCTTTGGGTCATAGTTTTAGGCTCTTGAAAGCTGAACAAGCAGGACTTTGGGGTTCTGGAATATACACCTGATCATTCATATATATATATATATATATATATATATATATATATATATGATCATATATATATGAATCTTTATATTTTTAAGGCAATTCTATTTATTAAAGATACACTCTTAATACAGATTTTATACTATTTATGGCTCTCACTTGGATTTCGGAGAATCACATTTTTGTTACAAGTGTTATATTTCCTATCTTTTTGTCTGCAATAAAAGGGGGTGGTGGAATCTCCTTATTTGCTAAGGTTACAGTGTTAGTTTAATTTTCATAGAAGCGGTGGAATATTTTGAAGTGAGTAACATTTACCAAGTCATTAGTTTTATGCAAACTAGGAAGGAAGATGAAAGAAAAAAAATTATCAATTATTTATAGATTGTTAAAATGTATCGCCGTGCACTGCTACTGTATAGAAATGACAATTAGCCAAACTTACCTTCTTTAATTAATAATGCATACATTATGCTCTTTGGGCAACTAATCACCAGCTCTACAAATTTGTTTGACACTGTTGAAGATACCTATCACATGGGTTGGAAAAAGAACAATGCCTTGCTAGCTGCAGCCGACCTCCAGCCTCCCAGCAATGCCTGAAACACAGCAGCGGGTCCAGAGAGCAAAATGGTGGTCCCCCAGCTGCTCCGCGCCACGAACAGGTCCTGAGCTGCAGAATGCCCCCTGCCATGCCTCCGCCACCCAAGATCTCAAACCGGTTATTGAAGGCTGAACACCCTCCCTCATCTATCTCCTATGTTAATTTTCATAATTTTATAGTGAAAAAAATTCTTGCAGGTAGATTTGTCCTGTTGCGTGCAAGCTCTATTTTACCGTATTTTCTGAACTAAAACAGAAACACATGGTTGCATAAAAGGCTAGAGTCTTTGAAAACCGGACTAATATAGAGACTCTGGAATGCCTGGTCACCATGCTCATAACGGGAAATCCCAAACAAGCTTGTGATTGTAGCCTTTTGTTGCCATGACTCCCCCCAAACTGATTTTTATAAGACCTAGCATCTATCTGTCATATTATTATTCAGAAAGAAAAGTTTTTAAAAAACATTTAAAAAAATGAGTTGCCTCTGCATCTCTCCATACTTTAAGGATGACAAACCCACTCTCCTCATTTTACACCCTCCTTCAAATCTATGGCAGCCACCGGAAAGTGTGCAGAGGTTTCACACCCACTGCTGCATGCACACACAGGCCTGGGCGCTCTGTTTCTCCGGTCACTGACGTGCAGCATTATATTGAGCACTCTCTCAAAGGGTCAACAGGCCACCTGACGTTGGGACCAGGTACAGGCCGGCTGCCACGTTCCTCCCAGAGCCACACACGCCACCCCGAGGAGGCAGCAGCTTGTAGCATTTGGAAGGAGGACGGGGCTGGTGCTGCTCCCTCACATATGGTGTTTAACAGACCACCCTTCCCATTTGTTCCTCAGAAAGGTGTGCATTTTCAGGGGATCATGCCAAGTATTCTTTGCGCTATGGTGTCTTTGCATGGAAAGGTGATGTGTCTGACACATTCTGGCAGGCTTCTGTGAAGAGCTTTAGAATTTTCCACCGACTTTCCCTAGGCTTTAAGAGAATAACACTGCACTTTATCAACAGGAATACCCTGGCTTTCAGGGAGGACAGGGTCACAGGTTGGGAGTGAACTGAGAACTCGAATTGTTATTGGTATTTCTCACTACCCTGTTAGATTTCCATTTTGTTACCTTTTTTTAAAAAAAAAATTAAATGCACACCGACTAGTGGATCTGCCACCAAGGCAGATTTAACACTTTGATTCTGAATTAGAGCTTTGAAATGTGGGTATTGTCAAACTAGAATGTGCCTTTCTCATGAAACCTTCTCCTCTTTTTCAGCTTCTTAAATGCAATGCAGAGTAAGAATCAGAATAAATGCAAGGGACTCCTCTCCGAAGCCAGAGAGAAGAACCGATTCCGTATGTAAACAGGAGGAAATCTTCATTTCTATCATGAGCCTTGGGTATTTCCCCGCCCACCATTTAGAAGGATTTCTGGTAGTCTTTTGTGAAAGATTGCTCTCATTTATTTAACTCATGCCACATGGCTTAGCTTCATAACTGGTATAGGGTTTCTAGAGATTAAAAAAAAATCCATTTCTATCTATGGAAATACGAAGCTGGAATTTAAGCTATAATTGCTGCAAGTTTTCCACATTATGGTATAAAATTGCTGGATTTATTAATGCTGCACATACTTCAACTACCCCATGCTCTGCCCTGGCCCGTGGTTACCTGTCAACATGCAGAACAATGTTTAAAGAATATTCTGTGCCATAGAGAGAAATAATGTGTGCATTTTTGCATGTTTTTGTTTGTTATAAGCAGAGTATTTGCAATAATTTATGGAAAGTCTTAGAATTATAAATATTAAGGCATTGCCAAATGATTTAACTACCCTCCATGGCAAACTGTCTTTAAACACCACCAATTTCTTTCTTTCTTTTTTTTTATCATTTACTTATGGACCAGAAACACTTGCAGGCTCTTGCCCCTGGCCTTCTGTGAGAATGTTAGTTAGCAATGCTCATAAAAACCCAATTCATCAATGTGAACATAATTTGCTATGAACAGAAAGCTCACAAAAGGGTGAATTTGTCAGATAGACAGGTGGCCTGAGATCTCTCCCTGATACTGAATGATATGAATAATAGATTCTGGTAAATGTATGCCAAGACTTGAGCTGTAAACACAGCTGCCTCCATTCCCTTCCAGAAAAACAGCTTCGAGGACGAAAGCACAGGAACCAAGGTTCCACCTGAGGACCTAAGCTTGTGTGTGCCCGTACACACACACACACACACACACACACACACACACCACACACACACACCACACACATACACACACCATACACACCACACACACCACACACACACCACACACACACACACCACACACACACACACACACACACACACACCACACACATACACACACCACACACACCACACACATACACACACCACACACACCACACACACACCACACACACACCACACACACACACAGGCATGCATGACACACGCTCTCATTCAAGCAATAAACAATGTCTATAAAAAAGGGCAGAGTTAGAGAAATGTCTATCCTTTTCCCTTCTCTATGAGAAAGACATTTTAAAGCTATCTTGGGCAGAGGAGACTAGATAGAGATTAGAAAGGAAATAAATTTTCCTAATGGCTCTGTTTCCATATTATTCAAATGTCTTATTTTATAAAACACACAAATCAACACAGCTAATAAACTTCACAACATTATAACTCCTATTTTATAATGAGCAAAAATAAGGGAGCAGGTTGCCTCGATGCAGAGGCGCTGTGCTTGGAATCATTCTAGTAATTCATAGCTATTTGTCTTATGGGTTATTAAGTATTTATTAAGGTTCAAATGTAATGTAGCCTTTTCTCCAATTTACTCTGAACTTTAAAAATCTATTTTGCAAATTGTTTTCCAGGTAATGCACATACCCACTTAATCTCATGATTTAGAAGATTCTGATTGAGAGCAATATATATATATATATATATATATATATATATATATATATATAGTCTTTATAGATACTGGTATATATAGGTTGACCTATTCTAATAACATTTATGATTGAGTGTCAACTGACAAAGACGTTGGATGTTTTTCTTAATACAGTACAGCAGTATTTCTTAAAGTAGAATACCCATATTATTGGTGGCACAAGAGACAAATTTAATGGTTATGTATTTATTTCCATGAATGTTAGGAAAGCGCATAAGTAACATTTGAAATGTATGCTTTCATGAATATTATTGCTTGGAATAAAACTAGTATATTTCAGTATAAAAGTCATTTGACTTTAGGAAAAAAATTTAACATTGATATTACTGAAAATACCATTAAAATGAAGTTAGCATGTGGATTAGCGACATTTTGGAAACCCAGCAATCTCTTTCCACTCACCAAAATCACATAAAAGATCTTATGAAAGGTAATTAGAGTCAGAGAGCTTTAGATTATAAAATCCCGTCATTTTTAGAGTTGGGGTAAACCTTGTAAACCATTCTGTCCTATTCTCTGATGTTATGGATGTGAAGGGTATGACTCGGAAGAAGTGAATGAGCAAGCCACATATCTAGTTATGGGCAAAGATGCAATTAGAAGCCAGGGCTCCTCCCAGGCTAGAGCTGTCTATTGTTAGGAGGAAAGGCACAAACCCAGTTGGGAAATTTGGCATCACTTCCCATTCACTCACCCTTGACTTCTAAAAGGAAAGCTGGATATTCTTCTCTATATAAGATTAAGGTTTTCTTCTCGATAAGAGAATCCCTACAACTTCTTGCTAGTAATTTTTGGCTTCCCCACATGCACACACTGAACTGTAGTCAATTTGGTTTAAGGGACAGCAATGATTTCTAATGAGGGAGTGGAAACAGACGCAAACATATTATTTCCCTTTTGGATTTTCATAAGAATGCATCTCTATCCCTTTGCACACGAGTTTCCACTTTTTATTGTGAGTCAGTTATATACATTGTCTTTTCTCTGACAACTTGGTAGAATGTTGCATGCAGGAACTATGCCTTAATTTACCTTTAATTTTTAAAATTTCTAGTCTCAGTGTCTTGCATATGGTAACTACTCAATAACAATTTTGAAGGCCCAAATTAATTCAGTTGTTCATTTCTCTATTAATATTGCTTCACCTGAAACTCCATTATCCAAATTTTATGTCATCTGGTTCAATCAAATCCAATTCATCAGTAATATTTTATAGATTTCTTAGACTTTTCTATGGAATAATAATGTCATCTATGAGTTATTTTTACAGATTTTTTTCTAATCACATTGACTAGGAAATCCAGTACAATTTCAAATAGAAGTGACAAGACTTTGATTCATTTTTTAGCACTTCATTTATTCAGAACCCAAATTTATTTATTTTCAGTACTTTTAGAATTCTTTGTCTTTCTTTGTCTGCTGGTTTTGGTGAGAAGTCAGCCACAATTCAAGCATTTTAATATACATCTTTACCTCTCTATAAAGATTTTTAATTCTATCCTTGGTTTTAATTTCAGTATATCATTTAATATTTTTAATTCTATGATTTTTAATTTAAGTATATTGTTTAGGGAGGTGTGTGTGTGTGTGTGTGTGTGTGTGTGTGTGTGTGTATGTGTGTGTTTTCTGCTGAGGTTTGCTGAGCTTCCTGGATTTATAAGTTGATGTTTTCCATCAAGTTTAAAAATACTTGGTACTTTTTTTCTCCAAATATATGCCATTCTTTGCTCTACACTCTCACTATAAATTCAATTTATGCATGTTGCACTAAAGTTTTCTTCTTTGTGTCCCCCCCCCCCAAAAAAAAATATAGTTTTTTCCCTCTATTCTTCTTGCTGGATAATATCTGTCTTCAAGTTCACTAACCCATTATATTTTAAATACCTCTCTATTATTAAAGTCATTCAGCATTTTTTCCTACTTTATATATTGTTTTTTACAGTTCTAAAACTTACATTAGATTCTTTTTTTCTTTCTATTTCTATGTTGACGTTTCCCATCTGTTTACTCAATACTGTCATCTTTTTCTTTAAGTCTTATAAGAAAGACAAAGAATTCTAAAATTCTTTTGTCTTATAAAAAAGACAAAGAATTCTAAAAGTACTGAAAATAAATAAATTTGGGTTCTGAATAAATGAAGTGCTAAAAAATGAATCAAAGTCTTGTCACTTCTATTTGAAATTGTACTGGATTTCCTAGTCAATGTGATTAGAAAAAAAATCTGTAAAAATAACTCATAGATGACATTATTATTCCATAGAAAAGTCTAAGAAATCTATAAAATATTACTGATGAATTGGATTTGATTGAACCAGATGGCATAAAATTTGGATAATGGAGTTTCAGGTGAAGCAATATTAATAGAGAAATGAACAACTGAATTAATTTGGGCCTTCAAAATTGTTATTGAGTAGTTACCATATGCAAGACACTGAGACTAGAAATTTTAAAAATTAAAGGTAAATTAAGGCATAGTTCCTGCATGCAACATTCTACCAAGTTGTCAGAGAAAAGACAATGTATATAACTGACTTATAAATCTTATAAGTCAACTTATAAATCTCACCTAAGTGTTGAGATTACTCAAAGAGATTTCTCTACTCTGACTGAACTAAAATTCCAGTCTCTCTCAGTACTGTATGACTCCTGGCTATCGTGCTTCCATCCTCAACCCTTGAACCAGAATATCTCAGTAAGCCTCATGGAGACTTTTTGCACAGGTAGCCCAACTTTCAGGCATACATACTAGTATATAGAAAATTATCTTAAATATGATTCTGGAAGCCCTCTTTGCAGAGTTCATTTCTCTGTTATACTATTCTCCACAAATTCCAACAATTCAGCAGTTCTAAACTTTGGCTTCTACCTCTTCAACTCAACAACACTACCATCTCTTTTGATTTTCCTTTCCCTGCAACATTGAAATATATCCAGATTGAAAGCTAGAGCAATTATCAGACTCATTTCACTTTTTCAATATCTTAATGCTTCTTACATTTTGTCAAATAATTTAGTTATTTAGAGTGGGAGGTACAGTTCATTAGCAGTTACTCTATTATGAAGAGAACAAACACTGCCTCTCAGATCTACATTTTTAAAACTCAACTCTTCAGTAATTAGAAAAAAGGAATGTAAAATTGTTTCAATAATTTTTGACTTGTGCATTCATTCATATTAGTGTTTAAACCGCTATAAATTATGTGCTTTACCATTCCCCTTGGGTATATTTACTTTAGACAAAGCAGAGTATATAGATATTCATTGGGCTTAACTTACTCTCAGCCTGGACCAGTAAAGAGTACCACGACAAGTGGGAGAAGGCCAAACCTCATATAAATATTATTTTGTAGCCTTGGCCCTGCACTTCCTTATTGCACATGAATCAGTGCAACTGAGTTGAGGTTCTGTTCCCCTTTTCTTAAATTTAACCAATTTAAGGTAAGTGCATATTCTTGCTAAATTTTGAAATCAACCAATATTATCTATTTCAGAAATGTAGTGAGGTCCATTAATTAACTTAAATATTATTTGAGTTTTTAAATATATGTATATGAGGAATTTGTCTCATATTTGGACTCTTTGCGCCCATTAATTATGATAGAACAATTAACTATTTTCGAAAATTTATATCTGCCATATATATGTGTTTTTCTACTCCATTTTGATTTTTTTAGAACATTGGTTTACACTGATATTAATGTCAGTTAAGTATGCTGAAGGCTGTTGCTCAGCATTTTAGTTCTAAATTACTCTCCTATCAATTAGTTACATTTCTCCTAAAATGAAAATTACTAATCTTTTCCAAATAATGGTATGTATCTCCTTTAATTTAGGTAAAACATCCTTTTTTATTAGAGTAATCATGTCATGGCCAAGATTAAAATGACTGCTATATTAATAAAAAAATTTTTATAATGGGCTTTTTCTAGCACCCAGTATACAAGATTTGTCTGTGGTTTATATAAAACCTTCTCTAAAGTTTCAATTATGGAAACTTGAATAGATCAATTATAATGATCCCCTTATCTTCAGCTGCTGGTTTAAGAGGGGAATGCGGGCCTGAACTCACATTAAGCAGTTATGAACTTACCTATGTAAATATTCTGCATTATATTCAAGTTAACACATAAAGAAAACTAAAAGCATTCCAAATACAGTGTTAGAATGCAGTTAAATATGCTTCACAAATAAGTCTTTAAAGATTGCATAGAAATGTGGATAAATGACAGACAATCTGATTTCACAGAACTACTGCCAGCCAAACAAACTGAAGAATATGGCTATATGTCATCTATGTTGAATAACTTTACTATAGATCATTACTGAAATAAAGTACATGAGTTATTTATTTCCTTTTCTTGTTTTGTTTTTTTTCTTTTATTTGTCACCACTGGTTTAACTGGACATCTATAAATGTGTCATTTATTTAACCACTCCAAAATTTTTCCCCTCTAATGTAATCTTGTTTAAGACTAGGGGCCAAGCGCACAAAAATTGTGCACCTTGAAAGATGCCGCAAGGCTCCAGTGGGCACAAGGGCCGGTCTCAGGCCATTATCCATGCCCCTGTCCAGACCATCCTTCCTCAGCTCCTGATCCTGTCTGCTGGCAGCCCTTCCAACCACCAGCACTCCCATGCACTGACAGCGCTGGCCCTGCTTACATCCACTGATGGTGCGCAGTGATTGAGGTCAGTACCAGCAGCAGGTGCAAGTGGGGTCGAAGCCTTCAGTGGGTGCAAATGGTGGCTGCTGCCCTGATTGCCCTTTAGAAGCAGGAGGAGGTAGAGAATCCCTGAGGGACAATTGGGGTCAGCAGCCACCACTCGCACCTGCTGACAGAACAGGTGATCGGGGCCAGCACTGGGTGTAAGCAGCAGCTCTGGGGCCAGCAGTGGGTGCCTGCAGGGCCAGCACCTGCACCACCAGTGAGGGCACTGGGTGGGACTGTGGCACGTGGGAGCAAAGACTTTTCATTAACCACCAGAGGCTCATCCTGATGACAGCGACTGGCACCTCTTCTCGGTCTGGCATCCCCGCTCACCTGCTCCACCATCCTGCCATAGCTGACACCCACCATGTTCTGCACTCTGCCACCTGATGCCCTCGCCCACCATATTCCATGCACACCCCCTGTTGGTCTGTGCATGTCATAGCAACCGGTTGTTCAGTGTTTCAATGGTTCATTCTATTTCCATATTAGCCTTTTATTATATAGGATTTCTATTAAGATGAACTTATTTAGTGAAATTCGTTCATTCTCATTATTAAAGGCAAAATTATCTCCTAACCCAGGAATGATGCCCTGTAGGCAATTGCCTTGATATGTTAAAAAGAGCCATCACCGATGCCAGACCCCAGGAGCATTTTTTTCAGGAGGCCACTCCACTAGAAACACTCAGAGAATCACACATGTGCACCTGGAAGCAAGTCTCCCACTGATACAAAGAAGCTGCTTAGCAAAGCCTAACTTCTGCACCACTGGAACCAAATAAGTTTCAAAGCAGAACCCTTCAAAACAAACCCTACCCTTGGTCTTGGCTAAAAGGCAGAGAAGTGATCAGAACAAAACCTAAAGCTGCTTCTTCACTGCATCATATTGCATGAACATTGTGCACAGTCATGGTCAATGGTTGCTTAACCAAAAACACAAGGGATGTTATCTAGCTTCATGACACATCATTTTTTTTTCAAGGACAATATAGTTGTAGAAAGGAGGCAGTACAGTGGAAGCTCCAGAAATTAATGAGCATTCCTGAAATATTTTTAAAGTAATTTGGCCAGTGGTTTCTTTTGGCCGGAGCCTGATGATCATTTTGTTCAGTGATAAAGGCCAGTTGACCTTCTGATTAAATAGAGAGAAGGTGTTCATGTTTGAAAACTTGCAGTATGCAAAACAATTACTTAAAAAACAAATAGCTTTATATGTGAAATTCCATTTCTCTGGAGATTTCTTTAAATCTGAGGGGACCTTATCCTGGAATAGTAGACAATGGAGAGCTTGGTAGACGTAACTGTGGCATACACACTAAAATATGGTTGTAGGGTAGACTCCATTGTGATGTGGTCACCATCACCAGGTGAAAGGTACAAAGAGCAGCATGCTTTCAGAGGGTTCTGGTCTGCAGTGACCTTTTGGATTCCCCACTGTGTACAGGCTGTTGAAACCATGAGATTTGGGGTGTGCCTCTGTGCAGAACTGGCATGGACAGTCAGAGAGCCCTTGCAGCGTTTCTTGCTTTTGTATGTTCATTGCACTGCCTTCTGCTGGTCTGGTAAATAGCATGACAATGAGAAAGCAACTCCAACTGACTCTGAGTCATTAGTCTCATCATCCTTCAACCTAAATTTTGTCACCCATCCTAGCTCAACTTCCAAGAGAAGGTATTACATATGTTACACAAAAGACTGCTGACATTAAGAAGAAATTTATTAGCACTAGAAATACAAAAAAAGAGGGAAGGTCTTTGCATTATGAAAGGAACAAAAGTAGATGATATGAATAAAGGAAGCTGGAATAAGGGTAGGATCAGAGGCAATGTTTTCTCTAAGAACATTGAGGGCCTTTTTAGGTGGAGTCTGATTCCAAAAGTTTTCAGATCTTTCTGTCCATCCATTGGGACACCTAACTGTCACCTGAGGGCTCAGTTCCTCCCTGCTGTACAGGTCTTCCCTGTGCTTAAGCAGTGGTGAGCACTTAAGAAACTCTAGTGTACATTCCCCATATGTATAATATGAAAAACGTGTTACCACTGCTGCATGTCTCAGCCTAAGTTTAACTTGAGTATGATACACTAGACGAGCCATGGGCAAACTACGGCCCGTGGGCCCGATCTGGCCTGTTAGGCTGTTGTATCCGGCCCGTGGAGCCGAAAGAGCAGAGGGTTCTCTTGCTCTCCCCTCCGCTCCTTCACCAGCAGCCCAAGATGAGAGTGCCAGCATGGTCAGGTTGCTTTTGTTCCTGCCCTCCGGTCCAATTTAAGAACCCATTGTGGCCCTCCAGTCAAAAAGTTTGCCCAGCCCTGCACTAGACTGTCTACTGGTCCTCTTTTGTTTGTATTTGTGCTGTTGATGATAACAGATATATCCTGGGTCCCTCTAGTGACTGAAGCCCTGTGGTCATCTCCCTGTCTTTCTTAGGTATAAATTACTTCTACTCAAGTAGAAACAGAGCACATGACATGCATACCTAGGAGTAAATCTCAACTTTCAAGTCTCCGCTGTCCAGTTTTTAGGTATGGAGGCGGTCCCATTTTCTGTGACATGGATGTAGTGTTTGCTTAAGGACAGTTGTTTGTATGAATTATAAAATATAGCCTAATCTTAGATTTACCCCTAGAGCTTCATATGCTATGTCTCCTGATAGTGACTAAAGTCCTGCCGGATAGTGACTAAATAGTCACTCCTGATAGTGACTAAAGCCTTTTGGAACCCAAGAGGTTCAGTCTTTGACCATGGAACCCAACCTGGATTTAAATCTTGGGTCTATAAGTTACTAGTGGTCTGACCTTGGACAAAACCTTGGGCAAGCCACAACTCTCCAAGTGTTAGTTTCCTTATTGTAAAGTTGGGAGAGTGATAGATGCCTCATCATGCTATTTATATTATATTGACTTTATAGAAAGTCTTAACACAGCTTGGGTCTGATAGCTAGTGTGCAACAAATCCTGGCTGTGCTATTATCTTTTTGGATTTCCATATGGTACCTACATTAGTTTTGGTTCTTCAAACATTTGACCCTTTAAACATTAAGTTTTGCTTGTTACTCATTCATTCATTCAACCTACTGTGTTCCAGGGACTCTTCTAGGCATTAGTTGTAAGTATGAGCTTCTCTCAGTGGGTTCCATTTATGTCCAACTATTCTCTAAAATAGGAAAAATTGTAGAGGTGGCGTAGATTCATAGATAAGAAAGCTGGCTCTGTTTCTAACATTGCCTTGGTTTGATCATCAGTCCCTCTATTGGACAGCTGAATGAATGAGGATAAGTTCTATATCTCAATTTTCCTTTTATGTAAAATAAAAATAGAACCTATCTGCTAAGATTGCTATAAAGCTTAAACTGACACTTTTAATGTACTTAGATTAGTAGGTGGCAAATAATAAATGCTCAACAAATGTTATTTACAAGTAAAATTTTAAGGTCTAATCTCAGGGATCTGAGTCCTGATAGGAATTTAAACTTACCTACCGATTTCAATATCTAAAAAACACTTAAAATTCTGATTCTTTCATCAGAGGAGAAAAGACTATCTTTGAAGACTATATTTTTTTCCCATATGAATTTAATTATTCTCTCATCTCCTTCTTTGGAAGTGCTAGTGGGACTCATGTTTTTTATTGTCAACTTGAATGATTCTGTAGCCCTCTGTGGCCTGCATTGTTGACTTTAAGATATCGCTGCTCATGTATTCAGTTTCAAATAATATTCAGTTTCAAATAGAAAGTTGGAATTACTCATCAAAGGAATGGAGTAAGGGTGACTTGAAGCCCAAGTACATAAGAACCCTGGGCTTCTCTAGGACAAAAATAGCTGACAGATCAACTGCAGAAAAAGGACTTATTCAGAGCGAGATGGTCATGTAGGCTGCACAAAAAGGAAGAGTCGGAGTACAGACTTGTCAAAGAGCAAATTGCGCCTGCAAATAAAGGCCATGATTTAAGGGCATGGGGTTTTAGACAGGAATGCTGGTCTCTCATTCGTCTTTTCAGCTGGGTCTGTATACATGGGTAATATCACCACAATCGACGATGTCATCTTTGAAGAGAGAGGAATAGAGACTCACACAGAGCTTGCACCAAGGAGATCCTACACACAGATGAACAATTCATTAGTCATTCAGAACTCAAAGCAGTCGCCAAATTTTGCTCTGTAGGCTAAAAACAATACAAGGATTGAAAAATAGGAAATAGAATCAAAACACTGAGAAAACCTTTTAGGAAGCCATGGGTGTGATACATCAAAGTATTGTCAAGATTCAGATGAATATCTCCACAGTATTTTTCACCATATGGGATTTGAAACTTAGACTATATATAAGTTTAACAACAGTACTTACTATCCTCCATTCTATTATTACCAAATCTACCAAACACTCCTCAAAACCTTTTTCTTTAATATATTTATTTAATGAACTTTTTATTATGATTTATGCCAAATTATGATAAATTATATTTTCTTGAAGATTAAGTCAACACACTTCTGTTGAACACTTATTTTCAAATCAGTTATTATTGATAATCTTATTTTCATAATAAGAATACATACTCCTTAAGGGGGAAAGGTCCTTTTATTTTTTTATTTTTTACCCTTGTATCCTTTTTTATTTCTTCTTACTTCTCTAATCATAACTGACATTCATTAAACATTTTTGTTGCATTAATTCATGCGAGGACAATGCAGAATTTCAAGTATTTATCATTTAGGTAATGTTATATCCTACTTAACAAGCCTGCTAGGCAGAATAATAGACCCTCTTCCCCCACCCCCTAAAAAAAATAAAAAGGAAAAAAAAAGATTCCAATGTCCTAATTCCTGGAGTCTATGCATATGTTATCTTCATAGCAAAAGGGGCTTTTCAGGTGTGATTAAATTAAGGCCTTTGAGATGAAGAGATTATCCTGGATTAACTGGGTGGGCCTAATCTAACCACAAAGTTCCTTAAAAGAAGAGATTCCCTGGCTGTGGTGAGAAGGTGTGAGGGTGGAGGAATGTTCAGATAAATAAGTTGCTTTGTTGTTGTTTCTGAAGATGAATGAAGGAGGCCATGAGCTGAGGGATGAATGCTAGAGGCCTTTAGAAGCTGGAAAAGGCAAGAAAATGAATTCTTCCCTGGAGTCTTCAGAAAGGAGCACAGTGCTCCCAACACCTTGATTTTAAATCAATGAAACCCCATGTTAAAATCCTAAACTATAGAACTGTAGAATCACAAGTCACTAGGTTTGTGGTAATTTAAAAAATATATATATATATATATATATATTTAAAACAGTTCATTGATTTTTTGAGAGAGAGGAAGGGAGAAGAAACATTGATGGGTTGCCTCACACATGCGCCATACCGGGGATCCAGCGACCAGTGCAGATGCCCTGACTGGGAATCAGCAATCTGTCAGTGCACAGGATGTCACCCAACCAGCGGAGCTACACTGGCCAGGATGGTTTGTGATGATTTTTTTATAGCAGCAACAGATACGATTACAATGTGGAATGAGATATTAGGACATATACCAATGATATTTGCTGGTATCACAAACTCTCTTTGTTGCTGCTACTCCTAGATAGGTCAGTCTTTGTGTGACAATTTAGCACTTATTTTTGTAATTCAGTATACTTGTGCTCAAAGATGACCCCAGTAGAGATATATCACATGTACAGTTCATTGAGATTTATGCAGGTTTATCTAAATGAGTAATTCTCTGATATTTTCTCCTAATGATTCATACGTTATGCATTTTAGGATTGATTTTTCTTCTTATGGTTTTTATAAAGTGTTTTTTCTTTTTAAATCATTGAATCCTTGGCTATATTAAATCATCACTCTTGCTTTAAACTCTCAGGGAACAGAAGATCTCTTCTCTGGTTCCCCCAAAAGCTGGCCAGAAATATGGAACTTCAAAATCTCTCATTGAAAGTAATATTAACAAAATTGACTTTTTCATAGATCTAATGGGTGTCTTGATTGGCTCTCCTAGAATTCCTGGGAGTACAGAGTGGAAAAGACATTCACGAGTGAAAAAATTATACTGACTGTGGAAGAGGAGGGAAAGGTTGTTGATTGCAAATTCACATGTAATTAGAAAAACAAATAGAACTGAATATGCATTAAGTAACAGGCTTTACACAGAGGAAAGTTTGGATATAGGAGTTACAGGGGAAGGCATTGAGGACCCTATCATTCCAGGTGTAAACATTGCAATTATTCTTTTTAAAAATATATATTTTATTGATTTTTTACAGAGAAGAAGGGAGAGGGATAGAGAGCTAGAAACATCGATGAGAGAGAAACATCGGCCAGCTGCCTCTTGCACACCCCCTACCGGGGATGTGCCTGCACCCAAGGTACATGCCCTTGACCGGAATTGAACCTGGGACCCTTCAGTCCGCAGACCAACGCTCTACCACTGAGCCAAACCGGTTATGGCAACATTGCAATTATTCTTGTCACATAGCACAACAATTTGATCAGACACATCTGTTGCATTTTTAAATACAGACCATGTGCCTATCCACACTATCATGTTAGAAATATTTCTTATAAAAATTCAAAATACAAGATGTTGGTCTATGTTGGCTATTTCTATTGCCCTTTTATAAGAAGAATATCCACCTATTGATTCAATTTCTCTTGAGGAAAGCTGTAAGATGAAGACAGAATCAACTAAACAGGGTGTCAGAGAAGTGGGCAGAATACAGAAGCTTGTTGGTAAAAGCCTGAAATTTCCAGAATATGATCACAAAAGATCTCTAGAATTACTGAAAGGCAATATAATTGGCTAGAGACAAATAAACTAGAAGTATTCTCAGTTGTTAGAAGGGATTATATTACTAAATAAATCCACATCTGGCTAGAAGAAAGATAACTCTTTAATATTTCCCTGGGCCCTATTGGTGAGGATGCTGCTAAGGAATATCCTTCAACAGTTTCTCAATGCTGACCATGGGAGACAATAGGTAAGTGAGAATTTTCCAGAAAGCAGAAATAGGAGCTAACTAGACCCAGAAAATCCATTCCACAAAGTGAGAGAGCCATGGCATGGAACTCTCACACTTTTCCTGCTCAGCAGAATATAATATATCCTTATGGACAATGAACTATCATATGATTTCCATCATTTACTTTTACAAATAGAAATTTGAGTGGTACTTACCCTCTCTTTCCCTACTCTTAAACAGCTAGTGCTTTGGTAACAGATATCTTTTAGTTAGAGAAGTCACATCATATCTGACAAAGAAAACTGAGCACAAACTTTGATTCTTGGAACCAGCTACAATAGCTGTATGAGGGTTTGGGGAGGAGTGAATGGTTTCAAATAGATGTGAAAGCTTGGAAGGTAAATGTTGGAGCAGAAGGGAACGTCTTAATTGTTGGATCAATGAGTTGGAGTGGAGAGGCCATTGACTACCTACCCTAGTCTATGCCTCTCCTTCTTCTAAACATAATTCTGGGATTGTTCAGGGATCTATTCTATGACTGACTCATGATTAGCCAACCACAGTCCTTGATCTGGAATTGGCCTTACTTAATCCAAGTCAATGTACTTTTACTGGCTACATTAAGACATAGGCATATGATACAATTTAAATCAGTTAGGTAAAGGAGATGTTTGCTTGGGATTTCTTAGAAATATGCTCCTCCATGTTTCACAAGATGTAACAGAGGAAGGACATAGTTTGGGTTGCTACTGATGGTCATCCTACCCACTGAGGGCAATTAGCATCAGGATGAAGCTAGTGTTGTGGATGGCGGGGTAGGAATAGAATGCACCTGGGCCTGTGATGTGCAATATTGAGTTCCTGTATCAATAAATCCTGTAATTCAACCTATCTCATGTAACCATTTCTAATTACACGAGCCAATAAATTTCCTCATTGCTTAAACCCTTCTGAGCTGATTTCTGTCAATTGTACACAATTGAACACAGTACAACTGACAGTTTCTCCTAGTTACATAGGAGAACATAATTAGGAAGGTTTAAACCTGGTTCATTAGATGGCTATCCCAGAAATGAACAAATGGTTAAGAATACAAGCTTTTGAGTCAAATAAACCTGAAATTGACCCTGCTCTATCCATTACTGCCTATGCTTATATTCTCTGAACTCCAATCTTCCCACTGGTACAAAGAAGATAATGAGCCTATCATATAAGATGGTTGTAGAGAATAAATGAGATAATGCACATCAAATTTCTGTCATGAAGAAGACGTTCAATAATCACAACCATCATTTTAATGACCAGAGAAAAATTTGTTTAAGATCCCTTGGTGAGAAATTCTGTACAGAAAGATGGCTCAAGAGAAAGTGAAATTATAAAATCTCAATTGCAAATTATTTTAATGAGAAAGAAAAGGAATAGTTAGCCAGAGGATCTGATGTGGCTGCACAGGGATATTTTCCATGAATTCATATATATATTAAACTATATGCCAAAGCCGGTTTGGCTCAGTGAATAGAGCATTGGCCTGCAGACTGAAGGGTCCCAGGGTCCCAGGTTCTATTCTGGTCAAGAGCATGTACCTTGGTTGTGGGTACATCCCCAGTGGGGGATGTGCAGGAGGCAGCTGATGATGTTTCTAACTTTCTATCCCTATCCTTTCCTCTCTATAAATAATCAATAAAATATATTTAAAAAAAAATAAAAAACCTATATAATGTAATATAAAAGTCTTGCATTCCAGACTGAATATACAAGAGAAGTGCCAAACTGAGAGGACAAGATCAGGAGGGTGACAATACTGAAAGAGTATCAACTTATAAAAACAAACACCTCATAATAAGAAGAAATCAGTAAGACACATACAGAGACTCCGTGATTAAGAGCTGACAAGGAGATAATAAGACTATTTAAAAACTGAACTGAGCAACAAACAATATGGATCACATTGATGGGATGACCAAAGAGCAAATAATAGTTGGCCCATTTTCAGGGAAATTGCAAGTTCTATGCAATTTTAAATTATACTTTGAAATATTATAGGCCATGTTGACTTGATTGTTACTTAGTTATGAAATATAAAATGAAATAAAATATCATATATTAGATTAGAATCAAGCTGAGTTAGTGATAAATTTCAGAGAGAAGTCTTGGCAGTAGAGTAGGGGAACTGCTCTTTATCCTGAGGTATGTCTGACCTTTTCTGTATAACCATGGTATTCACAGTTTGCCTCAGAACATAGAAACAGCTTCCTAAAAATCATTGAGTAGCTTGGAATTCTAAAATGTTCATTAGTAATTCTACTAATAGATAATATGCCCCCTAATGTGCTCCCCTACAGGCATGAGTACAGATCAAGAATTGGACTCTGAACTCAGGCTGATGCCACCTTGTTAAAACAGACCAACACATACACACACACACACACACACACACACACACAGGAAAATGTCCTAAGTTCTCCTTATCTGTCAGAAATAAAGTCTGAGGGGAGGTCTTCATTATCAAGATTAAATTCAGGCCTGACCTAGTTAAATCTCCTAGCGAAGATAAGAAGGACTCGATAGGCCAAGAGAGAACATGGCTTCCTCACCAAGGAGGTCCTGGGAAATAACTCACCTTCAGGTGAACTGCTTTTAGAAAGCACTTTTCAGTTACCTGCCCCCAGAGTGAAGTTCAAAAGAAAAGGGAGTAGAATGTTCTCAATCAAGATCTCTGGGCTGTGGTGTTTTCGACCACTGGAGAGTTGCTTGATTCTGAACATTATCACCTTCAGGAATAGGAAACAGTCATTTATTTGCCCAGACAGTCTTTTAATCTTGGAAGAAGGGAGCCTAGAAAGCTATTCTCACAGAGGGTTTTTCTTGCTTTTAAAAACACAATCAAATTGGTTCCAGTGGAGTGGGATGGAAGGAAGTACACCTCCTCTATTTCTACCCGAGTAATTGGACCAGCCTAATTAGATTGCCCGAGTGTTTAGGTATCACAGTGATGGGCACTTCATAAATACTGTGTGTAGCTAAACTGGGCCCATCCCTTGTGACAATAATAGCCATACTATTAGCTCCGGTAGGTTAGCAAGCTAAAAGCCAAATGTTTTGCTGTGTTCCGTAATATTTATTGATAGTTATTGATGTTGACATTTTTGGCCATTTGTGGTGTCTTTTTACACCAGACCTGTGGGTAGTGTGGTCAAAGAGGACTTCTGCAGTCAAAGATATCATCTGGTATGCAAGGTAAGCACCTTGCGGATTCTGCGCAATAACGAAGAAAACTGTTATACCATGAACAACTGCCATCCAGAGATCAAGCTGCACTTGACCAGTCCAGAATTAGAATATGCTCCCAGAGACCTAAAGGGAGTGGAAACTGCATATTGCATAGAAGCTAATGGTGTTTGGTCCTAGAAGAAAACCGAAGGATATTCTTTAATTGTTGAAATAAATCTAGAAAATGGACATACTGAATGGTGAGGTGCTTTGCTTTCCTTCTCAAGTGGTTGTTTCTGCTTCAGTTGTCATGCTGGGGCAACCTCAGTGAGAATGATGGGCGCGGAATGAAACTGCTGACTTATGTAAGCAGAAAGAAATGGATTCATGTTTTCAGTCTATGAACTTAGTTTTTCCAACTTGGATGGTGATTTATGATTTTTTTAAAAGGTTTATAAAATTTTTCATACCGCCAGGTGTGAAAATGCAGTGATATGTAAAAGCTAAAATCAACTCTATTATGGGGAAGAAGGGGAAATCACCATTTCACAATGCCTAGAAATTATACAGTTGATACTATCAATGCTGACAATAATGTCTGAAAGATTCCTATCATCTGGTAACATACTCACTTTAAAGAAGGGGACACTGAGTGCAGAGTGTTTGTTGGTTACTGTACAATGTCTCACAGAATATGGCAGGGCCCAAATTTGAATCCAGGTTTGTCTGACTCCAAGGCCCATTCTCTTTCCATAATGCCATGTTTCATTTTCTCATTAAAAAAATGCTGCCCTGCCCTGACAGGATTGGCTCAGTGGATAGAGTGTAGGCCTGTGGACTGAAGGGTCCTGGGTTGGATTCCAGTCAAGGGCATGTACCTTGATTTTGAGCACATCCCCACTAGGGGGTGTGCAGGAGGCAGCTGATCAATGTTTCTCTCTCATTGATGTTTCTAACTCTCTGTCCCTCTCCCTTCCTCTCTGTAAAGAATCGATAAAATTTTAAAAAATGCTGCCCTAAGAAAACAGGTTATTTCTTTCACCAGGAGTTTTTCAGAACTCTTATTCTAATTATTGTTTGTGCTTTTGTCCTTGTGATTATTTAACTAGCAAGCTAATGAAAGCATCACTGGATAATAACATTATATATGTGAAAGAAATATAGTAAAGTGAAAAGAAACCACATCTATATAAAAGTCTAAGTGACTGGCTGACCGTCCAACTGGCCGGCCACCTGACCCACCAGCTATGATGCACAATGACCACTAGGGGGCTGACACCCAACTCAGAAGCTGTAGAGTGACAGCAACTTTGCAGCGTGCCCTTTCACACTCTGGGACCCCTGGGGGGATGTCAGACTGCTGGTTTTGGCCTGATCCCTACAGGCCAAGCCAAGGTACCTCACCTGCTGGAGGGACCCTGCTCCCTCCACAGTTGCCCTTTAGGCTCTAGTGCTGCCCCAAGTATGGTTGGTTGGGGAGGGACCATGGCTCCAGGGTGTGTCTGGCCAGTCTTACCTAGTCCCACCTCACCGGCCACCTTGTAATTAATTTCCTATCAATGTGCATGAATCTGTTCACTGGGCCTCTATTTTTAGAATAAAAATACCTGTGTTCCAATCTTGAGGCTGACGCTTTTAATTTGTGATATTAGCAATGTCACTTAACCTCTCTAAACCTCAATTTATTTTTTGGAAAACTTGAGGTACTTTTAATACTGCCAGAGTAAATAGCGAAAAAGTGAAATATTTGAAAATGCTTTAGAGAAGAATGTAATACATTTTAGGCTTAAAGTCAAAAGCTTTCACACTTAAAGAAGTGTTGTACTTATTGGGAAATTCATTATGTGAACCCATTGTACCTATCTGGCTGAATCAGTGTGACACTGATATTGAACATTATTAAGGACCTATAAATATTTGTGCTCCCCTCCCCTCCTTTTTTGTAAAAAAATATATATTTTATTGATTTTTTTTACAGAGAGGAAGAGAGAGGGATAGAGAATTAGAAACATTGATGAGAGAGAAACATCGATCAGCTGCCTCTTGCACACCCCCTACTGGGGATGTGCCCTCAACAAGGTACATGTCCTTGACAGGAATTGAACCTGGGACCTTTCAGTCTGCAGGCTGACACTCTATCCACTGAGCCAAACCGGTTTCAGCTCCCCTCCTTTTAAAGTAAGCTGTGGCAACCTCATTGAGAATGGTTGTAAGGAAAAGAGTCAATCCAAGTGCTGATTTATATCAGTAACAAATTGGGTACGTGTCTTTTTGAAATGTAAAAGTTTCCTCTACCCCAATATTTTAAAATTTACTTAATGGCACCATAATTCAACAAATTGCTCAAGCTATAATTCTGAAAATCTGTTCTACTTCTGTTTCTCTCCCATTCTCTATATTTAATTGTCCCTCGTTTTCTAGTGTAAGTAGTCAACTACTATAAATTCTACTCCCTAAACATTCCTTAAGTAACCAATGGCTCCTTACCTGGCTTCCTATTCCATCTCCCTTTGGTCACCACCTTATATTCCTAAATACACGTCACTCTGCTAATTTCAATGCCACAGACGTGATTAAAATCCTCAGTGGATTTTCAGTGCCCTAGGATAAAAGTCAAACTCCATTGAAAGTCACAAAAAAACCTTTCAAAATTTGGTAAATGACTGTGAATTCATTTAACAAATGGTACAAGAAAAACCCTATGATTACTTCAACAAATTCAGAAAAACTTTTGACAAAATGTAACATCTAATTTAATAAAAACTGTCAGAAAATTAGGAATCGTTGAGAAGGAAAAACTTAGACTAGCATCATACTTAACGGTGAAAGAAGGAATGCTTCCCATCTGAGGAGCAACAAGACAAAGATAGCCACTCTTACCATTTACTTAACATTGTACTGGAGGTTTTAGCCAGTGAACTGAAGTGAGAAAAAGAAGTAAAATGCATCCAGAAGAAATTGAAGATATAATAATGTTTTCATTCAATGTAGAAAATTTGATATGTTTCCCAAACTACCAGTAGCATAAAGTTGCAGGACATAAGAACAAAACACAGTATCAATGTTTTTCTATACAGAAGCAATGAACAATCAGAAATTGAAATAAGAAAACAATTTATAATAGCCATGTAACATGTTAAGTATTCAAGAATAAATCTGACAAAGACATGCAAGATATGTATAATGAAAATTGTAAAAATTTGCTGGGACAAATTAAATAAGACCTAACTAAATGATGAGATATAATTTGTTCATTGGTTGGCAGATTATATTGTTAAAAATGTTAGTGCTTCCTAAATTGATCTTAAGTTCAAATCATAGCCAATCAAAATCCCAGCAGGCTTTTTTTTGTGTGTGTGGGTGTGTAAAATTTACAAGATCATTCTAAAATTCATGTGGAGCCCTGGTCAGTATTGATCAGTGGTTAGAACATTGGCCCACACATGGAAGGGTCTTGGGTTTGATTCCCTGTCAAGGGCACTTACCTGTGTTACAGGTTTGATTCTGTGCCCATGCAGGAGGCAACCAAATGGTGTATCTCTGTCCTCTTTCTTTCCCTCCCTTTTACTCTTTCTAAAAATCAATGGGAAAAATGTCCCCAGGTGAGGATTAACTAAATAAACTAAAAAATAAAATAAAATAAAATAAAATAAAATAAAATAAAATACATCCATGTGGAAATGCAAAGAACCTGAAGCAGGGGTCCAACAAACAATGGCCTGCAGTACACGTCCAGCAAACTGCCTGGTTTTGTAAATACAGTTTAATTGTAACATAGCCTTGTCTACTTCTAAAATATTGCCAGTGGTTCTTTTTGCATTGCATCGGCAGAGTTGAGTACTTACAAAAGAGACTCTATAGCCTACAAACCTTAAACTATTCACTGCCTGATAACTACTATTACCTGCAAGCACGCGAGCATACACACACACACACACACACACACACACACACACACACACAATTGCCAACCACTGACCTAGAGACTCAATAAGAAGTTTAAAAAGAACAAAGTTGGAGAACTAACACTACCTGACTTTCCGACATAAATTTACAGTAATAAAGAAAATGCGGTACTAGCATTGGGTTATAAAACAGATCAATGAAACAAAGTAGAGAGTTCCAAAGTTGACCTACAATTCCATGGATAACGGACTGTCTACAGGGGTGCAAAGGCAGCTGAGTGGGAGAGGGCAGCATTCTCATGCTACCCTTTCGTTGGATATCCCCATGCAAAAAGGAGGAAACCCCACACAGCAATGAACTTAAAATGGATCACAGATTTAATGTAAAATATAAAGCTATAGAACTTCTGGAAGATAACGTATAAGAAAATCTTTGTGATGTGGAGTAGGACAGCAATTTCTTAAATATATGACACCAAACATAAACCACAAAAGAAAAAAATTATAAGCTGAACATCAAAATTAAGAGCTTCTATTTTTTGATATGCACTGGTAGGAGAATGAAGAAAGAAGACATAATCTAAAAGAAAATACTTGCAAATTATTTACCTGAGAAAGGGCTCATATCTGGAATATATAAACGAGTCTTAAAACTCTTATCCTAAAACAAGCCTAATAAAAAATGAATAAAACATTTGACCAGATACTTCACCACAGAAGACATCAAGATGGCAAATAAGCACACAAAAAGATGTCCAACATCACTGGCTTTTAGGGAAATGCAAACAAAACCCACAATGAGACTCCTCTACAAACCTATTAGAAAAGGTAAAATTTAAAGATTGACCATCTCAAGTGTTGAGGAGGATAGGGAAAAATTGTAACCCTCATATTGCTGGTGAGAATAAAATATGCTATAGCTACTCTGAAATACAGTTTGGCAGTTAATTACAAAATTAAATATACATTTGCCACCTGCACTAACCATTTTACCTCTAGGTATTTCCACAATAGAAATGAAAGGATATGTCCACACAAAAACTTATATGCAAATGCTCATAGCAGCTTTATTCATAATAACTAAGCTCTGGACAATCCAAATGTCCATCAACAGGTCTATTGATAAGCAAATTGTGATATATCCATACAATAGGATATTACTCAGCAATAAAAAGGAATAAACCCTCAATATCCACGACATTGATGGATTTTAAAATAATTGTTCTGTATGCATTGAACCAGACAAAAAAAGAGTACATATAATAAGCCTACTTAATATTCTAGAAAGTAAAAACTAACCTACAGTGACAGGGATCAAATAATTTGTTATGAGAAAGGGGCACCAGGGAAAAAAGGCATGGGGGAAATTTTGGGGGTGAGGATGAGCTCATTATTTTGATTGTGGTGATGATTTCACAGTGTATGCATATATCAAATTATGTCACACATTTCAAGTTGGATGTTAAATTTGTGTACCAAATAATATCTTAATACACTTTTACTATTCACTACTATGCCATATATATAAAAGAACAAAAACCAAGTATACAACAAAAGCAACTAAACTTACATGTACCCTGTACTTCACTCTGCATAAGACCTGGGAACCTATATTGCAAGTAAGCCAATGCATTTGACCTTTTCTGTTGATGTCAAGGCATAAGTAATTGATGGTTTTATGTATTAAAAATCCACTTAGTGCATCAAGGTACATAATTTCCTCCAAGAGTCCCATAGGTCAGCCTGAGAATGTATCTTTAGCATAGCAAAAATGTACAGCATATGGGAGTGTGCTGAGATCAGTGAACATAAGACATATGATGAGTGTTTTATAATCAGACTTTGGAGTTAACTTTAAAGATAATATATTATTTTAATAGTTCTGGTTGTAAAATGGTAAATAATTGTATTTCAAAGACTACCTAATAGAAAGGTACATTAATTGCCACCAGATAGATATTACAAATTAAAGCAATTCTTTAATTTTGCCCTCAGTACTAGAAAAACCCTTGCTAATACCAAATGAATTTACCGGCAATTAGGATTTGCTCTGTATAAAGATCTAGCCTCTTTCCAATTTCCTTCATTTGGCTGTGTTCTTGACCTAGAGAATACTTGTTGGGTAAAATCTATATAATAAAAGCCCAGCAACCATTACAGCAGAACTACCAGAATGACAGGTTGCTATGACCAGCACTAACCACTAGGTGGAAGATGCTCAATGAAGGAGCGCCCCCTGGTGGTCAGCATGCTCCCACAGCTGGAGTGCTCTTAAGCTAGAAGCTGGGCTCACATCAGGCAAGCAAGCGCAGCCCAGCAGCAATGGTGGGATCCTCTCCTGCCTCCATAGCAGCACTAAAGGCGGTGAGCCAAGAGGTAAGGAGCCAGCAGGCGGGCAGTTAGGAGAGAGGGATCCCGGAATGTGAGTGGGCGCAGGTCAGGCTGAAGAACCTCTTCCCCCTGCACAATTGTATATAACAATGGACTATGGGAAAATCCAGCAAATATCTGAGGAAGGTACTTTACAGTATATTGTGCAACCATATAATTGTAGAGCAAGAAGAGATGATTAGAGATTACTTAGTTCAATAACCTTAAATATGAAATCTGAGAGGACAAATAACTTGTTTGATGTGGCTGAGCTAATGTGAGTCTAAAATAGAACTTAAATCACTTACTAATCCACTTTTTTTTTTTTTTTTGCAAACCATACTTATTCCCTGTTATCCATGGTGCCATGGAATGTAGATGGCAAAAAGGATCCAATGAAATTTTATCATGTTACTTTGGGGGTGAAATCTTTGTCTACTCAGACTTGATCCCCAAGTTTATAAGGACCCACAGTTGGAGAACATTTCTAGAGTTGTTCCAGACAATAATTAGTTGCTAATCTTTTATTTTTTCCAAGATGCTAATTGAATGCGTAGGTTACTGAATGAAAATAAAAGAAGAGGAAATATAACTTCATCAGCATGAAACTGGAAGTGAAGAGGTCATTTAAAATCTTTCAAAAAGATTAGTTATTCTTATTGAAAATAATTTGGCTACTTCACTTACTCTGGCAATCTCTTTAGTATGATGTATTTTATTGAAGAGGGTATTTCATGATAGCGTCCTAGGCTCTTCTACCTGTAAAATGGGTATAACCCTGAATTCTATTGACTTAAAGTGACTACTCCTTAGAATTCCTCAATGATGTACTTCAACTGTATTGATAAGTATGCAGAACTTTGTCATTTTTATTTATTTGCATTAAAGAGCACACATTTATTCGATACCGTTCTTATGCAATGATTGTGGAAAATAGACTACATCTGCTGGAAAGCAAACGTTGTTTCTTCTATCCAGATGTCTGCTTTTCCTCCCAGAAGTTGGAGAGCATTGGACAAGCAATAACAGATGATGAACACATGCATAACTACAAATGGGCAAGCTGATTGTTTTCAAAATTGGTATAAACATTTGCTCTTGGGTTGAGATTTAGCCCATAGCAAATCTTTACATTTGTGTTATAAACTCCGAACTAAAAAAAAATGTTTATAATGGAAGTGCTGACAATGTGAAAATTCAGTTATGGTCAGAAAAGCAGTTTTGTTTAAAAATGCCATTTTACGCTTCCATATTTACTTCCTAACCAGTGACTGAGATGTCAATTCCTGCAAAGTTTTATTTTCCAGTCCAAAGGAGAATTTGACAACTGTTTTGAAATGAACAAGAAATTTGAATTTCAGCCCCTTGCTTCTTCAACAAATACCAATTAGAGGACAGAACCACATGCTGGTTACTTTAACTGGTTACATAGATGTTGATGTTGATGCTGGTGCTGATACTGATGATGGTGATGATGATGAGGAGGAGGGGGAGAGGAGGAGGATGGATGAGACAGAAGAGAATTAAGCTTGTTGCTCAAGAGAAGTTTTGCTTTAATAGAGCATTTGAAAAAGAAATGGAAGCAGTTACTAAATTGCTGAGTTTGACTATGCCAAAACACAGTGAGTATATTGACTAGAGGTTATAGAGTAAGGTTAGAGAAATCCCTTGACTTGGTTGTAAGTCACTTGGATTGGCACTGACTGCATTATTTTCACTATGGGGTTGCTATTACAGTGACCTCTGTGACATGGTCAAATGTCCCTCATATGCCTCATTATGTTCATACAGCTATGGCCCTCTTTTACACAGTTGATTACAATTCACACCCATAATGGTAAAAAGAATAAAAAATAAAAGAAATAAGATGCAAAAATATGCTAACAATGAATCTTTATGAGCATGGGGCTTTCTTTGGAAAACCATGATTGGGTGGAAATTATGGGAATTTTTTTATTTGATTGCAGTCAAAGGTGGGAACCTCTGCCATAACTTTGGATATAGAGCAACTATATTTATATGAAAATCTAAAATTATTATTTTTGATTATCTAGATTCTTTCCTATATTCTCACTTATTTGCAGAAGAATTTAAGCATTTTTTATAGTAAAGGGAGGGGGGAAATCCCAGGCTCAGTTATGTAAATACAGAAGGATTCCCCACACCCAACTTCAACATGTGGATCTGAGCAGAATCTGGTCCAGCTCACTTAGTTCAGACATGAGAACAAGGACTAATGGCTCTTTTTCTTGCCTTAAAGTGCCCAGCAAATTTCTTTTGAAAACGTTAGAGTCCCTTGAAGGCAGAAAAAAAACATGTTAAAGTCTGAGTTGTCCTGTAGGTTCCTAATATTTAAAACTCACCCAATACTGCACTCAATTAGGACAGGCACGTAAAATGTTAACATTTGTATTTTCCTGTATTAAAACACATAATAGGATACTCTGTTGACAATAACTCAACCTAATGCATGAAAGAGGGCTAAGGCTCAAATATAAAACCCGAGTAACAAGAAGGAAAGGATGTGAGTTCTGCCTTGTACTTTTGTCTGCAACCCTCAAGCCATGCAAGTGTCCAACCTGGCACACGGTTGAGAAGACTCCCATTGGACGTATTAGTCAATATATGTGTGAATGATCTGGGAGGTGGAGTGCCCATCCTCTGAGCGGATGGATATTCTGAAGATTCATACTCAGCTCTCTTGGCCTGATACATATCTGAAACTATTTTGAAAAGAGTATATACACAATCAACAGATATGAAATATAGACTCCATTCTCATTTTCCACATTAATGAGAAGAGTTAATTTATTTGGGACATTAAGACACTTTTAAGTAAAATGCATACCTTGAATAAAATGGTGCAATAAATTAACTTAGATAACTAGTTAATACGACTAGTTATTTTTAAATTTAACACTCCACAAAGATGATGCATATTTGTAAATTGAGTTAACAGTGCTCTGATGGACAGAATTAGAGACCCCCTCCAAAAAAAATGACATCTTTTTGGCTTGTCCTCTTATAATTATTTCTTGGAAGACTGGAATGTGTTCTTTGTTTGTAACCTCAATGCTTCCCATAAAGGTAGCCCTGTAGCAGCACATAAAATAACCATAATAATTTATTGTAATTGAAAAAAATGTGTTTGTGCAGAAAGCACCTAACAACCACAGCTTCGGTGAATTCTGTCTTTAATCCTTCGATCAGCACTGTAATGTGAGCAGATCTAAAATATATTTTCTAATAAGTGCCTTGCCTTTTTCCCCCCCCTTAACTACTTGGTGATACCCTAATTAACCATGCTCAATTGATTGCTTTCAAAATAAGAACTAAGAGCTCTCATCTAGTCAAGTGGAAGCTAATTCGACTCCTTTACACTATGGAAATGATACATGGCACATACACACTCCTTCCCACACCACACACCCACCATATGTAGTTTATTAGCAATCTCATATTCTGGGTCTCTTAGTTTTAGCCAGCATCTATAGTTTGGTTGTCATATTTCTATGGATTTTTGTGTATCACTTCTATTCTAATACTTATACGTGTGAATGTTCATTTTTCATTCACATATTGAAATTATTTTGGGATTTGGTGTGTGTGAATGTGTGTGTGTGTGTGTGTGTGTGTGTGTGAGAGAGAGAGAGAGAGAGAGAGAGAGAGAGAGAGAGAGAGAGATCATTTGACAAACTCTGACATCCAGGAAATATGCTGTTTTGCTTGGAAAAAAGCAAAAGAGTACATGGGAGAAAGCAAACTCAAATTATTACAGAATCAAACTCCGGCCATTTCATGTCTTAACCCAATTGCCTCTCTCTTTCTTCTTTTCAAGTCAAAATAAAACACATCTAATTTGAGTTGACAAAACACTTAATCATTTGATTAAAAGATTACAGCAAGTAGCCAGAGCATCTCTGTGCATGACATTATTCTGCAAGAAGACAGGATTTTCAGGTCCTCTCCACTGAGCTTCACATGAGCACCTTCTCTCCTCCCATCACATGGCTAAGTGAGAGTAGAGGTCACAATATATAACTTACTGTCATACACAGACCCGGGAAACTGTTTCCAGCATATGTAAATCTCAGTCTAGGCATTACACAACCAGGGTTTAAAATGGTACATGTAAATCATCCAGACTTAAGCTTCTGAGGAAACACAAACCATTCTCTAAGGACATATGAGACCAGAACTTCAGAAGATGCTGTCTCACTGTGGGATGGCAAACAACAGCGGCTCACGGACCACCCTGGTGTGCAGTAATCAACAATGCAGTGGCCCACTTTATACAGGCGTCAGACAGTCTGTAAGCAAAAAGGCAGAGCTTCCAACCCAGACAAGCCTCACTAATAAGTGGCTCCTAGTAAAAGCTGGGGGCGGGTTGGGGGTGGGGGGGAAAGCCAGCTCCAACATATGCAAGAGGTCTCATATCACAATGCACTCATTTCTTTTGTGTCCCACCTTGTTTCATATGGAGCACCTCCAGCAAGATGGTCACCTTGAAACACCCCGAGTAGTGGAAGAGAATACCTTCCTGCTCTCACAACCTTTCATGTCTTTATTACAGAGTTGAACTTGTAAATATCTCATCACATGCCTGTTTCGCCTGCTGGCCTGTGAATTCCATGAAGTCCTGTTCATCTTATTGTCTTTAACTCTCAACACAGCCTGTGCTTAAGGCATCATTCAATATATATCTGGTGAAAAAATTGTTCTATTCCAGTACTGATCTTAGCCTACAGACAAACCACATTATATGTTTCAGCTTCAGTTTCCTCATCTAACAAATGGGAATAATGCAGCTGTAACAATTTCATGCAAAAAATTAGCAAAATAGATAATATTTGAAAATGTTAAAAAAATTTAAAGCATGTGTTTACAGAGTTCAGGGTTGGGCATTTCTTGCTATATAAGCTAAATTTACTGAATAATATAATTGTCAGATGATATTCAGTATTTTTTAATTTGACCTACTCTAACAAACAAGAGCTCTTTAATCCTATATTAAGAATAATTAGAAAAAAATTTTAATTTATGATTTCTAAAACACATTTAATGATAAAAATGATGAAGCAATTACTTCAGGAAGTATTGGAAATGTTTCTGTTTATTTATAATTCTGACTTCACTTCAGCAGAAGTATCCTTGTGAGTGCTCATACCTGCTGTGATAAGCAGAGGCAAAACCACATTTTGTCAATGGGGGCAACTTGCAAAAACTGGGTACACAAACAGAAAAAATAATGTTGAAGAAAGCATAATTAATTAATTCAAGCTTCAAGATAAGATCACTGGATCCTGCTGACCCTACATGTTAATCAGTTGATTGATTAATTGCCACAATCATAATAATTACATGGTGCAAATCTAACTACACTTAATGACAGTGTACACTTGGAGTAAAAGTTCTCTTCAATCTGCATATCTTTTCTCTTTCTTGAATCAAAGAAGTTGGTTCCATTTACTTTAAGGATAACTTTTGGCTTACAGAGCTGGAAAGCTTATGTCAAAATTACCCAAGGTTCAATATTGCTTATCCAAATTAGCCATTTTTGGTGATTTCTTAATGCTCTGTTTAAAAATTTAAAAGAATCTCTTTCACCTATGACATTATACATATTCATAAATAATATTACTCTTTTTAAATGTGGGAATCTGATTTTGGGCTTTAATTGTTTTCCCTACACAAATGCACATGCAGACACACACACATCAATATATATAATGGAATTTTCAATTTTTCCAGAATTTTTATTGTGATCGCTTTCAACTTCTGATCAGCTAATCAGTGTTCTAATAGCCATATTTAGTTGGGTGATCCTGAAATAATTTCTTGGAGCACAAAGTTACTCTGAGCTATCTCCATCCTATATCTAGAATAATGCCAAGAAAAAAGACAGTTCATTAATGGGCTCTGTTTGGTCCAATCTTCTACTGTATGTAAAATAACTCATCATCACAACTTCACTATTGGTATCAAATAATTTTTATCCTCTTGGTCACTTGGGTTTAAAACCTGACCATTATTATTGTTTATCCAAGTTGTTGTTAAATCTTTGCAACTTCTTTGTCATCTTTCTTATAGGTACCTCCTTTTTTCATTTCTTTCACAAAATAGTTAAAGATTTTTAAATTGGCGAGGGGCTCTGAACTCATCTAGCTACTAGATGCTTCTTCAACTTTTGCATGCATATGAAAAACCTGGAGAACTTGTAAAAATAGATTGTGGGACCCATTTCCAGAAAC
Source organism: Vespertilio murinus (assembly GCA_963924515.1). Lineage (NCBI taxonomy): Eukaryota > Metazoa > Chordata > Mammalia > Chiroptera > Vespertilionidae > Vespertilio > Vespertilio murinus. The sequence goes on along the minus strand of OZ004711.1, from coordinate 22,863,859 downwards.
TTTTATTCAGAAAGTGTGGAATGGGGTCCATGAAAATGTATGTCTCACATGATCCCAGGTGATTCTGATACTATCAGTCTATGGACAACACTCTGAGTGGAACTTATTCTATAACTTTTTTGGGGTCACGAAACTTTTGATAATCTTGTTCCAGATAATACATAGGTGGACATTAACACAAATCTGGCCATTTCTTTGGGCAGTGGATAATGAACTTCTTGCCTCTCTATGGATATCAATTTCAGAATTTTATACAGTGTAATGTCTTTCTTTTAAAAAATATTTTATTGATTTTTCACAGAGAGGAAAGGAGAGGGATAGAAAGCTAGAAACATCGATGAGAGAGAGACATCAACCAGCTGCCTTCTGCACACTCCCTACCAGGGATGTGCCCGCAACCAAGGTACGTGCCCTTGACCAGAATCAAACCCGGGACTTTTGAGTCTGCAGACCGATGCTCTATCTACTGAGCCAAACTGATTTTGGCTATCATGTAATTTCATCATGCACAGAGAGGAAAAACTGGGTCCCCAAACAAATGGGTCACTTGCACCAGTTTTACAGATTGGCATCAAGTATACTTTATACTTGTCTACCAAGGATGTTCCAGGTAGACAACACAACAAGGCTTTCTGCCTTTCATTTCTCTTCTTAAACACACCCTGCCAATTACCATCAACATAATTTCTGTAAAACAGTTTTTCACTAAGTATTGACAATATTTAATGGTGTTAAAAAGTTTAATGGGGTTTTTATTGCGGTAGATTAAAATGTAAACCCTTTTGTAGTACTGAATTATCGACAACTTATTAATTTATTGACCAAATATTTACTGTGTAGCTTTTCGGTAACAGGTACTGTGCTGGGCAGGAGGATATGGGATAACCCTCCTGGGATTAGTAATACTGGTGTAACTGTAACTCCTTCCCCTTATCCCTGTTGCAACCTCCAAAATATGTACTGCATTCTATTTAGATTCTTCACTCTCCGCAAAACAACACACTCATTTCAGGGCTAGACATGTGCTCCTCTTCTTTCCCTAGCTGGATCTTTAAATTCCATAAACACTGAATGACTCCTTGGTGAAGTCATCCCAACCACTGCAGGTTCATCTCTCCCTTCTGTAAAGCATTGATTCTCTTCATCACATACTATGCTGCTAGATCACATGTAGGTGCATGTACTTCTCTAGTTCAGAGAATTTACCTCTTACTTGTTCAGTGTCTCCCCTCTCATCCCCCCAGAAATGCACACCCTGGCTTGAGGTAAGATGTTGTGATGTCAAGATACTACCAGAAGAGCTGCTGTCCTTGTTTTTGTTGTTATCAAGGACAAAGGACTGGCATCAGTGGGTCTAAAATCTAACCACACATTGGAGGCACCTGAGGATCTGCTCATTGATTTTAGTGAAAATTTCTCAACTTCACTCCAACCACACTGAATCAAAGTCTACCACAGTATGTCCAGGAATCTGGTTTTATGATGGAGATTGGGGTCAGAACCACATTTGGAAACCCGTTAGAGTGGTTTTGAGATCTCCTACCACTGGCTGCTCACACATGGTCCTGATGCCACTGACATAAGGACCAACTGCCCACTTTTTAAACTTTTTATTCTTAGTGTTTTAACCATTGTAAATATACTTATTCTTAGTATAGAAACTTGCAGAACATAGAAAAGCAAAAAAATGTAATAGGGAATGTAGTCATTCAGAGACAGCATTTGTTAATATTTTGAAGTAAATACTTTCAATCTTTTTCTACTTATGTTTACATAAATATTTTAAAACAAGTTCACATTGTACATGCTCATGCTCTCACTTAATATTTACTGGCATTTTCCCTCGTGAAGTAATGCTTTCCACAACACAAAATAACAGCTGTATAATATTTTAATATAGAAATGTGCCATAATTTTAGTCTCCCTAAGTTTGGACATATATGCAACTTTTGAATTTTTCACTATTATAAATAACATTTTGAAAAGCAAGATTGTACACATTCTTGTGCATATCTCTGAAAATTTCTCTGGGTAAATTTCTAAATAGGTAAGAGTCAATGCAAAGGTATGCATATTTGTAAGCCTTTTAATGTAGAGAGCTAACAGAGCTAACATGTCCTCCAAGAAAGCTGTAAGAGTTCCAACTCTAAGTAGCTAACAATTCTTGCCTCCTCATGAACTATAGCAGGCATTTCATCTACAGCCAAGTGTTTATATTATCAGCAGATTTTTTTTTATCGGAATCCTCAACCTATACCCATATAGTCTACTTTACTTTGTGGCAATTGCATAGTTTGTGAAGGTTATTGCATTTTTGGCTATTTTCCTCGTGGGTTGCCAACTATGCTAAAGAAAAGAAAACTCCAAAATAATTAATCTCCTGAAATAAACTTTGATGAGATGTATCATAAAAGCTAAAAACCTGAAGCAGAAGAATGCCATTTCTTTGGGTGTTACTTTATTCTAGCCATCTGTTTAACAAATATCTGGTTCGAAATAGTGTCAATTAAAACTGATGGCTAATCTTAATAACTTCTACTTGTGAATGTCAGCAAGACCAAACTGTGCTACTTGTGTAGTCATATTATGGCAGCTGAGGTACCCGTAAATATGAGGTGGATACACACTCTCTATTGATCATTAACTTCTCAGAACTAGTGATCCCGAACACCCACTGCTAAGCAAGGATGCAAAAATGCAGGGCTGTTTACCAGTGGGAAAGCCCAAACCTGGTGCCAAGAGGTTCATCAATAGTAATGAACACTCCTGTGTCAAAAGTGAGCACTATTTAACAGCAAGTAAGGCTAGCCTTTGAGACACTTTGCAGTTGGAGTTGTTCCATGGTGAGGGAACAGAATTCATAATGGCCATGGCGGTAACACCAGATTCCGGGAAGGCAATTGACTTCCTTCTGCAAAGTAAACGAAAGGAAATGGCTGCTCACACATGGTCCTGATGCCACCGACATAAGAAACTCAGCAACAGGAGCCACGAAATAGGAATTTGGTGGCAGATGGAAAGGTCTGCGGGAAGTGTCCATCCAGCTTTGTTTGGCCCATATTCTGAAACAACTAGAATAAACACTTAGTGTCATAATTTATACGCATATCAGTACCAATAAATCAGAATCATGCAAACAGTCATGTTTATTATATTCTTGTTGCTTAATATTCATGACAGTAATTTATTTTTATAGTACAGTTTCACTGTTCTCTCCACCATTACGCTGTGTTTAAGTCTGGAAAGTAGTGCTAGCAGGAGTGCAGGTAACCCTTTGAAGACTGCAGAAGTTCACTAGCCCAATCACAGTACTTTATTTGTGCTTTCAATTTTCCTCTTCCTCTTTCAGAAACTTTTTAACCACCAAGATGAAATCTGTAAATTATCTAGTAATACCAGGTTGACATATAGAAAACATGAAGACTAGAGTTGGCATATTCCTCTGAAGGTAGCTGTGTAACAGCTTATAAGACCAATACTGGTAAAGGCATTTGGAGAGAGGTGATGGGTTAATTCTTAAATTTACTATCAGTAAAATGGTTAAATCAAGAAGTTTACATCTCTCCTATTCACCTACTCACCAATCCTTTCCACTCTCCATTTCAGCAGTCCATTGCTATGTTAAAAGATTAATTATATGAAACAACAGTGTCACAAAGCACGTTATGTTTTTGTATCCACCTAGCTCTGAAGCTATAAAGATGAGTAAGGCATGGTTCCACTCCAGAGATGGTTAGTTCACATCAAGAGATAGAAAAAAAAATATTGTGTAGTTCTATAACTAGACATAAGGCAATTAAAAGTTTCAGACTTAAAATTCAACAGAGATAATTTATAATTAATTGTTAGAGAAAAGAGTCACAAACATAGGAGCCTAGAAAAGTAATTTTATAAAAATATATCCCCATTATTAATGCTCTCATGATGTGTGTACTTTTCTGTGTGTTTTCCCTGTTTGAAACACACTTCAGGATATATTTTCATTGATGTTAGAGAGAAAGAGAGAAACAATGTGAGAGAAAAATCTATTGGTTGCCTCCCATACATGTCCCAACCAGGAATTGAATTGCAATCTATTGCCTTGTTTGGGAATCAGACCTTCAACCTTTTGGTGTATGGGACAGCGCTCCAACCAACTGAACCAACCCAGCCAGGGTGATGTTAAACATTTATTTATTTATTTATTTATTTTTTAAAAATATTTTTATTGATATTTTACAGAGAGGAAGGGAGAGAGCTAGAGAGCTAGAAATGTTGATGAGAGAGAAACATCGACCAGCTGCCTCTTGCACACCCCCTACCGGGGATGTGCCTGCAGCCAAGGTACATGCCCTTGACCGGAATTGAACCTGGGACCTTTCAGTCCGCAGACCGATGCTCTATCACTGAGCCAAACCGGTTTCGGCTGTTAAACATTTTTTAAAAAGAGCACTATCATTGACTGTGAGTGGACAGGGCAGAAACATTTTAACTGTATCTGGGCTATTTAAATTATGAATGTGATGGGCTGAGATGAACTTAACTTATGGAGTCCATGAAAAGACATTTCTAGCACATGACATGAGGAGTAAGGTTGATGCTGTGGTGCAGTCCTTCTGTCAATTGAACAACACACCTGATGCAAGTTGTAGGACATATTATAATGCTATTTATTTTAAATTTGATTTTTAGAGAGAGGAAGGGAGAATTTGGAGAAAGATTGATTTGAGAGCAAAACATTGATCAGCTGCTTTCTGGGATTGAGCCCAAAACTCAGGCATGTGCCCTGACCAGGAATCAAACCAGCAGCCTTTCGATACACAGGAGGATGCCCACCTAACTGAGCCACAATGTCCAGGGCTATGATGCTATTTCTTACTTCATTTGCTGGCAAGTGTAATAAGGAGATTTTTCTACATGTATTTTAAAACATGCCCTTCTTCATATGCTAGGTTTATTTGGTGTTTATGGGTATTTCATTTTATCTTTAAATGTTTTTCAAGTGCTGTAGGTGAAAGAATGAGCATCTATAATGTCACCCTGGGTACAGAAAGCCGTGAACAATTTTGTTGATTTCAGTTTGAATTGAATAATCAGGACCGAAGCCTTTCTTAAATAATGGGGTTTTGAGACCAAGGGTCTGAGCAGAGAAATGCAATCATGTTCTACTTAGTTTCCTATCACTGTAGCTCTTGACAACATAGTCTTTATCTGAATCACATCTAAATCTACTAATTATCTCATTTCTAAGTAGACACTTGTTATCACTTTGTCCAAATCAGGCAAGACTGGTTAAAAGTAACAGCTTTGGAATCTTCTAGTTCTGAGTTCAAAACTCAGCTCTGCACCTTCCCAGCTGGTAGCCTTAGCATGCTAATTAGTATCTATGAGCCCCAGATTCCTAAGCTGAAATAATGAGGACAATCATATCGGCCACAAAGAAGTGTTATAAATGGTAAAATGTACACATAGCATTTGGATGTATTCAAGTGAAATATGGCCAGTAGAGCACAATTTGGAACTGTAATTATATGTATATATTTATATATTAGCACTGCTCTATTAGTTGACAATATTTATAATTCAAATTAATTCCAAAAAACTGTCCATAAGTTTAAAGAATTCTGCTTTACAAATTGTGACAGCTCTTTTCTACAATTCTTCTTACTGGCACAGTGTTTAAAGTTTTTTCCCAAATATAGTAAATCGTTAATCTAATTGCTCCATTGTCCCAGTGGCTTTCCAGTCGGTGTTACATAATCTTTAAGTGTATTTTAGGGCCTGGATATGGGCATGGCAGATGATTGCTCAAATTGCAAATGCCATAATGCTGAGAGGAAGGTTGAATGGTGAAACTGAAGGACTTATAGTTAAAAACTTAGGTTTTGGTCCAGGTTTCAGTTATTGTGTGACTCGGGTGTGATAAGTCTTGTGAATAGGCAAAACTTAAAACTTAAAGCCAAACTCCCCTGCTGATGTTATTGTCTTGACCGCCTGGGATCCTGAAGAGAAGAGCACAATTGCACAAGATTACATGCATATTTCTGCATGTAGGTTCAAACATCTCTGAGGGAGAAATGGGTAAAAGTGACACCTTGGACTTTAAATTCTATTTCAGACCCCAAGAATATAATTAAATGATTTAATGAAGAGCTAAATCTTGTGTTGAAATAACATAAAGACACGAGGGAAGAAAGGTGATCATGCTCTGAGGAAGCTAGTTAGTTTTTAACCAACTAACACACTCCAATGAAGTATGAGCTCTATTGTATGAACTGAATTTTGTACTCCACTTCTCCCCCAGATTCATCAGTTAAAGCCCTGACCCCCAGTGTGATGGCACTTGGAGGTAGGGCCTTTGGGACGTAACTAGGTCTCCTTGAGGACCTGAGGTGCAGCCTCATGATGGGATTAGTGTGCCACTGAAAGAACAGAGAAAGAAGGGAGAACCCTGAAAGAAGGGAGAACACTGAGCAGGGAGGGGAGCTTATATTTTAAATATTTTCAAATATTAAGGGACTGTTAAAGAATGATGCTGTTTGGATCCTGACATTGACTGATGTGATTTTTCTACCTTTGTTCTAGCTGGTCTGTCTTTCCCATTTGTGGAGAGCTCAGGTCTTCTGCTTGGCTAACACTGCTCTATGTTTTTCCAGGGATCCAGCTCTCGGAAGTCCTGAGAATTACAGACATGAACATCATATACAGGGGTCTCTTAGCTCTTTCTGTGTCTAAAGTTTGCTTAGGATCATTCAATTTTTCCCCTTTGAAACATTTTCATAATACAGCACAAAGACAGAGAGATTTCTGAAAAAGTTTTCAATAAGGTAGTAGTTCCTTCTTAGGTGAAATTTAGATATTCAGAGAATCATATACAAAAATGCCAAAGAATAATCCTACTAGTGAGCTCAGAATTAGGAGCTTGGAGAAGGAGCCCAAAAGATTGTCGGTTTCATCTGCTGGTAAAACAGTATCAATCTACAACTAGCACAACAGATGGCACTAGTAGGTCTGCCCTCCCATCACTTGGCAGAGGAATAGGCTTGGGATCTGAAAGAGTCAACCTTTTACCTGCTGGACATGCAAAGTGAGAAGAAAAGGGGAAAGAGGCCAAGAGCTGATTGTTAGATAGCAACCACAACTCAGGGCCCTACGCATTTGACCTTTTTCAATTTCAATTTGCTGATAAATAAAGGTGTTGCATAAAATACAAGTGGGGAAGGGGTGGATCCTCACATTTAAATAGAAAGCTATAAATAAGTCAATGAAAGGAAAAAAGTCTTACAATTAGCCAATGTAACTTTTTTATAGTTCATGAAGTTTAAAAAAAAATAGGTTTGCTTTCTTTCTTCTAAGCATATTACATTTACTCTTAAAACCAGCACTGCTACTTGTTTTCTAGAAGACTATATCCATTTTACACGTTTATGTTTCCCAAAGCACTGGTAGAAAATGAGTGAATCCTTAGGAGAAAATTTCATTCTCTCAGTCACATGGTAAGTCTCAGTGAGGAGATTCTGCTGCTCCAATATGAGCAGTATTCCCCCAGGAAGTGTGTAGTCCTCTAGCAGACATCACATCTAAAGTTTAATTCTCCCGAATAGTAAGGAGTGAGCCAAACAAAGAAATGCCACATTTCAAGGAGCCCATGGTTAATATTAGAAGCTATAGGGAAAAAAATCCCTTTATCGACAGAGAGATGGGGAACTACAGTAAAGATGGGAGCTTGAGCAAATGAAAGCATGTGACTGAGTGTGAGCAAGTCAGAGAAAGCAGCGAATGGGATTAGTTCTCATTCTGTACTTTTTGTTTGTTTGTTTGTTAATCCTCACTGGAGGATAACTTTTCCATTGATTTCAGGGAGAGTGGAAGGGAGTGTCAGAGAGAGAAACATTGATGTGAGAGAGCCATCACTTAAGCACCGGGCCTGGGCAGGGAAGCTGCAACCCAAGTAGGTGCCATTGACGAGAATGGAACTTGCAACCCTTCAGTTTGAATGAGCCAAAGCTCTAACTACTTAGCCATGCTGGCCAGGATTGTATCACGATTTTTAAACAGCTCAAGAGAGGTTACTGTGGAAATTCTCCTGAAATAATTGTAAAAAATAATAAGTCTACCTTTTTAAAGCTAGACTACCATAAGTCATGAGAGTTGAAATGAAAAATCTGAAAACATTCCTGGTTTGGAAAACAAGTGTGTGTACATGTGTGTGTGTGTGTCCTTGTGTTTATGTGTGAATATGAGGAAGGTTAACTTCTTGAGTATGTTTTATTTGATAAACTTTTTAATGTTTTTTTAACTGTATGAAAGATCTACAGTGCTACCAATATTTGCACGGGCTGGTGTTTAGCCTACACTGCCACATCATAAACTCCAATGAATCTACCAATGTGTCTATGACAGGATATACTATCAGCAAGGTAGCTAGTTTTCCAACAGGGAGGAGGGGTGACTTTGAAGTTGTTTCTTCCGGTGTCACTGTGAATTTGATAGATTTACTAATACTTAATAGACACAAGGCAGTGTCATGTTGGAGAAAATGGTAAGCCTCTGGGTTATGATTTTAAGATGGACATTCTAGAATAAAGTGACAGACGTTGGACTAATCAAGTGGGGTTGTGCATGGGAAAGACCTGTAAAACAAAGGAGAAATGTTAGGAGATAAAAGAAGGAAAACGGGGATTGTGAAACAATAGAATATCCTACCTAATAAGAGAATGGTATACAAATTAGCCATCACTCAGCTCCACAAGCCACACCCACAAGCCATGCCCACCAGCCAATCAGAGCGAGTATGCAAATAAACCCAACCAAGATGGCTACAACCACAGAGAGCAGGAGTGAGGCATTTCCCCAGCAATGGAGGAAGCCAAGCTTTCCACCTGCCCTTGCCAGCCTAAGCCTCCACTCAAGGCTACAAACTTTCAATTATAGAAGGTAAACAAATCCAAACAGAAACGACTGCCACCACTGAGTGAGCAGGAGGCTTGGCTCCACTCAAGGCTACAAAATTTCAATTGTAGAAAGTAAATATATGCCAGATACCAGGGCATCCCCTTGGGTCTCAGGGGGGCATGGTTGGCCTGCAAACCATCACAGGTCCCTCACCCAGGCTGTCCCATGCCCCAAGGAAGTCCCCACCCTGACCCAAGGCACCCTTCAGGGCAAACCAGCTGTCCCCCACCTGTGCACCAGGCCTCTATCCTATCTAATAAAAGAGTAATATGTAGATTGACCATCACTCCAACACACAATATGTCTGCCCCCATGTGGTCAAAGATCCTACCCCTATGTGGACACAAGATGGCCAGCAGGAGAGGGCAGTTGGGAGGCACCAGGCCTGCAAGGGAGGGCAGTTGAAGGAGATTAACCTTGCAGGGGAGGGCAATTAGGGGTGACGAGGCTGGCAGAGGAGGAAGTTGGGAGCAAACAGGCTGGCAGGGGAGCAGTTATACATCAATCAGGCCGGCATGGGAATGGTTAGGCAGTAATCAGGCTGGCAGGCAGAAGCAGTTAGGGGCAATCAGGAAGGCAGGCAGGTGAGCAGTTGGGAGCCAGCAGTCCTGGATAGTGAGAGGGATGTCAGACTGCCCATTTAGGCCTAGGATCTGGACTAAATGGGTAGTCAAACATCCCTCCTGGGGTCCCAGTCTAGAGAGAGTGCAGGCTGGGCTGAAGGACAACCCATCTGCCCCTGTGCATGAATTTCGTGTACCGGGCTTCTAGTCCTGTAATAATATTCTAGACATATTTGAAGTGGTTTAAAATTCTAGTAACAAATGTTAAAGCAGAATAAGGATAGTCATATGTGTTGCTTAAGACAGTTTTACTAGACGAGTGCTTGTGAGAATGGACCAAAAGGTCATCTGGGAGTTTGTTCTAAGGACAGTCTGGTTGCACTCTGATTTAATAATATGAGCTAACAATTACTGAGTACAATGTGCCAGGAAATCTGAAAGTGCTTTGTCATGATTAGCATTTCATCAAATTCTTCTCAATTCCTGTGGGGAAGGTACTATTTTCACATCATTTCACAGATGGGAAAATTAAGGTTTAGAGAGGTTAATAATTGGCTCTTATAGGCCTTGCAGGTAGTAAATAGTTCAGTCATAGTTGAATGGAGGTGGTGGTATACTGTGTAGGTAGAAATTTTGGCTTAGCTGTTGAAAATAACCTCACTGAGAAGTTAGCATGTTAGTGGCCATTTGGGGACATGCAACTGATAGAGAGATTGGGCAGAGACCCTCCATGCACCTGAGGAACTCAATGAAGAGCCAAGAGACCAACAGGCATGAATGAGACGGGCACGGCAAGAGAAGTGTGGGCCACCAGATCACTGTAAGATTTTGCAAAGCTCACAAATAATCGGGCTTTTCCTGAAAACGCAATGCCAAGCCAGTTGCAGCATTTGGATTATATTTATAATTAGAATCACACTGGATTGAATGAGAGAGAAAAAACTTACTGGGGAAGTAGGAGAGGCTCTTTTCCTGGAGATATAGCCGGTCAGAGATGGAAGTGAGTGGGTACAACATTTTTTGGAAGGCCCCTCAGTGTTGAACACAACACCGGGTTTGTGCCAACCCCAAGAATGTGAAGCGAAGCAAGCGTCACAGTATGACATGAAAAAGATCACAAACCCTCAGTTTCATCAGAATCTATTGATGCAGTGAACTTGATAACAGGCAATGAAAACCAGTGATGTAAGTCTACCATGAGAGGAATGGGTCAGGATAACTGTTTGGCACTGCGGTATTGAGGTGAAATTCTGCATTTTCTTATATGTCTTTTGGCAGCACGTCTATTCAGTGGGAGCAGGCTACGCTGGGGAAGCTGACTCAAGAAGGCCTGCTGGCTGATTGCTCAGCTTGAAAGTTTTATTGCTTTGAAAAGTGATCTCTTAAGACTCTGGAAGAAAGGAGTGCAAGTAAGAGGGAAGTTTTAAGGAAAAACAAAAAGACAAACACCACATTTTCAATGGAGCTGATGTCTTACCACTCAATTAATTTCAGAGTTCAGGACCAATTTTAGTTCTGAATCTCCTTCTAGTTTTACTTATAAAGGACTTTTCATTAAGCCAAATTAAGTGGATGGAGGTCCAGTTGTTTATTGTCTCCCAGCGAAAGCATTCCTACAAAAAGACACCTGTGCAAGCCATTTGGCTCTAGTCAACTATTTGCTTTTTACAGTTTAATTATGAATATAATTAGAATGAGTTAAGAGACAAGCTGGGCATCAGCTATAAAATTTTTAGTTTGCTCAACACACACACACACACACACACACACACACACATACACACACTGATTAAAAAGCAACCACAAGAAAAAACTTCGCCAAGTCTGTGAGAACGTTAGCTTGCACTGGACATTTTAGTAGAAGGGAGCTATTTGTAAAATATAACTTTATTTTAACTTCAATCTCCTTAAAATGGTACATGGAGGATATTTTTATACTACATTATTTTTACATCTCTGGTTTCTTTGTGGTGACCCTTCAAACCCAGCTTTTTACTTTCTCTAGTTTTAAGGCAATTTGTCACTATCATGCTTTAAAGTTTAGTGACTGTTCGTAATCAAGGGCCTTGCAAGCTCTGTTTCTTTTCTCCCAAAGTGTCATCATGAAGTTGATGATGCATCAAGAAATAGTTAGAACAAAGGGCAAGAAAAAGTCAAGAGTAAAGGAAATATTTGTGAATATACTTGACTGGCGTTTCCCCCACCCCCACTTACGATTGAAAGTATACTTTAAAGGTGAAATGGCATAATGGCCAATGAGGGGGAAACATTTCAACATGCAACAGATGCTTTCTGTCATAGGGCAATATCTTTAATGTAAATCATTTTTATATGAGGATGGTGTGACTGACAGAATATAGGAGTAGTTAATATACATGTCATATATATGACAGATAGATTAGTTGTATTTAAGAACTAGGCACAGGGTATGCTCTATCTTTGGTGATAACAGCCTGCATTTTAATGGTGCTAAGTCTATCTTATGGATACCATTGCTTGCAATTTGTTTTACTGCGTAATTAATCAGTGTTTACAAAATCTGGGTATTCAAGATATATTGTCTTCAAATGCATGTGTGACTACAGCTTTTAAATTGGAGACTTATATATAACGTTACATATATCTGTTATATACATATGTATATACATACATACAGGTATATGCACATTTATAAAATAATCATTATATATATAAGCATCAATCTAATGTTTTCTTAAGAGAAGCTGGAAAACATGACAAAGAAATTTATATTAGTATTAACATTTAATAATTCATATAATAACTAAATAATTAATAAGACTGTTTTGATCAAGAAGTTAGCTTTGATTGCATTCCCATGATGGTAAATATATAGAACACTACTCAGGGGTGGGGAAAAATAATTATTTTTACACACAAAAGGCAAATTAAAAAACTCAGAATACAACAAGACAACAAATACAAACTAACATGCCCAGTCATGAGCACCAAAGAGCTGAAGTGAAGAAGTTGGCCAAAATGAAATCATCAGATAGTCCTTGAATAAATGACCTTTGGTCCAGGCTTGAGACAAACCTTTAAGCCTATTCCTCAAAAAAGAATATATAACACATCTTGTAGGTAAATACATGATGTAAATTCTCTTTACTTCTCTATTATCTACTAATCAGTCTATAGTTTCACTGTCATGTCAACTCTGATGATCATTTGGATTTGAGAAAAGGCAGGTAAAAGTTGATGGATTAAGAGCATTTGTGACATGAAGGTGGAGCAGGTGCTACTGGCAACAATGAGGAGAGGGGGGAAATGGAGTAGAAAGAAAAATGGCTCCACAAAGACGCACACATCTTAATCCCCAGAGTCTGTGAACATGTTACCTTATGTGGCAAAGGTATGTTTTAGACACGATTAAGTTAAGAAACCTGAGGTGGAGAAGGTATTCTAGGTTATCTGGGAGAGCCCTCTGAAATCACAAGGGTCCTCAAAAATGGGAGATGGAGGTGAAAGGAAGTCAGAGGGACATATGACCATGGGGGAGGTCAGAGTGAGGTGATGTCACGTGTGACTGCTGCCTGTGAAGGTGGAGATGGAGGAAGGAACACTAGCCAAGGCTTGCAGGCAGCCCCTTAATGCTGGAAAAGGCAAGGAAGTGGATTCTCTTCTGGAGTCTCCAGGAAGGAATGCAGTCCTCTGACTCTGCTTCTAGTCCAGGAGACCCAGTGTCAGGCTTCTGCCCAACAGAACTGTAAGATAAGAAATCACTGTAGTTGAAGCCATCAAGTTTGATGTAATTCGTTATGGCAGCAACAGAAAACTAATGCACACCTCTTCTAGGAAACAGTGGCTCCAACTCAGAAAGCAGTAAGAGATTCCTCACTGAGCACCCTGAAGCACTCCTGGAAGCCACCATTCAATATGAACTAGAAAGACAGAAGGTTCCAGAAAGGAGGCATCCTGGGAAAAACAAAAAAACAAAACCAGGACTCTGCAATAGTGTCAGAAAAGAGTAAGGACATTGCAAAAGAGAAAAAAGAAAGCAAGGAAAAATAAAAGGAATTACAAACTCCCGAAAAAAATAAATGTAAAATCTATACAGGAAAATCATGATTCAACTACAAAGAGAACCAAATGTGGCCAAGAGCTTCAGCCTTTTTGGAGTGTAATAAAATAGACTCTATTTGCCTGGGTGAGAAATACTAGTATTCTTTGAGAAGTACAGGGATTGTGACAGTGAACTCTAGAGAAGAAATCTTTGTGAAACCATTTCGACAGGCAGTATTACAGACTTGTAACAATGCAAATATAAAAGCTGTTTATTAGTTTTCTAATTAGTCAAACTGAAGACTTAGAACCACCATTAAAATTTAAAGGCACTAATGACCAATGATTCTGAAAGAAGGGCAGAGAGATAAAGAGTGGAAAGGAAAATACATTCATCTTGCAAAGGGAAGTTAGGAGCTATTGTTGAATGTTGATGAAACAAGAAGCAGGTTTCTGTGTATTATTTAATACCTAAATGTGTTACATAACTATTAAATATTTCTGGGAGTGGAAGGAATAAGTTAATATTTCATATTAGGTATTATCCATAGTTGATAATTCATGAAGTAGAGATTTTACCCGGAGTTGTAAAGTTAACCACTGGAATAGACAAAAACAAATAGGTAAATGAGTAAGCCCGGGGATGTGAAGTGATAGGGCCCAATCCATCACTCTCCACCAGAAAGTCCTCTGTAAAATCTGGATTGTTGCATGTTGTAATTTGATACAAGTGAAAACCTAGGGGAATAAAGAATACTTAAACTTGAAATAGTTACTCATATTAAATAGGAAAATGACATTGTGTATATCTAAATGAATTTCAAAAGGGTGTGGGTGAAAAAATGGTTACAAATATATAGTGAAGAATTAAAATGTACTCAGAGAGGCTTACATTTGAAGAATAGATGCATGTAGTATCTATTAGTAAATATTGAAACATTGTTCACTCTTGGAAAGTTCTACCTTATTTCTGATCAAAACTCCAAAACTAGTATTTCTGATCATTTAGTTTAATTCTAACCTTGTTTTGTTTTTTTTTAAGCAGAAAAGGTTGTAGTTTTATATAGAACGATAAGGGACATATGGTATAGTCCTTATATAGGGTAATTTAACAGCCAGATATTTGGCAGAAGAATAATTAGTTATTCTTTGAGCAAATTTTTTTTAGATGAAACTTCCCAGAAATGCAATGTAGCAAGATGGAAAATATTTATGTTTTAGAGTCTGAAACTGAATGCTAAGTTTAATCTTTTGAGCCATGTGAATTTGGGAACTATTTTGTGATTTGTTTTACTCCTCTAAAAAATGAATCCCTTTCCAATCATTTATTGAGCATCTAATATAGAGTAATGAAAATATCTTATTTGATTCTCATAGTGTTTTTATAAGCTAGAAATTATTTTCCACATAATTTTTTCATTTCTCCAATATTGTGTTATTCTCAGAAACAAAAAGATGATATAAATTATAAAAATACAACGAGTTTTTCTCCTCTCCCATTCCCAGGGATTTGGGGAAAATGCAGATATTAAAAGAGAAAAGCCACTGTTTTTGTTTTGTTTTGTTGTTTTTTTTTTGTCTCTTTACTTTGGATCTGTAGAGTTACCAGGCACAAAAATAAAATGGCAATAGAAGTGAACTTAGAACATTTCCTAGGATTTAGATGTACTGGAAATGTCCAGAGCCCTGCAGGCCTGTGGCCACAGATTGAATTACCTGTCATAAAACCCTAGAGCTGTGTTTCTGTACCCAGTTCACATTTGCAGTACTAATAATGCCTTCAGCACAAGTCAATTCCAGGGAATTAGTCACTGCAGCCAGTGGGTTAAAGCCCCATGAAGTAACCCTGCAGGTGACCCAGTAGCATTGACCTTAAGTATAGAATTTCAGATCAATAACTGTGGTACTTGCATTCTGAAATGTAAAACAATCTCTAGTGTTTTTGTTATCCCAATGGGTGTTATCAGACAAGGGATCACTATGGGGCAATTGCAGGTTCTTATCATATTAATGTTTGTTTTGGGTAAAAAGAAAACCATTTAAAAAAGTAAATGCCTTCTGTTCTCTTTTCTTGGAGTATGTATTGATGACTTCCAAACGTATAATGAAAATTAACAGTAATTCAAATAGCATAAGCAGTCATTAATTGCTTATACATGAAATAAAATTTCTTCATCAGAGGTAAAGCATTCCAGATGGATGTAAAATTCCTTTGGTCTATTCACCTTTTAACTCTGTCATAAAAGGGTAACAGATCTCTCAATTTAAAAATGTTAAGCCTCCACAAACTGGGCTTGGGGGCAGTGAGAGAGAAAAAGGGAAATAATGTTATAGCTCCATGAACTGTGACATTGACTGGCATGGTGTTCTGCTAGTGTTTTAACCAAAGTACACAAACCACTTCAACTATTTATGCCAATGGAAAAAAAATTATCTTGATGCAGGGAACTGGGTATCCTCTAATGAAGAAGTTTATAGTCAAAAAAAGAAGAGAAGAAACCAAAACACTAGCCATTGCAGGAAGCCACTACCAGGCTGGAAAAAGAGGAAGATCTACATCACCAGACAGAAGCTGGAAGCACAGGGGGTCTGTCCACCCAAGCTGAAGCCATGGAAGAGATGGATCCTCCAGTAGAGAAGCCAACCAAGGCAGGGGATGGGGATAAACTCATACAATGGCTAGCCTTTTCTCCCCACCACCCCTTGCTACTGACTGCTGGTGGTTTCTAAGAGCTATAGGAGAGCTGGCTAAGGTCAAGCTTCCGACGGCATAGAGTACAGAAGTGGAGGGAGAGAAGAGCCAAAGAAGCTCAGCGCCAGCATATACAGTCATCTCCCTGGTGAATTTATCTTACCTGGGCGATTCCTGGTGTATTCCTCTTATAAAAAGCTAAGAATTCATGGACAGGTAGAGAACTTCTCTCTGTATGGATTTTACAAGGGGCAGTGAGAGCTATGATGAAGCTCAGCATACCTCTAGGACTGGATAAATATTACTATCTTTAAATTTATATTTAGATTTTTTTATTTACTCAATTGGTGCACAATGGGATCAAAATACTTCCTCTGGTATGGTTTTACCATTGCTAAGGACCTACGTGGCTAGTCTCTTATTTCTTGAGTATATTTCAGTATGAATTATGAACTAGAGCTGAGTTTAGAACACAAAAACTAATTTCAAGGTTATCCCAATACATAGGTTAGTAGGCCTGAGCCTCCACCCAGCATCATAACATATTTCTCACATGTATTACCCTCTTGGTTAGCCTCTCCATTTTACGTATTAAGTACTCTCTTGAGTTAGGTAAGGCAAGGTTGCTCAAATTGAATCTCCTTCCTTAATCAATGAAGGCAATGTTGCCTTTCTCTGCACTTATGTGATATATTAAATTTTTATTATATATCATCAGAGAGGAAGGGAGAGGAAGAGAGAGATGGAAACATCAATGAGAGAGAATCACTGATCAGTTGCCTCCTGCACACCCTCTACTGGGGATCAAGCCCACAACCTGGGCATGTGCCCTTGACCAGTTTGCAGGCTGACATTCTATCCACTGAGCAACCCAGCTAGGGCACGATGTCTTACATTTTCAAGGATTTTCCCTTAAGCACCATCCCATTCCTTCTCACCATCACCCACTTTATCAGTGCTGGCAATAGCCATAGTCAGGACAGCCTGCTTCCCATCTGAACATGGTTTTGTTCTGACCATGCCAGGGTTTCTGAAATTCTGTGCAGTTTGGACCTGAGTCCTAGAATAGTACAGAGGTGGTCCTGCTCTTTCTGGAAATTCAAATAACACCGCTCCCTCCCACAACCTGGGTTCTGAGGGCCTGCATCCCATGAATCAGGTGAACTAAGGGGACCTTCACTGATGTGTGTCCTACATCATAGCCTCAAATCAGCACATACACAAGTCTGTTCCAAATAAGATCATCTTCACTTAAAAGTATAGAAACCATGGTGTGAAATTCGTATGACTTCTTCAGATATGTCTAATTAGAGACAGGTGCCCCAATGCCAGTCTCTCCAGTTTCCTACCAGAACACTGTCCTTTAATGGGGAGCCATAGTCCATGCTGGTGTGATACAAGACACAATATCAGAATCAGCTGTAACGGAAATGCATGCTTGTTTATTTGTTCTTTTTTCCTCCTGGTAAGTTAAGAGAGCCTGGGAACTACAAAATACTGTTTTCCTCCAGAAGCAGAAGTGCATGAAATGTTAGGACAGGAGATAAGAGCTCCAGCCTCACCTCAAAGCCTGTAGTTAGAGCATAGCTACTAGATTCAGCAGCAACAATCCAAAATCGCGAGCAGGCAACAAGAGAAAGAATTGGGGAGAGAAAAGTCTGCTTTATTCCTTTTGATATCATTTTGCCACAGCTTTTTTTTTGTGTGTGTATGTGTGTGTGAAATAATAATAATAATAATAATAATAATAATAATAAAACAAAATAAAAGGGCATATTGAGGGGCTGTTCTCTAACATGGGCTCCCCAAGTCCTCGCTCCCACTAATGGGAACACAGCATACACTGCCAGCCAAGATCAGACCTCCTAAGTAGAGCATATTTTTTTTCTTGCAGATTTTTCTTGTTTGGACTTTAATTAAGCTCCTGCCAGGCTCGCAAGCTTTTTCATTTTACCTTCCTTTCCTTCTTTCATTTTCCTCCTTGAATCAGTCTACTTGCCAGGAAACTTTTCCCAAGCTGTCACAATTGTAGTAAGTGTACACTAAGAGATTACATTTAGGGATGAACTAGCAGTTGCTTCTCTAATAATCAATAGCAGAAGTTTCCTTGTATTTGGATTTTCATTCATTCATTCATTCATTCACTCACTCATTCATTCTTAAGTGTGTGTGTGTTTCATGGATGAGAAAATAATAGAAAAGGAAGCTTCTCAGAGTATACACTTCTCAGAGTGTACAATGATAACTGACTAGCTGTGTGATATAACTCAACCTCCTACAAAGTCACCCGATTAGTAGAAGAAACTTGCCATGACTTAATTTAGCACACACACTGCTCATAAGCAAACTGTAGCTATTTACAAAAGTTGGTGGGTGAAAGGTGAGTGAGAGAGGAGAAAGCAGTGCCTCCATAGATGATTTAACACTTCTTTATGAAATGTAATACGCAATGCACTGAGGTTATTTTTAAAGATCTCATTTGTACACAGTTCTATTCATTGCAATTCTGAAAGTCTAAAGGAAGGGGTTGGGGTGCCAATAGCGACCCCTTCAAAGCAGAGTCTATGAGAAGCTATTTTCCTTGGAGGAGGCTTGATGGAAAATTGGTTGCCCTAAATAGAATGCCTATTTTTTTGTTATTAAAACAAAACAAAACAAACATGCAAATAATATTACAGGGCCAGAAATAAAAATAAGCCATCAAAAGCACAAACAGGAAACTGAAAGGTGTGGAGCATTCATTGGGGATATTATTATCTCCGTACTGCTATTATCGTCTTTCTTATTTTTTACTTGATAATGCCACGCTGCCAGCTCTCGCCGCCAGCCGCGCCTGTGTGCGGGGTACTTACTGATGGCTTCCACAAACCGCTCAAAGAAGCTGAAAGGGAAGAGCGGCTCAGGCAGCTCCCGGAAAAACATCTTCAGTGCTCCGGTGACAACGTGGATGTCCTCCCACTGGCTGTCGTCCAAATTCAGCTTCTCTTCTGGGAAAACACGAGGAGAAATGGAACAACTGGTTTTAATGAAACAATTACAAGACACTAATTATTATGTTAATGTTTGCCTACTATCATCAGCAACCGTTAACAGCCTTCTGCACCTAGAGGTTTGGTGCTGTGCATTTTTTTTCTTTCTCCTTTTTTTTTATCCGTAGGAAGGGAACATTTTCAATGGAATACCATCTGTAGGAATGCAGCTAACAAAAAAACAAGACACACAAAGAGACAGCGCCATTGACACAGTATGTCAGATACATTTATTCCCATAATGCAGCAGTATGAAAATTAGCATCACAGCTCAACGTGATTCAAAGCTATTTGGGTTTGAGGCCGAGGGGCTAAGAGTTGCCAACGATGGCCGGCTCAAGGGACCGGCCTAAAGGCCTTGCTGAGCCAACAGGAGACATATGCTAAACATGGCAATAGAAAATGAGTTATTGCTTTACATGTGTTAGCCTTGCTATGTACAAGGGAATAATGGCTAACCCTTCTCTCCCTCTTTCTTTCTCTCTCTCTCTGTCTCTCTGTATAAAGTCAGTAAGGAATAGAATACTGAGTGAGAAAGGATATTAATTCCTTCTTACTACTTCAAAAATATCTCTTTTTTTAGTTCTCATCTCATCGAGGAAAATGTGTCCAGCAACAATATTAGACAGACCCCTGTTGGCCTGCGCAGGCTATGCAAAGCTGTCAGAAATGATAACACACTAACGGCAAACCACAAGTGCTTACCAACTCCCCTCAGAAACAACGGAAATGCTTGCTTGGGAAGCCTGAGTGAGTTGAAACGTTTAAATATTCAAGACAATAAATGCCAAAATGAAGTTTTTAGAGTAAATAAAGGGACGCCAGGTTATTATTTTTTTTCCCTTTTGCCCTCAATATGAAAGCCTGGAATCATTTTCATCCAGGAAGTGACAGACTAGGGTTTGAAAACAACATCCTCGCAGACAGCAAAAAGGACGCAGGCACAAAAGCATTGCAGCTGATCCATAGCATTTATCTTTCCAAGCATGCGACATGGGGGAGATTTTGGATTCTGGGCTTAATGAAAACTAAAGCTGATCATTTTAGACAACCTGAGGGTTCATTAAAAAGCTGAATATCCTGGCAAGAACCTAACAGGTATTTGGTCAACTGGAATGTTGCTGCTTTACCAATGTCTTAGGCTCACATGCACATGCCCGCTTGGTATCAGCTTTTCAAGGCAGAGAAAAAATACGCACTGAAATTGTGAAAAGAAAAAAAAAAGCTGAATATTGTCACTGTAGGGAATCTCTGCATGAGCTGTTTTGCTAATACTGTTCACGTCCTTTTAAAAATATTAGCTGAAATCCTTATCAGAACCTTTTTCTAAATGGACTATTATTTTATTATTTCCAGGGCTAGGAAGTGATGTTCCCGCTCACCAGGATGCTTGCAGTGAGAAGGAGTGAAGGCGGATGTGTGTATTTCAGACAGGCTAATTTTTTTTTTCTTTCCAGGCTCCATTCCTACCTCACTCATAATAATATGATCCGCAACTAAGTCAGCAGACGAGACCTTCCTTCTGCCCTGCAATCATTTTTGATTGATTGTGTTTCAACAATTAGTCTTTTATTTGGCTACACACTATTGAAATAGGACGACAGCATCTTAGCAGGCCAGCTTTAAACAGTCAACTGTTAACAATAGCATCAAAAAGGGAGACCTGATGGGGTTTACTGTCACTTTAAAGAACAGGGTTTTCACATTGTTGAAATCTGTCAGATATTTTGAAATGTCCCTCTCACTATGGTGCCACACCCCCTGCGTGCCCTTATAATAAAATTGGTTTTACTCCTGATTAAATCATTTTCTCCCTACCCACCACCATACTTCTCATAATGGACCTGTGCGCTCTACAGCTGGTGTTCTTCCCATGGTACCAATTCTTACTTTATCTTTTAAGCACTTTGCTGCTAAGATCTCATGCAGAGTGCTTATGTTTTGTTAAGAGCTTCATTCTTAGAGAAATAGCTTAACACATGTTCTAAAAATGTTGTACAACTTATTGCTTAAAACACATTTAGAAAATGTATAAGTGCTCTAGCTTTGGCACTGAGCTTTAAGTGGAAACCTAAGCACACACATACACATGCTCACACACACTATCTCTACCAAAAATGTATCAGAAAAGTCCAACGCAATGTGCCATTTTGATACGTTCGTCTGAGATTGTCAAAGGAAAGTGTTCAGGTAAAAAAGAGAATGATTTCACGTTGAGTAAGAAAACAAGAACAAATAATTGTGACTAAAGGCAAAAGCCATTAATGTTAGTTATGCTCACGTGAAATCAGTTCATTCAAATGACTGTGAAAATCAGAACATTTTAATACTTTAAAAATTGTCAATCAATAAATACCATTTGTTTATGCCATGTAATATCAATATCAACTTGTGTTGCATAAACCTGCATCCATACTCTAGATACCTACGCAATCTTCATTCAAAGAAAAACAACAATAATTTTACCACTTCAACAAGTAGCTTAAAGAAACAATATAGCATGTAGTGAAATATATCTAATTTTTATATTAAATTATTACAAACCAGAGGGTTTTAAGGTCTATTTTTCAAGACTACTGTGACTTATCTAAGCAACTAGTTTTGTCCATATTCAGATGCCTTCTCATGAATCCAGCCAGTTCTCAAGAACTATACCTCTTTCAGTGTTAACAGGTATCATTCTAAGTACATTCATATTATTTGATAGGCTTCTTCTAATGAAACTGCTAGCAGTGACATTTTATGCTTCTGCTCTTTTCAGAAGAACAGGGTTCCTAAACAATGATGCAATATGGAACTGAGGGTTGGATAATTCGGGATTGTGAGGCTGTCCTGCATTCTTGGATGTTTAGTAGCATCCGTGGCCTCAGTAAGACTTTCCAGTGATGATGCTGAAAAATATTTTATCATTTAAAGTTATCCCCAGTTGAGGAGCATTACAATGAAGCTTGTAAAAGCACGTAGAAGTTACTCAACAAATATTGATTTATGAAGTTTACCTTAGGTAGGCAGAGAACTAGAACACTAGATACACGCATACTGAAATTTCTTTAATATGACCTTAAGAATTGCTCATTTTTATTGAAAAAAATCTAAATCTTTTAGAGAACAAATTTATAAAACTACATTTCAGGATGCTATGCTACTAAAAACAACAAACAACAATTACTTAGTGCTTACATTCTAGTAGGGACTCTACTATGAAATTTACATTCTTTTTCTAATATAATTTTTTTCCAATAAGAAAGTGAGGACTATTATATTATTATCATCATCTTTATTCCACAAATAGGGGAAAATGAGACATGGGTAGATTAAGTAAGTTTTCCATGGCTGACAAGAATGAATCCAGGATAAGGAATCAGTAAGCCGCTGCCTAAAAACCACTATGTTCAGATTTAAACTTGGCAGCAGAAGCTGAAAGGGAAAAGGTAGATAAGTAGTAACTACAAGCAGTAATAGATATATGATTACATCACAGATAGTGACTTTTAGATTTGTATCCTTAAATGTCTTACTTGAGGCTATCCTTTTACTATAAACTGACTCTTCCTTTTTTGAAATAGTTTTGTTGATTTTTAGATAGAGAGGAAAGTAGTGGGAGTGAGAGATAGAAACATCAATGATGAGAGAGATACACAGGTCAGTTGCCTCCTGCATGCCCCCAATTGGAATTGAGCCTGCAACCTGGGTGTGGGCCCTCATCAGGAATTAAACTCAGGTCTCTTGGTCCATGGAACAATGCTCAATCCATTGAGCCACACCAGCTAAACTCATCTTTTCTAATTACCCATTTATTAAAAAAACATATTTTATATAAAGAGATATAAAACAAATTAACAACAAACAAACAAAAAAGAAGCGGCATTAGGAAATGGGCATAAGATGGGTCAATTGTTATGTGGCAATGGAGTAAAGAAGAAATATGACTGAGAAATATTTACTGCTGGGTTGACTGCTAATTCCTTAGATATTTGTTTATTTGTAAAATGAAGATAGGTAGAAGAAAAGTTGTTAGTAGCAGATGAGAAAACATATCTGAAAAACATTTGGGAAGCAGTAGGCAGGAATCTTATGCTAGATACCCCTGGGATATTAATGTGAATAAATACCAAAAGGACAAATTATGCAAGGGATTAAGGCAATGGAAATACTGATCCAGCATCATAAACTATCCTGGTTGTTATAGAGCAGTGGTTCTCAATCTTTCTAATGCCGTGACCCTTTAATACAGTTCCTCTTGTTGTGGTGAGCCCCAACCATAAAATTATTTTCATTGCTACTTCATAACTGTAATTTTGCTACTGGAAATGAATCGTAATGTAAATATCTGTGTTTTCCGATAGTCATAGGCTCTACAGGCAGCGGTTCTCAACCTGTTGAGAACCACTAGCAAGCTTGAGTCCAATACTGCAAGAAAGTCTAGTTGAATCAAGATACCTCACAATCCACATTCTATTAATCTGTGTTGGTTTCTCCTGACCTCCATTTAGGCTCTTTTCAATGTGTTTGGTCATGGCTTTTGGTTTAAAGCATTTAAACAGAATTGAAGATGAGTAAAACTCCCGAATCCAAATACTATGTGAGTTTTATCAGATTACAAAAAATGTACTTAAATGTTGTATCCAAACAAGGCTGTCTTGAAATGCTCTTTCTTTAAGGGCCTTTTGTATATTTTATTTGTTTTGTAAGTAAAATTTATTTACATCAAGCTAAAAACAATTATGTGAGAAAGAAAGAAAATTGACAATAGCTATTGGGAACAATCTCTTTTAGAAAGGAGAACTGAAAAATGGACCTTTGATGGTCTCAGTAGGTTGTGGTTAGTTTCCAAGGAAAAAGACACATTTAAATATCACTAATCGATTCTTTGTTATAAAGGGTTGCCCTCTATAATGTAAGATGCTTAGCAGCTTTCCTGGCCTCTATCCATCAGATTCTAGCAGCAACTTCCTCCCCATGTTACAACACCCACCCCAAAATAAATTAAATGGAATAAGTAAATATCACCAATAGCTTAAATGCCACGTTCTTCTTATATTTCTTACTAGAGGCCCTATGCATGAAATTCATGCACATTAAAAGGGGATTAGTTATAGGAAATATTTTTTAATATATTTTATTGATTTTCCACAGAGAGGAGAGGGATAGAGAGTTAGAAACATTGATGAGAGAGAAACATCCATCAGCTGCCTCCTGCACATCCCCCACTGGGGATGTGCCTGGAACCAGGGTACATGCTCTTGACCAGAATCGAACCTGGGACCCTTCAGTCTGCAGGCCGATGCTCTATCCACTAAGCCAAACCGGTTTTGGCTATAGGAAATATTATAATATTGCTATTTGCCCTTTTTCTATAATAGAAGTGTCAGAGGTGAAAGAAAATTAGTAAAATGTATATGAAAATTTTCTTCCTGTCAGAGTTTGGGGCATGCCATGGGACCTAGAGTCAAGTCCCTGCCCATCCACAGTGTCTAAAAATCGCACAAGCCCCAGACCCAGCCGGCCCCACCTCCACTGGGTGAGATCCAGACCCGGCCGGCCCAACCACCGTCAAGCCCTGCTGGGTGGGGGGCACAGCCTGAAGTCCCCTGTCAAGCCCCACCAGGCAGGGAGTGCAGGCTCAGGTCCCCTGCCCCAACCCAGCCCAGTGCCACACAGTCTCAGGTCCCTGCTCATTGCTCCTTAAGGCTCATTATGGGAACTCAGCCTTCACTGTGGGTGCAGCCATCTTGTGTTGCAGAAACCCTGCCTTTGCTGTGAGCGCCTCCATCTTTGTAATGGTGTGATGACAATTTGCATATTCCCTCTTTATTAGATAAGATTGCTCTATAAATTGGTGTGATCAGAAGTTGCAATATCAGATCTGATTTGAAAAAAATGCACTTTATTAACCCAGTATTGGTTTAAATGTGGTTGCAGATAATTTGAATTATCTAGACTAAAATAGAAACACAATAGTAAAGAGGTAATTCTTTGTGTATTGAAAAACAAGTTCATTTTTAAGTTGTAATTTTTTTCCCATGGCACTTTTAAAGCCCCTTTCCAACTTTTATTTTACTGTTGTAATAAAAAGTATAAGAGAAATTCCAACTTTCCCAGGACACAGAGAGAATAGCTCTGATTTCATTAATATAGTGACAAGAACCTATTACATTGTGAAACTCTCATAAAGAATGTGGCATCTGCTTCCAGCGCAGATGACCATTTGGAAACCTTATCTGAAAGGCCTGCTGGGTATGTGGAAGTTACTTCATGAATGAAAGCCATTCCAGTAGGACTGTAGATCTGAAAAATAATAATATGTTTGGCCATGAAGTCAAACTGGAAGATTAGATGTTAAAGTGGAGAAAACACTCTATTTATGCATGAGGGTTTAGCTGATTTTTAGCCTAGTGCTTAAAAGAGAGGATCAAAAGGAAGTTCATTGAATCATATGACTAGCTCAACCTTTCCTGTTGTGTTGGCTCCTTAAAGTGACAGTTGATTTCTGGTGGATTAGAGAGGTTCCAATTCTCACACCTGGTGATGTAAAACCTGCAGCCAAAGCTATGTCTTTACATGCTGTACTCCCTAAAGCCATTTCCTACAATACCTTGGTTATAACATGAGGCTCAGTGAGGGCATTCTTAGGAAACTGGACCAGTTGGCCAGTTAATTTGTTTGCTCGCTTCAATTTTATTAAACAAACAGATTCAATTAAGACTACGTATCAGAGATTGTACAATGTGTCTTCTAAAGTCATAGCCCTTGAGGCTGCTTTGTATTCCTCAAAGGAAAGTGCTTCACCAGGTGAAGCTCAGGAATACTAGTTGTGACTATGCATTATGTTCTAGACATTTTACATCTTATTTCTATGTCATAGAATAATACTCAGTTGACCTTGAGTACAAGCAGGAACAAAATCAATAAACTCAAAGAACATTACTCCAAATATGTGGTCTGTTATGTCTGAATTGTGTCTCCTCCGTCCCATCCATATGTTAAAGTTCTAACCCCTGGTTTCTCAAAAATGTCGTCGTATTTGCAGACAGGGTCTTTGAAAAGGTTCTTAAGGTAAAATGAGGTCAGATGGATGGGCCCTAATCCAATATGACTAGTGACCTTATAAGAAAAGGAGATTAGGACATTTTAGATTAGGAGGCCTTAGACTAAGAAAACCTTGCCAACACTTTGATCCTGGACTTCTAGTCTCTGGAACCATGAGGAACCAAGAAAATTTCCAGAAACTGTCTATGATGCTAAAACATTAAAAAAAAGAAAGAAAGAAAAAGAGAAAAAAACTTTTATTTCTTAATATTGAATGGGATATTCTGACCTGCATGTTGGCTTGCTTTCTATTATATCATGTTGTGTATATTTCTTTGGACATCACTTAAGAAGGCTAAGGCATGCAAGTAACATCACAGGCTCATCTAAATTATGTTTAGTTTTTTCTCTTTGAAGTGGGTGGAACAGCCTTCTATATTCAGTACAGAAACTGAGTCAGGAGCAAAAAATGTATTATTTTTATTTTTCCTCAGATTTCATTGGAAGGTAAATAATAACATAATAAATAGGTACAACTAAAACCTGTGAATCAATCACCATAGGTGGAAATAAAACAAATGTGTCATTGCATTGTGTATTTTTAATTTATAATGGCAGAACATAAAACATCTTCCCATGATAATAACTCCATGTGTAATGCCACCTTATAAAATAATGTTATTGACATTATGCTTCTCTTCAGGCCTCTTGATTTTTTTCTTTTGTCTAAGCACCGTGGAGCGGTAGCCTTGTTCAGTTTCTAACAACAGCAGCACCAACACCATCACAGCAACATGAATTGACTTTATTTGTAGGGATCATAAATTTTAAGAAAGGACATATCGTGGTACCAATATATATTTCTTTAATTCCTTTTATACTGAGTTTCCAACACTGCTCTTATTTCAAAGGCTTTTTGTACTCTGCAGACACTATACACAATGGTTCATTTTATTTGACCATCTTCTCTAAACAGATTCTAAATTTGCTTGAATTCCATGGATGATTTCATACATTACATAGTCAAAAGGGTAGAGAATTCGTAGGATTAAATCTCAACAAAGTCATTTTTTAGTTTCCTTCCTCTCGGCTCTAAATTTCAACACCATTACTATCTGTTCCATCTAAGTTATATTACATTTGCAAATACCAAGCAGAAGTTCAGGTCAAAACAGAACTCATAATGACATCTAGGAAATAAATAGATAATCCTTATTAAATGCCCAAATATAGAAACATGTCTGTTGTACACATAGGAAAATATATAGATGCTACTTATTGGACTAGTCCCTCACTTCTCTGATGAGAACTATCATATCTTCCTTCTAATTTTGTGTAAGAATTAAGTATAGTAACATATCTAAAAGATCTACTATAGGCTTGTTATAACATTATTAAAAATTCTATGTGGACAGTACCTATTTTGTCATTCAGACTTTGGCAAAATGTTTTCAGAATCCTATATAACAAAGAGCTAATATGCTAATTAGACAAACAGCAGAATGACCATCCAGATGACCTTCTGGACAAAGCTGGGTGGGGCTGCGAATTTGCTTGAATTTCTTGCATCTGGCCTCTAATCTAATATAATTTTTGGCTTTTATTGCTCCATTTATTACATTGTTGGTGTTTGTGGTGGTAGAAATAGTATCATTTAGTGTGGGAAGAACTGTTATTTTAAAGTTTTATTTTATTTTGAAATAGGCGTATTTATACTATGTAAAGTTACAAATATATGAGTATACGGCAATATTTTCTTGCTAGTCTCTCCCTAGTTAGCCAGTTCACATTCTAAGATCAATTTCTAAGATATCCTTTCAAAGACATTTTCTACACTCAAACAATGCTATCCTCCATTACCACTTTTTAAAAGACCCACATAACCAGTGATATAATCTATGTATTGTCCTGCATCTTGATTCTTTTGCTTATAATATATCATATAAATTGTTCAAAATCAGGACATAAAAAGCTTTCTCGTTTCTTGTTTTTTTTATAGCAACGTATTTAATTTTATAGATATATAATTATTTACTTAACCAGTTTTCAATTGTTGAATATTTTGCACAGTGCTAGTGTGAATAATCTTGTAGTTACATGATTTATATGTAAGTATAAGTATGTACCTGCATGAATACAAAAAGTTCCTAAGATCTGGAATTTCTAGGTCAAATGTTGTATGTATAGTTAAAACATTGATAGACTTTGCCAAATTGCCTTCATGGCTAGTGCAAAAATCTATTTTACCATCACAATATTTGAGAAACTATGGCATATTCAGAATATATATTCATTGCTGACTGTAACTCTTCCCAGATGCCCATGATACATTGTCCCTTTAATTGTATAGTTAAAAAAATATAGAACAAATGATAAAATGAGGAGAAATACAAAGTCTTGGACTAAAAATAGATATAAAAATCTTAGTTAAAAACATGAGAGACTCCTATGGGAGATTTAACTTCTGATAAAATTAAATGTTTAAATGTTTAAATTACAACTAGTAAACAATTGATGTTTAATAACTGCATAATAATAATAATTACAAATAAGAAAATGAGCACCAACAATAATAAATTTTCTTATGAAATAAGAAACTAATAGAAACAAAGTAAAAAAAATGAGCTTGCTAAAAATGAAATGAATAGATGGAATTCCACAATGTATTATATGTGAAATTAATATTTTATATTAAATTGTCATAAACTATGTCAATTTCAGTATTCAATTAACAACATAAAGGCAAACAAATAAAATATCAGTTAAAATAACTAACATTAATTATTTACAACGAGTTATTAAACACCTACTAGGTGTTAGATATTTTGCTAAGTGCAAGAATAATGGGTGGGTGGAAGGCATTTATAAAGACTGAATGAGGATGAAAAGATGTCTATCTCTTGATGTCCTGAGAATTCTCAAGTTCTCTTTAGTGTCAATACTGGGATTGTGCTATCTGTAGGAAAGGAGCTCAGATTCCAGGTGAACCTCTCCTCCCTCAGCAGAGCAGAGATGTACTTAAAAATAACCTCATGGTAAATGTTCTTGTGATGTGTGTGGGGAGATACAGGCTTCTGTGACCAGATACTCCTCTTGCTTGTCTTCTCTTCCAATTTACGGTAACTCTAAACAAACTTGTGGCACTAACTCCTGGGGCTCCCTGTGAGGTTCCTGACATCATTCAGGTATCCTTACTCTGTCCTATTTGGGGCTTCATTTCAGATCCTGCGCACTATGTTTCTGATTCTAGCCTGTTAATCTCATCCCTCCAGGGCTCACCCTACCCTAAATAAATTAACTATATTCCATTCCTCCTCCAAATAAGTTTGTTCTTATTAAACTTTTTATCCTCAGGGTTTAGCCTAGGGCTTAGAGCCTGATGCACTTGTATTTTACTATTTATGAATATACTGGAGGCTTGGTGCACAAATTCAAGCATGGGTCTGGGCCCTCGGCCTGGCTGGCGATTGAGGCCTATTAGGAGCTGGCTGGCTAGGGGGAGGGACTGTGGGAGGTTGGCTGGCTGGGGGGAGGGGCCATGATAGATTGGCCGGCTGGCCCCTGATTGGGGTCACTGGGGGGACAGCCAGGGAGAGGGGCCATAGGAGGTTGGCTGTGGGAGTGTATTGACCACCAGGGTGGCAGCTCTTTCATTGAGCATCTGCCCTCTGGTGGTCAGTGCACATCATAGCGACTGTCAACTTGTCATTCTGGTTATTTGGTCATAACAGTAGCTTTTATATATATATATATATATATATATATATATATATATATATATATATTTGCATTACTTGTCAAATCTTAACCTCCTTAGATTATAGATGCTATATCAGGTATAACAATAACTATATGTATACACACATCCAAATACAGCATCATTTTTGTATTATTTTTGATCATCTTTCTCTTTCAAACACATTTTCAAGTCAGTTCAAATAAAACTGATACCAAAGATATAATTAGCTTGCTAAGTCACTCATTCATTCATTATCAAATATTTATTAAACTCAAATTTTGTGCCAGGCATATTGTAGCTACTGCAGTGAAAATAATAGATTTAATTTAAAAGCCTAGTTTTTAAGTTCAAAGTTATATAGTAGTAGCATTTATCAAGATCCATTGTAATTTCTTCATATTTTTATGAATTTCTTATATACCGAAATGAATTCAGAAAAAGTAGAAAAAAATTAATAGATCATGGTAAATGCTACTATATAACTTTGTGTAGATAGTTATGATAATACTAGAGACCTGGTGCACAAAATTCGTGAATTGTGGGGGAGGGTTTCCCCAGCCTTGCTTGTGTCCTCTCACAGTGTGGGAGCCCTATAATTGGTCTCCCCAAAGAGGTAGGCCCCTCACACCCACCTGGGGCTCCTTGATAGATTGCCCCCCAGAGGTAGGCCGAAGCCAGGGGTCCTGCCTTCACACCTCACCAAGATGCCAGGACCCACCTCCTCGCTGTGCACTCAACATCAAGTTCCCACCCACCTGTATGTGCATGCAGCCTTGTCACACCCACCCACGGGTGCCTGCTGCACATGAAGCCTCTTGGTGATGGATTGTTATGGTGTGAGGGCATCATGGTGTGAGGGCGTGACAACCACATAGGCTTTTATTAGCATAGATATAAGTTGGATATGTAGCTTTGGATGGTAGTCAAAGGAAACTTGGTGGGTTGGGGATATGCGGAAGAGGGAGGGAAGAAGTATATAAATAACATTGGAAGTAACAGTTATGCCAATGACTAAGGAACATGATGCATTTGTGGGAGCAGAGTTGCTGGAGAGCTCAGAACAGAGTGTTGGGATGGAAGGAAGGTACAGGCCAGAGCTTGAAGGTCCTTACAATTGAAATAGGCAAGATGACTACAACAGGACAGTAATATTCTAGAAAGTTGCTCTGGCAGGAGTGAGCAAGATGGATCAGAGCGAATATACGCACAAGAGACTGCGTGTCCAAGAGGCACCATGAGCACAGAACTCTGTTGAAAATCTCTGTTGTACAGATTCACTGTAAAAAATTTTTTTTAGGAAGTCAGGAAATGAAAGGGAAACACTCAGGTGTGTTCATGAAATTATTACTAAGCAGAAAAAGAAGTTTAGAAAATGAAGGTTAGGCATGTAAAAAGGATTAAAGTTCAGAGACAAACCATTGTGTATCATATCATAAGTTCAGGGAAGTCAAAATATTCTATTTTTCCTGAAGTTTATAAAGACCCACTGGTAGTTGGAAAATGAGAATCCATTTTGATTATCTTGCAAAAGATAAGACTTCAATGGTGTCGCTGTATCATGCACTATTTCATGGTCTCTACAAAAGGGAATTACAGTTAATTGGATTAGGCTGGTCTCCACATGCTGATTGTAAGAAAAGAAAGTATAAAAGTGTAACTATTGCTAACAGGTCATATCTATCATCAACCACGGGATTTGCTTTTTTACTTACCAGTAAGATTAATTTCTTCTTTACAATCTTTCAATTTGAAGTTGTTTTAATTATCGAGTTTAGAATATTCAAAGGAAAAGGCAAACCTACTTTTAATCTACAATGTATTATTAATAATTGACCTCATTTTTTCATCTTTATGATGAGAGGAAAAGAAATGGTTGGCTTGTTTATTGTTTAGAAGATTTTTGCCCACTTAAGGTCCCTTTATAATCTTTTCTTAATTTTGACTTAATTAACCTTTTTTTTATACTGGATTTCTCTAAAGTGCTAAGCACAGAGCTACTCTTCTGGGGGTTCACAAAGATGTAGTCTCTGCTTTCAGGGAACTTAACATCCAGAAAAGGACTTGGGTCTGGATATCCCGAATGTCATTTCATGGCTAAGTGGAGTGTTAGATTAAAGCTATAAACTACTATTTAACACATAATGGAGGTGTGCTCTTCTCAGGTACTGTTCTGTTTCACATGTAATTTATTCATTTTATCCTTACATGGACATATGCTATAGATACTGTTAGTTCAGTGTTACTGATAGGGGAAATGGAGGTTCAGAGATTAAGCAATTTATCTAAATTCACTCAGGTGTTCAGTTAGAATTTAGTCAATCTGGCTCCAAGCCTGAAACCCCTGTCACTCTGCTAGCACAGAGTATGGACTGGTTCATTCTGGGTGGGGTGCCAGATGAAATTTCTCCAAGACAATGGCACTAAGGGATTCATAGGATTTGAATGGACTGAGATGGGTGAGGAAGGATGTTCTAAGCCAGGTTTGTACAGATATGGTCCTAGGACCAGCCATATCTGCATTACATGGGCCATCGTTAGAAATGCAAATTATCAAGTCATACCGCAGACCTCCTGAATCAGGACCTCCTGAGTGGATTCAGTTGGTCTCCTGTGATTTAATAAGTCCTCCAGGAGATTCTAATGCATGCTAAAGTCTGAGAAGCACTGTTCTGGCAAGCATATATACAATGGATGAAAGTTTTCTTATAGGCAAGCAGCCTCTTTATGGCTAGTGCAAAGCTGGGTTATGAAATGCAGTGAGAACTTAGCTTGGAAGTCAGTAGAATGCCTTAACTGATTTTTAGACAAGAGAGAATTATCAAAAGTTCAAGTGGGAAAATAATACCATCCAGACTATTTTATGGAGTTCAGTCAGTTGGGAATGTAATAACACATTTGGGAGGTGAGAAGATAGGAATATGCAAATTAATTATGAGGCTATTGAAATAGACCAAGTTATCATGAAGGCCAGAACAAAGTAGTGTTTGTAGAAATGCAAACAAGAGTTTGATTTCCCTTTACCTCAGCTCCTTTCATATAAAATGTAATGAAAGTAGCTGAAGTAAAGGGAAAAGAGAGTTAAATAAAAATGTAGTTTCTGTCTTAGCTGGTTTTTCTCAGTGGCTAGAGCTCTAGCCTGCAGAATGAAGAGTCCTGGATTCCATTCTGGTGAAGGGCATGTATGTACCTCGGTTACAGGCTACAGGCCCTGGCTGGAGGCAACTAATCGATGTGCCTCTCTCACATTGGTGTTTCTCTCTGTATCTCCCTTCCACTCTCTATTAAAACAAAAGGCTAACTATAGTTTCTAGCTAGAAGGAGTGGATGTGCTGATGGTCTTATACTATACACCCGAGAAAGACTAGCTAGGACTTTGTAGCCATTCAATTTGTTCTAGACAAGAAGATGACAGAGATAATCATTTTGGTTTGGGTATGTGATGACCATTTCATGCAGCAATCCAGTGGACATTTGGATATGGAACTTAGTAAAGGGGCTAAAAATTGGATAGGTCAATTTGAGAATTAATCATCATAGAAGTAAAAGTTGAATAATAATAATGACAATGACAGTAATGACAACAGAAGCCATTAATCTAGCCACTGTTGTGTGCCAGTCACTGTGATAGGCACTTTGCACCTATGATATCATTTAACTTCTACAGAAACCAAGCAAGGTAGGATTATCCACAGTTAACATGTGAAGATCTCAGGACCAGAGAAATAAACTAACTTGCTCAAGTTCATACAGGAAGTTTAGCGTCACAGTTAAGTTTCTAACCTTGTTGCCTCAATCACAAGACCACTTAAACAACAAAAGAGAAAAATGATCATATAAAAACAGGTAGAGCAAAAAAGTGCCATTTAAATTTATGTCCTGGAAGTGAGACTATAATTATTTAAGCAAACAGATACAGATGATATGAAAGAAATATCCAACCAACAATGTGGATTCTTGGCATTAATAGTTTATCTCCAATAATCAGCATCTGCACAAGTCAGCTTGCTCAACAAGATAAATCCCACCACAGTTTTGTCTCTAGAGGAGCCGCTGTAGTCTTCAGTGCACTGAACCTGTCACACTTTGTGATTTAGGTCATGTGTGCTGAAGATCCCTGGTCACTGCAAACCCAGTGCTCTCTGATGTGCTACTGATTAACAACAGTTACCACGGTATACATTTTATGGGACAAAACACATCTAATGTTGAGAGGGATGAAACACATGGAGTAATAGGTGTTTCCCAGGTTCAATGGCTGTGTCTGTGCAAAACAACAACTTCATGGTTTGCAACCAAATTGGAAACTTGGATGGTCAAGTATGGTAACCTTTCAGATTTATACTTTCTGCCTGAGTTAAAAATGTTTATAAAGACAGTATTAACTGGTGAATCTTAGCTAAAAGCATACAATTGTTTTAGGAATATGTGATACATACATACATACATACATACACACACATATATATATATATTTCTATATATATGTATGTATATATTTCTCTCTATATATGTATGTATATGTATATATTCATTTTTCTTTAATGAACAGAGAGCTATTTTTTTAAGTGGTAGAAGAGAAGGGACATAATTAATTTGAATGTGGGATTCAGCACTTGAATGAACCTCCAGTAAATTACACTTACAGGTTGTATTTATATATGAACATATCTTTGCCATGGATCTTAAAGACTAATATTTTTTATTCTATTAAGTGAAAGGCCTCTACTCTATGGCACAGCCTGTCCTTGAATCTTAACTTTACACTTCACTCAGACCCGGATTATCGCTATTCCCCCCAAAGAACTGTACTTTATAACCTCCATTCTTTGGTTCTTGCTCATTTTTTACGTAAACCATCATACCCATTCCCCTCCTTCTATTTCCTCCTACCAATTCTTTAAAGTCCAAAGGAAGCCCTCACATCCCCAGGAATCCTGCCTAGAGCAATCCACCTTTCCTTGATCTCACTTTGCTTTGAAAAGCTGAGCATTTATTGCCTATGACAGTAATTTGGGGATTAAGCATTAACAATCACTGTATTCTTTCATTGTCTCCTCCTGCCTGCTCCCCTGCAGACACCTCCTACTGGCCCAATCTAGTTGGAAGCCTTTGGCAAGAGGGGCTTTGTGGTATAGCACACCCAGGGTGGATCCTGGGCCCTGAACAGCATCCTGCAGAGTAGAGAGCAGATGTAGGGTATCAAGGCAAACAAAAGTACAAGCATGTTAGTCCAACAGTCTGTCAGTTGGAACCTAGAAGTCCAAATGCCTAGGAAAATATGTCAGCATCTCAAACCAGTATAACTTGATTGTGAATTTTTGTAGAAACTTTCTGGGTGGGGATGGGAGGGACAAAATCTTTTGTGTAAGGCCATTCCTAACATCCTTAATCCCATAAAGAAACACATGTACATGCATTTATTTCAATGTGTAATTATTGACATAAACACAGCTGCTCTCTATGTTAAAGGAACATTAAGCTCACAAAAGCATGGAAATTCCTACTTAGAGTGTCTACTCCATCCTTAACATGCCTTGTTGTGCCCAGATGCTGCATGTAGTTTTGCACCATTTAAAAGGTTGATGTACAAAAGCAAAAAGGTGGCATAAAAATTAACTGGAGAGAGGATTGAGCCATGTAGAGCTGTCCCATTCTTAAATTTTATTATGCTCTTATCTCCATAATGCCTAGACACAACCAAACAAATTAAGAATTAAAGAAGTGATCATTTGACTGCAGGTTTTTGGAACCGGGGGCGGAAAAGCTATACATGTAAAGATACACAAGACACGTGTAGCCAAAACAGAAGAATACTGACATTGTGTAGTTTATGTGAAACTTAAAATAAACAGAGATTTAAACTTCCCTTTGGATGGAGAAATACAGAAAAAGTTGCTCACAACAAAGCAATTGACAAGAAAGATAGCATCTGCTTTTCTGTCTATTCAAGCTGAAGTTTTTCATTCTAAATGCAAGCAATGCTTCCCAAGTTAACATAATTAACTCGTGACAATCCTGCAACATCGTAATATAAGATACAGATGGAAATCCAAAGCTTTAAAAATGTCAGCTAACTGCATCAGGATTATCACTTCTTTTAAAGT
Source organism: Vespertilio murinus (assembly GCA_963924515.1). Classification (NCBI taxonomy): domain Eukaryota; kingdom Metazoa; phylum Chordata; class Mammalia; order Chiroptera; family Vespertilionidae; genus Vespertilio; species Vespertilio murinus. The sequence goes on along the minus strand of OZ004711.1, from coordinate 22,827,749 downwards.
GAGCAAGCCATAATGCTAATTAAAACAGGTGTTTTTTTTTCAAAGCCTTTTGCATGTTATAAAATTACAACCAGGGTTACTTATTTATTAGTCTGCTGTGAAACATACATCTTAGAAAAAAAGGGATCTGTGAAAACAACAAAGTAAAAAGATAAGGAGAATGACACTCAGCACTGCTTTCTGACACAATAGAGGACCCATTGTTCAATTAGTTAGTAATTTCTGCGTGACTACTTGACAAAATCTACTAATTGTTAATCTTCTACTAACTATTGCTTTGCATAATTAATTATATTCAAATAAAAACAACAAAGACATGTGGGGCAGTTGCCCTTTCAAGAATGTTATTTTTTTCCTCCACAAACTGGTTCTGCTTACTGACAATATTTCTAGTATGAAAAGATATTAATCTCACAGGAGAAAAACACATTAAAGAGTTCGCATACTCTGTCTTGTGTCTTGCTCACAGAGCACAGTCCCACCGGCCCACCCCCTCCACCACCACCAAGGACCCAACAAAAAACCCTAAAATTACTGACTGCTTCCCACAAATCCATCCTCAAGCAATTCATAACAGCCGAGAGCCCTTTGAGTTGGGATATTTCATATTAATTTAGCATTGCTTAAAATTCAGACTAACCCGTCCAGAGGTCAAGCATCATTCATCATTAGTTGAAGTGACATTTTCAACCCCTCATATAGCAGCTGCTGAGAAGTGGAGGAGGGAAAGGTATTCTTTGGGAGGAAAAAAACAAGATTCAGAACACAATCCTTGTTCTATCCACAGCAGAGAAAACAAGGTGCCTCTATGTCAGCATGGATAATATGCTTAACTTTGGTGATGTCATTCTCCCCTAACCCCAGAGTCACCGAGCACAGGGCAGCTGCATTCCGCCACTTAGGAGTTCTAGTGGAGATCAGTATTAACCATTTTAGATGTAAATGAAGGCCTTTAGTGGGGCGGAGAACATAGCTTTGTGAGCTGAAATGATGATTTATATCGGAATCCTATCTTGTTTTTGAGAGATTGCAATTTGTTAACAAGGCAGCCCTTGTTCATGTGGCATCCTCCAGGCATAAAAAATTCTGGGAAGCTGAGTGCGACCACTTTTGCAATTGCAAAACAGCATTCCAAGGCTTTGCAGCCAACAGGCTGGCCAAGTCAGAGCCTATGAAGCTTCATAGTTACAAATGAAAGATCGCTCTCTTTTGTGGGATGCCTCCCTTTCTCTGAAACATTAAGGTCAGACAGGAAATGGGAGCAATTAAAATGAAAATGCAATCAGAAAAAGTAGATAACTGGTATTTTAATGACCAGTAATTCACAGGGCTTTTGATAATGCATAGATGTTTGCAAAATTATAAGACATCTTTGGGTTCTAAAATATCAGGATATTTGCTCTAGGAAGCAAAGTCTATCTGGCAAGTATTCACAGCCCAAAGACAAGCATTATAAAAAATACTAATGACAGAGGAGAGATGCGGAGGTTTTTGCTAAGGGTCTCGTCTTTCTTTGAGTTGCCTTCTCAGATTCTGCCCCACCTGGTAGAATTTTGAAAACAGTAGAATTTTGGTGCTATTTCTCTTCTTGAGTTAGAGCCCTCTGACTGAAAGGTATCTGTAGTGATTATTTATGTTGTAGAAGATAACCATTTTCTAAATTAAAAAAAAAAATTAACACTAAGAAAGACTGAGGTTTCATATTGGGAAAGAAAGTAGTTTCAAGGAATCTTATACCATGATGATTTATGTGAATTTGAATTATGTATATAGTTACGATTCTGTTGTATTATGGCACATAAAACTCATATAATGCAGTATTTTCTTTTTTTTTCTTAAAAAAATATATTTTATTGAGTTTTTACAGAGAGGAAGAGAGAGGGATAGAGAGTTAGAAACATCGATGAGAGAGAATCATCGACCAGCTGCCTCCTGCACACCCCCTACTGGGGATGTGCTCATAACCAATGTACACGCTCTTGACCAGAATCGAACCTGGGACCTTTCAGTCCTCAGACTGATGCTCTATCCACTGAACCAAACCAGTTTCAGCTAATGCAGTATTTTCATAGTGACTTTCCTGATATTACTTAACCTTCTCATCCACTATGTTTGGCCAGAAGAATACATATTCTTAAGAAGCAAGTGGAGTAAATAATAGCCTATGACAAAGCAGGGGAGATCACAGGTCCTTTGGATTCTTACACATATGGTCAGAGCCTGCAGTGGTCCAATTTTTAGATTTGACCCTGAGGAAAATGTACACCTTTTACTTACATCAAAACCATATGGGATTTCTGGCATTGAAAAAGTTCTTTACAAAGTAAGCTTTAAAATTGGATATGAATGTCTCATATACAAGCTAACAAAAAGTAGAGGCTGTCCGTACACAATGGTTCAAGGACCATGGTTAATTCCCAATGTCTTTTCTATTTCACTGTTAATTACTCTGATATGGACTGAGTGCACACAGAGATCAAACTGGGGTGTTAAATAGGTAATTATCTGGATAATTTAAGAAATTATTTTTACTAAGCTACTGAACTAATTGAAGCAAAGAGTGATAATAAATAATGCTAATCTGATGCATCACAAATAAAACATTCTCAATCCAATCTCTCTTTCAAAAATCACAATTATCTGGGAAAATGTAATGAGTTGGTATTCCACACACTCTACAGGACAGTAAGTGGAGTTCAAAGAAATAACTACATAAACATTGTCAATGGGAGAGCCAGGATTTGAACCAGGTCTTTGAATAACAATTTTCTTTTTATTGTACAATTATAACATCATTGGTACTATTTAAATCAGCTTTCCATTGTATTGTTAAACCATATCTATGGTGAACTATGAAGAAAGCATCAGGGATAAAATCAGCCTAACCATTTCAAAGTCAAAACACAGGTAGTTTGAAAGTTACAGAAGAATGGTTTTAAGGTAGGTCTTAATTAGTTCCCTGTGGCCCATCAGTTCCATCTCCTTATCCTGGAAGACACAAGTGTCATTACATTAAATGCCCTGAATCTGCTTTATAGCAGTGTATGTTGGCATAATTGTTAGTTCAGGATCACTTACTACTTTGTCCCTTCCCATCCTCTCCCCATGGGATCTATCATATTTCCAATGCCTGGGAATCTTACACTCCTTAGACATTGTACAGTGCCTTGTTTCTGTGAATTTAGGCAAGTAAATTTTACCTTCTTCCCTCAGGATTATGCTTCTCCCCCTTGATATAAAGTCCTAGTGGAAGATAATGCCAAATAAAAAATGTTTTTCAGGCTAGAGTTCAGCTCTAGAGCCAAGGTGAATGGAGCAGGAAGGAGCTGAGTCAGACCTCATATAGTCTTGGCTCTGTCTCTGAGTCTCCCAGCTTTAGTTGCTGGGTTGTTATGAGCAATTATGACAGAAAAATATATGTAAAAACAATCTATAAAACTGTAAAATATTATGATATATAAGGCATCATTACTACTCCAATCTGTTCTTCACTGGAAAAGATATTCTTGAGAGAGAGGGCATTTAGGAACAAGCACAGAGCAGAGTTTTAAGGATGCATGCCACATTCTAGAGAATGAAGGGAGTCTGAATGACACTGTTTAGTTGCAAGAAATTATATTCCCCATCATTTAATTTTAATGGGAAAATATAACCTCCAAGTATAGAATGGATCAAATCATGGTCTTCATTATGAAGCCGCACCTAGAAATATTTATTTGGGAATATCTCAGTAGATATCTAGATATAATACTTTCTCTAAAAGGGTATTTTGTATAAATAAATTCATATTGCCTAAATGCTAATGATCTAAAGTTTGAATTTTATAATTGTATGACATTTAAGTGACACAATAGAGGAGAAGCTAGATAAACCTTGGAAAGCCAAATAGAGGGAGTCCCCCAGGTAATAACTGTGATGATTCTTCAGATCTGATGATGCTTCAGATGCTTGAAGAACAATGTAGAGGCACAGACACAATCAGGGCTATCCACACAATTCCACCCGTTTTCTTGTAAGGATCCCTGATGGGGGATCTTGGAAAATCCCAATGCTACAATTTAATATGAATTTTCAATTTAAGGAACAAGAAACAACCAGGCTCAGAAAAGCGGGTCTTTCCAACAGCTAGAATAAAACTCTGCGTCGGAGCCTACTAGTACTATCTGCGGCCGTCTTCTGTCTAACCTTCAATGTTAAATCTTATATTCAATGCAACCACTACTGTAAGAGGTTCTTTTGCAGTCTAATGGATCTCATTGTCAGGAAATGGATTTTGATATTCAGCCAAAATCAAGCTTTCCAGAAACAAGTTTTATTTGCACATTTCCCTCCTTTAATATTTATGGCTAATGTAGATATTTCATTTACGGGCTTCTTTTTTTTTAAAGCTTCAAATTGGTAGATGAGGAAAGAAAGAAGAGTTTATTCTTTTTCTTTTAGGATTTCTTTCCCCACCCTCACCCCCACCCTTTTTTTTTTAAATCTGCAGTAAACTGAACTGCTAATATGGATGGCTACTTCTCCACCAGTAAATCTTTACAAAGAGAAGCAACACAGATAGGTGGGAATATTTGACCAGTACCTTGCAAGAGCCTCGGCTGAAAGTTCACCAAACAAACTAAATCTGTCAGAAGACTACTTCAACTTCAACAGCTTTAAGATTCTTTGTATTGCCATCATTCATTGGTAACTGGGGAGTTTTTATAGCCTTTCAAATCTCAGAGTCCTTTCAATCACTAGATGCCTTAAAGGGACAGAAGGCCTTAAAATGTGCTCCGATCTCCCTAGCTGCAAAAGATACATAGACAGAGGGGGGAAAAGTCAAACAACAATACAAAAAGCATTAATGCAAAGAACAGTGGGGTCTCTCCCTAATTTGACTTTCTCTACAGGTGGCCTGCAGCTGCATCCAAACAGGTTACTCCATCGCCTTCCCATGAGCTTGACAACAAAGTGCTATCTGTATTCTCAAGAATACATTTAGTGGCATAGACTGATTCAGGTCTAAAAATAAGAAAAAAGCATTTTTCCTGCATAGCCTGAGGTAACTCTGTGCACCAGCAGAAGACAGTAGCACTCTTGTCTTCCTGGCTGTGCCGGAACATAAAGGAATCAGAAACCTTCTTCACATGACTCAAAGAGGCCCAGGGCCAGCAAGGAGTTGATTCATTCTATTTACATCCCTGTGAGTCCCGATGACTACATACAGCAGCTGGGCAGGCAAAATCAATAAGGAATATTCTGTTTTCAATGGACAAACTACACATACAGATCTTGGAGATTAATATACCTGTTTAGATAAGTATACTTTTGTGCAGGACAACATAATGGCGAGATAGGCAATATGAGGATATACTTATTTGGTTTGGGATAAGAATAATTGATTAGACCACCTTTACTAATCATTTAACCACCCTGCCTGAGTGGTTACTTGGTGATGAAATTAAAAGGAGAAGCAAAGCCAGAAAAATGCTTATATTGAACAAGTAATCCTCCTAAAATTGATTTATAATCTATGTATTAAATGCCTAAATAATATCTGTAAAATCAGTTTTCCAAGAACATTGCGTTTTGTATTGAACATTGACACGTGAGGAAGTTTATTTCTGTAGGGTTTTCCATCCTCCTGTCTTCTCCCTCCCTTTCTTTTTGTTATTCCATTTCCTCTGATATCTCTAGAGCATGTATTCATTCTTTCTTTCTTTTATGAAATTTCTACTCTCCCTCAATTTGTCAGGCTGATTTAGAAACAAATCGGTAAAAGGTGATCTGCTTACTCACCTTCTGCCAAGAAAAAAACCTGCTCCCTACCCCATCGTCTCTGGAACATAGCTGGATTTCACTCCCAGAGAAAAGCAGAGCCTCTTTGAGATATGTTTAATCTCTTCTGACTAGCAAGTGTGAATCTCCACTCTCCTTCTGAGTACAGGTCTTAAGAATAATTTTATTTGCTCAATTGCTACAACTCCAGAACTGTCTCCTTCTTAAACTTTTGATAGCTCTGCATTTTCCTGTCCCGTTAGCAAGCCATGCAGTGTTATTTTTGTAGCATGTGTACATGACAACCATTAGCAAAAACTTTTCTCTACTTTGGGTATCCAGATGGTTCCAATTTCTTTCCTTATTTCTCTTTAAACCTCCACCTATATTGTTTTATGAAGATATATTATTTTCAAATACCTCATAATAACATACTTTTGTTGATGCATGCCAAAAAAAAGGCTAGTTGATTTGCCTTTTGAATTCAATAAAGAGGGGAAAAAAGAATGAATTTAATAATGATTAATGAATGCCTTACTATTTCATGTTATATGAGAAAAATCTGAAGAATATATTTTGTAAAAGGGTAAGATATATGCCCGGTAGTCAATGTTAATTGTTCTGTGAAGGCACATAAATGGGGCTGGGGTAAGATTAACAAGTCACTCCCAAAGAGAGTCACAAACAATTGAGTGGATAGAGAAAAGAAAAAAGTCTAAGCTAAGCTCTGCAACAGTTTTCTCATTTTAAGTGAGACACACTTAATAGAATGTAGTTTGACAAAAGGCTTTTAAGAATCAGGATGGCAAACTTTAAATCCTGTACCATACAAAATCTTCAGCACCAGATGCCATAACGATGTTAAACTATATTATCATGATTAGGATAGGAAAGACAAATAGTTGCCAGAAAAAAAAATGAGTCTCCAACTTACTTTAATAGACTAATCATGAACAACAGGCTTGAAATGGTAAAGCCCTGCTGTCAGGCAGCCTCCTCCCTCTCATATTTGAAACTAGTAACATTTGCTTGATTATTGGTCAATGCTAATTTTTAAGGTTTATGAATACTGCCTGTATCAGAGAAAACAGACCTGTATTCTTAACTTATCCTATTGCCTTGCACTTCCTAACTTCCTCTGGCAAGAAAGCTTCTAAGATTAAGAACAGTAGAGATTTTGAAGAGATACTAGTACAGGCTATCAGGAAAATATTACAAACTCATGAAATTGAAATAAATATAAAGAAAACCACTTTGTAAAACAAATGTTAAAGGTATAAGGAGGAAATGAGAATTGTGCTTGAAGCATAAGTAACACAAGTTATTGAGATTCCTTCAAACCTAGCACTTCCAATATTCTAAGCCAATGTTTCCCAAACTTTTGACATATGTGTACCCCTTCTATAATTTTCGTAACGCTGAGTTCCTCTCGTCAAAAAAAAATGGATGCATTTTAATAACAATAAAAATATATTTATTTTTTCTTTTTTTGGTACATACACAAAATAATAATAAACGAAAAATAAAATTATTCATAATAAAATATAAATAAAAGTTATATTATAAATAACATTTATTTGCACACCGGACCATCTCACGCCTCACAAGACTGTCTTGACTTGACTCATGAGAATGTAAAATTAGGCGCAGCTAAGCACGGTGCAGTGCATATCCCCACCAAACTCCGGAGCAACGCGTACCCCCACCAAACTCTTCCCGTACCCCTGGGGGTACGCGTACCACACTTTGGGAAACACTGTTCTAAGCCATAGAGACCAATCTAGGGGCTTCTCTACAGTCATTAACATTCTCCAGCCAAACTGCCAAAACCACCGCTTCAGTACTGGGACTGGCAAACTACGGTCCTTGGGCCAAACTTAACTCATGACACATACAGGTAACTTATTTTTGAATCCGTTCATGCTTTAAATATGACATGCTTCAAGATATGTCATTTGTATAGGTGCAATTTTAAAGTGATATTTTTATATGTTTTTCTTAATTCTTAGCAAGTACATATTTTAGAATAAAGTAAATACAATATAATAAAAATGTTTGTTGGTGCAGATGAAGTTTTTACCCAAGATCACTTGTCAATTCACCGAAACCATCTCAAATGCTGCCATAGCTGATAGCATTTACCTTACTATAGACAAGGACTTTAAAGGTCAGTTTTTGTGACAATTGATTTAATCTACTTTATAGAACTCAAAGCTCCTTCAAGATACTGGGCAATTTCACACAGTGTAGTTCAACAAGATGAGATTTGTAAAAGCAATTTAAAGGAGGGAAGAACCATATAAGGCAGTAGTGGTCAGAGTTGTGACACTAGTAGTAGATGGAGGTGACTAATAAGTATTTGCTGGGTGAATTAAATATTGGCTGCATTTGGAACTATGATTTTAAGAGTTTTAATTGCTGAAAAGAATATCCTGAAGATAAAATGTCTATTACTGGTATGAAAGACTACTGAGATGCATATAATATGAATACTCCACTGGTTATGCAATGCTTGGAATTCAAGTGGGAGTTTTACTCATGGGAGAAATACTGTATGTGGCCCAGTGACTGAAAGATAATAGGAACTATTGAAGATGGAGATTTTTTTCCACTTGGTCCTGGGCACAGAATCAAAATCTAAGTTTAACTTGGTGATATTTAAAAATGCATAACATGCAAAAGTCTGCAATCATTCTGTTTCTCAGCTAGTGAAAATAGAAGTCTACAGCATAGTATGTGTCAATTTTGAAAATATAGCCAAATCAGGCCGACAAGAAAAATCTGAAGTAAATAACTTCATCCATGTGTACAGTACCACCCATGACTCTATGCCAAATTCACTTCAAGTTCCCTTCTTCAGCAACTTCTTTTTTAACATGTGCCTGGAGCTATTAACTCTCTGAAGTGTTGATGAGAATGGGAAAGCAATGACTCTCATGGTTATGTTAAGGGGACATTTAAAATTCAACAGTATGTGAAAGGACCAGCTTCAGCTTGAAATAATCTGCTAAGAAAAACACCTGAATTTTAAGTGAACAGTTTAGTCAGTTAAAATTCACCAGACAGATACACATGATAAAAAATAGGAAAATAGCCAGGCCAGTGTAGCTTAGTGGTTGAACATGGACCCATGAACCCAGGAGGTCAATTTGATTCCCTGTCAGGACACATGCTGGAGTTGTGGGCTCAATCCCAAGTAGGAGGTGTGCAGGAGACAGTTGATAAATGATTATTTCTCATTATTGATGTTCTATTCCTCCCTCTCTTTCCTTCTCTCTGAAATCAATAAATACTATCTATATATTAATGAGTGAAAAGTGACCCATGTCTACCAGTAGAAACAGAATGGGGCTAAAATAAGTTAGTTGGGACATTTATGATGAATTCTAACTGTATTAAAATATTAAAAATATTTTATTTTGGATGAAAAGTATTTTCTGGCCTCTGAGGCTTATTTTCCAGGTTTGGTAGTGATGCCTTCATTTCTTTATCATCTATTATTTGTTTCTAACTGGCAATCTTTTCATTGTAGTTTTGTTACCACAGAAATCATTTTTTTTCTCCTAACTTTGAAACACTCAAATGGCTCATTCTAAAATTTATTTTTGAGAGAAATGTCAATTAATAGGAACTTACAGGTGTACAAATGTTTCTCAGGTACATTATTCTCTACTGGTGAAAAAGTTATTTAAGCTATCATTTATGGACAGCAAGAACACCATTGAATGTCTGTGTTTATTAAAATGATTTGTTGCTGTTCTTCTAAGGGGAAGAATTCTGTGAATAAAGCAATAATTTTCTTAATAGCTAGCCTTCCCTCCCCAACCCAGAATACATTGCTTATATTCTGTTAGCTGTGAATATTTTGCTTTCAAGGATGTACATGGACCCCTTTTTCTTTAAGACTCAAGTTCACCTTTTAAAAAGCAATATTTTTATTAATAATAATGGGAATTTGTATTGAATTGCTTACATTGGTTAAATACATAGTTTTCAAATATAATTCTATAATGCATTATCTGTATATTGTTTTGTGTTCACCACCCACAGACAAGATTCCTTCCACCACCATTTATTCCCCTTTCCCCCTCTTCTACTTGCCCGACTCCCTTTCCCTCTTGTAATCACCATACGGCTCTGTGTCTACAAATTTTTTGTTTATTTTGCTCAGTCCCTTTACCTATTTCACCCAGCCCCCAGCCTCAGCCTCCTATTCTCTCCCAAAATATCATTCCTCTATTCTCTTTTCTTGTGCCCAATATATTTCTTAGGATTTCTATCTTCTAAAGGCTGGCAGCATACTTTTTATTCTCAACAAAAATAAAATAAAACTATCTCTTTCCATAGACACATTCTGGCTATTAGTGGACATATAACACAACACAGTGGCCTAGACATTTTAACATGTGTGTTTCACTCAATATATTCTTTACATATATCCAGAATTATTGAAGACCTTGCAAGTTGTTACTTTGTTCACTCCCTTACCAACTGTATATTCTATTTTTGAACAAATTTTATCTGTGTCTAGACTTTCATTATACACTCCACAAGCTTCTCATTTTTATAATTATTTAGAAAGGAAGGGAGAGGGAGAGAGAGATAGAAACATCAATGTTGAGAGAGAATCATTGATCAGATGCCTCCTGCATGCCCCCTACTGGAAATTGAGCCCAAAACCCAGGCATGTGCCCTGACTGGGACTTGAAAGGTGACCCCCTGGTTCAGACATGTGGATGCTCAACCACTGGCAGGGCCAGACTCCTTATTTTTCAATAGAGTTTTGCTTTATTTACCCACAAGTTTAGATGTTCTTTGCTAACCTTTTCTTATTGCATTTCAGATATTCCTTCTGGACTAATTTAATTTCTATTTGAAATGCATCCTTATATTTTCAAGAGAGTCTGTTGATATTAAGCTCTCAGATTTGTTTGCTTGAGAATGTGTTTCTTTTGCTACTGATCTAAAAAAATATAGACACACATTATTAGTTTGAATATTATTTTCTCAGGTAACTAAATGCTATTTACTTACTAAATCTACCTTTTCCACATTTCTGTGCCATATTTCAAGTTAAAAATTCTTGAGGTTAAAGTTTCTCTCTCTCTCTCTTAAATTAGATATGGGGGAAAAACAATAGGAGGGAATTATTAGGCTGATTAAATGCTCCTTCCTATTAAGCTGGTGACAAACATTTTAAGGGATACCTAGACTGAATAGTTCTTATGATTGGCTTATTGCTTCCTTCTAGAAAGTTCAAATGTGGGCATTTCCTCATAAGCTGGATTAAAGATAGATTTTCTACCAGTATCTGCATTTGTATTAGCATCTGTAGGCACACACACACACACATACACAATAAATTATAGTTTTTCCATAGGTCTTACAAAGTATCAATTTTATATTTTTATGTCTTTACTAATCCATGCACCAGTAGCTCTCTGCAGGGCCTGGCCACTCCTTGCCCATTGCCCAGCGGCTCTTCTCTGCCTGGAGGCCCATCATCAACGGGTTGCAAAATGCTTGCCTCATCACCACAGCAACGAAGCAAGCATTCTGCCAGGCTGCTCACACTGCCTGCTCTTAGTGGCTGACACCCCCAGGACTGGGGAGCTCTGGTGGGACTGAGAGGACTGGGTGCCACCATTGTGTGGCTATGGGCACCACCATCATTGTGATAGAGTGACAGTTAATTTGCATATTACCTTTTTATTAAATAGGGTTATCATATTTCGTATTTAAGTAAATCAACTAAGTGATAAATTCTGGGGTCTAACGTGTTTCCTGAATCGCAAATTAATTCTCAAAAATTCTTCATATCGTTTATATTTTTGACATACTTAGTGGATGTGTATTACAGTGATGATTGGAGGGAGGGGTAGGAAGAGGACAAGGAAAGGAGAGACCTGTTTAAATTAGTAAGAAAAAAAATTATAGTCAAATTGAGATAATTTAGAATAGCATTCTTAATGTATTGTTGAGAGTGATAAATGGTTCTTTGTGGGATTCCTTAGAACATCTGAGTTAATGATTAGCAATGAAGGTTTTACAGTTAGAAACCACATTTGTGGAGACAAACAAATACTTATAAAAATAATGAAGAATCCTTAAAAATGCTCTTGGAATTTTGGAAGTATTTTTTAAAAGACATAAATAAGGTAACATCAATACATTCTATCTCAGATATACGTGAATAATTAATCAGTGCACCCTAAATTATTTTAAAGAATGAAACAGAATATTCTAAATAGCCTGCTTAATTATTCTAAATGCAGATAAGGGCACTTTTCAGTAAGGGTTAAAAAAAAGCCAGCCCAAGGGAAGCCAGCCTGTGTCCAGGGTGCTTGCTGGCAGCCAGAGGAGGGAAGCCCGGGTCCCAGGTGCTGGAGGGAAGCCAGTGCCAGCAGCTGGGGGAAGGAAGACCTACTTTTGCACAAATTTTTGTGCATCAGGCTTCTAGTTAAAATATAAAGGCTCTTGTTTCTAATTTCAGTAGAAAGTTTGGTTTCATACAGGGGGTGACAATATGGATTGAAAAGATTCTGCTCAGATGTAACAATCTAGATGATTCTCTTCGTATTGACTCAACCTAAACATTTCATTTCAGTATGAACCAGACCATAGCATTTTCCCTTAGCAAAGCCACATTTCCATCTAGGGACTACGTTTTAATTCCTGGCATAATCTGGATGCTACATAACCCTAAAGTGTAGAATCAATACCATCTCCCTGATTGGTACAAAGCAGGGTGATTTGGGAAAACATGATTCTCTATTGAAGTAAACCAAAATGTTGCTCTCCCCTTAAAAAATTATTTTTTACATAAAAAGGAATGCCTAAAAACCTCAAATTAAGACTTAATTTTAATATAAGGGGTGGATCTTGATTGAAATATTATATTCCATGGAAAATATAAGACTTTTAAAGATTCTTTATAGTTTCTGTCTTCATATTTGTGAGTTTCAGATACTTTTCTGAAAGTGGACTTTAGAAGAATATAAAAAATGAGAGTACATGGGAAATATGCTTCTTAGGGGGTAGGGGGTGAAAGACATCCTGAAGAAAGGACTAGTGAGCAAAACATTGAAACAAATTTCTCCTTCATCCCAATCTTACCAAGGACTGCCCCAATATTCATGCATGTATTCAGTTCATTCATTGATTTGACTAGCTTTAATTTGGCACCTGCTGTGTTCCAGACAGTACTAGGCATTGGGGGAACAAAAATGAACACAATGTATTTTCTGTTTTTAATACCCTTATTCCAATGGAAAGGGTAGAAAACAACAATTAAAATATATAATGGCAGCCCAGGCAGCATGGGTCAGTGGTTGAGCATTGACCTATAAACCAGGTTATGGTTCAATTCTTAGTCAGGGCATATGCGGGCTCAGTCCCCAGTAGGGGTTGTGCAGAAGGCAGCAGATCAATGATTCTCTCTCAACATTGGTTTCTATCTCTCTCTTCCTCTCTGAAATCAATAAAAAAATATTTTAAAAATACACAGTGACAAATATTTAAGACTTTAAGGCATTCCACTGGAGGATTATGTAAAATGGAGGACTCCATTTATCTATAAACTACTTTTTGGACTTAGAATCTTTATATGATAGGGATATGAGAAGATACTTATTTCATCAATGAGAGAGAAATACCCATCAGCTGCCTCCTGCACACCTCCTACTGGGAATGTGCCCGCAGCCAAGGTATATGGCCCTGACCGGAATCGAACCTGGGATCTTTCAGTCGGCAGGCCAACACTCTATCCACTGAGTCAAACTGGTCAGAGAAAAGCTTAAAATATTTTAATATCTGGTCAAGTCAGCTGCTCTGACAGCAATTGACTTTGAATGTCAAATTTTTTCACTCCAGAATGTAATGGTTTTAATAAGGTTGGGGATGATATAAATCTAAACAATGTTTGAATAAGTATTTACCAATTTAATTTTTTATATTTTGGTTAAAGAGGGGCATCTGTATCTCTAAATACAGTTTTTCACCATGGGCATGAAGGCAGGAACACTCTTCATTTTATGAATTATAATATATCTTGACACAATCCAGGGAATTTGAAGGTAAACTTGACACTTCATCATTTGCTTGCACAGTTGTGTCTTTTCCTACAACTGAACAACTTAAGCAGGGGGTGATTATAGATGTTAACTTTGACGGTGCTGACATTTGTCACCTTATGTCAAAACCTTACCATTATTTAAGCATATTTGTGGAAGGCCTTCCTGATTGTTCAAAGCACAACCTAGAATCTGAAATGTACAGGCTCCTGTAACATTTGCTCCATCAGCAATCAACACATCAGCTTTCCTCTGAGAGGTAAATATTATGTGTCATGTTCCATAGGGGAAAACATTAAGAACTGCCATGCCATGGTCTTTGATAATTTTTGTTCTGTTTTCTCTTGGCTTTAGAGGTTACTTACATCAGAAAGGAAATAGGCTGTGAATTTCTCTTTGTCCTTCATCAATCAAAGCTGATCAATTATAAGGCCCGCGAACCTGGATCACAACTCCAAGCTGCATGGTCATATTACACTCATATTATTACTAAAAGCCACATCTATATTCCAAACTGGGATACTATAACCCCTTTGTCATTTTCCAATAAAAAGACCATACCAAATAGGCCGAGCACACCGTAATTAGCAGCTGGCAGAGAAAGCTGTAAATCTGTACGAGTTCTGAACGATTTGCTTACATTGTTGCTTTGTTGACAAATGATGCTGTACATGTTAATGTTCCTGAAATGTCCCCATTGCACCTGACGTGCCAATAAATGCCAGCCAGCTGTATGAATTATGGAAATAAGATTTTTGTTTATGAAGGTATCCCAGACATTTATTTTACAGCATTCCTCTCGACAGATTTAATGTCTGGAGTTACATTGAGAAGATATTTGCTACCTGACATAATGGATAATGGAAACTTTAAAGGCTCTTTCTTCCTCCTTTTAATGATGAGATTAATACATCCACACACGCACACATGCACACACATATATATGTATTTTAACATTTACCTTTTGACATTACAATTCCCTCTTAATTTTCTAAGCATCACACATTCTTGCTCAAGCTAAATAAAGTATCAATCTCCAATTCAGACTATTAGGGGTAAATATTTATAATTATATACTGGTAATTTTTCACATCTATTCCAGTCATTATTTTAAGGTATACGTGCTTAGTATAAAAATATTTTGTAGGAATTGTATTATTTTGCATTTGCAAATACATTATTTTGTTTTTAGTTTAAGAGAGCTTTGCTTGTGAGTATTTCTTTTTATATATTTTCCAGGAGTTAGTATCCAATAAATAGTTTTATCTCAATATACTTTAAAATAATATATTATATGACTGGGGATCCCATGAACTTTGCCTCATTGCCCATTGTATCATATAATCCCTTTATTCAGATGAGAGATTTAATTAATTCGGTATTATTAAAGAGCTCTGACATGAGATAAAAATTACCTGATCTTAAAATAATCACAAAATAACCATTGGTTCTAAATCCTATAAACATGGCAATAAAATAAATTAAACCATACTAATGTAAAAGCCTTTCTCTTTGAATATGAAAATGAAATCTATAATTCCCAGATGTGAATGCCAATCTTCTCAAGTTTTAATCTTTAAAACATCTGTGTATAGAGGCTCACTATTGTCTAAATTATTCAACTTTGCCACAGTTCAAAAGGGGCTAGAATTATGATTTCTAGGCTCTAAGTATATTTTTGTTTCCTGCTTCAATGTGGAGGAATGGATTGAATCCATACCTAGAACAGATGATAGTGTGTGGCCAATATTATTTTTGAATTTGATCATCCATCTCCAAATTATTTTCCATACACATGGTGTGTGATTTAGGAAAGAGCCAATGAGTAAAGGATAATTAATTGGTCCTCTCTGCATGATTTTTCACCTGGGTTAAATTGTTCAGTTGATTTTTATATATACTTTGTCCACAGAAATGTCTGATACTTTCCCATCTCCTTTTCAAGATGTCCAAGCTACCTACAGTTTCAGGAAGCCTTAGGAAAAAAAAGAAAGCCTCTTTATGGAACTTTGAACAATGGTGCCTTAGGGATGATTAACATATAAATAGGGAGGAAAGTCAAATCACCTTTGTGACCAAAGGCAATTCCCTTCAAATGTTTCCTTCCCCACAAAAGAATCCAGATGGCAAAAATGATACTTAAATAAATGCTGGCTACAGCTCAATTCTTCTTGCTCACATTGGCTTCAAAAGACACTCACATTTATATATTAACTGTTTCACAGATTTTGTGCAAAGTGTAAGCTATGTGTCCATAGGCCTATTGTGTTCAAAGAGTTAAGTCTCCAAATCTTGGCATAGCTGCTCAAAGGAGGATTAAGGGTAATGTGCTACAGAGGAACTGTGTAGGGAGACCTGGACTATATCTCTCTCCTCAGTATACCTGCACAAGGGGAAATGCAGGGATCCAGACTCCACTCCTCATGTTCTCTTTCACATGCATGGCATTCATTGAAACTAATGGGAAGGAAATTATAGTCGTCTCACAGGTCTCTTAACTACAGGTTTCTGTGTGGATAAATTTAACTTGTCAAGGTTTCTTACAGAATGACACAACAAAAGTCAAATAGTCAACTAAGAATAGCAGAAAATTCTAACAGTATTCAATTCCCCAATTCCAGTTAAATAAAACCAGATACATCATAGGCAAAGATCAGGGTTTCACTGGAGATTTTCCAAAATGAAACTGTAATTTCTTACTGAGTTATAAAGTTAAACACACGCAAGTAATAAATATCTGAAAAAATTAAGATAGTTCACCTAATTATATCAAAGTATAATTTAAAAATTTAATAAGTAAATTTATAGTATGATACATTAGGATTGACATTAAAAAATTAAAAGAGGGAATAATTGAGTGGTTATCTGACAATCATTCAGAAAGAGTATATTTCTAGGAAAGACTTAATATAATAGCATTCATATAGAAAAATGAATAATGCTGATTTATCTGGACAAAGTGAAAAAGAATGTTTCTTTAAATAGAAACCCTTTTCAAAATAGTCAAACATTTTTATCCCAGCAACACTTTGCAGAATAATAAAAAAATAATCATTAATCTCATTTGCCTTTTATATCAAAACTTCACAAAGAAGGAAATGCTGTTAAGTTTATGTTATAATTGAGAAAGCAGAGTCCTAAGATGTTTTAACTTATTCAAGACTGTGTCACTCTTACATAGCAAGGCTCAAATTTATACCAAGGCACTATCATTCCAGAACTCACAGTTTAAAGCCCGTATTATTTTGTGCCTAGAAATGAAATGTAGTGATTATCAAATCTAATTTTCAGAGTTAACGAATGTGTTTTAAAAAACTATTAAAAAATGAAAAGCAAAGCCAAGTGGTTTGGGGAAGGAGATCCTCTGGATATAACAGCAGTTGTTAGGAAAGGATACATAGCAAAAATAATTAATATAGTAATTGTAAACAGTGAGTTAGATGTGGAGCACCAAGTTGATATTTTTGGAAATTTACAATTTCTTTTTCTGTTCCTGAATACGCAAAATATCCCAAACTCACATAGGTCATCACTAGGAGCACAAAGTCCTGGGCTGAATGCCTAATTTTTGCAACTAGCTCCTGAGTAATATATAAATTACAAAATGAGTACTGTGTTTCCCCAGATGAGATTATCATTTGTAATAATACCCTGGTTCCCCCAAAATAAGACAGTATCTTATATTAATATTTGCTACCAAAGATGCACTAGGTCTTATTTTCAGGGGATGTATTATGTTTCCATGAAGTAGGTCTTATTTTTGGAGGATGTCTAATTTTCGGGGAAACACGGGTAGGTACTGAATCAAGTGAGAAAAAAAGAAATACATATTAACTAATGAGAGTTAAATTTGACAGAGCAATGATAGCACTCACCATTTCATAAAAAATTGCCCATCCCCCACTGAGCTTTGGTGCCTCTGTGTTTCACTAGCCCCCAAAGTCTTCTAACCAGAGACCACATCTGATTTATCTTTATATTCTGTTGCCTTATGCCTGAGATCTAACAGCCATTCAATTCATGTTTGCTGAAAGGAGAGTGACTGCAGACTCAAAAGTCTTCCCTGCCCTAGCTGGTTTGGCACAGTGGATAGAGCATTGGCCTGCTGACTGAAGGGTCCCAGGTTTGATTGTGGTCAAGGGCACTGCTCAAGTTTTGGGCTCGATCCCCAGAAGGGCACATGCAGGAAGCAGCCAATCAATGATTCCCTCTCATCATTGATGTTTCTCTTTCTCTCTCTCTCTCTCTCTCTCTCTCTCTCTCTCTCTCTCTCTCCTTATATGAAATCAATAAAAATATACTTTAAAAATAATCTATCCTACATCTACAGAGAAATATAATTTAAGACAACAATACACATAGTGACTAAAAGCACATTGAATCTAGATTCAATCAACAACAGATTTGACTCTTTGCTGTCACATATTAGCTGTGTGCCCTTGGATAAATCACATCACTAAGCTTTTGTTTCCTTATTAGTTCAACTGAGATAATAATGTCTACCTCTTTGTACACAAATATAAGTGTTCAAGAAATGCTGTTAAAATCTAGTAGTTAAAATAGTCAAAAAGCAGATACTGAAAATCAAACTTGTCCTCTTAAGATAGTAAGACCAGTTAATTTTTGTAGGCAGTAGAGTATATGCAGAGGATGTGGATTTCTTAGAATAGAGGTTAAGTTTCTCTATCATTCCAGTGACTAGTGATCACTTAAGTGGAGTTATATTTTCAGGCAGTGAAATTAGATTACTAATAATATGTTGAAAGGTGGGATTTAAGGGATAGAAAAGTTTCAGAATAATTTGATTACAAGTGACAGTTGAACTCTACAAGTCCTCTGAGGGAGTGAATAGAGAAGAGGGCCCAAAGTTGAACTTTCTTGACCTAGTTCAATAGGTGAAATAAAGATGAGGAACCAGCAACAGTATATTTAAGGCTTTTTAAAAATCCTGAATCAGGAAGTAGGTAATGATACCCATAGAAAATGACAGTTGATTGGGGAGGACAAACATGAATGTATATTTATTAAAGAGTATTGGGAACTTGCCCCAAACAGAAAGCAAACAAATTAAAGAGGTTCCAGAATCATTTATTACTCATCATTCTACGGGTGCTATCTTTTTTTTTGTGTGTGTGTGGGGGGGGTGGGTTTCATGGACATGTCCAGAATGCATACAATCTAACATAACTAATTAGAAATCCACACCTTTCTTTTCTGCTAATAAAAACAAACTAGGATGCAATGTAGTGTGGCACTTTGGAAATCTTGTTTTTTTTCCCCCTCCAATTTATTTAGAAGTAAATAACTTGTAAACATAAGTACTTAAAGTGAATCATATGGCTATTCTGCAATGTGATGATTGGTAGAGAGCCAGAAGTGGAACTGTCCAGCAAGTACCATCGATACCCTTGAGCACCTATCCAAAGAGACTTTACAACACCACTTAAAATATAATGATCAGGGAAAATGTATATTACTAGAACTTCTCTTATGAGGAAAATTGCATGTGGTTCTTTAATGAACTCTTTGAGAAGTAAAATCCTAAGTGGTTATGCTTGAGTAAAATAAAATGTTATTAAATCGTCTTCTAAGAAGGTTGAGTCCAGTTAAGCGAAAGACCATTTATTTGCTGAATGGGGTCTGAAAGCTGGGGTGCTGGGAATAGTAGATATCTTTTCTGCTCTTCCGTCACCCAATATCTGAGTTTGCCTCTAAAAAGTGTTTAATAAATATACATGTCAGTATAATGGAGTAATAATGATATATTTGTTTGCATTGGCAATCACATGATAAGTGTGACCTTATGCAAAATTATTAGCCCGCTAAGGTGTCCAAAAGTGTCCATTCAATTGTAATGAAGGGACTGGCATTCCTAAATCTCTTATGAAAGAGGGAAGATGAAGGAAGGGGGAAGGTCTTTGTCCTGCATTGGGAGAAGGATAAAGTCAACTAAACAAGAAAGATTTCAGAAATATTACTATATTTAATTTTTAAAATTAATTCATTAGAAAGAGTTTCCAGGAATATTTGAAGTAAGATAAAAATCCAGTGACATAAACTTCAGAAGTCCAGAGGAACTTGAATCCTGGGTGATTTCCTTTAAAAAGTATTTTCATTTGAGTTGCTGAAAACACACAAAAGCAATAAAGACTGAAAAACAGAAAACCACAACACTAACTACAAACCCCCTCAATCTTCAATAAAACAAAAATAGCTGCAGCCTCAAACCATAAACAGTCATGTGTCCTGTACTGTGGAGCTAACACCAAATTGAGGAGAGTATAAGGAAAGAGGTTTCTTAAAAGGGTCATAGTCTTGACAGTAATAACTGATTACTGGATTAGAATGTCAGGCCATGGAAATGGGTGCATCCTGTGAGTTGGGAAATACTATAGAAATTTTATGCCAAACAAAGTCAAAGAAGATGGCACAGGAGGCAAAAACATTTTACTGTTTATTCACTAGTCTTCTAACTTGTGAAGAGTGCCAAAGGATAACATTGCCTTAAGAAGGGAGAGCTGACAGAAATCCCTAGATTCCAACACACAGAGCTGTGTTGGGGGGAGAGGGGGGAGCTAAGTAGATAACTAGATTGAGATTGATTGGCCCTATTTAAGGATTAGCAATAATCATAAAAAAATAAGTGGTGATTATACCCATACCTTGTCATCATTGCTTAGACAAGAGTAAAGAGGGTTATAAATCATATTCAAGAAACCAGGAGTTGAAATAGCTATCTATAGTTTCAAAGAAATTATTTACATGTAATGTATCATTAAAGAGTTTTTAAAAAGGGCTATACATATTCAAAGCAAGGAAGGCAAGTTGACAGAATTCAGGAAATAAGTGAAATTATAAGTATAAATATAAAAGTAAAAAACAAAGTTGAATCTCTCTCTCTCTCTCTCTCTCTCTCTCTATATATATATATATATATGTATATATAAAAATATATATATATATATATATATATATATATATATTCAACTTATATTTACACACATACATATACTAGAGGCCTGGTGCATTAAACTCATGCATGGGTAGGGTCCCTAGGCTTGGCTGGTTATCAGGGACGATCTTAGGGGCAACTGGTGGGACAATTGGGGGCCCCTGCTGCACCTGTCTTGGTTGGCCTGGCACTGCCAGCTTGCCAGCCCCGCCAACTGGTGGGACAATTTGGGAAGGGGGTGCTGGCCTGCTCATCAGCTGGCCCCACCCCTGATCACCTTGTTGTTGCCAGTAGCCTCCCTCTTCAGAGCAAAGCCTCCTGATAGCTCTGCTGCTGCTGGTTACCTCCCTCTGCAGGGCCACCGGTGGGGCAATTGTGGGAGGGCCTTTGGCATCTGGCTTGGCTGGCCTGGGGCCTGCAGGCTGGAGGCAGCTACTGCATTGAGCATATGCCCCCTGGTGGTCAGTGCATGTCATAACGACCAGTCATTCCACCTGATCATTCCACTGTTTGGACAATTTGCATATTAGGCTTTTATTATATAGGATATATATATATATATATATATATATATATATATATACACACACACACACACACACACACACACACACACACACACATAATTGAAAACACAGAATGGTGTATGTTGTACAAACTTCAGGAAACTATGCAAAATATAAAGGAAACTATTATCATATGCCTATGAATAATTTTATGTATGAATAATGGTGATTATAATATTGAACACAAATAAAACTAGCGCTCTTAAAGAATCTTAAAGTTAAAATGGAGCAGATAAAAAGCACACAGAGATATCACAGAAGAAACAATTTAAATAATAGAGAAAAACTTAAATTTGCTTACTGAAAAGATGCACTTAGTCCCAGGAAAAATTGATATAAGATGATTTATCTACCACATCCTACTGGAGCTACCAAAATTTGAGGATAAAGAAAAATCTATATTGTTTTCCAGGAAGAACAAGTATATCATATTAAAAAGGGGGAAAAGTTTAGCCTCAGAATACTCACAGCAACTCCCATTTGACAGATAAAAATTGTGTGTAAAAGTCAGAGAAACTTAAGATTAACCTATTCATGGTCCTTTCTTGATAATGGAACTCGATGATGAAACATAATAAATAAGAATGTAAATGAAGATCTTGAGAATGAAGAAAGCTTGGTAAAATGACTAGATATGAACATTTTTTTTTCCTGTTGTAGCATAAATTAAATCTAAGTAACATTGGGCATAATTATAGCAAACATGAATTTTAATCTTGTCAATAACAAAATCCAGAATAGGAAAAGCATCTGGGAGAAAGGATACCTGCACTAATTTCCTCAGGAATGAATAACAAAAGATTTAGTCTGAAATGGAAATAATTATTTTGGATTTCAAATTCTTAACATTTTTCTAAGGCTATCATGTAGGAGCTAATACTTTTGTGGGTTAAAGAAACATTTATTTAATGTTTACCAACTTTTCAAGCTCATTTAATTTTTTGCCCTTAAAATCCAAGTAAAACTATACATGAAACATTTCCAGTATGGCAGAATCATATTTTTTTCCTGTTTACCCATCTTTGTCTATATCAATAAATAAAGAGCCATTCAGAATGTTGTTCTCTAACTATTAACACATTTATTCATATACATGTTTATGGAGTTAGCTGGCGATATTTTTTCTATTTTTAAAAATATTTTTTTTATTGATTTCAGAGAAAAGAGGTAGGAGGGAGAGAAAAAATGATAAGGAAGAACCATTCATGGGCTACCTCCTACACACCTCCACCTTGGGGATCAGTCCTGCAACCCAGGCATGTGACTTGAACAGGCATCCAATCCTGTCCTCTTGGTTCATAGGTCCACACTCAACCACTGATGCACACCAGCTGGGCTTTTTGTCTACTTTTTGTTGTTCAAATTTTTGTAACAGTTATTTAATATTTTAATAGAAAGAAAGTTTCAAAATATTCTTTTATCATTCAGTCAATATACAATTATAAAGAAAAGGCCTGGGCCGAAGCAAATCTCTACATTATTTTAATTTCAGTCTATGAATCTCTTGTTATCTAAATTTAGAAAGGACATATTACATTTGAGGATGATTTCTTAACAAGGTATGCTTCTGATTCATCTCTCTGGGTTGGGTTGTGGTCAATATGCTTAGGAAATGTGAAAGGGTTTTCATAGAAAACAATAAGACACAAACACAAAAATATTTGCAGACACTCCAAAGCCAGATATAAATTATTTGGGACTATTTAGAATCACAGATTTTACCTGCCTTTTGTTCTGATCTGATCATATTTCAACTTCAAAATTATTCAGGTATGTAGATTTAAAATGTTGCAATGAGAATAAAAGATGTATAACAAATTATTTACATTTATAAAGATTACTTTGTTGAATTGTAGCTTGTCTTCAACTGGCTTTGGTAGATACCTGCTATGTCCATATTGCCAGATATCTAATGCTCTGATCATTCAATTCTGTTGCTATTTTCTTCTAGATTTTTAAGTTGATCAGGATGCTGCAAATGAATAGGTTGTGAATATTCACATAGTTGATATCTAGAAGACTTGAAATCTGCGGCTGACTCCTCTGCCTGCCTTGCATCTAACCTGTCAGGATAGCTTTATTCAAAGTCTTTGGGGCCTTTACTCTTCTTATTACACTCCTTTCTAAATATCTGGCTTCAATAGAATGCACCTTTACTGATTAAGAAAATGGGAGTAATGACTCTTGGATGACATTTTCTCATTTAATCTATCAGTTAATAGAAAATACAAATTAAAATGTTTCAATTTTTAAATTTAAAATTTACTTAGAAAAGTCTCAATATGGGTAAAAATAAAGTAGAAATTGTGATAAATGACAGAAAAAAAACTCATTTTCTTAACCACAAACTTCTTACATGTTTAAAAGATAGCATTAGATATGTAACTATAAGTAAATAAAATTAGTATTTTATAGTAACTAATGAAATAAATAAAAAAATCCTAGAGAATACTTTTATAGTTATAATTATTTCTGAATAAATTATAAAATTGCTACTTTATCTTTGCTCACAAGAAGTCCTCCAGTCTGAGCTTTAACATGACCTCCATGTTTAAACAAACTCTTGACAAAATCTTAGTATTACCCTCAACAGAACCTAACTTCTGCATTAATTTTCTGTGTCTGAGAATTCAGAAACATTGGTTTAAACCGATTCTGTTAAGTAAATCCATGCCATCTACCTTCTGGCCTGTTTCTTTTAAAGGAACGCACGCAACATCCATCAGGAGTAACTCGACTTTCTCTAAAAGTAACAGTTCATAAAAATCTGTGAAACTACTACTGGGAACAAACAAATTAAACAAATGACAGTGTAATATAATAAAACTGTTCCTGTCCTCCTCTGGTGGAAGAATTGCTTCTTCTGTGGGACTCATACATCTTGTGGAAACAAATTTAAATAATATGTAACATATGGAATCAGCTTTTAGTATTCTTCTAAAAGAAGACAATTATATTTATGTGATAAACCGTTCAGTGTTAGTAGCATGATGTTTATGTTACTGGCCACTTAAATGATCTTTGACATGCTCCTATGTGAATCTCCAGGCCGCTTCCCCTCAAAGCCCTCTTGCAATTTAAGTCCTGTCTCTTTACAACAGTGCGCATGTGCCCTTTGGCAGCATCACAAGTGCAGAAGAGATCTACTGGGGACCAGGGGGAGAGAAACAGTTTTATTGTAGGGAGATGGCCAGTGCACACTCATCTCCTCTTCCTTTCCACCCATCTTCTGTCTCAGTTTTCTCCTATCACACTGAAAAGGAAGTTGGGACATAATCCCAGTTAGTGTTTGGTGGAATGAAAAGAAAGTAGCCTATACTTTTCTTTCTTTGAAGTTATTTATCTAGTTTTGAATTAGGATAATGCTAGCCTCATAGAATGAGCTTGGAAGTCTCCCCTCCTCTTGAACTTTTCAGAATAACATGAGAAGGGTAGATGCTAATTCTTTGAATGTTTGGTAAAATTCACATGTGAAGCCATCCAGTCCAGGACTTTTGTTTGCTGGGAGTTTTTTGAATACTATTTTGATTTCATTTGTTGTAATTGGTCGGTTCAGATTTTCTGATTCTTCCTGATACAGTTTTGGAAGATTGTATGTTTCTAGGAAATTATCCATTTTGACCAGGTTGTCCAATTACTTGGCACATAGTTGTTCACAGTATTTTCTTACAATCCTTTGTATTTATATGGCATCAGTGTGACTTCTCTGTCATTTCAGATTTTATTTATTTGGGTCCTCTCTCTTTTTTTCTTTTATTTTTAATTTATATTTCTCTTTCTTTTTTTCTTGATGAGTCTTGTTTATTTATTCAAAGAACCAGCTCTTAGTTGTGTTGATCTTTTATATTGTATTTATTAGTCTCTATGTCATTTATTTTTGCTCTATTCTTTTTTATTCCTTCCTTCTACTTAAGGTGGGCTTTGTTTATTGTTCATTTTCTAGTATCTTTTGGTTGCATGGTTAGATTCTTTGACTTTTACTTGTTTTTTGAGGTAGGATAGTAATGCTATGAACTTCCCTCTCACCATTGCTTTCACTATGTCCCATAGATTTTGGGTTTTGTATGTTCATTTTCATTTGTCTCCAGATAACTTTTGATTTCTTCCTTGATCTCGTTGTTAACCCATTCATTGTTTAATAAACATGTTTTTTAGCCTCCGGGTGGTTGAGCATTTTTCAGTTTTTTTCTTTTAATTCATTTTTAATATCATACCATTTTAGTCAGAGAAGATACTTGATATGATTTCAATGTTCTTGAATTTATTGACTTGTTTTATTTCCTACCATGTAGTCTACCTTTGGGACTGTTCCTTGTGCACTTGAGAAGAATGTATATTCTACTGCATTGGGATGAAATGTTATATAAATATCAATTAAATCCATCTCATCCAGTGTATCTTTTAAGGTTACAGTTGCCTTGTTTATTTGTTTGTTTATTTATTTATTTATTTATTTGTTTGTTTTTGTCTAGAAGATCTATCCATTGATGTCAGTGGAGTATTAAAATCACCTGCTGTGACTGTATTGCTATTGATCTCTCCCTTATTGTTTACCAAGGTTTTCTTTATATATTTAGGTGCTCCTGTGTTGGGTGCATATATGTTTACAAGAGTTCTATCCTTTTCTTGGATTGATCCCCTTAGTATTATGTAGTGACCTTCTTTGTCTCTTGTTATGGCCTTTGTTTGAAGTTTATTTTGTCTGATATAAGTATTGCTGACCCAGCTTTTTTAAATTTTCATTTCCATTTGCATGAAAAATTTTTTCTATCCCTTCACTTTTAATCTGTGTGTATCTTTTATTCTGAGGTAGGTCTCTGGTAGACAGGATATATATGAGTCATGTTTTCTTATCCATTCAACTACCTTTTGTCTTTTGATTGGAGCATTTAATTGTTTAATTTACAGTTGGAGGTATCACACTGCCTAATATCAAACTATACTACAAGGCCATAGTAATCTAAGCAACATAGTATTGGCATAAGAACAGGTATATAGTTCAAGGGAACAGAATAAAAGAACCCGGAAATATACCCACACATTTATGGTCAACTAATAGTTGACAAAGGAGAGAAGAACGAATAATGGCGTAAAGACAGTCTCTTCAACAAATGGTGTTGAGAAAATTGGACAGATACATGCAAAAAAATGGAACTAGATTATTAACTTATGCCATATATAATAATATAATCATAAAATCAAACATAGGCAGTAAAATCTCATACTTTTTTTTTGCTGATAGGTCTCATCTGGCAAGGGATATGAAAGAAAAATAAACAAATAGGACTACATCAAACTAAAAGGCTTTTGCATAGCAAAATAAACCATCAACAAAATGAAAAGATAACCTTCTGAATGGGATAATATATTTGCCAGTGATACAACTGATAAGAGGTTAATTTCCAAAATATATAAAGAACTCATGCAACAACACCAATAAAACAAATAACTCACTTAAGAAATAGGCAAAGAGTCTGAATAGATATTTCCCCAAAGAGGACATACAGATATCCAAGAGACATATGAAAAATTCTTATCACTAATCATCAAGAGATGCAAATTAAAACCACAATGAGATATGGCCTCATACCTGTCAGAATGGCTATCAACAAATCAAGAAACAACTGCTGGTGGGGATGTGGAGAAAAGGGAACCCTAGTATACTAATGGTGGGAATGCAGACTGGTGCAGCCACTATGGAAAACAGTATGGGGTTTCCTCAAATTATTAAATGTGGAACTGCCTTTTGACTCAGTGATCCCAACAAAGCCTGAAACACTAATTTGAAAAAATATGTGCACCGTTCTGTTCATTGTAGAGTTATTTACAAAGGCCAAGACTTGGAAGCACTTCCAGTGTTCATCAATAGATGAATGGATAAAAAAAAAACCTGTGGTACATTTGCACAATGGAATGTTACTTGGCTGTACAAAAGTAAGAAATCTTACCTTTCATGGCAGCATGGATGGACCTGGAGATTATTATTCTAAGTGAAATAAGCTAGTCAAAGAAAGATAAATACCATATGATCTCATTTACATGTGGAATCTAATGAACAAAATAGAAACAGAGACATGAATACATAGAAAAAAATATCAGAGTGGAGGGAGGTTGAGGGCTGGATAAAAGAAGGTGATGGGATTTTTAAAAATTATATATATCTATACTAATGAAAACCTAGGTGGCCCTCGCACTATCATGTCATCACAAAATGGACACCCCCACATCAGCACAAGATGGCCAGCAAGGGAGGGCAGTTGTGAGTGATCAGGTTGGCAGGGGAGGACAGTTGGGGGTGATCAGGTCAGCAGGGGAGCAGTTAGGGGGTGATTAGGCTGGCAGACAGAAGTGGTTAGAGGCAATCAGGCAGGTAGGCAGATGAGTGGTTAGGAGCCAGCAGTTCCAGATTGTGAGAGGGATATTTGACTGCTGGATTGTGAGAAGGATCAGGCCTAAACCAGCAGTCAGACATCCCCTGAAGGGTCCCAGATTGGAGAGAGTAAAGACTGGGCTGAGGGACATCCCTCCAACACCCCCCTCCCCGTGCACAAATTTCATGCACCTGGCCTCTAGTATATACAGTAGATCCTTGGGTTACATTGGAGATCCATTCCTACAGTGCAATGTAACATGATTTTCACCGTAAGTCAGAACCCATCTACATAAATACCGATTTCACTCACATGGAGTATATACACAGCAGTAATGAAGTGAAACAGAAAATAAGTAAATAAATAAATAAATAAATAAATAAATAAAACAATTCCTGACCTTTACTTGTGGCAAATAAACAATAAAAAACAAAGCACATACGTCAAAATGACGAAACTTTTTTTTAATATATAAATAAATGGGGGATGGCAACGTAAGCATGAAACCAAGTACATTGAGTCCAATGTAACCTGAGGACTGACACACACAGACATAGATACAGTGATAGAATGAGGGAAAGGAGTGGATGGAGGTGGAGGTGGGCAAAGGCGGGGATAAATGTGGAGAGAAAGAGATTTTGGGTGATGGGTACACGATATAGCGAGCAGATGATATTTTTTTGAGTTGTACACTTGAAACCTGTATGGTTTTGTGAACCAACATCACCCAATAAATTCAATAATAAAAAAATAATAATGACCACTAACAAAAAACAAAACAAAAGGGCTTCTTTTGAGCTTAAGCTTTTGATAAAGGAGCTATATCAAGCTGTGTTGCCTGTCAAAAGTTTTTGAGTATTGTATTGTTTCCTTCTCACCCATTGGCAAGCTAATACAAGATGTAGTTTATGTTACTTTGGAAGAAAGCGTTTCAAAGGAAGAAAGAAGCCGGGAGACATTTGATGAGGTGCCTTACACAAATTGTCTAAAAATGCTAATACAAACAGAGAAAAGTTTGTCCTACATCTTTCATTTTGTCTGCCCTCTCACCCACATAGACATTTCTGAAGGAGAAAAATGAATTTCCGAATTGTCATCTGGCTCACTCATCAGTTGCTGCTGTGTGTTTTGATAATGCTTGCTAAAAGTAATGGAGTTTGCACTGTGGCCTTGTGCTTTGGTAACAAAACTCTTAGAGAATATCAGCTGGGGTGGCATTTCCCAATGCCCCTCCTCATTGCCCCAGAGTTGAATAATTCTAATAATCAAAGGCACAAGGTCTGCATCTAGTTTGGATATGAAACCATGGGTAATTTTCAAACGCAGTGCCCTCAATCCTTGATGAACTGTCACAGAAACAGGCATTACCACAATTCAAAAATCCCATCCACTAACAGACAGAGATCGGCATCTGTGGATGATTTCTCCTAACCCACTACCCTCAAATTTCCTTCCCGCCCCTTAATAAAAGTGCACCCCTTTGCCTCATGCTTCCAATTTAGTGCAATCATGCCTCTTACTGGCCACTGCTTGCAGGACACCAGCTGTCAAAGACATAGATGTAAGATTCAGCCCCATAATGTAAAAGACATGCACGTCTTACATCACGTCCAATATTAGCCTCAAATGGGAGTGCTTAGCCAGCTGAAGCAAGAACTTCATGGCATATAAACACTTAAAATGAAGCAATGCTAAAAGGCAGTTATCACATCCCAGAGTCTTTATTTTTTTAATATATTTTTTATTGATTTCAGAGAGGAATGAAGAGGGAGACCTAGATAGAAACATCCATGGTGAGAATCATGGATCAGCTGCCTCCTGCAAGTCCCTCACTGGGGATCAAACCCACAGCCTGGGCATGTGCCGTTGACCAGAATCAAACCTGGGACTCTTCAGTTTGAGGCTAAAGCTGAGCCAAACCAGCTAGTGCTCCCAGAGTCTTTAGATATGCAACCTATTCTAATCTAATGTCTTTCAAAGAAATGGCCCTGTTCCCATACCTTCAGATTCCATCCACACTAATGAGCTGATTGTGACAGAAGCTCCAATCCTTAAAAATATTGTTTTAAATCCTCACCTGAAGGTATATTTATTGGAGAGAGAGAGAGAGAAAGAGAGAGAGAGAGAGAGAGAGAGAGAGAGAGAGAGAGAGAGAGAGAGAGAGAGATTAACTCAGTGGGAATCCAAGCCACAACCTTTTTGGTGTACTGGATTAAGCTTCAACCAAGTCACTTAATCAGGTCAATCCTTGGTAAATTTTAAGGGATTGTCTTTCAAATAGAGATCTGTGCTCTTCCACAGATTCTGCAAATGTGAAGTTGGACTAGATGACATGGGACCCAGAATGAGCCATTTCTAGAACTGGTGCAGTAATTTCATTTGTGAATAAGATGCATTTCTTCTTTTTGCAATAATTCATTTAAGGCCCAAAATATTGTGAAACTGTTCTAAGGAGGTTGTTTTCTGCTAATAGAAGGGCTTTTGATTTGTTGAATGGAGTCTGTAAGTTGAGGTGCTGGCCACAGTAGACTTTTTGTATAGCTAAGCTAACTAGTTGATCAACTATACTTGGAAACATGAACTCTGTTCAAGATCATTTGTGTTTGAATCTGGTTACCAGCTCGATGCCCTTGGTCAAATTCCTCATTTCACTATTTTCAGTCTCCATAGGAAGAGGGAAATATACTAGCACCTGCTAGAGAGGATTACTGTGGTGATAAGTAAGGTTATGCTGGTCAAACCCTGGGCACACACAATACCTAGCACATGGTAATAAACATTAGTAGCACCATCATTATTAAGCATTCATTGTGTCAGAACTACTCTTTCTGAGTATTTTGAGGGTAAAAATATAGTATAGTTTAGTGCCAAAAATTCTTGAGGGGGTAATGTTAGACCAACAGGAGCTGAGCATGGATGATGGGCCAGGTATAGAAACTCACCAGGGCAGAAACTTCCCAATGACTGACAAGGGACAAAACTGGGAAAGCAAGAACCTTGCCCCCAGGGTAATCTATCCTCCCCTAGCATATCAGTGGTCATGTGGTTTGGACACCTGATAGTTCATATCACTGGTCAGGGTCCCTGACCTTATCCTCCCTAAGGATAACATCTTTGGCCTCAGTTGTATTTCAGCTCAGGCCAAAAAAGCAGCAAAACCAGACAAGTGAGGCCATGGCTGGCTCAGGACCAGCTACATTGACTAATGACCCCCTGCCCTGGCACTAGCCAATTAGCTGAAACCATGACTCTGAAAGAGCACACAAGGAAAGCTGATGAATATTCTATTGAGACACTCTCCTGATTCCTCCCCTAAGATTTCTGCCTGCAAGAGAGAGATATATACACTCAGGACAGAGGACCCAGTGCATGCTTTCCCCCAGGGGAGTATCCAGAACCATTCTCTTCCCTCTTCTTTACTCTAAGGGATCCTGTGGGACTATCAACCAGGGGAGCAATGGGCAGCAGCAGCTCATCCTGGGTTAACCCCTGAGGCTGTCTCCAAGGCCCCCTTTTCTCTGACTTCCCAGTGAGCCAAAGAAGCCCAGCCTAAGTTCTCCTGTTGCTTCTTCTATGCCCTTCCTTATTTCACTGCCATAAGCACATTTCCTACTGCCATCATGGACCCAATGTCCTTTGGTTCAGTGCTGTGCAGCCCTTCCCTTTGAATATCTCCATCTCCCTTTTCCTTAAATAAACTCAATTACTTTAAAAAGATTATCCTATTCATGATGATCTACATGTTTGTTGAGAAGACAAGGCACAAGTACATAACTAATGTAAAGAGAAAACTAATATATTAATTATGATCATGTGCTTATACATGTAGTGATACAGAAAGCTAAAGAAATAGAACAGAATGTAAGGCATTAATTATTATAAAATATATAGTAAAATAAAAAATAACATGTAAAAAGAATACAGAAATAAACTAAATACATCATAGGAATTTAGAACTTGATTTGTTTTGAAAAATGGGCTAAGTAAGGGAGTCTCAGGAAGACAACAGATCTAAAACACAGAATTTTCTGGTCGTCACCAGCAAGTCACCAAGGTGGAAATAAGTATACCATTTTCTGCCTATAATAATTACATTTGCTTGCAGGAGCAGACTATTCCTGTTGGGTGTGAGTGAAAATAACTGAAGGTGGTCAGCTTCTGGAGAGGGTGGAGAACTGCGGAGAAATTCATCTGGCTTTGGTACTAACCGATACAGAGGATCTCTAGTAAAATTTTGTCTTTTCATTTTCTATTTAATTGTGATACCACAAATCTCTGAATGAGTTGATATATTGAATACTCTGAATGGGGACAATGGCTTTTACCTATCTGTCTTTGGCCCTTTAAGTGAGTTGTAAATAAACACGAAACAGAAAACCATCCCATGAGTTTCTTCTCTAATTTTAGAACATACCATAAACCTAGTCTGTTGGCCCTGTATTCAGCTGAGTGAAAATTTAGGCAGAAGCCTGTATTCAACTTGTTGTTAATAAAACAAGCCCAAACAATGGTAACAGAGGGAGAAGCTCTGTTGGGAGGGCTGAGAAAAGCTCAGAACCTTACTTTTTGCTCACAACATATTCATTAACATGAAATAATGATTCACTTCCTCTTTAGAAAGTTGCCTTCTAACACTGGCCTCTCCTGACAAAGTATCGAACTGATTTCCTCCACGTGGGGCATGCCCGGGAACAGACTTTCGGGAAATGGGGATGCATCAGTGTTACTCCATTTATTCTTTCTGGTCCAGTTCCCACCTGATCATAAGCACACATTTCTGAGAATGCTGATTTGAATGAGGGCCACAATCTATATCCATGGAATACAGAGCATTAAAGGGACCCACACAGAGACTAAAAACACTGTGCCCTAACTAAATACTGGCAGTGTTTGCTCAAGGAGAGAAAACTGTGGTAGCTCCTGTTCAAACAGATTCAGCTATGCCAAGAGTTAGTGCCCATAATCTGAGTCAGCTGCAAGTTCTCCTCTAGCAAACCTGTGCTTTTTTCCTGTTCAGTGACAAATATGAATTGCAACTTTACATTGTCTGAGTTAGCTATCCCTGAGAGGCTGACCTAATTAGATGCCTCCTATCACATCTTAAATATTCAAAATATATAGTTATGTCTAATAATGCATACATTGTATTTGAATACGAAATCATACTACAGGTTTGTAGTCATCACTGTCATCTTATAGTATTTGCCTTATTAGGCTGTAGCATTTTGAATATTTTTTTTTATCAAACTGTATAAATGGAATAGGTTGTGCATTCTGAGTTTCTTAAAGCACAATTTAAAGAGATTTACTATCAATGCACATTTTCTGTTTGGCTGGAAAAATAATAACTTTGTGGCATGTATTATGAAATGGTAAAAATTAAAACTACTTAAAGTTAATGAATGGTATGCCTAAGAAAGTGTCTAATGATAACATTATACAATTAAGTGCTTATCATATTAGCTCATCTATTAACAAAATGAAATAGATTCAAACAGAAGGTTCTGATTTGTAGGTTTTTTTTTTTTTTTTTTTAGCAAGGATCACCCATGTGTAAGAGTTAAATTAGTTATTCAATTTTTTAACTGCTGGATACAGAAGTTTGCAATTATTTGCATTCCATTTGAATGTTTTGCCATGTGTCTTTGAAACAACAAAAACCGTTGTCTCTTCTTGTACAAAGATATCTCCTGCCACTAACAATGGCCACAAAACATAAACCAAAAAACTACCTTCCCCTATGTACGAAGAGTCACTGGGAATGTCTGGGCAGCTGGGATCACCAGAAGTCTCAACACCGCTCTGCCAGACTCTTCTCTGGGTTGCACTCTTTATCGGCTCTCAGGCACATAGTTTTACCCCCTTCTTCTGACCCTCCCAATATTGACCTTTGCCTATCCAAAGCTAAGTCTCTCTCTGTTCAGGCTCTATGTTGTAATTTTATGTTATGGGGCATAGATGCTTGTATACCATTGTGTCCTTGGCTTCAAGGATAATTTTTCTTTTCTTTTCAATGTTGGTAGCCTAAATACCTTGAAAGCATGTGGGTTTTGCTCCTAAAGCATTTCCAAGATTTTATGTTAATGGGATGCTGAGGACATGTAAGGGCCCACGCTGTGCCTGAGCAAGCTCACCAACTTAACTGGGACTCAATCACCCCTTTCCTGAACCTATCAGTCACAGCAAAGCTTGTGTGTATCATCTCCCAAAGCAATTACTGCATGTGTAAGAGATGTCCCCAAACCCTGGGAAATTAACTTACCTACACAGATTAAGCTTATTTGAGGACTCCTGGAAAATAAGAACATTGCTTAAGTGAGTCCCAACATTTCTTTCACACTCCAGTCCCCATAGCAGGGCATTCCTTGTCTTAACTGTACTAGTAAAAGCTAATTTACTTGCTGCAGAGAGCATATTACCTCTGGACACACACTGTGCCTAGCTAGGGAGCATTTTCCTCATTGATCCCCATTCATGTGCCCTGGATGGGACTCCACCTCTATCTTCAAGACTGGAACATGTGACCTTCTCAGAAGCCAATAGCCATTCAAGGACACGGGGCAATGAGGTTACTGGTGAATTAGGAGTAGGGACCCAGAGATAATCTGGCCATTTCACCAACATGTGAAACCCGAAGAAGAAGCTAACATGGAGGAGAGCAGAGTTGAGACCCAGAGAAACTAGGTCCTGAGGAGGCTGTGTAAGCCTCAAGAATTTCATCATGTTGCAATCTTGAACATTTTCTGAATTTTCCAATTAAATGGAAAATGAGTTTTGTTTGTTTATAAGAACATTTGGGCTGGTTTTAGGCCTCTTGACATGAAAACCTCCTGATTCACTTGTAGTTTTCAATCACTATTCTGTTTCCATAACAGTGCTGAGTTATCAGCTGCTGCATGACCATATATTGAAAA
The DNA here is from genome assembly GCA_963924515.1 of Vespertilio murinus. Lineage (NCBI taxonomy): Eukaryota > Metazoa > Chordata > Mammalia > Chiroptera > Vespertilionidae > Vespertilio > Vespertilio murinus. The sequence continues at coordinate 22,793,114 of OZ004711.1, read as the reverse complement.
ACCAGATTTGTCAATATGTGGAAAAGTGAACATTGTGTTATCACCCCCAGTGAGGGGACTGTAGATTAGCTGATATAAGGAACGGGTCCATAGCCTATTAAAGGAAAGAGAACATTGAATACTGAGATCTGGTGTACGTAGTCAGTGGGTTTCCCCTATTTTTCAAGGTCTGTCTTACCTTATACCCATGGGGAAATTTAGTTGGGAGAAAACTGAGCTAATCTTGGTGAAACTGTCAAATAAAAAATGGCTTTTCATCTAACTCATTGCTAAAGCTTTCTTGCTCTTAAGCTTCCTAGGACTTCTGAGTTCCTAATTCTTAATCATATACTTCTCCCACCTCCGGACTCTTCCAAAATGTCTTGTTCTTTGCTGTATTCCCTTGCAGGTATGCTAGATTATATGCTATCCTGCCTGATGCACAGTTTTTGTTCATGATATTTCCTTAATGTGCAACTCTCACAGGATATTTGCATCCCAATGGTCAAATTATCTACAATGATAAAAGCATAATATGTTAATTGAACCGGATGTCTGGACCTTCTGGACTAAGCCGGGCTGTGAAAGAAGCCCGGTCCCTGGTGCCAGAGGGAAGCCGGTGCCAGGAGCTGGAGAAAGGAAGGGCTACTCTTGCATAAATTTCATGCATCTCGCCTCTAGTTTTTACTATAACCCAGAAAAATATATGGCATGCATATTGAGGATTTTTTTTTTAATTTAAATAATGCCTTTGCCATACATCCCTAATAGATTGCAGAACATGCTCTCTGATTTAGGATCCTTCTTAACACAAACATCTAATCAGCCACTAACAATCAACTGTACTCAGAATAAGGGTAAAATTATTTGCCTGCCTGCCTTAGTAATTGATTTCCTAATTGTTGCATTTCAGGTATAGTAAAAGGATGGGTGGAAATGACTTTGTATATGAAGAACTTCCTTTATTGGAACATAAGCATCCACCTACACTGCCATCAAATCAGGTTAGTGCATGAGTATTTTAATCATAGTTTAAAAAGAGATATAGATTTGGGTGTTACTGAACTGTGCTTTTTATACTGTCATTTGAATATGGATGTATTCAGTGACCCAAGTGAGTTTATATTCCACCTCCTACAGTTTAGATTATTTATAAGATAATTTTTTTTGTCAAAATAACACATTCTATCTAGAGAAAGCTAAATCAAGTACTTCAGTCCCTGCTTCCCTTTTCTTCTCCCTTGCCCCCAAAATAAGACTATTCATATGGAAAACAAAATACAGGCACTATTAGAACGGTATCATCTCTTATTTACTCCACAAAGCAGAATACAATATGGGTTGCTGAGAAATACAAATGAACTGTAATCCTCATCAGGTTTGGAAATAATGGATTCAGGCTAACATTTCCAGAAGAAATATGAAGGCAGTATTCTAAATTTCCTATTCTTTCCCAAATGAGTTTGCACAGAATGTGTCGCTAAGAAGACTAATGTGCCCATCACATAGTGAAATTTCCCACTTGCAAAATGAAAATGAAAAGTCTGCATTTTAGGATGGCGTGTTTAAACACATGCACCATGCTGTTTGTGCAGTAGGGAAAAGAAAGCTCCCCCTACTGGAGCATAACACAGCCTCATTGCTCTCCTGCACCCCATGGCTCCGTCATATGCAGGAAGGCACAGAAACATACAGCCGTGCCATTATCCCGCACACAATCCTGGTTCTCTCATCAAAACATTGCATTTTCCTCATTCCAGTTAATTAAAGGACAGCTGGACATTTTGTTATTGCACTCGTCTCAGCTCTGTCTAGCTGAAATGGGGCATATAGAAGGTCCTGATCCCAAAGCCATTTTACCCGAGACGAACAATTTTAAAATCCGTGATTCTGATGAAGAAGCTTGAAAAAACAATCTTTAAAGTGTGCACATATATGTGTTTGTATATGGTTTTCACAACACACATGAGAGAGAACTTGTAGGTACACATATGTACACAATTTAAAGATTATTTTTATTATTTTTGTGTGTGTGTATGAAAGAATGAAAAAAGGAATCATATAATTGGTGAGTTGCTTTTAATCGGTGGATATTAGCATTTATTGGCAAATCTCTAAAAATATGAAATTTAACATATCTATTTTACTCTATAAGCATAAAAAGCTAATGTAAATTGAGAGGTTTAGAGGCATAGCTAAACTGAGCATAAAACAAAGTTTTTCATAACAATATATGAGGTGATATGTTTTATCAAGTGGACAAATGGTTTATACTGAAAATAATTCTAATGAAAATTTTTTCTCAAAAGATTTTATAAGCTTTTATTGTTGAAACTTTTGCTGTCTAGAGAAACATACCTATAGTTGACGAAATTTAAAGATATTTCACCCTCGCCAGTTTGGCTCAGTGCATAAGCATCGGCCTATAGACTGAAGGGTCCTGGGTTCTATTCCAATCAAGGGTACATGCTTGGGTTGCAGGCCCAATACCCAGTAGGGGGCTTGCAGGAGGCAGCCAATCAATGATTTCCTCTCATCATTGATGTTTCTGTCTCTCTCTCACTCTCCCTTCCTCTCTGAAATCAATAAAAATTTATTTTAAAAGTATTTCTACCAATTCCAGTAGGATAGGGCATGCAGAAAGAGATATTAAGCATGTTCCTTTTTGGATTTGTGTTTCTGACATGAGATCCTTTGGGGAGACTCCCCTCTCTCCAGGATCAGGTGGACATGCTGTACTTACAGGGAGACAAAATACAATTGCAACAACTCTTGCAATTGAAATAGGTTCAATTATAATTCACCACTTTCAAGACAAGGCCCATATTTTCATTCTTTTTCTTTTTTTGATATAAAATCTGGGTATTGTGGGTGATTCAGAATCAGCAAATAAATAATATACTCTAATGGGTTCTCTCTCCTCATTGGACCCAATGGTCAGCAAAGTCATTAGTCAACAGAGCCAAATATCAAGAGTACAAAGATTGAAATTTCTTTTGAGATCCGAAAACCAACTTCTGCTCATAGGCCATGAAGTTTCAATCGCACTGTACATACGTGCCTGAACGTGGTATTTTGTGGAAGAGCCACTCTCAAGGGGCCAAAGAGTGGAAAGTAGCTTGCAAATTGCAGTTTGCTGACCATTGGACTAAGCAAATGACCTGCTTCTAAAATAGTGTTAGTCTATCAACAAGAATAAAGCAGGTCTCTGGGCCTTAGGCAAAGGGGATTTGGTCAGTAAGACTTCCACCTCTTAGAAATCTGACAAATTATACTCACAATATTTTGAAAAACACACTGATTGGATTTTGATCAGGTGATTTCAAACTCTAGGGAGTGTGTGAATGTGAGGGGGGTGTCTTTCCTGGCTATACCTGTAGATATCTGGAATGGAAGATTCTCTTTGCTCCTTTTCTTGAGTCCTTCAATAGATTCAGGTGCAACTATTTTAGAAAAAGGTGTTTTGGTATGGCCATACTGCCTAAAAATCATCCTTGGTTAGAACCGCCACCATTTATGCTTATTTTAAACAAAATAACATAGTTACAGATTGAAAATAATTCAGACACATTTTCCCCCCTCTCATTCTTGATTTCATTAGAAATAAAATATGAAAGATGCAACTTTTTCTGGAAGTGGACAAAATATGATTATGATCTGCAATAAATGGGGGGAATATATAAATCCGATTTGCTACTCATTTACAACTAGCACTGGGTTACCTCTTACAAAGGAAGAATGTACCTCTAAACCCACTATACTAGGTATGTTGAAACCCATAAAATTTCCAATTACTGCTTCAGAATTTATTGTGCACATATGGAAAATAATACTTGTAAAACAGAAAGGGGTTTGTGCCTTGTGCTGTCAATACTGTGAAGAATGGGGTGATTATAAAGCAAATTAACAATACTTTTAAATGTGCATTCACTTATCTTTCCAATTAAATCCTTGTTAAACAACTGCACAGACAGTAATGGTGCTTCTGCAAAGCACTGATCAAGACAGTTTTATTGTAATTTTTACTCTGTAACAATTAATCAACTAGGCATTTTCTTTATTATTAAATTATTTAGTTAATAAATATTCTCAATTGGCTAACATATTTGTAGTTTACATGTTATTTTTGATTTTTCTATAGTGCAACATATTTGGGAGCATTTCCATTCTCAAACAGAGGGACCATTAAACTATGTGATTTTTAGAAATTCCTTTTCTCTAGAAGAATAACAGTGAACAAGAGAAGTCCTTGAAACTTTAAACCGTCAAAAACTCTAATTCAACCATTCTATTTTGCAGGGGAGGCAAACACATTGCTTTTAGCAGATAAGAAATGAGAGGTTTTGCTTTAAGGCATTTCTGTTAGGGTAAGCATGAAAATTAGCATTTTAAAAGTTCATTAATGCCAGTTTACACACTTTTAGGTAAGGAAGCTGCATTATAGTTAACATTTTCTTTTCTTATCCTAGTAAGATTAAAAGTACCTGAATATTATTTCGTTTATAGACACACAAGGCGATATAATTTAGGAAACTGATACAAAAATATCAAGAAGTATTTTTTTTCCATTTTTGAATTTCCATTTTTTTGTTGCAATTTGGAGATTTGAATTTATTTATTTAGCTAATATACTTCTCTATCAAAGTTCTTTAAGTGGCTATTTATATGGCCTTTTGTGTTTTATCTATACTTTGTATTTTCTTTTTAATTTCATTAGGAGGAATTCTTAGGAAAGTAGATCAGTAGTGAGGCCACTGATCTCAGACATTACACCTTTAGGTTAATGGCTTTAGGATGCAAGAGGGCTTATATTAATTCAGAAATAAGAGTAAATATGTTGAGTCAAAAAAGGACATTTCTGGCAAAGTCTAACTTTAGAGTTGTCTAACTAATGTGTGATATGAAGTTAGTCAACATTACTTGTTGAAAATGCCATACATGGTAAGTTGATAGTCTCAACGTTGGCCTGATTGTCAGAGGCCTCTCGTGTATGCTTCCAAGGAGTAAGTAGTAGAGAGCCTGAACTAGTTTATTCAAATTAACACATTGTCACCTTGGAAAATCTGAGCAGACTCTTGGGAGATGAGAATGATAAAATTTAGTAGAGAATAACGGAAAAGGGAGAGGCAGAGAAAGAATCAAGAAGATAGGTGCTTTAGGTATAAATAGGGAAAATTGGGGTTCAATAAGATTCAGTATCTTATACATATCAGGAATGAGGACAGGTTGACCTAAAGACCCCAAAGTCACCCTTGGCCACTCTAACTTTTGGTTGATGAGTGACTTCTAGTTTCAAGTCAGGTAGATCTCTGGGGATAAAATTGTAATGTTGATGCTAAGGTATACACTTCTCCTGAACGAGTATTTGGCAAACGTGAATAATAAGTTCTTACAGGAAGAACTTTATTCAGAACCTTGGCACACGATGGGCATAATGGGGAATCCAGAGGTAACTATGAAATACATCTTGTCCTTAAACATCTAACAGTCAAGGAAAGAGATGTGATATGAAATAGACTAAAAAGAGTGCTGAAATGCAGCAACAAAATATTATGGGAACACACTGGAAAAGAAGCTAGTTTCTATTGAGATTTATTTCCGGAATCATGAGATTTGTTTTAAGAAGGTGAGTTTATCAGTTAGCAAAACCAATGATGATGTGTTTCTTGCTCAGAAAAAGAGATATGTTGTTCCTTCTATTGGAACCAATCAAATAATAACATACAGACATATTCCAGCTCCAATGGCTAATGGAACATTGAATCCCAACATCTTGAGCATAGAAAGGAGAGTGCATCCACTATGGTTACCAGAATATGAGAGGAACAGCCCTAACTGGTTTGGCTCAGTGGACTCAAGGGTCCCAGGTTAGATTCTGGTCAAGGGCATGTACCTTGGTTGTGGGCACACCCCCAGAGGGGTTGTGCAGGAGGCAACCTATTGATGTTTCTCTCTTATTGATGTTTCTCTCTCTCTCCCTCTCCCTTCCTCTCTGTTAAAAAAAAGTCAGTAATATATATTTTAAAAAAGAATATGAGAGGAACATATTAATAAGAAGGGAGAGCAGGGCACATACTAAGGAGAAATGTAAAAGGGAGTGAGGAGCCCATAAAAAGACAATTTAAAGAAATGTAAAAGGTGAAGAGATGAAGAATCAATAGGAAAGGCTGCTATTTAAGCAAAAATTATTACAATGGGGCTTTTTAGAATCTCACAGACATTATGTTCAGCAGACTATTGAACACCTGCTGGCCCAGAGGTGTCCACAATGGAAACCAGGTGTTAGATGACCAGAACTAGGCTTCAAATCCCATATTTGTCTCTAGATTACTATGACACACAGTCTTCTCAAATTATCAGCTGAATGGACAAATGCCACTTCCAACAATTCACTTAACCTCATAGGGACTTCTGTCCATCTGTGAAGTGACAGCTTTCTTAAAAAGATCCAGTGAGACAACACTTAAAGTGCTTTAGAGAATTCAAATGCTGACATGCTTTTGACATATTCTAAGGAGTAAATGCCATTCTCTTGAAGAAGATTTATCTAAGTCTATACAACAAAATATATCTCTTTTCTTATTTCAAAAGTAATATGTGTTCATTTTAGGAAATTAGGAAGCTATTTGGAAAAAATGAGATAATAAAAATCAGCAGTACCTAATCTTAACATTTTATGCATCTCTTGCCATTGTGTCTGAAATGGAGTTCAGCAAAAACAGACTGTTTTGAGGCTGATATCTACCTAGCATGTGCAAAATGCCTCACTTTCCTTTGAAATAAATGGTACAAACCTGGGCCTAATCTAGAAATGATTAAAATGTGTAGAGATTCTATCAAGTACAAGATAGCATTCCAGGTGCAGAGGAACAAACAGACTTAAAATATATGATCTCTGTTCTTAAGTATTCAGTGTGTTGAGGATATAAGATATCCAAATAACTTTTGCTAATGATATATGACAACATATAAATATAAGATTATTGTGTATTGCTGAAATGGACAGTATAGCATTTAAAAATTTGAGTTATGTTTAAATAATTCAAGGAGGACATGAGATTAGCTCTTTATAAAATATTTTTATAGTAGAAGACCATATACCTCATTATATTATAATAAGTGCCTCTATTAAGGGGATTGTGAGGGACTAATTTCAATATAACTTCCATCTTTGCATGGTGTAGCATCATCTAATATAATAAGTTCATTATTTCTTGTGGTTGACTCATCCCAAGAGAACAGACAGTCTTACTTTAAAGAAAATTGCCCTGGGAAGGTTATGTGGCTCAGGTAAGACAACACAGTTATTAAGAGATGACATGGAAATTGACCTATATTTTCTAACTTTGGGATCAGTGATATCATTCCACCTTATTGCCTAAAGAAAATGATTAAAAATCTTATAAAATTTAGACAAATTGGAATATTGAGTTTACCTCATATAAGTCAGTCTACATTATTATATTTTGACTGAACTACTGTAACAACCTCCTAACTGTTCCCCTATTTCCACTCTTGACATCTACAATTTATTATTCTCATAAAAACCAGAAAGATTAAAAAAATAATATCAGATGATTTCCTGATTACCATTCCCTTCCACCACAGTGACTTAGAATGAAAGACAAAATTTCTTATCTTGATTCACAATGGCCTTGCTAGGCTGGCTTTGCCCAAACCTGACCTCCTAATCTCATACAGGCCTTCTTTGCCTGGCACCAGTTACCCTCTGACTGCTCTGCTCTCACCTCACATTTCCTTCCTATCAGAACAGCTCTCTACTCAAATTGCTCCCATTCAAAGAGACTTCTTAGATCATCCTATCTAAGGATCACCCCTCTTATCCACATATCTATCTTGCTGTGTTATCTCGATTTTTACATGGCCTATAAGCATGTTGTTTACTTGCTTATTATCTATCTCTTGACACTAAAGTGAGCACTTTACCACATTCTAATTCCCCTGTACGTAGTAAAAGCCTGGCTCATAGAAGATTTTCAACAAATATTTTTGGTTGACTAGCTCCCCATTTGAAGTTTTCCTTAGGAAAATTATAGCCTTATTTTATTCTTTAAACTAAATTTCCTCTTCTCTTGATTCATCTCATATACTCTGCAGTTTGTATTACATTTGAGCCACGACAAGACCAGGTAAGTCACTGGCAATTTGAGCCAGGAGTGTCCTTTGGCAGATTGAAAAGGAGCTGGCAAGACCTTGGCAATAAGCAATGTCACTGAGAGAGATCACATTCTGGAAATTCACATAAGCAGGTGACAGTCCTGACTGTGGTCTTACTACCACCTGGGTTGGGAATCATCCATTGCTTGGGCCATCTTTCTTAACTAATGGACCAGAATGTTAGGGCTGGCTCTGGTCTTCCAATTTGACACCTGCTTTCTCTTTTTGCCAAGGCTTCCCTATGTGGTCCTTGTTAAACAGTCATATTGAGACCTCGAGTGGAGGTGGAGGTGGAAGAGGTATATGGTTCACTGGACTGGCTTGACAAAGACTCTCAAAGTCTAAAGATTTTCTTTCTTAGGGCTGTATTTCCTTCTGGTCCTAAAAGCTAAAGGTTACATTTGATCAGGGCCTAATACTCACTGGTGGTCCAACATTGTTTATTAATTCACTTATTAAATTTATTCATATTTCAACAAATATTTGTTTGAAGGCTATTATGTGCAACAGGAACAGAAGATATTTAGGTGAGCAAAACAAGCAGAGTCTTGCTCCAATGTAAGCAAGAAACAAATAAAGAAGCAAGGATATTTCAGGTAGCATGTGTTCTGAAGACAAGAAAACAATATACTGGGATGGAAAGTGGCTGGCTAGGTAAGGTGGATATGTTTCAGGTGTGTTAGTCAAGGAAAACCTTGCTAAGGTGACTTGCATGTTGTCAAGAGTGAGTTTTGTGAAGGTCTAAAGGAAGCACATTTCAGGTAGACACTAGCAAAAGCCAAAGACAGAAGCTTGATGTGCCCGATAAAGGAAGTTAGTCAGGATGATTGAAAAATAACAGGATGTAAGAGAGAGGTATGTGCTGAGATCAGAGAAGTAGAAAGAAGAACCCGAGGAACTGCAGATCCTGGTATTTTCTCACTAATTTACACTTAATAAGTCGCCAGTTTTCTGGGTTGTTGAATTGGAATAGACATGGACATAAAAGCTCTACATCAATGAGAATATCATTTGTTGTGTTTGCTGCTGTATTTCCAACATCCTGCATGTCGCCTGGCACATAGTATGAGCTTTTCAGGTATCTGTCAATGAATGAATGATATAGAAGCCAAAAGCTTATTTTATGGAGCTCACCCCTCAATTCCATATAGTTTCTGATGTGTGGGGAGAAGAGTTGAGAGGGATACCAGATACCTGCCACTCTTTCTCCAGTGGGCCCATGAATGTGAGGGCATAAAAAAAAATGGGTTTCAAACTTTGTGTGAGGCGAAGTCATCAGATTTTAATTTGAGCATTACTTCAACCCCTCCATTTATAAACCCTGGACAATTACTTTTAGGGTGTTCGTGGGAACTTGAAAAATTCCTTCCTGACCTGGCCCTATTATAGCTTTTCCTTTTGAGGAGCAGCTTTGAGGTGATGAGAATACATTTTTTTTTTTCCATAGCACACTTTTGTTAGAAAGTGCTTTGAAACTACATGGAACATTTTGAAAACGAGGTGCTATGTAAATATATGTGAGTCACTGGAGCTGTAATTACCAGCAACAGGGACTTCCTATGCATAAACAAACAAAAGCATACTATTGAAATTCAAGGCATGGGCTAATAAGAGCAGTATAGTTTTGTTACTATTTATCCAATTTTGCTTTTCTCTCCACCTTGTCATTCCCAACCTTTTGAGTGCCAAGATGGCAAGCCGGCTTATGCCACTCCTCCCAGTGTCATTGCTGATGTGTCCATTGCTAATGCCAGACTTTGCTGAGGAGCACTAAGTCATCTCCCCTCAAGCTTTGTCTGAGAGAAGGAGAGAATGTGGATCCAGGATTCTCTATTTTTCGTTTCCGTCCCATGATTCTTCAGTCTAAAATCAAGTGGTAAATTATGATTCTGAAACGAAATATAATATAAGATATAACCTGACATTTTTTTAGTGAGACATGAGAAATGGCACCTAACACAATATACCAAGGACACTATTTGCTATTAGAAGTTTCTCATTTTTTTGTTTTATTGGAGAAAAATCTTTATTTAGTTCATACAGAGTCCTGGGCACTTTTCTATGTTGGGGATATAAAGGGGAACCTAACTTCCTATTTTTTGATGAAGTCATGGGCAGTTAGGGGTTATTTACTAAAAGGACATTTTTAAAAGAGGTTTTCTCTTATTAAAGAGTCACACAGACTTGTGTTATAGTATTATAATACATTATTATAAGGAGAATAAGTGGCTTTGATTCTTTGATGTTAAAGAAGAAAATGTCTTTCTTCCCCCTCCCTCATAGTAAATTGAATCCAGCAACCAGCAATATATTCTTCAGAGTAAATTTAAAATGAGTTCACTGTCTGGCTTCAGAACATATTAATTTTGTGGTCTCAGAAAAGTTACTTAATCTTTCTGAGCCATGGTTTTCTTGTGTGAATAATGTGAATAATAAAGTGTATCTAACTTGCAAACTTTCATGAGGGCTAGAGATAATCCTAAAGTTGCATACCTGCCATGTAGTATATTCTCAATTAAATGCTAGCTATCATTAGCATCAGCATTACTCTGTTACATTCTAAAACATTATTTACTTCTTAGTTTTGCTAGGAAATGCTAGGCAAAACACCTTTCCATTTATTCCAGAATCTACAACATTGAAAATGTATTGCAGCTTTGAAAAATATGTCAGTGATTTGGATCATACTAATAAGATACATGTTACAACCATGGCATTATTAGTTATATACCAAATCATGACTTGGAGCTTATAAAAATTAGGGAACATTACTACATTAATCAATAGAAAAAATACAAACAAACCAACAAACAAACCTTGCATCACTAGAAAACTGGTTAATAAAAAAGATTCATAATTTATTTCTGCTTTAATCAAACAAAGATTTCATATGGTTTGTCAGTCATGTGTCCACTAGATAGCCAGAATAAAACTAGTCAGTTATTATTCAGAGCTTCCCAAACCTGGCAGCGCATGTGACTCAACAAGGGAATTTTTCTTTTAAAATACATGCTTATAGTTCCAATCCCAGACTTCTTACATCAGAGTTCCAAAATCCCCCCCCCCCAAATAAAACAAAAAACAAAACAAAACAAAAAACACTTTATTTTTGAAAAGCTCCACTACTTAATTCTTGTGGCAGACAGACTTTAAGGTGAGCCTGATTATTCCCTCCTCCTGGGTTTATGCTTTGTGTAATCTCCTCACCGGGAATGGAAAGGAACTGAGACTTGTTTCTAACCATCAGAATGCACCAAAGATGATGAGTTACAGCCTTCATAATTATCTTATACAAGATGATAACTTCTGCTTTAGCTACTAGTTCCTCGTCCTTGTGGCCTTAATGAAGCCAGCGGGCATGCTGTGAGAGCCCATGGAGAGTCCACAAGCCTTTAGACAATAGTTAGTAATGTGGAGACCTTAATTTATAAAAATCCATAAGGAACTAAATCCTGCCAACAATCCTGTGAGCTTGTCCCCCATCTAGCCACCAGATGAGAATCCACCCTTGACCAACACCTTGATTGTAGCCTTATAGAGTATTCAGCCAATCCATTCCTAGACTTCTGATCCAGAAAAACCAGGAGATAATAAGTGTGTCTCTATAAGCAGCTAATTAGTAATTACATTGTTATGCAGCAGTAGATAACAATATAATTGTGAAATGTAGTCAGGGTTGGGAGCTAGTGCTGTATAGAACATAGAGAAGAAGTAAGTTTGGCGTGTTACCCCACAAATTTTAGTAACTACTCATTAATTCTGATAGATGATGCTGATGGATTTTTATAACTTTCCTTCAACTGTCAAACCCTAAGGGAAGTTATAAAAATCAATCAATTGCATAACTCTGGCTTACTTAACTTCTGGCCATATCTACACGGAAAAGCCACAACTAACTAGGGCTTAAAATTTCAGTGGATTTTATTCACTGTCTTCAATGATCATGGGGCTATTCTTTTGGAATATGGAGGCCCCCAAAAGCCTACTGATAACATAAAACTAAATTTCTTTTTTGTGTGCAGGAACCTAGAAGTCTTATGAGTTTGGCTAGTAACGAGATGAATCACTGGATAACAAAGAGTCTCCAAAGCTTTCCTGTAGTTGGTTTTTCATCCTAAAAAAGAATTTTAATATCACCAAAGAAAATGCAGTCATGTGGAAGTTAGAAACCATACTTGATTATTAATATTGTGTTATGTTTAGATTGAGAAAACTAAGTTATACTGATCTGATTTTAACTAAATATTAAAGTCACTGGGGTGATTCGGAATTTTTGAAGTCCTCACATTTTTATTATTATTCCTATTTTGGAAATGAAGAGTCTGCAATTCAAAGGGCTTGTTAAAATAGTTTCTATTAGAATTGCCAACAGGTCAGAATAGAGACGAAGAGGCAGTTCCATTGATTCTTACCCAGGGCGTTCTTCCCACTAGATGGCCTCTGCCTTTAATTGTTTGCCACAGCATTAGGTCAGGCCTACTGCTTGGTATGTAATAAATTATAAAACACAATTTATAATAAACATATGTTATAATTTTGGTTTAAACAGGCAGTCAGAATTTGTGTACACTGGAGACTAGAAATATTCACGAAGTTGTTATTAGAATATTAAGTAGAAACTAAAAACTGTATAAATATGTATGAATGTGAAAAGCTTATTTGTCTGAGCTCTCTGTTCAGCATTATTTACTAACGACAATACATTTCCTTAAGAAGCTAGAAAGCAATACAAGTTTTGCCGTCAGTAGTCTTTGAGCTCCCTGATTTGATGTAGCTAAAAAATGAGGTCTAAGAAACTTTCCAAAGCCCAGAACGATGTTAAAGTCATGCTCTTTTACAATCAAGTGATCTTTTTAGTTTTAATGGGAAATATATATCATTGTTAAAAGATAATCTCATCACATGGCAGCCAGAAAGGTGCAATATCCATGATTTGACTTACCAAAAAACAGCCCCACAGAATGGGATAAAGAGCAAATACAGTTTGTTTTGTTGCTGCAGTGATTGATGGTGAGAGGGAAGTAGGCTTAAGGAAGCACCTCGTTTTAAAAATACTAAGAGGGCTACAGGAACACACTTAATGGAAAAATGACTGGACTTGATATGAGGGCTATTTTATGAGAACAGGACTAGAAGTTTTGATATCCTTTTCCAAATCTTTTTGTTTCATCCACTCACTTATTTCATGACGAAACTGCCAATTGTTTACATTCTTTCTTTCCTCTTTATTCAATTTTCAATAATATGAAAAGCATAGGGATAGCTACAAAAGTTAATGGTTTGCTTTGTGGTATAAATCTAAATAAAAGTAGGTTAGATATAGTTGATAATAAAACGTTGTTTCTATAATAGTTTATTTTTAATGCAACTTATTCTTAGCATGTCCAAAATAAGCAAATTCATCTCTTTAAGCCAATATTTAATGTGGATTAGTATGCCAATAAGGTCTGGGTGAATTAAAAATATGCAAAATACAAGACTGGAAATTAATGGGGAAAAACTCTTCCATTGAAAACACACACAATCATATGCACATACACACATACACCCCCCTCCTCCACACACACACACAATTAAGATTCTTGGCCATATAGACAGATCTATGACATTTAGATCTTTTGTTCCTCCTGGTGTGAAAAGTAGAGGAGAGTGTTCCTAGAATCTTCCCTCGCCCCTTTAAAAAAATATATGGAAAACATATCGACAGTCCTGATAAGAAGCAATTTCTCCCCATATGAGAAATAGAGGGAATATTTGTTATGTTTACTAGGCACCTCCTATCTAGAAAATTCTGGGTCTGCCCTTTCTGCCTGCCTCATGGTTCTCCCATTGGCTCATAGGCCTGAGGAGCTTCATAGCTGTTTTCTGAAAAGGATGTTGGTTTACCTTCTCTCTGCTTTACAAGGTGAAAGAGAATGTCTAAGAAATACCACAGAGAGTCCGAACTGAATTTAGAGTCAGGGCAAAAAGCTTAGATGTGCAGCTCGAACCAGAGTGTTGATGTGCAGAGGAGGGGAATTCAGCCGGGTGGGATTTCCAAGACTCACTGACAAAAGTTCTCAGGGCAGTTGTGCAGCATCCTTCATGCTGAAGCCTGTCCTTGTACCCTCGCAGAGGAAAAGCATCAGGTCACAGGTCATTCTGAAGAACCACCTCAGTGTCACAGGCTGATGACAAGCTGACATCTCAGGTCCTGGACAAGCGTTCTATGGGGATGCCCTCGCAGAGCGAGAGAGTTGCATCAGCAGAATGTCACTGACGGCTGTCACCAAATACACCAAACAGGGCAGAGCACTGCTCGCTAATGCACCGACAGCCCCGTAAATTGAGAATCCTGAAGCCTTTCCTGAAGGCTGCAGCAGAATATTGTGTTAAAGCAGTTTCTTGGTCCAAAGGTAGGTGGCTTTTTAAAGCCCCTCAGAGACCAGCAGTGTTATCCCTCCACCAGGCTTATTCCTCTCCTAACAACAATGCTTGATCGTTTCCTAGGCATCTCTCTTTAGTGAACAGTTTTAGCTAAACTCACGTGACAGGACTTGCCACTTACTAGCCAGAAAGTAGGTGTGAACAGAAAGTCACGTATAGATGTGTGCAGCACAGAAAGGCTGATCTTTACTTCTACCCTAGGAAGGCAGTAACCAATAGCCGAGGAAGGAAAAATGCTGATCTTCGCATAGACTCTGAGCCAGAGACCTGGGTCCTGGCTCCTTACTTGCTGTATGACCTTAGGATATCATCTAACATCACTGAACCTCAGTTTCTGCATCTTTAAAATGGGAACAATCATAGTGCCTATTCTATGGGATGGTAGAAAGGATTCAATTAAATTGTATACATAAAGCACTTGATACAGTGCCTGTCACATAATAAATTATGAAAAATATTAGCTACTTTTATTTTTTATAGAAACTTTAAAAAATATTTTTATTGATTTTTCACAGAGAGGAAGGGATAGGGACAGAGAGCTAGAAACATTGATGAGAGAGATACACCAACCAGCTGCCTCCTGCACACCCCCCATCGGGGATGAGCCTGTAACCAATGTACATGCCCTTGACCGGAATCGAACCTGGGACCTTTTCAGTCTGCAGACCGACGCTCTATCCACTGAGCCAAACCGGTTTCGGTGTTAGCTACTTTTATAATAATAACTATTATTATTACCAGTTATAATTAGAAAAAGCTTTTCAAAAGTGATCACTTTGAATTTAACTTGTATGCCATCTGATCTGGAAGTATAATAAGGGTATACAATTCCTACCGATTTAGTGAGTCAAACAGAAAACCAAAACAAATTGAATCACTCAACTGGTGAATTTAGAATTGCTGATGATTATAGCATTCAAGAAAGTTAGTGAAATACAAAAATTGCAACTGAACTGTTCTTGAAAACCCCCCAAATCAGTTTTTATTTGTCTGGCCTAATGGTGGATAAGGCCTGTTCATTTTAAACATGTATATTTAGACCTTCTAAAAAGGAAACATTGTGGAATGTGGACAGGGAGGAGATGAAAGGTGTGAAAACAAAGAGAGCATGCCAAAATTATCCATGTTCCATCTCTGAATACAGAAGAGAATGCATTGCATTCACATATCGCTTTATGCTTTTTATGGAATGATCACCACATTGCCACTTCATTTTATTGTGCAGGAGCGCGCGTGTATACACACACACACACACACACACACACACACACACACACACACACACACGGGAGACTGTGATGTACACATCCACCTCTTTGTGCCCCAGCACTGACAGCTCTGCTGTCAGAGCCCAGGTTGCATGCAGATGGAGGGGAAGGTATGCTGTTTGTACCAAAGTTATGGGTCCACTCCAAAAATTTCATTCAAAGGATAATCTGATTGGCAAAACTTGAGAGAGGCTGGTATATACATTTCTTTTATCATCTAATTCAAAAAAACTCCACAACACAACTTGGACACAACCACCGGTATCAAAGGTCCTAATGTAAAATAATTTGTGTTGAGCGTGTTGCATTCTGACAGTGCTATAAACCAGGAAGACAGTTTACTGACAATTCTGTGCTACCAGATACCAACCCAGGCCTCTGTCCAGCTTTACGTTGTCAACTCTTATGGAAACATGAGCAGTTACACAGCCTCAAAGGACGCTGAAGTTTGGATTGCAAAAGACAAGATGGACAGATTTTATATGTTCACTGCAGATTTTTTTCTTGCCTTTTCAAACTGCTGAGCATAATTTTTTTTAAGGCAGGAAATGCAACCAGTGTTTGTTTCTACCATGGCTTCTGTTTTGAGATTTCTTCTTTGTAGAAGAAATGTGTTGCCCAGCTGTCTAGAATTCCAATCAGGATATGGTTTCAGTATGAAATATATTGCAAAAGCAATTTTAGCTGGTTATAAACAGGAATGAAAATAAGGCTGGGGCTAGTTTATCTAATTTTTACCTACAAAGGGGGTGCTTGGGTCAGTCTAATGGGGACAATAGGAGCAACTGAGGTAAAATCTAGTTCTATACCCCCCTCCCCCCCAAGAAGGAGAATAATTGTGAAAGGCAAAGGTGCACATTAGTGAGTAAGCAGGAGCTATGAAGATTCTCAGAAATGAGTCATCTGGCCACTGGTTCAAAGTACTGCTGTCAATGCTTAAAAGGGTGATTCAACCCGAGTTGAACTGCTAGAGAGTTAATGATTCTCAGTAATACAATTTCTATGTGCAACACAGACCTATAATTCAATAAATGTTAATTAAGAATTTCCTCTATGGAGACTCTTGGCTACTCCTGGTTAATGGAGGAAGATTCAAGGGTCAGTCTGGTCTTACCTTATTAGGTGTATTGAGATTTGTGTAAGAAGCAGATATTTCAACCAATATCCTATTTTTTCAATCCAAACTTTCAGATCTTAGTGCTTGCAAAACATAATCACTGTGTACATTTTATAACACTCTCTCCAAAAGATGGCATTATATCTCTGGGTATTGTAGAACATGAAATTTTAGAAGTTACATGAGTATGTACTATAGTAAATTTAACTGTCCAGTGAAATATGGACCCAGGAAGAAATTATTTCTAAGTTGGCCTTGAAAACTTAGGAATAATTTACCAGGTAGGAAGCTTGTGTGATGATATCACATTATTGTATGCAACTGTAATTCTTTAAGGGTGTATGCATTTCCTAATTTTTAAACCATTTATTCATTGATATATATTTTTCCTAACATCTATGATTTTGACTCTTATGTTTTCTATCATTCAGTTACTCATTTATTTATCAATATATATCAAGTGTCTGTTATATCCCAGTAATACTTTTAGAAGTTAGGTTATTTTTCTTGTTTTTATTATTTTATTATTATCTACTCCATTATTTTTAAAATACATATTTTTATTGATTTCATAGAGGAAGAAAGAGATAGAAACATTGATAATGACAGAGAATCATTGATTGGCTGCTTTCTACATGCCCTCTACTGGGGATCAAGCCCGAAACCAGAGCATATGTCCTGAGTAAGAATTAAACCATAACCTGGGTTATAGGTTAACGCTCAACCACTGAGCCATACCAGCCGGCCTCCCCTCCATTTTTAGTTTGCCATATTCCTCTCATTACTTATTTCACATAAACCATTAGTTGGTCTCTCTATTCTATTTAATGTCATGTAAAGTATCTTTTGCTTCTCTGATAATAGTTGTTTACTTTTTAAATTTCTTTTTCTCTCTTTAAAACTTTTATCTATCATTATACATTATCAATGCCTACAGCATAGAATCAGAAATATTGGTAGAGATGAAACTACTAAAAAAAATCTCTGAAGTGAAGAAATCACTTACCTTGGTTGACAATAAATCTTAGTTTCTGTATTGTTGCCAGATTGCCACTCACTCGATATATTCCATCAACATCTAGACCTGAAAATAAAAATGCATGCTTTATATTTGCTGATATGAAAACTGAGATG
Organism: Vespertilio murinus; assembly: GCA_963924515.1. Lineage (NCBI taxonomy): Eukaryota > Metazoa > Chordata > Mammalia > Chiroptera > Vespertilionidae > Vespertilio > Vespertilio murinus. The sequence continues at coordinate 22,775,012 of OZ004711.1, read as the reverse complement.
GCAAAAGGAAAAAAAAATAAATATGTTATGACCGTAGTAAATCAAATACCTTCATCATAAACATATTTCTATGTCCTAAACCAAGCAATCTTCAGTATTTTAATCCCAAAAGACTAATCATGAACTTCAGTGACAGTTAATGACCAACAAACTTGAATCTAGTTGAAGCATAAAAGAGCAGTAGGTAGCATGGGATTTCACAGTATAATTCCGATTCATTCCCAAGGAAAATATAGCCATAGGCATAAAATTGAGGGGGAGGGCAGGGAATAAGAACCTTCATGTATTATTGGCCCTTGGAAAGACAGCATAACCCAAGGCATTTGTGAAGTCTTAGTTTTGTTTTTTTTTTTTTTACCTCCTTTCTTCCCTCCCTCTCTCCTTTCTTACTCTTGTCTCCCTTTTTCTCTTATCCCCTCCCTCCAGTTTCTATCCCATCCTGTCCTATCCTATCCTGTTCTAGTCCATTCTCATTTTCCAGTGCCACAACAACATGACACATATTGACCTGGTTATTTCAAACTGCAGTATATAATTTTTATTCCATATATATATAATTACTTTGACATTTCTAGTCCATTACAGGTAAGGGGTGCTCTGTTATGGGAGAAAAATAAAATAAAATGAATCCTTGGAAATAATGGCAAAATTTGCTCCAGATTATTTTAAAACTGGTCCCATCTATAATTCAAAATAATGTATGTTGGCAGTGGCTCTGGATGACTAGCCACTTGTTTTCCACACATCTATTGCAACTGCTAGTGATTTCTAACACTAGGTCATCGAAATGATGAAGAAACAGGAAAATTAAAAGAGAAACACATTCAAACGCTATCATTATCCCTAAAAATGTTGATAATACAATTTTAATGCCAAGAGTATATATTCTCTGATGTGTCTGTGCCCGTGGAGAGGCCTGGGTGAGAGTGCCAGCAAGGCAGAGATCACGGACTCAGCAGTTTCTCTAGGTGGCACAGCACCATGGCTGAACATTGTGATCTGCTATCGTATTAAATGCATTGGTAGAAATTATTGTGATAGTGTAGCAGAATAAAGACTCTGTAAAGCTCCGCTGACATAAAATGGGCCACTTTATTAATTTAAAGTCTTTTTTTTTACAACATTTATTGTAGGAAATGTCTGTCATTGTACAAAGTATTTCATCAGTGGGTTAGGGTAGAATCACATGACAAGTAATACTGGTATTAACAGCATAATTCAAAACAAAAATGTTCATTATTTTTATTTTAGTTAGTATTATTACTTTTGAATCACTCATTATTTTTATAAGACTGTACCTTTCTAGGGCAGTTTGAGATTTATAGCAAAATCAACAGGGAGGTAGAGAGATTTCCTCTGCCCCACACAAGTATAGTCTCTCCCATATCAACATCCTTCCACTAGAGTAGCACACTTATTATAACTGGTGATCCTACATTGATACATCATAATCATTCAAAGCCCCCTGTTTACATTAGCATTCAATCCTGCTGTTCATTCTACAGTTTCGAACAGGTGCATAATGACATGTACCCACCATGATAGTATTACACAAAGTATGTTCACTGCTTTAAATGTTCGTATGCCCCACCTAATCATCCTCACAATGGTTCTTACCCTTCCACGTAATAAAGTATGGAATAACTTGGGATAATGACATTAAAAATGAATAGTTAATAGCAAATATATTAGTTGGTGTGATTTAAAATATGTATATTGTTATTGATTTCAACAAGAAAGGGAGATGGAAAGAGAAATAGAAACATCAAGGATAAGAGACCATCATTGATTAGCTGTCTCCTGCATGTCCTACACTGGAGATTGGGCTATAACCTAGGCATGTGCCCTGACTGGGAATCAAACCATGATCTCCTGGCTCATAGGTCTATGCTCAACAACTGAGCAACACCAGCTGGGCTAATTGGTGTGATTTTTGTAGTTCTAGAATAATCTAATAATAAGTTACCAAGTCTGTCCTTTCCTGAGAACTATGAATATGTGAGGAATTAGAATAAGTTTGGACACCCATTTGAGTGTATTGAAAGTGTTTAAGACATATTCATAATAAAAACCAATACATTCTTCTTTACTAATACACAAAATAGCTCCATTAATCAAAAGTACTCCAGTATGTTTGCTTTTAAGTATACTGTACATTTGACAACTTAAATGTGACAATTATCTTAATTAATCTTTTAAAAATATTTGATTCCTAGTCTTGGTATAGAAACATGCTGGTCTTCAATTTTTGCACAATGACTCAGAACTTTATAATTTATTAACAATTTCTTTCTTGCTTTGTCAGTAGGTAGTATTTGGTACTTAGTTTTAAATATAAATTCTAAGTAATGTAATATATTTTTAAAATATTAAAACTTAGCATTCAAGTAAGTGTGTCCTTTCAAAGTTTTCTCCATTGGGAGTATGCTTGATTTTTCTGAACATGTAGTCGTTAAAGAAAATATTTTGTAATTCCATAAAGTCACCTTTAGAGGCTCCATGTTGTCTATAGAAAAATAGCCATGATGGCAAGATCAGCGACTTTGGTAATGGTTTTGAATTTGAAAGTAGTCAAGAGCCATTCAGAACCACAAATAGTGAACACTGTCATCTGGCTTGCCAATACAAACCAAGTTTGGCCAAAAGAAAGTGGTCCTGTTTTCCCCCCCATGAATTATGTTACTCAGAAGGAATTTGAGTAACAGACTATTTTAGAAAATAAAAACATCAATGGAATATATAGATCTACATTCTCCAAATAAAAATTGTGTTTTCTAGAGAATTGGTTAAATTAGCCCTACTTAAAATAATGCTTAAAGATGAGATAACAACATCTACAATAAAAATGAGAAAATTACCATACATGTTTTTATAAATAATGTTTGTTTTCTTAACTAGTTGGACCCTTAGCAGAGGTTAATAGTAAACACAATTACTTGAATTCCAACATATTCTTATTGTAACGAAGACCTTCCTTAAACCTCACTTTAATATTCATCTTCTTTCAAGAAGATACAAAACAAAGTGCATTTGTATTTTGAAGCTAGGACTTTTCCTTTTCTAATATTATTTTATGTTATTGAAATGCATATGTCATCTAAAATTATAAACTAAATTTCAATTACTGAAATTCTTCAGTATAAATTTACATAAGAAGTACCCCCTTGGTTTACCATAAATTTCAGTGGTTTTTTTTTTTTTTTTTTTTTTTTTTTTAGTTTTTAAGTTCAGTAATCAAAAACATTTGAAAGAGCAGTATGTTAGATATATTATGTATGAGCAACTGAATATCATTATACTGTTTAAACAAAGCATCCTCATCCTAAATTAATAACCCAATTTTGGGGCGATAAAAGGAGGGAGGGCTGGGAATGAGAACGGGGAAGGTAACTCAGACCAGTGCCACCACTGTGGTCATAGAACTAAGTCACCGCAGAGAAAGTGCTTTGTGGGTTAACATAAAAACCAGAAAGTGAAAGGGAGTAAAGCAAACCATATTGGATGCAATTTAAGTCTAACTTGACACAACTCCCAAGCCCTTCAGACTCGGAGATATCCACACTATTTATCTTGTGAAGGATAACAGTCTCTGACATTAGCAGCTCCTGCTTTAAATGGCTCCTGCTCCCCTGCTATCATACTTTTTAAATTATATAAATAGAGTGAAAATGACAAAGTACATATTAAAAAGGAGTGTCTTACATTTTGCAAAACAACCTGGAACATATCAGTGGATTTGAGCAGTTATAAATTATATAGGGGCAGTCTTGAAGTTGATTAGCTTTCCCCTGAATGGTTCACAGAATGGCAAACCCAACGTCCTGGGAATATTCCCCAAATTGCAACGATTCACGTGCCATCCTCTTTTTTTGCCCCAAGAACTTTAAAAGTTATGCCAAACCAAACCAATGTAAATTGGTGGATTTGGACATCCTTTTCATGACCACATTATCCTTGCTGGATTAGAAACTACTTATTTTGGAAATATAATTAGACCTCTTATGATTTTTAAATGAGCAACATCTTTAAGGTATCCATGTTGTACTTTGGTGGTGTTTGGAGGAAAATTACTTGGAGAGGTACTTCTTTCAAGAAAATACTATGACTGTGAATGCTGACAGGAATTTTGCCTGTTATGCTAAAAATATTTTGGGAACATGATGAAACTAAGTCATTTCATATTTAAAAAAATCAGACCAGCATGAACGGCAGCAGTGAAAAATCTCTGAAGAAATCTACATTCACCGAAATGTGGATTTTGTTCATCATCAGCTGACACTCTTAAGTTTCAAAATAGTGTTTACCATTGACAGGAATCACCAGGTATTGCTTTAGTGGATTTTCAAAAGTCTTTTTGCTGCTCTTTTACTTTTGAAGAAGTGTGGACTACAATAGACACACAATTAGGAGTGATTAGACCAAATGGTGGTCTAAACCCAATGGAAAGAATGCAGCTGTCATTGGGTAATTCCCACCATAAATTTAAGACACTTTCCAAAAAGAAATCTAAGAGACCATCACAGTTTCCAGAGGTGACTGGCTTATCTACCAAAATAAGGGCAGTTTTTAACAATGCAGATGAGCCTGTTAAAAATAGGTAGCATTCTTGGTCGCTTGAAGGATGGATAAATCACCAAGATGTGGAGTTTGGGTCTGGTTGAGAGGAGTGTCCCCAAAGCCTGCTTGTTTTTCTGGAACATTAAAAATCTCTGGAGTCTGAAATGTGGGCTGGGAAATTTGCACAAACAGTCCCACTCTTGAGATTTATGGCACTTCCCAATTCCCAGGAGGCCAGGGCTACCGCAAGAACAGTCATTCTCGCAATACTTTGGTCTTCTCTTTTCCCTCTGGCAAGAACTAGTGAGTGTAGGAACACCCAGACTGCCCCCAAAGACTGCTGCACATTTCCTTCCAGTCTTTCTGAAGGTCCTGCTTAGATTTAGAGCTCAGTATGAGGGGAGATTTTGTACCATTCTGAATGGCACAAATTTCCTTCTCTGAATGAGTGCTTCCAATCTTTGATGGATAACTTAACTGTTTACACACTTTTATTTATTTATTAATTACTTTTTAAATATATTTTATTGATTTTTTACTTTTTAAATATATTTTATTGATTTTTTACAGAGAGGAAGGGAGAGGGATAGAGAGTTAGAAACATCCATGAGAGAGAAACAACAACCAGCTGCCACCTGCACACCCCTTACTGGGGATGTGCTCACTACCAAGGTACATGCCCTTGATTGGAATCTAACCTGGGACCTTTCAGTCCACAGGTAGACGTTCTATCCACTAAACCAGACTGTTTTCAGCTGTTCACACATTTTTAATTCAATGGCGGAGATTGATACCACTTGAATCCCTTTCTAAATTTCATTTCTACTCTGTGTCAATGGCTGGTACCTATGCTGCATCTATTGCTGACTTTATTTAACTATTATTAATTTCTTGTGAGATGCCTAGCCTTCAAGAATGATTACCTTCAGAAATACTTCACAATTCTGATTTTCAAACAAGATTAATTTTATTCTGTATAAAACCTTATGACTTTATAATAAAAATATTTAAAGCATATTTTGTTTTACTATGAAAGCAATGTACTTCCTTGGTAAAAGTGAAAATTAAACCACACAAAAGACTATACAATGAAAATTAAGTACTTACTCTAACCTGTTTTTCAAGGATAGGCTTTGCTAACAGTTCTGCTTTAGTTCCTTTTGTTGTTACTGATTTTATGTTAATGTCAATTTTCTCCTTATTGATTTATTAACTTTGAATGGTATTTATTGACTCTCTATCAGAAAAGAAAGAGTTTAGTGATAGTTACTACCCCTTATTTATATACCATCTTTCTCTTTGTATTATTAGTTACATTTGTCTATTTCTAATTTTTAATATATCAAATTACCTGTTGCTATTAAAAAATAAGGAACTTGGTGTGTTTACTCTTCTTTCCCTTTGTCCTCTTCCTCATCACTTCCAGTTTTATTCTTTGTTATTGTTATTTGGAATCTCAAAATTAGAATATTTTACCTTATCATTTAAAAATATTTTATGACTTACCTATGGATTTATATGAGTCACTATTTTTTTAAAGAAGTGAGATTGAATTCAACATTAAATTTTTGTTTCACAGAGATTTTCCAAAAGTCAAGGTCTAATATGTTCTCTTCTTCACCTTCTCTAGGTTTCTTATATTTTCAGTTTAAGTGCTATCCAATAGGACTTTCTGTGATGATAAATATTTTCTATATATTAACTATCCAAGCCAGTAGTCATTGGCCACATATGGCTGGCTGCTGAGCACTTGAAATGTGGTTAATGGAACTGAGTAACTAAATTTTTCTTTTATTTAATTTTAAATAACAACCACATGTGGCTTATGACTACCATATTGGACAGTGAGGCTCTAGCTCAGAGTTAACTACTGTTCCTTATATTCCACCGTTACTCTTTCTTGAATTTGCTTTTGTGTTCTTTTTTCATAAAATTATATAATTAGTACATTTTTCTTACTCTTCCATCTGAATGACTGCTTTCTATTGCTTCATAATTAATTGCTTATTTGAATATTTATTTGTTTCATAATCTTTTATTTTGCTAATTTTGAAAAATAATGTTCCATTATCTTTTAGCACTGCTGTTATTAGGTCTGATATCAAATTGATTCTTGATGGTTGGTAGGTAAATTGCTTTGCCTTACAGGATTAAAAAAATATATTTTCTCTTTAAACTTGTGGAAGTAAAATTTCACTCAGATATACCACATCATGCCTCTTTCAACCAGAAAACATTATATCCAGATAATAAGGTGATATGCAAATTGACCCTCACACCCTCACAAAGATGGCTGCCTATGACCAGGCTGGCTGGGAGGTTAGTAAGGGATGATAAAACAAGCAGGCTATGTGGGGAGACCAGGCCTGCAGGAGGGTTAGTGAGGGATGACCAAATGGCTGAACAAGCAGGCTGCATGGGGTGGCCAGGCCAGCAGAGAGGGTAGGGAGGGATGAACAAATGATTAAGCAGCAGGCTGTGTGGGGCAACCAGGCGGGCAGGGGTGGGGGTGAGAGGAGCAACCAGGCCACTGTGTGTGTGTGTGTGGGGGGTACAATTGAGGGTGACCAGGGTGGCAGGGGGACAGTTGAGGGCAACCATGCAGATGGGGAGGGTCACTTAGGGGCAACCAGGCCTGCAGAGGGGGTCAGTTGGGGGCAACCAGGCTGCTGGGCAGGGGGGTCAGTTAGGGGCAATTAGCCTGTCAGGCAGGTGAGCTTTTAGGAGCCAGTGGTCCAGGATTGTGAGAGGGATGTCCGACTGCTGGTTTAGGGCAGATCCCCAGGATTGGGAATTTTTTAGGGTGGCCTAAACTGGCAGCTGGACATACCCCGAGGGGTCCCGGATTAGAGAGGGTACAAGCTAGGCTGAAGGAACCCCCCCAATGCATAAATTTCATTCATTGGGCTTCTAATACACACACATATACACAGGCGCGCGCACACACACACACACACACACACACGCAAGCACACACACATACAAATACATATACACATATATATGTTTATTCATTTCAAAGATAAAGGGAAATGGAGAGAGAGAGAGAAACAATGATGAGAGAGAATCATTGATGGTTTTCCTCCTACATGCCCCACACTGGGGACAAAGTCCACAACTCAGGCATGTGCCCTTGACTGGAATTGAACCCGAGACCCTTCAGTCCACATGCCAATGCTCTATTCACTCAACCAAACTGGCTAGGGAAGAAAACATTTTCTTATCCTTCCCTCTATTGTCTCTCTTTTCTCTACATCTAAAACTTCTTTAGAATAACTATTGTTCAAATACCAAATTACACATATGATTTAAAATTAATTAGGATAAATAATAGTCATGAGTATTTCAGTCTTTGAACACATCTCTCTTCTCTTGCACCCCTTAACTGGCTTCCATGTTAAATGGATAGGGTGAATGAACGGCTCCTATAGAGTGAAAGGTGATGAGTAGTCAATAGGCTAGAGATTCTTCAGTTCCCAAAGTCAGGAGGACATTAGTTGGGATATGGAATACTTCACCTATTTTGTTCCAAGGCAGAGCTCTCTTACACAGGGCTGTTGTAGAGGTCCTGGGATGCCTCATTCTCTACCACCTTCCTCCTCAAATGCCGGCATCCAACTTCTCCTCCGTCTTTGTGAAACTCGCTCTCAGCCGCCAGCCACTGCTGCAGGTGCTTCCTTGGTGCAGGATAAGTGGAGCAGCACCCAGCTCTCCCAGATGTTAGAGCCAATATTTAGTAAATTACTTTCTTTTATCATCCACTTGACAACTTCTGCTCTTTTTTATTCGTTAACTCAAAATTTTGATATTCTCTAGGACATCCCCGGAAAGAACTGTGCCTAATTACGGTGTCTGGGAATGGTGTTTCTTCTGCTTTAATTTCTTCACTTGTTTGATCCCATCTGCTTTCTGTCTTCCTGGAATTTCTATTTCTGGTCTGCTGATGGCACCTTTTCTGTTTTCAGCACCATTATTGTATGTTTTTTTCAGCACATCTTTTCTATTATTTCACTGGAATTTTATTTATTTTATTTTTTTTTAGTAAGGAGAATCAGACATTTTTTCTCAGTCTAAGTTAAGGTCTGTATTATTTGTCATTAAGATATACTTTTTAATGCCAAACACAAACGTTTTTGTTGGATTGTAAAGATACTGCTATGTAATAATTTTATTTGTTGGCCCTTGGGACATGAATGACCTGTGATTAAATTATGAATATTATAATATTAATTATATGTCTCCAATTCTAATGTTGGGAGAATGTTAATTCAGAGTAAAGGATCAGTATACCCCTCATTTTCTCATTCCCATCCCTTTCTGTGGTCACAGAAGTTCCTATTATAATTTATGCCTTTTCCAATATTCCTTTTATTACTGAGATTTATATAATTTCTTTCAATTGTTTTTTCTTTAGAGTTTTCATCTCAACTTGATAGTTTATCCTATGATCCTTGTATCTCTGCTATAAATTGTTTCATTTTCTTTTAAAAATTATATTATAATGATACTTTTAATTTTCCTCACTCTTTTCATTAGTTTGTTTGATTTGGGTAACATTTAATTTCGTGATTACTCATTCATTAATTAAATATTTTTCATCAACTAGATATTTTTCTAAATATTTTATCATAGATTCATACAGAAAAGAAAAAAATATCCTCATAAGGTAAGGAAGTGACAAGTGTTTGTTTCTAAAAGTTTTCTTTAAATGCTAGACTTAAAAGTGGTAACTAAAAGAAGGGTGTTTTTTGTTTTTTGTTTTTAAATATATATTTTATTGATTTTTCACAGAGAGAGGGATAGAGAGTTAGAAACATCGATCAGCTGCCTCCTGCACACCCCCCACTGGGGATGTGCCCGCAACCAAGGTACATGCCCTTGACCAGAATCGAACCTGGGACCTTTCAGTCCGCAGGCCAACGCTCTATCCACTGAGCCAAACCGGTTTCGGCAGAAAGGTGTTTTTTTTTTATTTTATTTCTGAGAAAACTGCTTAGAATCTGTGATGCCAATAAATAAACCATTATTTTATATGTTTGTATAGCCAGTGTTCTAGATAGGGGCAAAGTCCAGACTTAAACAGTACCCTAAAACAGAAAGAGCACAAAGGGACTAAGGACAAAATGGCATCAAACACTCGCCCTGGTTGGGTGGCTCGGTTTGTTGGGACATTGTTCTGTACACACAAAAAATGCAGATTGATTCCAGGTCAGGGCATATGCCTAGGTTGAAAGTTCAATGCCCAATTGGGGCGAGTATAGGAGATAACAAATGGATATTTCTCTCATATCAATATTTCTCTCTCTCTCCCTTCCTTTTTTTCTAAGATCAATAAAAAATATGTCCTCAGATGATAATTAAAATATACATATATTCATTATCAAACAGATGATTTTAAATCGGAAGGAAAGAGGTTGGGTTTTTTTTTTCAAGGACTTTTCATTTAAAAATTGGGTAGTTAAGAACATTATCAAACCCCTCCCCACTGAATGGTTTAAGATGTTATACTAGAAAATACAATTGATAAGACTTCCAGTTAAAATTTTTGTCTAGTCTTGGCCAGTTTTTCTCAATGGTTAGTGTCTTGACCCACAGGCAGAAGATTCTCAGGTTAAATTCCTGATCAAAGCAGGAGGCAGCCAATAAATATATCTTTTTCACATTGATGTTTCTCTCTCTCTCTCTCTTTCTCCCAATCTCCCTCCTTACACTCTAAAAAAATCAATGAAAAAATATCCTCAAATAAGGATTAAAAATTATCTATCTATCTATCTATCTATCTATCTATCTATCTTTACATCATCTATCTATATCATTTGTCTATCCCATATTTTCTATTCTGCCAGGTCTTGACTTTAACTAGTCTTGTCCTTTTTGGGAGCCTGAGGAGACAAACTTAAAATTGGAAACAGAAAGGACAAAATATCCTGAGTGTTAAGTACATTACTGGTTATAGTCTTAGTGATTCTGTCTTGTACTACTCATGCCTGGAAAATATCTATGACAATAGTAGTTGGGCATTGTGTATAGGGGGGAAGGCTAGCTATATTGTTTTAACTATTATTAAATATTCTTGTGTAGAGTTATATTGTTGGAAACATTTTGGAAAACCATTTATTGCATTAGTTCCCATATCTCCAATTCTTTCTAAGTGGGATATTGGCCACTTTAATAAGTGGAGGCACATCACACAGGATTCTTTAAATGTTATCAGGAACATGCTGAAACCGGTTTGGCTCAGTGGTAGAGCGTCGGTCTGCGAACGAAAGGTCCCAGGTTCGATTCTGGTCAAGGGCATGTACCTTGGTTGCGGGCAAATCTTCGGTAGAGGGTGTGCAAGAGGCAGCTGGTCGAATTTTCTCTCTCATCGACGTTTCTAGATCTAGAGATCTCTCTCCCTTCCTCTCTGTAAAATATCAATAAAATATATATTTTTAAAAAATAAATGTTATCAGGAACATAAAAACCATCTGTCCTCAATATGCACAGTCATCCTCATTTAAAAAAAAATTTCCTCCTTATAGTTATATTTAGTTCTTGCCTTAATATTTCACAAATTTCAAGTATAGAGATACTTATCCATACCATTAGAGTCCAGAAACATGGAGAGTAGTGTATAAATAGTCCTGTGAAAATTCAAATCACTGCTGAGGACTAGACCCTAGTTCCCATTTGCTATGATTCTTTTATGTGTCAGGCTTATTTTCATATATAACTTCTATACATTTAATTCTTCTTGTATGTCACTCAGACTTATTATTGGACCAATTGCCTTTAAAATCATGGCTTCTAACTTAGGCATTGCTAAATGATAGGCAACTAAGGGAAAAGACAAAAGAAAACCAAGCTACAACATGGTTAGTGTACTATAGATGGCAGCCATTTGTATATGCTGCTTAATGCCTGGGTACAATGAAATGGGACTCTAAGGATATTGTCCCATGTTGTGGTTCCTCATTTCTTATTCATTAATTCTTGCATATCTGTCTAAATTCAACTAGGAATTTGAGGTCTAACAGGAGAAAGCCTGTAGGATGGTAGACAAATATTCATAGAATTATACCAGGCTTAGGAAATATCTCAAAGTAAAAGAGCACCTCAGAAAGACCTTCAGTTTGGCTGTGAAATTTCATGAGGACACCTCATACCCTCAATTTGATAATTTGATAAGACCAATGATAATCAACTGAAATGATTTCTGGAATTTGGCAACCCACGTATCTGGAAATAGTCTTTGATAAATCCTCTTACATGTTTCTTCTTTTTAAAAATCTTAGTCTTGAAAACCAATATTGGCCAATGATGGTGATTACCAAGTGAGAGTTCTTGTCTTCAAGGAAAACTTCATGTGTCTGGAAGATATTGAAGTTGGAGGTTGTGTTTGGTTCATCTCATATCATTCTCTGACAGTCTTTGATGTGTGAGTTTCATTGTTGTTATGCTGTGATTATGCTGATGTAAATAAATCACTCTTTTGGTCGTATGACTTGCTCAGAGTGTTTCTTTAAAATAAATATGAGGAGGAAGAATAAATAGCGGAATTTCTCAGCCATTATCATCTGGTAGTTTTTAAGCAAACATGCCAGCATAATTTGAAGATGCCATTCCTAAGGAAAGCTTGGAACCTGCGAAGGACTAATCTGTGGACTATGCCCAGGTACACATTTTTCTTTTTAAAATTTTAGCAACAAACTCTTTCATAAGTTAAAGACATGAAAGAAAAAGCTTGAGTACACAAACAAGAAGAAAACACTGAAAAATGGCTCCTTTTGGGATGAAGTCCTAATAGTTACACAAATGTGAGCCTTTGATCCCATCATACATGACACAGACGTTGATTTAAAATTCATAAATTTGCTCTCATTCTTCCCGATCCCTCTACACCTATTTTAAAAAATATCTAAACAAAGTGACCTCATTGTTTTCCATTGGACTTTTTTAAAAAACATTGGCTGGGATGATTGAGATTCAGGAATGTGGGAAAATGGATTCCCAAACCACGTACCTCCCCTTTCATTCTGAACTGTAATTTTTGGCTTGGCTTGAATCACAGTCATCGCATTTCAGCCCGAATCTCTCTGTAAAGTGATCTTTCTTAAACATTTCTCTCACTCATCAAGGGATCAGAAACAAAGCTATTCTAGCCTTTCAGCAAAACACTTACAAGCAGCTTTTACAGAGAGGTTGCAAGAGCTAGGTTTCCTCTGAATTGTTTGAAAAGCTAACATTGTCAGTGCCTCGCTGTCCTTTTTGTGCATCTTGTCATCTGTATGCCATGAGCTCCAGCAGCTATTTTAATCTGTTTTTGTTTGCAATCCATTTGGTGTCCACCCAAGAAAATGCAGGTGATTCTAATTAACTTACTGCTGAAGATGTAGGAAAAAATATCTCAATTGTATTGCAGAGGATTACACAAAACCTTTCTTCTACTATTTATGACATATTATTAATGAAAATAATTATATGAATATATTTTCCAACTAATTCATGGCTGTTCACTTTTCAAATCAGTGAGGTTTATGGCCCCGGAGAAAGCCACACACACACACACACACACACACACACACACACACACACACGATACAGACCCCAAGAATGCTTGCCAACTTTTATTTAACAAGAGTAGCAACTTAAAAATAACATTATTTTTACTTTGTGCAACATAGTCTAATATCTGAAATAACCCTGTTCCCATAAAAAAAAAACCTATTGAAATACTCTCAGGCCTAACTTTGCCCTGAAGGTAAAAGTGATTAATTGAAAGATTTTGGCAGATCTCTGCTCACCACCAGGGCAGTTTAATTTAGAACACATTCAACCATTTCTCAGTGTCTCTGTGTTGGTGGAGCATAACTTTTGATCTTCTCTGGGGAGGTGGCTCTAACTCAGACCCTTGGACCAGACACTCCCTGAAGGGTTGATGGCTTGCTCTGCTGGGCATTCAGGTGAGGAAGAGCCCTTTCCGGCTGCTGCTTCCCAAGTGGTCAGGTAAGCTGAATTCCAGACACAAAAGCAGAATAGCCTACAAACCTATTTGAGCTGATTAACCATAAGCAAGTCTTTTTAGTTATTTTCAACTTCTTCATGCCCTCCCAACCTACTGAGAGATTCTGGTGACATTAGAGTCCTCCTAGTCCAGGAAGAGGATGCTCCTGACCATGACCGTGGAGGAGACTGAAAAGACTGAGTTTCCTTTCCTCAGGAAACACAAAGAAGATCGTTTCCTGCTGAGAACACGGGAGAGATTATTGCTCGGAGATTGGTGTTGCTTCTGTTAAGCGGAAAGATTGGGTGATTACATAATCCTCCTTGTTTGGCACGCGGATCTGCGCTAACCTGTGGTTAAGTGGAAGGACAGGAACGTTCTGGATGGAAAGAGTTAGAGCTGGTGAACTCCAGCCCTCTCCTCTGTGCAAGTGAAGACATGTTGATTAGATACTTACTATTTAGCAAAAGGGTGCTAGGCAGTGGGGATACATACAGCAAAGAACAAAGAATGCACAGTTCAGATAGTATAGAGCTACTAGTATAGTGCCAGCATTGATTCCAGGCACTGGAAGTGAATTCCACATGCAAATTCATATACTAATGGCAATGGCACCCCCTTTTAAAATATTTTATCATATACAACACATTTGAGCAATACACTCAGGTTTGTATATATGCTCTAAAACCAACTTTAGAAGTAAACACCATTATGATATATATTCAATTTCACATTATATCCTAAACAGTTAAGCAATATGTATCATATATGTATACACACACACACATATATATATGTAAAATATGTAATATAATGCATTGCATTGTTAACAGTGATTATTATATAAGTGGGCTCATAAAAATGATTCTAGTTTTATTTGTTTTTTCATTAATTTCCCAATCATTTTATAATATGTATATATGTATGTGTATACACACACATATAAGCATATATATATATATATATATATATATATATATATACACACATACATGGAGTACTCTTGAGGCTAAATGACAATAATAATATCTATTTTATTACTGAAATATTATGCCAAATATTATATTTTTAAATTTTGACATGGAATGTAGTGAGACCTATCTTCTCAGCTTCATTCTTGACTACTTGAGGGCTGTTAACCATCTAGGAAAGAATTGCACACCCTCTAATTACTTAAAACATTTCTTGTTGACTTAAAAAAGGAATTCCAATACCAATTGTTCCCTTATTTAAACTCATCTAGCACCAGGGTAATACAAAACAGATTTCCTGCTGCTGGATGATTTTGTCACATAGGTCCACATCAAACATATTATTGAAATATTTGTGTGTGATATATATGTATACACACACATACATAATTAGCATCTATTGTTAGATATTTAGCATCTGTCCTTTTTTAAAAATCTGTTGTCATGCATAGAAGAGATATTAAACTAAGGTGTGTTACATAAGATGATGTTCATTAATACAATATTATACCTGATTGTCTAACTGTAAGAAACCAAGTTACAAATACATTTAATGGTTTCCAGTGTATGAAATAAATAGTGTCTTGATTTCCCTATTTTCCCCAAGGGCTGGCAGATTTTGAATTTTGGGAATAATGTGAGAAAAAGCCATAATTAGTCACTATAGTTGACTCTTGAAATGCTACAGAGGATAGAAATGAAAGGAGATAGAAATAAAAATCTTTAGACTTGGTCTTTATCCAATTAGCCTCTATGGTTAGTCTTGACATTTATTATAAGAACTATATTTGTGTTCTTTTTTTTCAGAACTTTTGGAAAGGTAATTCTGTCTTAAAATTTTTCTTTTCTCACAGTTTTGTGTATGTCTAAAATTCTGCAATTAGAATTTTATTCCTTTCTCTTTAAATCCCATGGGGTAGGGATTTCAATGAAACCTCCCTAGTCATGTGCATGCTAATGCAGGTTATCCTTTAAATCTTATTCTAAGAGCAGAATTTAGCCAAAAGGAAGGCAAATGCAACAAGACTTCCCTTGTGTAGGATGTGGAGCAAGAAGAGATGGAGAATAAGGGATCAAAATATAATACATCATGGTAGAGGGGGAAAAAGAGAGAGAAACTGGGTGTACCATGTTGGTTTGAAGATAATCGAAAGTGTAGTTGCTATTATCCAAATGCTAAACTTGCCTGGATTTCCTGGCATTTTCAGATATACCAAAATACAGGGAAATGGAGTTTTTTAACTGGACTTAAAAGATTTGGAGGAGAAGAGGCACATTTTTCAATGTGACTAAACACAATTTATCCGTAAACATGATTTATTCTTATCATTATAACCAGAGGTCCGATGCACAAAATTCATGCTAAGGTAGGCCTTCCCAACCCCAGCTGCTTTCTGACCCCGGCTGCCCGCGTCCACCAGTCCACCATCACATACCCCCCAGTTCCCCAGTTCCATGGAGCCCCCTGATTGATCATTCCACAGAGGGTGGCCTGGGCCTACCTCTTTGGGGCAATCACAGAGCCCTCTCATTGATCTGCCCCCCCTGGCCGGTGGTCTGGGACTCCCTCTGTGAGGGATTGTGGGGTAATGGTGGGCCCCCAATCAATTGCATCATACCCACCGTGGCTGGCCTGACACCAGTGTGTCATAGCAGGGTCATCTGGACAGTTGTTCTGCTTTTTGGTCGTTTGGTCAATTTGCATATTATGCTTTTATTATCCTATTTAATAAAAGCCTAATATGCTAAGTATCAGGTCGTCCGTTCAACCAACCAAAGTGTAATATGCTAATGATATGCTAAGGTACTCAACCACTCATTATGATGTGCACTGACCACCAGGGAGAAGATGCACCAAGTAGTAGGTTAGCTGGGGTCTGGCTGATCGGGACTGAGAGAGATGGGCCAGGCACACCCTGAAGCCTTCCCGTGGTCCCTCCCCAGCCCCAATCATGAACCAGTGAGGTCCCTTGGCCTGGCCTGCTCCCTCTAACAATCCGGGACCCCTTGGGAAATGTCAAAGAGCCAGTTTTGGCCTGATCCTGCAGACCAAGCTGAGGGACCCCACTGGTGCACGAATTCATGTACCAGGCCTCTAGTTATAGATAATTTCCATCATATGGAAAGTGCAATAAATAACCTATCTTTCTTCAGGAATAACTTATACAATGATTTTTCTTTTAGGTGAGTGTAATGTTCTACACTGAGTTTCAGGAGCTGAACTTACATGAACCCATATAGAGCTTTGCTATACAAACTGATATGAGGCACACCCTTCTTACTTGGAAACAAGATTTCTGCAAACCTGGCCTGTCTCCTCCCAGTTGGGGTCTGCAGAAAGCAGTCTGAGGGGCTCCTCCCATTGTGCCATTCTTCTGCACCTGCTGTACATGTGGAGCTGCCTGTTTGCAGATCACAGCTCTATCTGATGCCACCTCTCATCTTTCTGGTGGCCTTAAGTCTTCCCAGAAAGTCATCTTAGGCCTTTTCAGCCTCAGCTGGAGACATGCGGCCCTGAACAATGGTTGATTCATGAGATCCCGGATTCACAGCCCACTTTCAACTTTTCAAACACACCTTAATTAAGACTGTTAACCAAGACTCTTCCCAGAAACAAACACATTTCTATTAGTTTATTGTCCAGAATCTTAAAAGAACCTAATGACTTTATTTTGTTCAGGTTTAAAAAAAAGCAGAGTTCTCCAAGCAAAACCCTGAGAGGAGGAGGGGTCACCTTGTGCTTCTGCAGGTGGCAGTATGTCTCCCTTTGCTTCTATTTACTTAAGGAATTAAACAAAACAAAACTCCTTTCTTCCCTGATGCTTAAAAATACTCTAGCAAGAGACAAAGCCATTTAATGCTAACTTACTGATACCTTTTAAACACCTATACTCAGAGCGATATTTCAAGCGAAGGTGACAATGATATTCTGAGGCAGGCTTGCCAGGAGGAAGGTACTGGGGGGTCAGACACGGTGCTGAAGGGGCCTGTTGTGTAGTAATAAGCCACCTGGCAAAGAAAAGGGAGGAAGAGGGCAAATGAGTGCCCACTCCTAGTTGTACTTGTTCAGAACCCATGTTCTGCCCCTGTGAGAAATGTCACTAATAGTCTTGTAACTGTCTACTCAGGATTTCAGACCCCTTCCAATGTTGACCCTGGTACCTGTCAACATTAGTTGTAAAATCCTGTGATAAATATGGAGCTAAAACTGTACTGTTTGGCAATGTTCAGAAAATGGAAACTTCCCCCCTGCTCACCATCCGGTCAAACAGGAAGTGAAAGGAAGTGGCCCAGCACTGGGAGTAGGAAGGGCTATTTGTCCGCGTATGCCATGTTAGAAATAACAGGCAAGGGAACCCGTCAAGCACCTCCAAAGGAAGGTGGCTGTTCATGAAAGAGTGTTGCTGTGCACTCTCCGACAATTTTAGTTCAGAAGGCACCATGACATTTTCGTTTTTGTTTTGGTAATGAGAATTTGTGAGAGTTAATTTAAAAATAGGCAATTTTAAGAATTATTTGAACTCTTCCCCCCTTTACACAAAACATTACAATATTCAAGTTTCTTGTATTTTGGTGTGTAAAGATATGGGAAAGTATGGCCAGATGATATTAGCTTGGCCCGTGGTCCTTGATGTTTGGCTCATGGAGCTCTAGCTGTTTCCTTTGGCTCCTCAGGAATCTATGCTCTATCTCCAGAATTATTTTCAGTAAAGAAAAGTTGATTTCTAGCCTTACTTCAGTTTCTAGCCTAATAATCCCCCCCTTTTGTGTCTTTTCCATTGGTTTGTCCAGCAAGAAAAAATGTTTCATCTGTTCCTATCCATAAAAAGCTTGTGATAAGAAGCCTTTCTGGTGGGAAAAGAATTTGAATAGAAAACATGGACATACATATATCAGACCAAGACTTAAAAGATGCATATTTTATGTGAGGACACACTACAAGAAGGTTTCACTATATTAGATTTTTTTTTTCAAGTCAGTGTTCCAAGCCAGTATTGGATTATGTGTGAAAAGTAAGAACTCTATTCTATAACAGGTGCTGGCAAGATCCTCCATTAAAGCTTATAGGAGTTATGCCTGCAAAGCGTAGGCATCTGAGAAAATTCTCTCATAAGAATGCATTAATTATGCACCCGATTTTTCTCACTAGAAAAACAATACGCGGCTGTGACTTCTTTACAATATTCCCAGTCACTATTTTGCTAACACCATTCATTGGTGAGGACATCTTTGGCGACCTCGTGCTGTATGGAAAGTATTTGTCAGCCTTCATTTCAACACTGTGAACGTGCATTGTCTTCAGCACCTACCAATAGAGACACTGCCCTGCCATCTGTCTATCCTAATCAAAGCATATACTTGAAAGTTATGTGAAGTTGATGGCTTTATACTAATGCATTCACATTCCAAAGATAGATGCTTCATCTACAACATGCTAAATATTTGCAAGATTTTATTGGAGTTAGGAATACAGTCTATAGTATCAGGTAAGTGATTAATACAGATTTTAAGTCTATATTATTGACTCTTGCTAGAAAGCATTATGTGTGGCACACAGAGGATGCTAAATAAATACCATTTTTGTTTTCTTACATAAATCACCCCATATCTGTATGACTACAACTTCAAAAGATAACAATGTAATTATATGAACATAAACTTGCCTACCTTAATGTTAACAAGCAGAAACTCTTTTTCTGATCAAGCTCAGTTATTCAGCCTATTAATTCTAGAGGTTAAAATATATTTTTCAACCGACATTTGCCTCAGGATACACTTAAATTTTTTCTTAACTTATTCTAATAAATCTACTATTGATAAGGAATTTTATTTAAAGCCTAAGGTAATCTGGATTTAAAGCATTTATCAAGTTAAGGACTGAGATACAAGGGTAGACAGTAGTGAATGTTAGAAAAAGCTCACTGAAAATTATTGTGAGCCTGTATGTATGTGCAGATATGTGTATCCATATCTAGGTTTGTAGCTATACTGTGGATTGAATGTTACTAACATATATCTGAACATGTATTTTAGATTTAAAAATGCTTTTCATATATCAATACATATATTGTTAATAGAACATCTTCAGGGTAATATAGCTACCTGATAACACACACATGTGTATACACACACACACACACACACACACACACACACACACACCAGCACCAAGTCAGGCAATCTGCCAAAGTGTGGTTGCTGTGAAAAAGGTTTTGCTTTAGGGCAATAGCAAACGAGCTCACCACCCCGCTGCCCTGTCCACTCCTCACCACATGGTTCTTTGCTGTGTTCTTAACTTCCCCTCCTACCGTGAGGGGGCATTTCTTCAGACTCTTTTTATTGCCAATGCATTTTTACTTTGTATGATGAAATGAAACAAGGGACTGGTTTCATTAGAAGGAGAGGTAAACAGGGCATTAATTAAATTTGCTGATGATACTAAATTGGGAGGAACTGTGGACATCTGTGAAGACAAAAGAATCGTACAAATAGACTTAAGGAGTTTAGAAATACAAGCAGGAAATAATAAAATGAGATTCAGCCTTAAATAACGCAAGCCAATACATTTGGGAAAAGATAATCAGAAACATGGCTATTCGGTGGATGGTTAGATGCCTGGAAGGTGGTGATGGTGAATGAGACCTGGGGGGTGATAATGGGAAAAATTATACACAAACTTACAGGGAAGTAGTTACAATGCCTAGAGGTTTCTATTGGAAAGAACATTATTTTTTGAACCAGAAAGATGGTGATTCTATTCTGATGACATCAGGAGGTCTCCAAAACATCAAATTTGGCTTTAGCTAGTTGAGTCCCTCAGATTTATGAAATAATTTAATGCCATTTGTCGAGGGAACTATTTTCTCCCTATTAAGGATGAGAGGAAGTATGCTCTGTCCAAAACCTGTAATGAACACCAGTCACTGCTCCATATCTGTCCTGCCCTATCCTATTGAAGCTATTGCAAATATGGTATTTATTTATATGCACGAGGCATTATACTGTGTCTCAAAGGAGGAGAAAAAAAAAACAAGACACCTTACTTTCACTTTTAAGGTACTTACTATACCTTCTGGATAATGTGATTTCACATTATGTTTAAAGTACCACTTAATATTATCTTTTCTAGCAGATCAATAAATATTCAGTATATAAGATTTGATTCTCCAAGGATGAATTCATTGACGAATTGATGACAAGAATATCCATATATCTATCCATTTAACCATCCATCATGAATTAAGCCTCTACCATATGCCAGTTGAAAGGTGCTAAGCACCAAGGAGACAGATAAACCAGACACAAACCCTAGACTCCAGGTGTTGTACTCTGGATGGGGAATCCAGCCATCACAGTCCCATGCAACAGCAGAGCTATCACTGGAATGCTGGAGGGATTCCCTAATGTCCAGGAGACCATGAAAGGTGATTGATGATATCAGTCCGAGAATATTCCTTGGAGGAGGGGACTCTTGTGCTGTGTACAATAGGATGAGTATACATTTGGCAGGTGGGTGGATAAGGGAGAGAGTCTTTGCATATGAAGAACACACAGAAGGAATATAAACTTTTATAAAACTTCGTGTAGTTGGTATTCCTGGAACATAAAAAGCAGCTTATGAGGATGTGAAGCTGGGCAGTAGATAAAGGTCACGGGATTATCCTTTTTAATGAGAACAGTTAGTGTGGAATTTTGTTTATCCTTAGAGGAAGAAGAACCAATGGAGGGTTCTATGAAGAAATAACACAATCTTATTTATATTTATATTTAGAGGGATAATTTGGCAGCATTGAGGATGGTGGCCTGGGCAGAAATGAGAAAGAACAAAGTCACTGCTATCAATTAGGAGGTTTTCCTCAAAATAAATTATGGAGGCCTAATTAAGACCATAGGAGGTGAAAGGAAGAATCCAAGTCAAGAAATGGTAAGAAAGTAGAGATCGTTAGACTTGGTGCACGATGTAGTGTCTAATGAGACTGAAGAATCTAAGATATCCAACGTTTATTTTAGAGCAGTGGGGAAAACAGGGTGTGGTGCTACTGACTGAAATAAGGACGGCAGGAGGAATAACAGGTTTTCAGAGGATGTGATAAGTTCAGTTTGTAAAGTCTGAGTTTGCGATGCCAGAGGAAAAGTCAAGAAGGGTTGTTTCTAGACCTCAGGTTTTAGAGTGTAAGAAATAGTGCTATAGTCATTCTCAGATAGGACATTATGTGACTGAAGGAATCACTGAGGCTTTAGACATGACTGATGTTACAATGAGAGAATGAGTAGCATAAAATATCAGAGTCAACAATTAAATCCAGAGGAAATGCAATTTTCTTATGCTGTCAAACTCTGGGCCAAACACATGGATTTCGATATTATGCTATGCAATTTCTAATTCATGCCAACTAACTGCTTGTCTTCAAAATGAAATTAAAGAAAGCTTTCCATAGTGATTACAATATAGTCTGTTAGGCATCTTCTTTCCTGTAGGGAGGCTAAAGAGTTAAGCTAGCCCAGACTGTCAAAAATGCAAAACATGATAAGAAGAGCATCATTTTTAAAGCAAGAAGGATAATGGTCTTATTTTAATGACACTGGTGTATTCAAAGTTGAGCTTTTGATAGCATCAGCAAAGCCTGACTTTTTTTTTTTTTGCTGTGAAGTACATCTGTAGGAGATGAAATCAATATCCAATAACAAATTCATGTCAGAAGTTAGAATATTGGTATCCTGTCTTCATTAGCTTCATATTGATAAGCCTATATAGTTGACTATATATTTCTTATTTGAAATTCCTTGACAGACTCTTTCCACTAAAAAGATATAATTAAAATAAAATTTCCTGAGATATACTAATACATAGAACATAAGCACTGAATCAAGAAGGTGAGATATTCACAGGGAAGTAAACTAGCACAGAACCGCTCCAGCCTGGTATTCAGAGTCTGAATTAAAGATGTGGTGTTCAACTTTCCATGTGGTTAGGGGGCCCAAACCTATGCCTGAATAGTCTCAGGCATGTCACTTACAAGTCATAGTTGCCATTCAATTACTTTATTAAGAACAGCAGGCTACTGGTGTTGGAACAATGCCTAATAGGTTATGACTTTCTCTGATGAAGATGAATAGAGAACTGATACTCTTTTAGTTGCTGGATGGTGAACTTAAAAGTAGTATCCAAAAATTGATGAGCATAAGATCCATAAGGAAACATAACTTCAAATGTTTAGCATAGCTGGGTATAGATGGAAAAGAATTATATTTACAACAATAGAATATACTGTCATCAGTACTCGATTAAATGTTTAAAAATACAGATTTGCAAACCACATTATTCTCTACACATCCTGCAGCTGCCTTAAATCAACAGTACTCGGTCATTGATCTTTTCAGTTTCAACCATATGCAGATGTGGCAATGGTGTGCAATGCTCCAATGATGTAAGCAATGCTAAATATAATTTATCCATTTATTTATCATTTACTGAGAATCCATTGGGTGTCACTGTTATGAAATAAAAATAAATCCATGGTCCCGATATGAAAGAATACACAATATACTGAATTTAATATTTTAAATATGATATTTTAAATATTTTTATTCTACCCTAAATTTTAGGATTTTCATATTTCCTTAAAAAAGGGTGACTTCACCTTTTGAGTCTACAGTCTATTATAACCTCAAGAACTTTTCCAGCAGCATCTGCTCAGAGCTATATAGGATCTACACAATTAAGTTTTCTTTTCAAACTATCTTTCACTTGATTTTTTTTTTGGGGGGGGGTGATTTTCTTTTCTGATCTCAAAATAGGAAGTGGCTTGCAAAGTATAAAATTTGACAAAAGGGATAAAACTAGCAAGAGAGATTATTTTGACCCCAACAAAAACATTTATAACTCCACAGCCTGTTAGACTATAAGATAAACTCACACAGATTTTAGAATCACCAAGATAGGGATATTTTAAGGATAGCAAATTACTCTAAAATATCCTACAGAGGAAATATGCCATGTCCAAGTATATACACCAATGCGAGCACTTCTCCTGGAATCTGCACATCTTGTTTACTATACATATGTAGATTAATGATTGATGCTTAAGTTGGACACACTTCATTTGAAAGTGTAAAATTTATGTGGAAAAGGCAATTTTTTTATAGATATTTTAAAAGGGAACCTTATTCATTAGAAAACCCACAACATTGTATATTTTGTTCTCATTTGTAGCTTCCTGGATGAGTTCAAAACATCTTAATTTTCATAAATTTTTAAAGTCTAGGGAGATGCCTATGAAAATATAATATATAGATTCTTGTTCAACCAATAAATAACAGATTATTTCACAAAATTGGGTTATACTGCTGTGAAAGTTTTGATATTTAAAAAAAATGTTTCCTTTTTAAAAATATATACTGTATATTTTTTATTGATTTCATAGAGGAAGGGAGAGGGAGAGATAGAACCAACAATGATGAGAGATCATTATTGATCAACTGCCTCCTGCATGCTAGACACTGGGGATCAAACCTGCAACCAGGGCTTTTATACCCTGACTGGGAATCAAACCTGTGACCTCCTGGCTCATAGGTCAATGTTCAACCACTGAGCCAAAATAGCCAGGCTTGATAAAATTTTTAAATGAATTGGTCCGCATATGTAATAAGAATTTTAAAAATTCTGCTTAAAAACTATAAGTCCATTTTGGAATCTCAAAGTACCAAATATCTGAAAATATTTAACAGCATTTGTGATTATTATTATTATTATTATTATTCTCTGTTCTCTTTTATCAAAAACCTGAAAGCTTTCCAAATGCAGGTAAGTTTCTTCCAAATTTTGTAAATGCTTGCTTACACAATAAAATATCCTGCTAATTTTCAGCCAATATAATTTTCATGGCTAAAGTATTAAATTCTGAATATAGTGGCTTATAACAACAACAACAAAGCTCCCAAACCCAGAACTCCTATAATGTCGATGATACCTCTTTCAGAGTACTGCATCTAGGCCTGTTGAGGTATTATATCATTTAAATTCTCCATCCATAATAATGAAAGGGTAATATGCAAATAGGCCAAACAGCCCAACAGAGGAACGGCCATCCAGACGACCTTCTGGACGAAGCCAGGGCTGCGAGAGCCAAGGCAGTCAGGGGTGAAATTTCGGCCTACTCTTGCATGAATTTCATGCATCAGGCATCTAGTCTATAATAATAAAAGGGTACTATGTTAATTATACCGGATGTCCTTCTGGATGAAGCCAGGGCTGGAGGGAAGCTGCCTTGTGTCCCAGGTGCCTGTGGGCAGCCAGAGGGAAGCCAGCCTGGGTCTTGGGTGGCAGAGGGAAGCCAGTGCCGGCAGCCAGGGCAAGTAAGGCTTACTCTTGCCACAAATTTCGTGCATCAGGCCTCTAGTTTATAATAAAAGGCTAATTGCCTAGGGCAGAGATTTTCCACTGGTGTGCGTCAAGAATTTTTAAAATATGCAAAACCTGACTCTTTTGTCAGGGGCACTGACCTCTTTTCCTTTAGATTGTCAAATTAAAAAAAAGAAAAAGACAACAGCTCACATAATAATAGCCATTCAGTGCGAGTAAATAAAATTTATACAGATTTGTTGTTGTCAGATTGGCAAAAATTGTAATACATTTTTGGGTGTACCATAGAATTTTAGTAACTAGTTTATCTGTGTCATGAGATGAAAAAGGTTAAAAATCACTGGCCTAGGGTATTAACTTTGGCACTTTTTCCTTCCAACTGACTCCAAGGACAAAGTATGTTAAGAACC
This sequence comes from Vespertilio murinus, assembly GCA_963924515.1. Classification (NCBI taxonomy): domain Eukaryota; kingdom Metazoa; phylum Chordata; class Mammalia; order Chiroptera; family Vespertilionidae; genus Vespertilio; species Vespertilio murinus. Next base: position 22,749,725 of record OZ004711.1, on the reverse strand, counting down.
TAAACTTTAGGATGGAGGTGGGAGTGGGGTTGGAGGGTGGAAATTTGACTCACGCTTTATCTGCGAAGAGACATTATTTATTCTGATGCATTCTGGACTCGGGAGTGTGGGAATATCCGCCAACTGATTTGACCAGAGCCACATTGCTGGACACATTAGATAGCCTTTCCGGTGGTTGAACTGCACATTTATTTCTACATTAACTCCTGTAATGTTTACGCTCTCTGTTTGATAATAAGACTGTTGTGTATTGCTCCGTGTAGATAAACTCCACTAAATGTCACTAATAAGTACAGTGAATTAATTACTAACCAGGTCTACACACAGAATTTGTGAACATTCGATGTAAGCTTGCTGTTCATGGCAAGATGTAACTAGGAAGCATTTTCTTGAACAGGAGTAAGTTTCTCTGGAACAGAGAAACAGGATCAGGTAACTATGGAGAGATGGTAACTGGTTCAATAGCCTGTCTTCCCTCATTACAGACCTCGCAAGTGTGTCCTTTTATCTAAATCTGTTTTCTTAATTGCAAAGCCCTGCTTTTTTCTCTCTCTCCACCTTGTCCTCTCTGATTTCTTTTGGTTGCCTTTTTTCTCTTTTATACTCTTGCTGGCTGTTTCCTGTTTACTCTCTTCTGATTTTGTCTTCCCCTCTAGCCCTGAATGTGGCTTTCTTACAGACACAGCGGCCCCAGCATGACTACCCCAAAGAGCCAATTCCAAGTTGGACCCGGCACAACACTATCGCTGTCAGGAAGGTGGTTGTCATTGGGTTGCATTAAAACAAAACCAAACAAAACCAAACACAAACCACCAAAACACGAAACCAGACTTAATTTTAACCCAGAAGTAACAATGAAGAAAAATTTGCTGCAAACTTTCATATGGTTCCTTTGCCCATCATCTCTATTGTAGATGCATGTGGGTGCCTAACTTTAGGCAAGAAAAGCAAGCACTTGAAAAAAAAAAAAAAACAGGAACACATAGGTCAGTGCCCTCAGAAGCATTTTTGTGCAGTCCACAAATATTCTCTGGGGAAAAAGAAAAAGTGCTTATCACGAACTCTTGTGTTTTTTTTCTTCTTTTTTTGGAGCATGTAATTTTTATCAGTTTGTTTTGTTTCTGTTACTTTTTTCTCCCCACTCACTGCTTATAAAACTAGCAAGCAGAAGTCTCTCTGGAACAAGATAGAATCATAAAAAAGTTTTCAAGAATCTCGTCACAAACTAAACAGTACAAATTGCACATTCTTCATGAAAGTATCAGCCTTTAGTGCGTGCCTGGATCCAACTATAATAGATTATCCCAAAGTGGGAAAGAATGAACAGTACAAAATTAGCAGAACTGAGAGCAGAGCTTGTCTAGTGAAGGCAATCCGATCCGCACTTTAGGGGCCTGGATTCTCAGGCAATGGGAAAAGATTATGTGAAGTTTTACTTTTGCAAGCGAACACTTGGTAGTATCTCAAGAGGCAGATTGGTGCATTGAATTGCATATGAGGAAAATTATATTAACAAGTATACTGCTTGGTATATTTCTTGCATAATAGCTCTACTACAATCATGCCTGTTATTTATGTATTAATACATCCATGTGCATGCCTTACCTAGTATACAAATGCCTCTGCCTCTCTCTCTCTCTCTCCCCCTCTCTCTCTTTCTCTCCCTCCTTCCCCTCTCTCTCTTTCTCAAATGTCTATGTGATTATGTAGATTTTGTATGCTGCATTTTTTGAGTCAGTTCAGTATAGGTGTGTAACCATGCCTTCTTACAATATTAGCAGGTATTTCCAAATTAATATTCACATAGAGAAATAGATTATTTTGTTTCTCGTGTCATGGCTGGTTAATATGACATTCTCTCAAACTTTATGTAACAGCAGGGGAATTACCAAAGAGAAACAGTTAAGGTATAATAATAATTTTAGCCATTTCTTTTCCAAGATGCTATAATCTGCCCAAAGATAACTAATTGTTCAAAGTAAACATTCCACTCCAACCACAAAAGGAATCCATTACACAAACATATAATTCACAGTCATTTTTAGTGGGTTGTAAACAGTTTGGAATGAGCATAAAATGGGACAAAAATCAAAGTGAGCATTTTGAAATGAAAAAGTGTTTGCTACAAAAGGTCAGTCCCTTTGCTTGGCAAACTATGTAGAAAAGCCTGGGAAAATGCTGATCACACAAGCAACGAGGGAATTTTAAAGCCAACGGCCTCCTTGTTTCTTTAAACAGACATCGGAACCTATAACTGGATCCTGTCAAACAAACGACAGCAAAAAAAAAATATAACAGCTGCTAAGAAGTCAAGTTGAGAGATAAAGTTTTCGAGGCTAAAGACCTCAGAAGTAGACTAAAGGTCTTTCTTAAATCTTTAAGCAAGGATATGGATCCCAGGGTGGCTTTCGGGCACCAAGTCAAATATGTGAGTTTGTGTATCATTCTTGTCATAGTGTTTTGTGTTCCAGAAAAAAGAACGAGAGGACAAACTTGTTGATTAGCATCTGCTGAGGCTTTCTGCAAAGTAGCTCAGAGCTGGATTCACCAAATTTGAAAACCTTGGTGTCAATTACCTTTTAGCGTGGTTTAAAAAACATAACATAAAATATACCATCATAACCAGTTTTAAGTGTACAGTCCAGGAGTGTTGATTGCATGCACATTGTTGTGCAACAGATCTCTCTAGGTATGATTTTAATGTTGTTAAATCGTTTGAGGGCGTATTAACCAGAACTGGGAATCATGAGGGAAGAGTTGTTAAAAGAGATTTATAAAGATGAATGACAATCTAAATAAAATTAAATGATTAAAAAAAACCAACACAACAAACCTATTACCTTACCCCACAAATATATGGGATACATAAATGTACATTTAGGGTAGAAATATGCTCATTCATTCACTTAACTCCATTAGTATATAAGAAAAGTTTCCTACAATGGCTGGTGTTCGGGAGTAAAAGGATTGGCTTGCCATTTAGGGAAAGTCTTCTTGAGTATTTCACATCAAGTGACTTCTTTGCATTGACACAGTGTGCTAAGAAAATAACATGGGAAATCAGGCCAGATTAAACTTCTCCTGGTCTTAACAGGAGGCTAAAACCAGACAAGTACATGTTTGTTTTTCAGCGTTTCTTATGTAATTTAAATAAAACTCATATCTTTTTTTAAAAATATATTTTATTGATATTTTACAGAAAGGAAGGGAGAGAGATAGAGAGATAGAGAGCTAGAAACGTCGATGAGAGAGAAACAGCCGCCTCCTGCACACACCCAACCGGGGATGTGCCCGCAACCAGTGTACATGCCCTTGACCGGAATCGAACCCGGGACCTTTCAGTCCGCAGACCAACGCTCTACCACTGAGCCAAACCGGTTTCGGCAAAATAAAACTCATATCTAATAAAGAGGGAATATGCTAATTGACTGCTCTGCCCTCAAAGATGATAGCACCCACAGCCACAAGATGGCAGCGCCCAGTCCCCTCAGCACCACCAGGGTGCCTGCCTCCAGAGTCCCTCAGTCCCCTCAGCTCCACAGCCACCCAGAGCTGGCCCAAGGTGCAGGCAAGCCTTGGATGGCGGCTGTCCAGCAACCCAGGGCAGCCCGAGGCTCAGGTAACCAGGGCCAGATGAGGCTTGTGCCGCAGGCAGTGGCAGCAGCAGACGTGTGATGGGGCATTGCCTTATCCTGATCACCGGGTCACCTCCTGCCCCTGAGGGCTCCAGGACTGTGAGAGGGGGAAGGCTGGGCTGAGGGATCTGCCCTCCAGTGCATGAATTTTTATATACCAGGCCTCTAGTTGTATATATATAGAGCCTGGCTGGTGTGGCTCAGTAATTAGCTTTAATCTATGAACCAGGAAGTCACAGTTTGATTCCTATTCCAGGGTATATGCCTAGGTTGCAGGCTTGAGGCCCAGTGGGGGGCATAAAGGAGGCAGCCCATTGATCAGTGATTCTCTCTCATCATAGATGTTGCTATTTCTCCCTCACCCTTCCTTTAAAAAAATCAATGAAAATGTATTACAAAAAATTGTATATACTGAATGTGTACAATATGATTTGATATGATTACTACACTCAAGGTAATTAACATATCATTTATTTACCCAGGTCCCAATTGTGTGTGTGTGTGTGTGTGTGTGTGTGTGATGAGAGCATCTGAAATCTACACCCTTGACATATTTCCAGTATTCAATACAATATTAACTACAGTTGTCATGTCTGTACATTAGATATCTAGATTTTTTTCATCCTACATAAACTTTATATTCTTTGACCAACACCTCTCCCCAATTACCCCACTCCCTATTAAGTAATTTTAAAGCTAACTTACCCTACATTTAAAAAATTGTAGCCCTAATCAGTTTGGCTCAGTGGATTGGGCATTGGCCTGTGGACTCAAGGGTCCCAGGTCCAATTCCAGTCAAGGGCATGTACCTTGGTTGCTGGCAAATCCTCAGTAGGAAGTGTGCAGGAGACAGCTGATCAATGTTTCTCTCTCATTGATGTTTCTAACTCTCTATCCATTTCCCTTCCTCTCTGTAAAAAATCAATAAGATATATTTAAAATAATTATAATGGTTATTATTTCTTCTTGGATCTATTCTTTTCTTTCACAACAGTTGGCACTGTTTTTGCTTTTTGTGTGTCTTTTTATTTAATGCATATCTCCTCTAAATTCTCAGCTGCTAGTAGAGAGCAGTGATTTTCAACCAATGTGCTGCAAGAATTTTAAAACATAAAATACCTGATTATTTAGTTAGGAACACTGACCTCTTTTCCCTTACATTGTCAAGTAAAAAAAAAATGGCAACAGCCAACACAACAGTAGCCAAATGGTGTGAATAAATCAAAATTATACCGATTTTTTTGTGTGTGTCAGATGAGCAAAAAATGTATTTTTTGGTGTGCCGAATACTTTTAGTAATTATGTGCCGAATACTTTTAGTTTATGTGTACCATGAGATGGAAAAGGTTGAAAACCTCTGGTATAGAGAATAGCACATAGAATAGCCACCTTAATAGCTACTTGCACAAATGCAATAGACACATTAGCCTGTTACGTCACTCAACCAATATTTATTGAGTGCTTACGGTGTGTCTCATGCAAAGTATGTCTCTTTACAAATAACAAATCTTCACAAAGAGGTGTCTGTCATTATATTTTTGATTAAAAGAACTATGGATCACACCAGTTTTAAACTATATACTTTGTCCCTGACTGCTGTGGCTCAGTTGGTTGGAGCATTGTCCCATACACCAAAAGGTGGCGGGATGGATTCCCAGTCAGGGTACATACCCTCGATGTTCCTCTCTTTCTCTCAAATCAGCGATAAAAAGAAATGCTAGACTATATACATTGCTTAGTTCACACCTCATAGTCCCTTTCCTCTAAGAGTTACAAGAAACCCTATTTTTGAGCAAGCTATTTCTATACACTGCTGAAGTCACCATAAACTATACAAAGTATTTATAAGACAGCGCAGAATGGACTTCACGGACTTTTTGCTGTTTAGATCTATATTCCATCTGTATATCAAAATGCCTCCCTCTATATGCTTGTTCCCCAGGCCTCAAAAGGGGATCATATGACCTCATACTCTTGGTCAATTTACCATATGTATTTAGCATTAACTGATGACCAATAATTCAATATTTTCACAGAATTTTCATTGGGGAAAAAAAACATCAATTGAGATTTTCATTGGCAACTTGTGATATCTCACTTACATAGTCTGCAACTGTAAGGGCAAGGCAAGGGAGATGAAGCACCTGGGAGAGCTTTAAAGACTAGCAAGCTCCTTTCCAGTTTGTCCTCTAAGCTTTGTGTATATTTTCTAGGCTGAGCAGACAATGTCAGAAACCACAGAAGTGACTTTAATTCAGTTCTAATCGCTGGAGAGGGGAAAAAATGCTCTGGTGGTTTAGAGGAATGGAGAAAACTAAATCAAGATAAGGAAACACACTAAGCAAGTTATTCGCTAAATTGGTTTACATTAGGCTCACCAATAGATTTTCTTTTGGGCATGTCCAAGAGATGCAAAATTTAAAATGAAACAAAAACCATCTTACCAGGGATGCATCTTGTGCCAAGCACTGGGTAGAATTTCCCTGGGAGAACTACAGAAGCATGAACAGTTTGGTTCTGCCCCATTGCAAGCAACTAACTGAATGAATGAATGAATGAATGGGTGGGTTGGTAAATGGATGAATTAATGAATAAATGGTTAGAAAAGCATTTAACATATATCTACAGTTTATTGATGGTTTTTAAAGGTGAAGATATAATCTTAAAGAAAAAAGAAAAAGGGAACAAGTCATTTTTTTTATAACAGCCCTTGTGCTACTGTAATGAGTATGGAGGCCATTTCCCTAAGACTGTGAGAGTAAACATAGTTTGCATGAAATGTGCCTTTCCCATCACTGGTCCATAAGCGTTTCCCATGACTCTGCAGTTGAGTATCTTGGCTGAGAGAGGATCTGGCCATTAGAAAGAGGGCTCTAGATACGCTGAGCCCCAGCCGTGCCGAGAGACTTGGCACCTTCCTATGCTACTTGCTAATACCAGCCCCAGCATAAAATGTCATCAGAAGCCTGCATAAACATTGGACTTAGATTCACATAAATTATTTCTGTCCTAAGGTGCTGGATGCCAGAATTTAGTAAAAACAGCACTTTGAGTAAATAGAATTGGCATATAAATGTGAGAATATTAATCCAACAAAATGATCGTAGAAAAATATTATCAAAAGTACACACTTGTAAATCTTGCAATGATGTGAGAGGTTTATCTCGTGCCTCTGAGTTTTTATTGAATATTTCCACAGAGTTCCTTTAAGCGGACGCTGCCAAGGTGCTTTGAATGATCAGCTTCTTTGTGGAATTGTGCTCTTTGCGTTGCATTAAAATGCTTCGAAATTATTTTAATAATCAGATGTGTGCTTAGTGCCTGCTTAGTACTGAATCTACAAATTCATTTTAAGAGTAAACACCAGGACAATGAAATATAATGCCAGCTTTGATTGCTCCTGTCAGCAAAAATATTGTCTTATTTTATTAAAAACCCCAACAAAATGCCATGAGCAAATGATACAGTGTCTACTTGCAGATATTCCCCACTCTACAATATTACGGTACCTGCACACTGCAGGGCTGTCCCTAGCAGAATTGTCATCTTGCCTGGGATGCGCACTTACACAGAGGCATTGAGCCCTTTTTCATATGTGCACGCATCTTATTAGGTACAGGTTCCCCCAAAGCCCTATTTGGATTTCTGCTCTAATATAACAGTGTTCACACCGTAGGTGCGGAGTACTTATAAGTGAATGAAGATTTCCTGAAAATGATTATTTAGCTATTGGCAATAATAACGTTATAACATTTTCAGTGATCCATTTTGGCTTTAAGTACTTATTAAATAATATTTATACCTCAAATATGTACTTGCAAAATTAAATGAGATTGCACCTTGCAATAAAAACGCATTTCTCTCTCAACCCGAATTGACTCCATTCCTCACAGATATCTCTCCTCGTGTTCATCCTCCATTTTACTGTTTTCTCCTCTCGCTCTGGACTCTCTGATGTGTTGATATGCTTTCCCCCAAAGCCACTCTCCTTATCCACTTTCCCTACCCACTCATCCCCTCCTTGTTATTCTCCCTTCCCTACTGACACGGGAATAACAGGATCCCAAGGCTGTCCTTACACTATAATTAAAGTATGAATTTCCAGGAGTTGAAAATTGCAGACCATTTTTATTATGCCTCTATAATAAAGCCAGGTAACACTGAGAGAATTAAAATAGCTTTGTCCTAGCAGATAACTTGGTAAAGATTTTTTTTTCTCCTTGGTTCTATTGTTTGAAGAGAGTGGGAGCTGAAAATGGGAATAGATTCACCAATTCTTTTTTTTCTGAAAACACCTCTATCTTTTACGTGATATATATCCCCCTAGTTCCTGGGGATATGTTGTAAACTTGTAACAGATGGTGATGAAGCTTCATATTTTTATATAATACATTTTTTCTTGAGATTCTGCATTTACTGTATGTATCTTCCAGGGAAAATGACCTTGAAGGAATGAAGTCATAGTCTGAAGGAAAAACACCTCACAGATCGACTCGCATAGCAATGATGAGTCAATTGGGTTTTGTTTGGCTCCCCTCGTGAGATGAAATAATATCAGATGAAAAACAGAATGTTGAAATATGAGGATCAAAGGTCATCTTAACACTGGAGGTGCCTCTGTTAATTGTTCCAGGAAAGCCAGTTAGCTGCATTCTGACTGCACTAGGCACACATGGAAGAGGGAATAGCACTGTTTGCAAGTAGAAATGCTATTTGCTTCACTTGGGTAATTTTGGGGCCTTACCAAAAATCGTTCTGGCACAACGTCTACCAGCATGAATGTTAGGCGGGTTCTAACACTCGGAGTGCTGATATTTTATGAATGTTTTATCACTGGCTTGAAAACAAGAAGTTTGCAATTGAATCAACAACATGTCATACAGACAAAATATTAAAAAAAAGAACATTAGTGAGAATAACTGATGTCCCTATTGTAAAAACAAACTGAAGTTAATAAGAAATGTGATTCTCTTAACCGATTCACAAAAGTCAGGTTATAATAGCACAGCCTCCCAGGCAAACCAAGGGGCACAGTGAACTTGAGCATGGCTGGGTAGAGCGTGCAGGAAAGGGCAGACAGGGCTGCATATTCAGTTACCCACCTCTTTTTTCCACAGCTTCAATGCACTGCTTTACGAATCGCGGAACTGTGGAATTTTCACGTTCACACACTGTGTGCAGATGAGAGCCAAAAATTTGATCTGCAAAGGAAACAAAGATGAGCTTCATTAAAATCCAAGCTTGTGTTGTTCTTTAATTTGATTCTGTTTCCTTACCCACTGCATGATGGAATCCGCATCTTGCATAGGAATCGATTTTTTTGCCTTAATTCCAGGGTGTCTGTTGCAGACATGCAAAGACTATAACTCTGTCCCTTATGGAACAGAAGAACCCCAGGTCCAGAGAAAGAAAACCGATAGTGATTAGGTAGGGGTGCCTGAGTGAATTATAGTCTCTGGGCTTAACGTGGTTCTCTATAAAATAATGACAAAGAATTAAGTACATTTCTACAACATAATGAATCTTAATGAACTGATGTCTTGAGTGTTTTCGAAGAATTTTTCAATGCTCATCAAAGTTATGATTTTGTCAGTATGCTTAGAAAATTCATTTTGTGGCTCAACGATATTTGATGAGGCAAGTGCCAGGAGACTTAAGTTGGAAGTGAATTTCTAAACATTTCTCCTGCCTTGACTGCCCTTCCTCTAATTTAAATATCACACTTCCTTTTGGGCTCAGCCCAGAGAGTACTTTCTATCCATCGCATCTCAGCTTTGTGGCTCCAGCAGCATAGGTTCACTGGAATACCAGTTCCTCGGGATATTAATAGGTGATGTAGGGGAAAGGGCTGTGGTCAAAATAGTTTAGCAACATGGGGTCTAACAAAATTAAACACTTTCTTTTATGTATAGTTGTTTTAGAGCTTGTGATGTGCCAAGGGCCCCTGGGAATCTCCAAGAGGGGCCTGAGGACTCACCATTTCCCACACTTATTCGGGTAATTTCAAAGGGCTTCTCTCTAGACTGATGTTTCCGAGAACACACTGGGCGAAATCCTAGCCTAGCCCTCTCATTTAGAATGTGATTTATGCAACCTTGCATTGTATATTTACATTTATAATATATGAAATACATTTTCTCAGAGGAGATCCCGAGCGCCTGCATCATCCATGTGTTCCCTGAGTCACAGTGCTTGCACAGATTCTGACCCATAGGATTCCGGTATAGAACTGGAAATGGTGGTAAAATGTACATGACATAAAATTTACCATTCTAACCATTTTTGACGCGTACAGTTCAGCAGCATCAAGTGCATATATATTGTTGTGCAATTGATACCACAAATACATTTGCAAAACTTTAAAAAACAGCATAAATGTTTGTTACTGATAGAAATAAATATTTAATAGTTTCAAAGGCTTCCCTTCTTGCTCAGAATGAAATCTAATTCCCTATCCCAACTTACAAGGCAGCTCAAGTCCAGACCTTCCACCCATTAATTGATTTCATTCGCTACCCCTCTCTCCTGCATCACTTAGCTATGGCCTCTAGGCCCACACTGCTGATCCTTGTCCACACATCTGCCTCTGAAGTCTGCACTTATTTCCTCTACATGGAACTCTATTGCTCTAGGTCTCTGATTAAATGCCACCTTCTGATTGTAGCTTTTCCTATCCACTCTTAAAACAAACAAACAAACAAACAAAAAACTGGCAACCACTGCCAACAGGAAGTCTCCAGGTCACTTCCCTGCCTTACTTTCCTTAGAGCACTTCTCCCACCTTACATATTAAATACAGTTGTGTATTTTCTGCTTAGTTGCTCATTTTGCTTAGAATGTAAGGCTCTGGGAAGTAAGAACTATATCTACTTTTTTTATTATTGGATCCCAGTAGCGAAACAATGTTTGGCATACACTAGAAGTTTAATAAACATCCATTTTATGATTGCCTGAAAGACATCATCTGAATAATTAGTGGATATTTTAAATAAATTTAAAAGTTAACTTTAGCAGAATTGAGGAGAAAATATAAAATGTAGCATAATATAAATCTAACTACTATATTATTAAAAAGGGATAGTCAAAATGGAATGCAGTGAAACTTCAAGGAAGTCATGATTTTCATCCATTTGTTAGGAAAAGTGATGGCTTGAAGTTGTGACAACCAGCAGGGAGGGAAGTGATTAAGGCTATAGAACTAATACTAATGTACTGCAATATGGAACTGTGCATTTTCATACAAGAGACTGAAAGCTCAACATGCCTCAACCTAGTGCAGAGAGTGGAAAATAATAAAATATCAAAGTTATGTTAAAAAATAGTGAGCCACCACCATAAAGAAGAATGACATAAAATATTAAGAAGAATAACCCAGAACCTCAGATAGAATAATTTACTTTGGTTAGATTTATAATCATAAATAATTGCTATAAAGTATAAACTCCTTTAATGAAAATCATAATCCAAATCAAGTCCACAAATATTTACTATCTTATATCATTATAGTAATGAGGTAGGCATATTAAATGGTAAAATAGAAATCAAGAAGTTTATAATCTTGCCAAAACCGGTTTGGCTTGGTGGATAGAGCATCGGCCTGCAGACTGAAAGATCCCAGTTTCATTTCTGGTCAAGGGCATGTACCTTGGTTGCAGGCACATCCCCAGTAGGGGGTGGCAAGAGGCAGCTCATCGATGTTTCTCTCTCATCGATGTTTCTAACTCTCTATCCCTCTCCCTCCCTCTCTGAAAAATCAATAAAATAGATATTTAAAAAAAAGAAGTTTATGATCTTACTAGAGGCCTAGAACATGAAAACTCATGCACTGCAGGGGAGGGAGGTGGTCCTTCAGCCAGCCTGCCCCCTCTCACAATCCAGGAGCCCCCAGGGGCAGGAGGTGACCCTTCAATCAGGGTAAGGTGATGCCTCATCACACCTCTGCTGCTGCCACTGCTGGCAGTGAAAGCCTTGGCCAGCCCTGGTTACCTGAGCCTCCGGTGGTGCTGGGCAGCTAGGCAGTAGCCAACTGAGGTTTGCCTGTACCTAGGGCCAGCTTTGGGCGGCTGGGCAGCTGACATCTGAGGCTTGGCTGTGCCTTGGACCAGCTCTGGGTGGCTGGGGGACTGAGAAGACTGGGGGACTCCGGAGGCAGGGGCATGGCTGGGCCTGCCTGGGGGTGAGCCTGGGCTTGCCTTATGCCTGCCAGAACTGAGGGGACTGGGTGTCACCATCTTGTGGCTGTGGGCACTGCCATATTTGAGGGTGGGGCAGTCAACCAGCATATTTCCTCCTTATTGGCTATGGGTACGACCATCTTTAAGGGTGGAGAAATCAAATTAGCATATTTCCTCCTTATTGGCTGTCGGTGCCACCATCTTTGTGATGGTTTGAGGGTCATTTAGCATATTCCCTCTTTATTAGATAGGACTATAGGCCCAGTGCACAAAATTCATGCAAAGGGGGTGTCCCTCAGCGCAGCCTGTACCTTCTCCAAACTGGGTCCCTTGGGATATAATCCAAGACTGCTGGATCCTAACTGCTTGCCTGCCTGATTGTCTCTAACCGCTTCTCCCTGCCAGCCTGATCACCCCATAATCGCTCCCCTGCAGGCCTGGCCACCCCTAATAGCCCTCCCCCACAGATTGGCCACCTCCAGATACTCTCCCCTGCTGGCCTGATCACCCAAAACTACCATTTGCTGCAGTCTTTTGGCAACCATCTTGTGATGACATGAGGGCAGCCATCTTGGGGTGGCCATTTTGTAAAGATGTTGTGTGTGATACCACCTAGACTTTTATTATAGGATATGAATTAATAGGAGTATTTAAACAATAAACCAAATAACATAAGAGGTCTCAGAAAAGATACTAAGTGCTAGGAAAGGTGTCCTGCAGAATAGGTCTTTCCATGACATTCAGTGCAGATGTGGTTTGTGTGTGGTGGGGCAGGGGAGATGTTTGTGAGATGAGGGATGTTTAAGAAAAATAGATTTCTCTATAAAGTGTATATTAAACTCTGGAGAAATTTTCTTTTGTTAGGTAGATACAGAAGACATGAAAGCATTTTAGGGCATTTACTCTTTTATTCACTCAGCTATTTGCAAATGAAAATCCTGACTGCCAGCTGTATGCCAGGGTCCAGGAAGGGCAGTCATAATATAATAACCAAGATTTGTTACTTATGCACTAAAAATTTCTTCTCTAGTAGGAAGCATAGAAATAAACTGGTAGAAACACTTCATCATGAAATGTCCTGTAACTGGGGAAGAACGGATGTAAGGGGAGGATGTGGCAGGGTATCAGACCAGCCTTAAGTACCCATGGGAGACTTCCCAGAGAAGAGATGAACCCTCAAGACTAAGTCAGACTTAAACTGGAGAGTTAAGAGAGGGGACAAAGGGCATTTGGTGAAGACAGAGAGTGGAAAAAAAACACACCAGTGATGGAATGATAGAAAGAATGTAGTGTGATGAAGGAAAAAATCACTCTTTCTTATTTAGACAAATCTTGATGTATTAAGCTTTAAAAGGAGAAAAATTGTGTTGATGAAGGATCTTAAATATTAAGTCATATAGTTTAAATTATTTGAGAGTGTGTAGGTACAATTGATTTCTTATGTATATGATATTCCCCTCGCAACTTCTTTCTTATTTTTAGAGTCTACTCATAATACTATACCTAGAAATCTTATCCAATGCCTACTGCTTCCATTATAACTTAGGTTAATTACTACTCGATAGTTTTGACTAGTGAAATATAAGGGGAAGAAACTCGGAAAACTACAAGAGGAGATTTTATAAAAGAAGAAGGGTGTACGAAGATACTTTGTTTTTTTTATTCTGAACATCACTGTGAGCTAGGGCTACTGCAGCAATCTTATAACCATGAGGCAATAAGCCTGCAAACAAGATAACATAATTAAAAAAACAAAACAAAACACAAAACACAAAACACCTAAATCTACAAAAAAACTGAGACTTCAATGATGTTGAACTTTCAGCCCAATCCTAAAATACATTAGATAATATAACTTGGTATTCTATTGTCTGCAACCAAAAGGTTCATAAAAAAAAATCTGGGGAACAAATCATGTGGAAAATTAGACATAAGGAGCTTACTTAAAGGCTAATCTGATTGCCTAGGAAAGATGTTATGAATACCAGAATCAGGAAAAAGGTGTGGTAAATTTAATCATTGTTTATAATGCTCATCTCCTCCAATTAGATTCATATATTTAAATCCTTTGCCATGAACCTATGTGGTAAAACTCTACACTATAGTGAGCAACTTTTATTTCCTCAATGTCTTTATGTTGGGCATGGTCATATGACTTGCTTTGGACAATGCAGTGTGAGTAGAAACAATAATGTTTCAGTTCTAGACTGAGACCTTAAGATACAATACAGACTTCTACTTTCCTGCTTACTTCTCTGCTATGGCCCAGACAAGAGCTTCCCTGGGTAACTACTTGACCCTTCAGTCTGGGCTCCAGAATAAATACATGTGGCACAGAACAGAAGCTGAGGAGGCATGGGCAGTCCGATCTATAGTTTAGAGGAAAAATTTTCAGTCAAGCCTGGCCTAAACTCACAGACAGATGAGAAATGAATGCTTTTTGCTGTATGCCACTGAAATTTTGTGTTTGTTTATGATGCAGCAATAGCTAATTGATGAAGATGATAACAGGTGTCAGTCTGTTTTGTTTTTTGGGTTTTTGTTTGTTTGTTTTGGTGATCTAAGCAATGCTGTGAGAATAAAAACAACAACAAAGAAAGTTGATAGAATATGGAAACTGAAACTGGAAAGAAAATAGAAAAAAGTAATTCTAAATTTGCTAAGAATGTGGAATTACACATCAGTTTAGAATCAACCATAAGGAAGAGCCTCAAAGGAAATTATTCTCATCTGAAAATCTAAACTCATCATGCCTCACTTAATATTATGGCACTTATTCTGTTTTCTCCCCACATCAATTAATTTCTATCAAATTCAAGTCAGTTAGTATTTCGTGAGCACCTACCATATGCTGGGTGCTATGAAGGATGCAGATAGTAATCCACTCATTCAGCAACTATCTTATTACAGGCCCACTATGGACCAGCCACTGTGTTACAAACAGAAAATGTAATGATGCATGAAGCATGATCTCCCACAGTCAGGGGTTGGGGGCCTGGGAATAACTCACAAACACTTATAATGTGATTAGTGCTAGTGCAAGGGTGCGTGATCATAATAGTGAAGATTTATTGTTCACTTATAATAAGCCAGGCAAGGTTCAAAGTACTTTACATATTCTAACTTACTTAACCCTTTATACCAATTCTCAACCCTTTCAAAGTAGATACTATCTTCTTGATTTTATAGGAAAGGAAGCTGAAGCATAAAGACAGTGAGTCTTTTGTCTATAGCTACAAAGCATCAGTCTCTATGAAAGAAATAAAAAAGGTAAGGGCACTTTTTCCTCTGATATGAACATCAACATGGAATAATATGATGCGTGGAACTACTGCAGACCATAGAAATTAGGGGTGAGTCATGGAATTTTGTTCACTGGATGCAGGAAGTAAACCAACTAATCAGACAAAGAGGGTTTTCAAATTTCTTATTTGTCTGAAGGAGACTGAGATGCAGAAACCTGATGGTTTAGAAAATAGTGAGACTGATATTTCTAAGTTAAAACAAGCATTTCAGATGCAGCAGAATGGTGATGGGAGATAAAGATGAAGCATCCTCATTGGATTTTGGCAATTCAAAGGCTGTTGTTGACCATAAAGAAAAGGCTTTAGTAGAAGAATGAAACTGAAAAGCAGATGCTTGTGGTCAAGATTTGAGGAGAAGGTGGGGATGTAGAAACAGCTAAGAGACTCCTTTATTAAGAAGTTTTGTGCTGTGAATTAATTATAAGGAAATACTGGACTTGGGGAAGAATCTTGACTTGGGGTGAATAGGAGAGAATTTCCATTGCAAGGTATTTTTGATTGCCATAGTGCTCTGAAGGGTGAGGTGCTACAAGACCAGCTATTTTCAGTTGCTATAATGGGGGAGGTGCATTACTGCCACATACTGGGGGGTCCAGGCAAGTGCAGGCAATTCCTCACAGTGAAAAACTATCCCTCCCTGATTGCTAATAGCATCCTGGTGGGAAAGAAGCCTAGATTTACTGCACTTCATTAGATAGAAGGGATATGTTTGCTTTTGCAAGTTACCAAATGAGCCAAAAGTTTTCTTCTCACTTATATCCTCTCTGTAAACTGGCTACACTCACCCAAGAAGGCATAGCTCTGGTATCTATGAACTTAGCTCTCCAACGGAACATGCTTTAGTAAAAGGTTGTCATATGCAAGTCTCCATACAAAGGATTTAGAATTGGTATACTAAAGAGTAAGGTAAGTAACTCCAGGGATGTGGATTAGATTTAGACAGTGGAGACCAGGGGCACCTTTTGGGAAATGCCCATGTGCAATAGGTGAGTGGGCACAGGAACTAATTTGCCTCTAGAGAGTGGTGAATGGAACATATACCTCAACTCCTCACTTTCTGATGCCTAAGTCCAGGCACCATGTATTCTTGTCATGAGGTGTATTAGAAATTAGAGTGAATTTCTGTTTAATGCAACTAAATAAAATTGCCTAAAACACTGGCAAAGCATGGTCTCTAATGTTTCAAGAGAAGGCTTACAATCACAATAGGAAGGGCCAGGGGTGTCAAAAGATCTCAGTGAGATCCACAGTTATAGAAAGCACCGGTTAGAAAAACTATGGTGGATATCTGTTGGTTTTGCTGGCCCCTTAACTATTCTTCTATCCTCTGGTAAGAGCATCCTGATTTTCCTTTGGAGATGAGACCTTTCTGCCATTTGTTATGAGTAATGTTGACCCTACTACCTCCCACTCCAGGGATGAATGTGCATTTTATCTTCCTGGCCAGAGAAATAGGTTAAGACATGAACATCTGGTCCAAGTAGATGTATCAAGTAAATCCTGAGGCTTTGTCTAGAGCTACTGAGAAAGAGGGACCCTCTTTTATTTTCTATATGTGTTGGTACACTATGAGGATGTGAATCCGAGTTTTCATAAGTTATGTTGCCACTTTCTGGAAAGATGCACTGGAAAATTAAGCAAACACAGTGGAAAACAGAGCTGAGCAATAGAAAAGATAAAGATTTGAAAGCATTTTGCCCCTAGATCCAGTCATGCCTAAAACTATCTTAACTCCTTGAACTTTTCAATTAAGTAGTTCAATAAATCTCATTCTTACTTTTGAAGTTTGGACAAGTTTATATCAATTACAACTGAAAGAATATTGACTACATTAGCCTTCAACATAAAATGGTGAATTTTACAACTTAGAGGAGATGATGCTGCACATGAAATGACTTTGCAAAATAAAACATGCTACCCAAAGATAATAAATCACAGAGATTTAGCTAAAATGTCATTGTCAATGTTAAGGGCTGTTATAGGATTTCCATTCATCCATAAATTTGATACAGTCCAGAGTCTGATAAACCAGGAAGGATCACTAAATTATGGAAATGTTTTTGACCCACAGAACCTTCTATCTTAAAATAAAGTATGAAAGGGGAAGAGAGAGAGAAGCAAGCATAAATGAATCAGATTTGCCCCCTAACGGTTCAGGCCTATTTTCCTGGAACAACATTAAGGATTATTTCTGCATTCCCCCTTCCTTCTGGTATTCCAAAAAAGGGAGCAATCCCAAAATATTGAGCTCCCGACTCCCCACCTATATTTCCATCTGTAGCTCACTGGTAATCCTTTCTTCCTCTCTTAACAACTCTTTGTATTTAGCAAACACCACTTTCTAGGGGTGCCAATATTTTTGGAATGCTCTTCAAATGCTATGGCCTTGGCTAGTGTGATCATTACATCTTAATTCTACTGTATTGCTTCAAGTGCATATACCAGGGGTGGTAGATAACACATTGGTTGGAGAAAATCCATTTTCTGCAATTTTTTGTTGAAAGCATCTTTTGGTGAGAAAAACAAATAGACCTTTCACATGACTGTACTTATCAATCATGTTGTTTACATAATGAATTCAAGTTTAACTAGAAAATAGTGGTTTTTTAATCTTTAAGCTCTCAAACTTTTGACCAATTTAGTTAGTTCATCAGCATAACCAGGTTAAGTCTCCCAGATTACAAATTAGCCTCATTCTCCCTCATCTCTGCTATATATTTTTGACAAATTATGGAAAGAACACCCAGTAATGGGATCTTTGTCAGATAGATTCCCAATGAATCAAAACTATGAGGAAAAGTACTCAATAGAAGCAGTTAAATGTTCAAATAATGTGACGGTATTATCATCATTTACACAGGGAGACAGTCTCCACATGCTTTTCAAAATGATGTTATTCTGCTCTCAGGACAGAGGGCCATGACAGCTACTTGAGTACATTTTAAGAAGAAAAAAAACAAAGCATCTAGAACAACCACAATGATAATACACATGCCCACACACATATACACACACACACACCAGGCAGTTATTCTGGTCATGCGGTATATTTGTGAAGATTTTGTTGACTGTAATAGAACAAACAAAACTGTGGCCATTATAAGCACAGAAAACTTTATTTGAATGGTATTGAGATAGGGAGGTGGATGGAAGCTCAAATAATTGACTGGGATCTCGAATTAATTTATTAACTAGTCAAAGAAATTACCGAAGTCTGGGGGAACAGTCTTTGAGATGTTTAAAATCCAAAGTGCTTAGGAGATTCATAAAATAAGAAGCAATAAATACAGCAATTGTATTGTAACTCTGAGAGCTGGGTCAGGAGGCTACTTTCATTGTCACAGAGACGTCTATTTTATCCAGTGGCTAAGATTTGAAGTTCCAGTAGAGGATGACCAGTTGGCTGAGATTAAGTTTAAAAATCGTTTGGGCTGAGAAAAAAATATTTATATAGACCTGTAGCCTCCATAGTAGGTAGCATTCAGTTGGAAATTTTCTCCCTCCAGATGGTACACAGGGGCAAATCATTTCCATTAGAGAGGGGCAGTGGTACTAAAGGGCGAAAATAATATTCCTAACATGGATAATTTCAGCTGTTTAACTGAATTCATCCTTTGCTTCTACACTCCAAGTGACATTCATGCTCCTTTAGAGAGTTGACCGCTTATCAAGGAATCCTGTTTTTACTCTTCTATGTTTCTTGCACTTCATCCTCACCACCTTTTCCTTTTCTCCTTTAAAATATTTCCCATGAGCATCAATCAGAGAGTATTCCACAACTTAGTGGAGAATTTTTGGAGAAATGGGTGATTTAAGTAAGTGCTATAGTTTACTGATGGTTTATATCTTTGAATTAGGATGCAGAAGAATCTGACTAATGCTAAACCACTGCTGATTTTAATCTACCTTCAGACGTGCTTCAGAAGGTACAGAATCATCTGACTATGCTTTGGGCGTTGATTAAACATATCAGCTACTGCTTTTTTGGTACACAGGTCTTAAAAATTGGGCTCATTACCTGCTGAATCTCTAATAAACACTGGAAGTAAATCTCTTTCATTGCCTCGTTTACTTGTGAGTTCTTTTCTCATAAGAGGCGAGTACGGGGGAAAAGCTTAATTATTTTAACTTTTAAGTAGCTTAGAATATAAATAAATAGAAGTTCTAAATAGATACACATCTGTGTATAGTTTCCCTCCACATGTTTATGCATATTTTGTGTCTCATCTAACCTAACATTTTAAAGCTCCTGGTGCAGAGTGATGATGTCTATCTGGAAAGACAGGAAGAGAGGTGCCTAGACTGTGGAGAGGATCTCCCCAGACAAGGGCAGGCTGTAGCTTCCCATCAGAGTTGGACAGTTGGCTGCAGGGGGAGCTTCCTTTCACCAGAGCAGGCCGGTGTCAGTGACAGGACATCTGCCACTCAGACAGAATGGCAGAGTTCTTCCTCGGCACCTTCCATTCTTTATCATTCTTCCCGTTTCAGGCTTCCAAAGTTTCCACTGTTCTCAACTTCACCCTAAATCCCCCAAAATACTTTCATATAGTGCCCCTTGGCCCCTTTTCCTAATCTCCTAAACACTTAATGAAACAGAGAACACAATCCAGTTTTGGCCCAATGAGTGCAATGGACATTTTGGTGAGTCCACCAGCCAGAAACAATTTTGTAGCTTAAATGAAGGGTTTATTAACACAAATGGAACTATGAGCATACGATTTTTCTGTACCTATTCTAGGCAGAAACTTGATCTCATACTTTCCCCTCCCTCTGCTTATCCAACACCACAATACACAAATAAACACATATACTCACACACTTACCACACACGTATATATTCTGAATCACAGCAGTAAAAAGGTTTGACTAAGTGAATATTTCATGCATTTTTATCCAGCCATTCAATCTATGTATCCCAGAGTATTTTTCAGTGTGTGCTGGGGATGGGATAATGAATAGATCAAAAGGTCTTCACACAGTTTATGTAAATGGAGAAAACAAACACATAAACACATTGACATAGAAGATAATGTCAGATAGAGATGGTGCTAGGAGAAAATAAAACCAGACAGGAGGATAGGGAGCTAGTGGGGGGTATTGTCAGCAAAGACATCTCTACGGAAGTGCCACTGATTAGAGACCAAAAGAAATGAAGGGATGAGACAATATAAAAGAGAGCGTCCAATCAGAGGAGCAGAAGTGCATAAGGCTGTGGAGTAAGTTGGGATATGTTAGAGGAGCAGCAAGGCCTGTGTGGCTGGGGTGAAGTGATAAACAAGAACTATATAGTTGAGCCCTGTCCGGTTTGGATCAGTTGATAGAGCACTGGCCTGCAGACTGAAGGGTCCCAGGTTTGATTCTGGTCAAGGGCATGTACCTTGGTTGTGGGCACATCCTCAGTAGGGGGTGTGCAGGAGGCAGCTGATCAATGTTTCACTCTCTTCGATGTTTCTAAATCTCTATCTGCCTCTCTCCCTTATTCTCTGAAAAATCAATAACATATATTTTTTTTTAAAAAAAGAACTATAGTTGAGGTGGTGGGCACACAGTATGTGGTATACAGATTTTGAATCGTGGAAATCCATCTGATCCTATAAACCAATGTCACCCCAATAAGTTTAATACTTAAAAAATCTATGATGGAGAATAAAATAGGAGAAATAGCCAGGGGTCAACACCCTACAGGTCAGCAAGGACATTAGATATTATTATAGTATAATTTTATTCTTAGTAATTGGAGATCATTGAGCAGGGGAGTGACATAATGCGATTTATATTTTTAAATAACCCTTTTAATTGCTACGTATTGCCTATATTTGGAAAAGAAGTAGGGAGGTCAGTTTGGGGGCACGTAAAATATTTCAGGGAGAGATGATAGTACTTAGATAAGAACACTGACAAAGGAAGTGACTAAAAGGGGTTGAACTTTTTTTTAGGTGGAATTTTCTGATAAGAGAAGAAGAAACTGTGTAGAATGGAGGGTGACTTCCGCTGGCAAAGGGCAGTGATGTTTCTGAGGCAGAGAACCTGTGGAAGCTAGGGACCCAAGGGTTGCTCTGGGTAGATGTGAGACTCTACCAAACATCCAAGAAAATGTCAAATAGACACTTGAATTGCATGTCTAGAGATTGAAGCTGACATTTTAAGTTTGGAAAACCCACAGATGCAATTTGAAGTCACAGGGCTGGACTATTTCAATCGTGGGATATTTGAATAGTGCCCAGCAGCCTAAGAAGGGGAAAGAGAAGAGAAGTAGAAGGACTTAACATAGGAGAAAGCCCTCCATTGTGAAGCTACGGAGAGGAGCAGACTCCTCCAAAGTAGTCCCCACTGAGTTTACAAAGAGAGGAAGAAGAAATTATAAATAAATAGTAATTCTAAAACCACTAAAATATTTAATGTCCTGCTTCCATTCCTTTCTACCTCTTTTCAGGTAACATCGTCTCAGTTAGTAGAGCTAAGATGGCTCTGGTCTATGAGATAAAGCTCATAGTCCAGTTAGAAGATGTTAAAATAATGAAATAATAAAATTATACTTTGGTATAAATATAAGAGAGAACTAATTCAGAATGAAGAAGACAGAGATGACTTCACGGAGCTGGTGACTTTTGAGCTGGAAGAGTTGACATGAATAAGTTTTTAGGCACAGAAAGTTGAAAAAAATTCAAGGTGAAGAAAACTTTATAAAGTAGAACAAGATAAATGTAATCACTTCCACTTTTATTTTTCTTCCATTCTATTGCATTTCCTTCTTGTTGTCAAATGAATACATAAGTGAATGAATGAAAACAATGTATAGCCGAAACCGGTTTGGCTCAGTGGATAGAGCTTCGGCCTGCGACTGAAAGGTCCCAGGTTCGATTCCGGTTAAGGGCATTTACCTTGGTTGCGGGTACATCCCTGGTAGGGGGTGTGCAAGAGGCAGCTGATCGATGTCTCTCTCTCATCGATGTTTCGAACTCTCTATCCCTCTCTCCTTCCTCTCTGTAAAAAATCAATAAAATATATATATTTTTAAAAATAGAAAACAATATATAAAAGAAAGTGATTTCTATCTAAAGATTGATCCATGATCACTCAAGTATGAGAATAATATGCTTCAGTTTAGTTTGCATCAGTGCATTCTGGATGATTAACATGACTAAATTTGGTTTAGCAAAGATTGATTGATTATTTAGAGTTTCGGTTGACAATATTTTCTGCTTTTCTTGCCTATCTTCCTTTCATTAGAATTAGAGAGAGGACTGAAAAATGACAGGAGGGATAACATCCAAAGATGTCAACTTCTGCTACCTTATCCATATTTGTGTGCACTTTATATTCTTAAAAATATATCTTCAATCACATAACTTACTGTAATTCTCTGAAGTTAAAACTTATCGATTATATTGCCTACTTACTTGACTTGGTAGGAACTTCACTGGAGGGTTAAAACTACAATGAAATCAGTACCTTTACTTCTGCTTGAGTGACAAGTGTAAAGAGAATGCTTGATATATACAATTTATTCAGATAATTGATTGAATTAATTCTGAATAATCTAATTTACCTTTTTAGCTCAACGAGTATGGACTAAACCTGGAAACGTCATTCAGTGATTGATAAAAGTTGAAAGATTCTTTTAGGGTGGAGCGAAGGGGGAGATTTTGACTCACTTTGAATTTAAGTAAAATCCAGGAAAGAACAAGGTACTTTTCCTAATAGAAGCATAGATTTGTGAGTATCCCAAGTGGTAAGATTTCAATTTATTTGCATGAATGCATAGTTCAATAAGAAAAGATTCAAATTTAGTTGGAGTAAAATGGCTTAATGATTTCAAATATTACTTGTAATATATTAATATAACAGCCTTGAATATCTATAATGGAGTCTCTTTCATTTGGGTCTTAAGGGTGTTCTCACAGCCACTAATGCTGAGTGCTAGGCACACACTGAAGTACCTAAGAGGAAAGCACTTTAGGTTAAAAGCACTTTCTCTCTCAGCCTCGGGTTAAAAGCTATTTCAGGATTCTGTTAAAGGCATTCTTTAGTCCTCAGCTTCAGCTTAAAAGCGGCTTTGATGAAAAGTGCTTTGAGGCAGGTAAAGGATTTTATAATAAACCATATTAAGAGCTGGGGAAGCGTGTGGTTCTGTGGAAGTGTAGGCTAGCTCCGTGGAGGTGTGGTGTGAGCTCTGTGCAGGTCGGCTCCTGCCTGGGGGCTGCTCTGAATAATGTGGCCCACTGGTTATTCCCTGCAAAGACACTGAACAACATTTCCAGGAATGTAATTGGAAAGAAGGGGTTACCAACTCAAACTGGGAGGCCATACTGCACACATTTTCTAAAACATTTTCTCTCTTTTGGGCCTCCAGTGAAATACACTGTGTGTTTCTCTTTTTTTAGGCCCTTATTGTAGAAAGTGACTATGCAGTACCATTTCTAGAACACCTTACCCTGACCCAAAGCTGCCCACAGAATGGAATAAGCAGTATCTAACTGTGAGATGCACTTTGCATATTGCACATTTCCTGTGTTTACTGCACACTCTCACTTCCATTACTTTCCCATGAGCAGGACCTACGTTGCTGGGAGAAGGTCGCATATAAAGACGGAATGAAGTATCTCAGTTGGGTCTGCCTACCAACCTGACAGAATGACATCCACCACCCAGATGTCTAATTGCAAGCATTAATATTAGCTGGTGAAAAAAAAAGAAAAGAAAAACAACACAGCGATTTAAGCGAAATTTTGAGTTTATGGAGGTCAGAGAGAATTCTGAGAGTTTGCAAAATGGTAGAGATGTCCTAGATAATTCCCAGGGAGTAGATACGACTTCTGTTGAGAAAAGGGCCACAGACAGAATGGAAAGAAACTGTTTTCTCGCTTTGTCAGATTCAGAGCCTAAGAGCTGTTTCTTTCGGCCCTAAATTAACATGCAGGTGGCCGGGGAGAAGGGCAGCCTTCCCATCTGCTCTGGCAACAGAGTGAGTTCATAAATGCAGTGGGAACCAGAGAGATGGGCACACGACATGACACCTGGAGTGTTTTGTAAGTTCAGAAGCTCGTGGACTGCACCTAGGCGGTGAGGCAGCCGTCTCTCGGAAGATGCTGGCTGCATGGCCACGGTGAGGTGCCTTGGTAGGTCAGTTAGAGGCAATGGGCTATAAAGGAGATGAACACGAGGCAGGCAGTCCTCATCATTTGCAATACATTCCAGGTGCTGCCAGAAATAGCCAGGGACACCTTGAAGGACAAAGAAAGGCTGAGTAGCTATGAATATACAGGTGGGAGCCATGACTTGTGATATTTGTGTTTTATCTCAGGGTTATTTCTTTCACATCCATGGGCTGTTGGGGCATGCCCCATTGAAGTGAGCTAGGTATTAAGTATACACATTAGCTTCATGTATCTTCCCATTGGTCTACTATAGTAAGCCAAGTTTCCAGGGTTTGGAAGTGGTTTTTTGACTATTTCTTTCTAAGCGGTGCTCATTTCCAGAGGAGTCACATCTTACACATCTTTGTGGGCCCAGTGACTGACCCATCACTTATCAGATGGTTGGTCCTCCATAAATGCTCGCCAACTTAATAAAAACAATGGGTACTGAGTGAATAATGAAATTGCCTCTAAAAGCAAGTAAAAACTCATTATCCTGGCACTATGAAAAACATCTGCCACATGCGCTCTCATCAAACCCTCTGCATTCATTCACACCACGGTTCCCTGGTTCCCCCCTGCTTTGTCACGACTGTGCATCTTGAATTTCTCACCCATTTCTCACATGTTCAAATGTTTTAAGTCAAGACTCAGTTTAAAGATCATAAGGGAAACATCACCTTTCCCACAGTTTATCCACTTGTAATCTGTGGCCTGAATGCCCCTTAAAACATTAGACATGTCATATTTGTTGTACACTTATCTCCCTTACTCATTACTTGGGGGGGTGTTGATTTATGTGATTTTGTACTCTCCTAGAACACAGTTATTTAAAGAATATGTACGGGCAGGCAAGGTGAGTAACAATAGAAGTATAAAGGAATGCAAACACAGTTCTCCGTCCTTATTATTGGATAGTATGTGCAATGCGACAAGCACAGTGCTGGGCACACAGAATGCTCAAAATGTTGGCTTTAGTAATGCATTGTTACAAGTCTCACCATAAATGATCTGTTCTGCAGTTTTCAGAAGGTCTACTCTGCCTTCAGAAGAAGGAGCATTTGCAATATGCTATGCCATAGTAAGAGTAGAATTAGGAATAGTGTATAAGAATTAATAGTTACAATTTACTATAATAATTGATCTTGGCATGGTATTAACAGTCCTATAATACCTAGAAAGTAAGGCAGAAAATTTCATTTCCTTGCCAAAATTCACAAAAGAAGTAAGAGGAGAGCCAAGACTAGACTTCAAATCTACTTCAATACTGGGTGATCTTCATGGCTAACCAACTGCAATACACTGTAGGCCTGAGTAAAATACAACACATATAGCTCTTTCAAAGAACATGGGGGAGCTTGTCACCACCGCCTTTTCACTTCACACCATGTGGACCCAGATCCAATGTGGCAAATAGTCTGTCATATATTTAATTATTTCAAACATCCTTTAGATAGTTAACCATGATATAAAACTAAGCACAGTTTTGTGTTTGAGCATCTCTTTTTCTCAAGAATGAGCTGCTTTTCTTCCAACATGTTTTGTGAGCCTAGGATTCCTCACTGGAAATAATTGGGGCAACAGACTGGGGCCCTTCTCTTGAGAGGCTGCCTAGACCATTTCTAGCCTCCAGATGGTGTGCCAAATTGATAAGTACAGACTCCTTGTAGCAGATCTCAGATGAGTGTCTGTTATCCAGTTCAGTATGTGAAACTGCAGCTCAACACAAACCCACAGCAGCTTCTCAGACTCTTGACCTGGAGAACTGCATCTGGGAGACAAAAGCTTCCTCTAGGCTTGTGTTGGTGCTCAGATCATAATAATGGATTGTGGGAACAGATGGCTTTGGGTTATCACTGGGAAGTGTTTTCCACTAAAACTTAACCCAAAAGTATTTCCTACCATCTCCACAATTCTTCAGACATGACATCTACCACCCAAACTATCCCCAATCGGCTATTTATTCTCTATCTTCTGGTTCTGGACCAAGGTTGTAATTCCTTTTCCCCCCACTATCCACTTCCTGTCCACCAGTCCCTTCTGAGGCCACTGCTCCCTGATCAGGGCTTCTGCTGTCCACTCTGTCCTCCATACTATAGCATGAGACGAGCATATCTACTTATGTAGTGCCCTGGTACATGGCACTGCATATGTGTTCTTACAATACATAGCCTCCCTTGAAACACTTTCTCCACATTACTGTGGCATCTTGAGTTGAACATAACCTCAGACACAGATATAACTGTCTCTTGTTATATGATTAATAGTGTTTTTCTGACCAATATTACCTTTCTTCAAGATTATTCATTCATACATCTGCGATCTCTCTGATTAAAGGGGCCTCAATGTAAGTGTGTACATGAATAAAGGAAACATGCTAGAGAATTTGACATCATTGGCAATTCAGTGATGAAGAGAGGACCTAACCTTGCTTTCTCCTCCTCCCTAAAATGTTTGACTTCTTCAACTGGTAATTATGTAAACAGATTTATAACCAAAATGAGCTCTCACTTCCTCTTTTGACATGTTAATTGTTTCTAAAAAAATATTAAGTGAGGTCTTGTCAAATTCCTTACATAATATTGAATGTTTTCCTTTGCTAATTATTTTTTTAAGATGGAAAAATTGTAACATGCTCAAGGCCCCAAATGCTTTTAAAACGTGGAGTCACAAAAGATGTAAACACGGTATTTTACTGTTCAGAAAATAAATGTATGTTGGTGGTACAAATGATGAAGGAGTCTCAGGGAGTAAAAGCTTGTCTGAAATTTAGATTATTTGGAATATGAAGATATTTAGATGTCCTCAAGATATTTGCAGACCATCTGCTTTCTTATTCCTCAGCCTCTGGTTGCATGATAGATTCTTTCACTGTGAGGTTAACTGAGGCCAGTGAGCTCCTGCCTCCATCTTTTCTTTTCCTCCTCTGAGTTTGAGTTCCAAGTTCAAAGGGGCAAGTTAGGAGTGATATATTCAAGTTAATGACCCTCACATGTGTTTAACTTGGATGACATCTCCTCTAAAATCTCCCTCCTGTCTAATATGGATAGATAAGAACATCATTAAAAAATTGGAGCTCAACAACTGTTGAAAGAGAGTGAAATTTTTCTCTTGTGCTCTCACATTTCTGAGGGAAATAGATCTTATGAAAGTGTCAATCCTTGAGGCACCTCTGAGATGGCCATCTGCACAAGCTATCCATCTCAACACAAAGCATGATTCAATGGCCATATGCAGCTCAGGAAGGTATAAAGTTAGGTGATTTTAAGACTTAGTTCAGCTACGTAGGTTATAATTTGGGGCAAAAATTGAGCAGTAAATATGTAATATATATTCCTATAAATGCTGGTGAAATACGCTTGACTTATTTTGTTTCGTAATTAGAGCATTCTTCATAATTTGACTATCTTACCTATCTGAACATGTATATGTATTAGTGTGCACCAATCATGGTTATTGTCAAACATCTAAATCTCTTATTCCACTAATTGGAACTAACAGCTGCTATTTGCTACATGTTTTATATATGCTAGTTAGGCACATTGTTTTAGTTTTTCATTTAAAAGTTAATATGTGAAATGGGTACATACTATTTAGCTTTATATTTCTTCAGTAAAGTCTAACCTAATTTTATTATTATAGATTGATGTTCTCTATCAGCTCTATAAAGTGCTTCTAATATTTTTTTCATGGAATATCAAAGGTGAAATACTAGATCACAGTATTGGATAGGAAGGGCATTGAACTCTTGGGAAAATGTAAGTTGAAGAGGGTGTGTATAAACAGGTATTTCTTTCTTGTAAACCTCTTTAAATTTCTCTGAATTCTTGCCTTGGCTTTCCCCCTAAGCTACAATTAAACTGTGGAAGTACATTTTCATAAAAACCTTTTTTTTTAATACGTGTTACTGATTTGAGGAAAAGGAAAAAAAAATTTTTTTTTTTTAATTCTCATTTGTGGTGTGTGTGTGTGTGTGTGTGTGTGTGTGTGTGTGTGTTTTCCTGTGTAAGAAGAAAACACTTGGATCATCTTTTTAAATAATGAAAACAAATAACAGTTCCCAGGAGAATCAGAAAGCAAAGCAGAGGCTTTGTTTGACTTATCTGTGATAAGGCAATTTGGAGCTTGGTTTTTTTTTGTGAGTTGAAGAAAGATATGTACACAACACTCCAACCCTTCTATTATGACAGTTTATGCTTCCTGTACAGATTATTTAACTCAAATGCCTGGGAAATAGACACAATTACCACCTTATGGAATGCTACTTAACTTTAAATGTTCCCCACAGAATAGAAACCCACTTCATCAAAATGTATCTCAGTTTCTCAGGAATTATTTTGTCTGCAGGATCCTGAATGTTCCCGTGCAATTTAAAATTTTAACCCAAGATTGCTTAGAAATCACTGTGATATAAAAAGAAAGAAAAAATCCCCACACGAAGGGAGTTTGCTCACAAGAATTCCTATGAAAGAGCTGTGCCCTATGCCGTGTACACTGTAATCATTCACTCTTTCAGCTGTTATCAATTTAAAACCAATGAAACCCCCACACTGAGTCCATTTGAGCAGTCAATTTTAATATCTCGAGGCATCTGTAGTTATTCTGAATTGGCTGCAAAAGCAGAACTAACAAGTTAAGCTCTAACCATAAGTCGGCATCAGGCTGGTAAACCATACATCAAACACAGACAGTTAGTCAATACTCCAGTATGGAAAACCAACTAGCATTTTTAAGAAGAGCAATATATTCATAATAAGTTTGGCAGTCTGGTTTGCATTGCTTCCTTGATGGCAGTGCCTTTAACTTTTTAGTCAACAGGATGCTTCTCGCGATGGCAAAGTGACGTGTTTGGGGGGAAGCTGATCAGTCTTCTGATTTGTGGGTAATTTTTTAAATGCAAATAAAGGGGGTGGAGGAATTGGCATTTTGTGAATAAGAATCTAGAAACTATCTTAATAGTTGCTTTATATAAGAAAACTCGTTCAACCATATGTTCCGGATCTCTGAGCACAGTTCCTATTTCAAATATTATGTCCCTGTCAGGCCATGTGTCTCAATTTTGTGTTTGGAAAACATGGTTGCTTGAAATACCCCTTTCCCTCCCCAAATGACTCCACGACAGGGTTGTTGCCTCCCAGGGTGAGAAGAAGACAACAAAGAAGGAGGAGCATTCCAACAAGATCAAGGCAGTCATCACTTCAATCAAATCACTTCCAAATTTCAGGGGTTGGGGGCCCTGGGCCAGGGGAGTGAAGGGTGTTTATGACATATAGCTGCCTATTCCCAGAACTCTTTTATGTAATTTTATTTTATCTTCAAAAAGAAAGAACATATTAAAGGGAAATATCTAAGGAAGAATAATGCTACATAAAGTTTATGTTTTCAGATCTGTTGCCCCAGAACATGCTTTGATAAAATATACTTAGAGCAATATAGTCCATTTCAAAGAGAAGTTGGGAGCTCTACCTCTCCACTCTGCAGTTTGACTAACACTGACAGGCCACCAATTATGATTATCCAAATTGTGAAATGGCCTCTTGCCTCCTTCCCACAGAGAAAAATGGAAAATGCTAGACTAGCACTTTTGCAACAAGGAGCTATTGCTCTGATGACTAAATTATACAGAGGCTGGTTACATTTCAATGTCACTAATCAGGTAAAATAACAAGTCAAAGGGTATGTGATTTTTTGTTTTTTGTTTTTTGTTTTTGTTTTTTTACTTTTTTATATTGAACAAAATTTGTTTCCCCCAAATTTGTTTTCTTTATCTTTTGAATTTGTGAAATATAATTGATTTATGATAGACAACATACATTTGAGGGGAAATATTTGTGAGCCAAATTGTCAGTGATGCTAAAGGAAATAGAAGAGCACTATTTTAATCTTAAACTATGTCAAAATGAATCATCGATATTAATATTTCTTGTGCTTGCCCCAGTCCTCCCATCTGCTGAGTATGGACCCTGATGAGGAGATAGGGTTGTGAGAGCTATGATACAGACTGTCACTAGGTCATATTCAGTGTACACAGAATGTGGACTCTCCAATCCCAATCGTAGCAGAAGTGAGGAAGAAGTGGGTCCTCTCTTCTCAAGTGTTATAGAAAATTCAACTATTCTCATCACAGAGGAAACATTTATTCATACACTAGTGACCCGGTACATGAAATTTGTTCACATTAAAAGGGGATTAATTAGAGGATATAATTTAATATTGCTGTTTGCCCTTTATAACAGAAGTGTTAGAGATGAGAGAAAATTAGTAAAATGTATATGAAAACCTTCCTCCTGTCAGTCTGGAGCTCACCACAAGACCCAGAGTCAAGTCCCCACCCACCACATGCACCTCAAAATCACGTGAGACCCTGACTTGGCCACGCCGCCCTCCCCTCCCCACCACTGGGCTAGAACCAGAACCAGACCGGGCCCATTCCACCCTTGTCAAATCCTGCAGGGCAGGGGCATAGCCTCAGGTCCCCTGGCCTGGAGCCAGGATGGGGGGCGTGGCCTGAGGTCCCCCAGCTCAGACAGGGGCGGGGGGGGGGGGGGGCATTCCTTGAGGTCTTCTGTCAAGCCCAGCCAGGTGTTGGGGGGGGGGGATGCAGCCTCAGGTCCCAGGCCTAGCACCTGGATGGAGGCACAGCCTCAGAACCCCATCAGGCCCCATTGGGCAGGGGTGTGGCCTGAGTTCCCCTATCAAGCCCCACTGGGTGGCGGGCATGGCCTGAGGACCCCTTTCAAGCCCAGCAGGCAGGGGGTGCGATCTGAGGTCCCCCGGCCTGGTTCTGGGGTGGGGGGAGCAGCCTGAGGTCCCCTAACCCAGCACCAGGATGGGAAACACACCTTGAGGTCCTCCATCAAGCCCCACCGGGAGGGGGGTGTGGCCTGAGGTCTCCTGTCAAGCCCTGCCGGGTGGGGAACATGGCCTGAGATCCCCCGTCAAGCCCATGGGGGCAGGAGAGTGCATAGCCTCAGGTCCCTGCTGATTGCTGGTTAAGGCTCCTTATGGGAACTTGGCCTCAGCTGTGGGTACAGCCATTTTTGTAACAGAGTGATGGTCAGTTAACATAGTCCCTCTTTATTAGATAGGATTTGCTCCAATTACCAAGCTCAGGTCAGGATGCAATTCTGTTTTCCTCCCCTTCCATTATCCACCTTACCACAAAGTGGAATCATTTGTTAGCACTTTGTGAAAGCCATGGAGTGATCAAAAGTGCACAGAGAAAGTGAAGAGCCAGCACTGGCTTCGGATCCAATTCACAGGGTCTACGGGGGCCCTGAAATGCTAAGGAGAACTCAACTAAAGAAGCTCCCACTGCCTCTGAAGCTGCGCTTAGGTGTCACCAGGGAGCTATGTGGCAGAAGACCTGCTGGAGAACAGCAGGGCATCAACAACAAATGCTAACCTTTAAAACGGGGGAATTCCTGCCAACACTGATGAGGGCCCTGTACCTCTTTCTTCTCTTCAGGTGGTTTCACGGAAGGAAGATTTAGGATGTGATTAGAGGACTGAACGGGTCATAGGTCACCTCTCCAGAGGGCGGCAGCCTCCCGACACAAGAAGGAAATATCACGTCAGCCTGACTTTGGGTCACCTGAAACTGGTTGAGGATATGCCTCTGACAGCATATAAATCTTGGCTGGGGAATGCCAGGGATGGAAGAGGAGGTTTTGTATTTTTTTTCTACAATCTATACCCACACAACTGGACTTAAAGCACAGTGTATGCTTAAAGCATGATACAGATTTTGAAGCAAACCTGTTTTTACCTGCTGCTCTTTCCTTACTGATGTTCATGCTCTATTTCTTCTTATTGTATAGAAACCTGTCAGTCCTGAAACTGCAAGGCTTAGTTAGAGACAATATCTTCAACTGGCATCAGAATTACACTAACCGTGTAGGGTATGGCATGACTTTGGGAATTCTTTTACAGACAGATAGTCCATGAAATGAATAAAACCAGCCTCTACCAACAGAGCAAAAGTTAACATGGGTTTCAGAGGTCATTGGCAAAAAAAAAAAAAAAAAAAAAAAAAAAAAAAAAAAAAGCATGTATGCAGATTTGGAATCAATCCTGTCTTGTCCATCCTATATTCCCGGCATTTAGCATGGCTTTACCCAGCATCCAGTCAGTGTTAGGGTGAAAGCCAGATATTATTTCGTATTTTATTTTAGCTAAAAATGAGAAAGATCTTGAGAACTTGACTCAAAGGGTGCTAACTATAATTTAAAAAAAGGAATAAAGAGAATTATTATTATTATTATTATTATTGCTATTTGCAAATACACACAATATAGTAGGTTATACCAGGAAATTATTTTGTAGTTACTAAAAATCAAGTAGTTATAAGCCACTATCCCAAATAATATTAAATTCTAACTAATGCTGGTGTAAAAAGTTCTCTCTGCATAAGAAAGTAAGTTCCTGAACCACAAGGAAACCGATTTATTATTCTGGCTTATTTTTTCTCCCCTTACCTAATTCACTCCCATTGCTGGACCTCATTTTTCTCTTGCTGCTCTAAAGCTGTTCTGCTCTCAATATCTCATAAGACCTGGATCATTTCCTCCCTGGGTAACAGGCTTTTAAAATCCATGGGCTTAACCTGCTTACCCAGGTGCACTTTTTTCTCAATATTTGCCATCTCTCATGGTGACCTGTGTGTTATTAGTGAACAAAAGCTACTATGTGGCTGGTACTCTATTACCAATACATTTGCTCCCAAGGGCCTTTAAATAACAGAAAGTGCCTGGGAACTCTAAGTGCAAGTGAACTAGGAAGCTCATAGGCCAAGATAAAGAAGCTTAAGGTTGCCTATTAATTTTGGCTAATATTAAATCATGACATAGCTCACTTGTAAGGATCACAGTTCAGTTATGAATCATAAAAAAAGTTGAACTAAAAGAAGATTTACAAGGTATTTTTGGGCACATTAGTGCGTATTGTGGAAGTTGTGAGAGTATTTCAGGACCAAGCAATGACAGACCCAGGCCCCAATATATAAATTCAAATACAATTATTCTCAAACTAACAATGATCAAGTGGCAAAGTTGGAGCAGATCTGTGTTCAAAGGTGTACTGCAGTATTGCTCACATATTGTTCGCTTGAATTAATAATGTGACAGGTCAGTTGCTCTGTCATATATAAGGTCTAGCAAATTATTTAAAAACCTACTTTGCTCTTAACTCAATAATTTTGCTATCCATAAACATGGCTGTTGAAAGTTTAGGGCTTATAACTTGTATCTACAATTTGAATGGCAAATATTTCTTTACTTCTCAATATAATTGATATATTTTACAAAAGCACTATAATTTCAAAGACATTATTTTTTCTTTTAACAGAAACCTTAAACAATTAGTTTTGTCTGTGTGGGTAATTACTTAAATGTTCCAACACTTAGATGGCACTCTGTAAGTGGGTATAGTTAGGAAATAAAATGAGCTCATTCTTATTTATGTATAAAGAGTACCATGATAAAAATTAACAAAGATATAAATATGAGCCAACTGGAAATTATGTATACATTTTCTTTAAAGTAAGCAAGTTACTGTTGCCTTCCTTGGACACTTGTTTGGAATAATTTCTCAAGCTTTAAAGGGCTACATGGGAAAATGGCTTTCTGGGGTCATGATGGCCATAATTTGCTCTATAAATCTAAGTAGTAAAATAAAGAGGGAAGTGAAAAGAGGGAGGAGAGATGAAAAGATGAAAAGATGGAAGGAGAGAAAGAAGGGATGAAGGACGGGTGGGAGGGAGATAAAAAGTTGTTGAATAGGCGTGATAAGCTGGGCACTGTGAAGGTTCTCTCCATATATCACTTCACTTAAATTTCATGGTGTAAATTTCATCAATGAAAAAGTTAATAACCAAATATTAAGTTATACAGCTGGTAAATTGCAGAATCCAGATTTAAACCTAGCTCAGTCAAATTCTAAAGCTGCTCTGCTTTCAATTTTCTTAATTGCAAAATAAAAGTTGAAAATTTTCTATAATCATTAAAAATATATAAAGATGGATTCAGTTAATCAAGAGTATATGTCATTCTACATCTTTTGGAAATATCTGATGTTTGAAGCGGATGTGAGTCCCTACAGATCACCCTACAGCAAAAGCATGTCATTGACAAATTCTACCCAAATATACAAAGCTTTAGCTAATCTTTGTACAGCCTTATTATATAGTAAGAATGGGCAAGCATTGCCCA
Source organism: Vespertilio murinus (assembly GCA_963924515.1). Taxonomy (NCBI): domain Eukaryota; kingdom Metazoa; phylum Chordata; class Mammalia; order Chiroptera; family Vespertilionidae; genus Vespertilio; species Vespertilio murinus. Next base: position 22,715,266 of record OZ004711.1, on the reverse strand, counting down.
TCAGACATTTGAGCCAATCACTAATGAGATAAAAATAAAATTAGACAAATATATAAAAGGAATCTATGTGAAAATGATGACTCAAAGAACCGAAAAGACCATTTTAAAATAAGATAAAATATTTAAATTAGTTCAAATATATAACCTATTTTCTATTTTCCCACTTAATTAATTAATATATATGAAGTGCAAAGTACTATCCTTACTGTTAGTTATGGGGATATATTGGTCAACAAAGCTTTGTGGTATATGAATATGGAAGAAGAAAAAAGAACAGAGAATAAGGAATGCATACAAAAAGTGAACATAAATTTTTAAAGTTAAGTATGAATTCATATAAAGACAGGAAGATAAAATTGGGAATTCTTTCAAAAATGAGAAAAATCAACTGATGATCTGATACTCATATCTTAAATATTCCAAAGAAGGAAACAGAAATTTGATGGGATAAACTTATCAACATAATAATAAAGCAACAAAATTCCAGAGCTTAAGAGAAGAGCAATTTTTCAAGTTGAATGCCAAACATAATAAATTTTTAAAATTCTGCTAACTTTGCAGATAATCTGATTATAGAGTCTCCAATAATAAAGACAAAAAATCCAATGATCCTGAAAGAAAAAAAAATCAAAGTAACAAAAATAAGAAATGGAACCTGCAACTTTGTATTCTAAAGGCAATGGGATTTTATGCCCAATTAAACTATTGATCAAGTGTGTGGGGATACTGAAGATATTTTTAGACAGTCAAGGTCTCATATTTTCTAAATGAGTTACTGAAATTGTCACATAGTAGTAAAACAATTTAAAGCAATAAAGATAAGGCATGGGTTTCATAAGACAGTGACTACAACTCAGAAAATCAGTGAAAGGATGTCACAGGGTGATAAAGGTGAATACTGAAAAGCAACCAAAGCAACTAGATGTAAGATGGTGGAAGGACTTAACTGGTAAAAAGGCAGACATTTCTAGACTAGAATATATATACTGTTTAATTGAGATAACTAAACAAACCCTTAATCATGTAAGGGCCCTGAATACAAGAAAAAAAATTAAACTCTGGGAGAAAAAGTTTGTATAAGAAATTCACAAATAATATATCAAACTAAAAAATAGTTAGTCCAACATTACTTTCAATTTCTACTAGCATCATCCAGTATGGTTTTGCTCATATTAAGATAAAAGCAACTACTTTCTAACCATACAATTCTATCATTTGATATAAGGAAATACTACTTGCTCAAAAAAACAAACAAACAAACAAACAAAAAAAACAACACAAGCAATTGTTATCTTTTCTAAAAATTGTGTTGCCAGGTGTTTTCTGTTCTTGGGTGTCAATGCTGTTACTTGAAAGATTACATAAAGTAGTTTGGCTGATGCTAGTTATGATTTCAGTTCTAAAAGCAAGTAGAGGATCTGTACACACATACCTACCACCCTAAAATGTACCCTCTCAATTCAATAATTTACATATTAAATTGATTCAAGTTTTTTTTTTTCCCAATGAGGTATTTAATGCAAAAAAAATGCATATCCCATTATTTCACTTATATGTGGAATCTAATGAAGAAAATAACTGATGAACAAAACAGATCGAGAGACATTGAGACACGCAACAGACTGACATATTTCAGAAGGGGGGCGGGGGATAAGAAGAGATTAAACAAAGAATTTATATGCATATATGCATAGCCATGGACAGACATTAGTGAGGGGAAAGGCCTGGGGAGGGGGCCAGAACAGGGTGGAGAGGGTCCAAGAGGGGAATAAAGAGGGACATATGTAATACTTTCAACAAAAAAGTTAATAAAAGCGCTCATCAATCTCCTCTCTCCCCTTGCCAAATGTGAAAGCAGTTGGAGAAATGGAAGGCTTTTAAGAAGCTACCCCTGCAATGGCCCAGTGATTGCTGCACCCACCTGAACTATGAAGATTTCTCTCCATTGGGTGGTCATTCAAAATTATCTTTGAGCCTCTTTTTGGCATCACAGTGTGCCCTTCTCAGTAGTCATATTAAAAAACAAGAAAATTTAGCCACATCAAGTGACTCTTTCCAGATCTATATGAGAGCCAATGAAATCACATATTGGCCAGGTGTCCCTGAGTACAAAAAAGTTTTGAAGAAAGGGTTTTTGACTAAGTTTGGACCAAATGATATTGGGACAATTCTTTTTTCACAGTTGTATTGGGTATTATAAAGTCAATAAAGCACAGCCTTTCCTGACTCTCAGTGGGTGCTCCATAAAGACCAGCTGAATTCAAAGCTCAGGCCTCTCACCTTGTTAGTAACATATCATGAACGACAAAGCATTCTGGAAAGTGTCTGTGACCCTGCAAAGCCCCTCCCAGGAATGGAAGCACAGGGTAAGACCCAAACTACCACACACAGCTTTCCTGAACCTTATATTGAAGGCCTGAGTTCCGGTCTGGACAATTAGACAGTTTAAAGAGTTTGATCCATAATCTTTGGGAAAATGGACTGTGAAACAATTTAAAAAGCCATTTTTGCTTTTTCTAAATAAGTTTCCTTGAAAGAGTTCAGTCATTTTACTTGCAGAAATTAACCATTTAACCATTAATTATTCACTTATTTTATATAATTCTTATAGCCCTTCAAAACCCCTGCAACCTTTTCAAAGTCTTTTCCTTAGGTATGCTAAAAATATAAACTTAAAGTATTAAATTATACTAGGCCTGTAGCTTTAAAAAAATGGTTTAATGCTTTTTACACAGTTAAAAACAATCTCAGTAAAAGCCTTTAAAAATTTCACAGTTAAAACTGAAACAATACCAAGAAGTGACTATATTTGCATAACGATCTGTATTTGGAAGAAAATTCCACTGGAGACAACAATGGCAGCTTATCAAATCAGAATTTCACAAAGATTTTTGCATAGCTCTACTAATGAATACTGACTCATTGGTCAGCGATGGTGAAAACTTAATGGGGGTGGAAGACAGGAAATGTACAAGGCGGGGTGTGCTTAGTGATTCCATTGCATCAGCATGAAGGCTGCATTAGGCTTCCAATTCCTCCAGTGCTTTCTGAGACCAATCCTAGAGCACCATATCATTCTGTAGCATTTTGATTGGGCCAGACTTGCCACTGGATTAAAAGACCTTTCATGTTTCCAGAGTCATGAAAAATTTAGACTTTATGTCAAATTGGGATTGTTTGGGCTACTAATCTGGTTTTATTTTATTTCCTTCAAGATGGCAGGTAACCTGCAACTAAATCCTATGTAAGAAAAAAGAAAAGATAATATATGGGGCCTAGTCAGCATGTCTAAATGGTTGAGCATCAACCTATGAAGCAAAAGGTTATGGTTCAATTCTGGGTCAGGGCACATGCCAGGGTTTGGGACTCCATCCCCAGTGGGGATTGTACAGGAGGCAGTCAATCAATGATTTTCTCTCATCATTGATATTTATTTCTCTTTCTCCCTCTCCTTTCATCTTTGAAATCAATAAAAATATATTTAAAAGAAGAAAATTATAATCTATGGGATAAATTCTAAGATAGAAATAAAGAGAGTAGTCTATTCTTATATTAGAGGCCTGGTGCATGAAATTCATGCACTGGAGAGGCAGAGTCCCTCAGCCCAGCCTGCACCCTCTCACAGACTGGGACCCCTTGTGGGATATGTGCCTGCTGGCTCGGGCAATCGGACATCCTTCTTGCAGTCAGGGACTCCTGGCTCCTTACCATCTACCTGCAGCGGAGGCAGGAGAGGCTCCTGCCACTGCCACTACACTCGTATGCTGTAAACCTGGCTTCTAGCTGAGCAGCACTCCCCTTGTGGGAGGTCACTGACCACCAGAGGGCAGCTCTTGCATTGAGCATCTGCACCCTGGTGGTCAGTGCGCATCATGGTGACCAGTTGTTATGCACGTCATTCATTCCACTGTTTGGTCAAATTGCATATTAGGGTTTTATTATATAGGATGTAATTGAAAATGTAGGAGATCAAATACTGTCTATGACTCTGAAAATGACATTTTCAGAGTAAAAGTTTGAGATGAGCTGATTAAAAATATGTGCTATTTCCATCCCCAAATGCGTGCATTGTAAGAATTTTTCACTCGATTAGTGATATCTATGTCCATGATTCACAAAAAGTACACCTTCTAGGATTGGTTCAAAATGATAGACTATTTTTGTGATAGGTGATATGTTGATATGTTTCAAAATGAACTGAAATTGTTTGGACAGTTAATTGTAAAATATTTAAATAATTCTTATATTAAGTATTGTTAAAAATCTGAAAATCTGCTTTGCCCTCTTCCTGAGAAAAATTTATATGTTAAATCATATCTTGACTTCTATAAGTCTTTCAACTTTGTTTTGAGTTTATTTTAGCCCATTTTCAATTTAAAAAATATATTTAACTTTAAAATATATTCTTCAGTTAGAACATCTGAAAAACAGGGAGAATAATGGACTGGGCACATATGTTTCCTTGGTCAGGAAATTACATATTTTTTTTAAATATATGTTTTATTGATATTTTACAGAGATGAAGGGAGAGAGATAGAGAGGTAGAAACGTCAATGAGAGAGAAACATCGACCAGCTGCCTCTTGCACACCCCCTACCGGGGATGTGCCTGCAACTAATGTACATGCCCTTGACCGGAATCGAACCCGGGACCTTTCAGTCCGCACTCAACCGACGCTCAACCACTGAGCCAAACCGGTTTCGGCAGGAAATTACATATTTTTTCTTTGTGATCTATAAGTTAATTTCCAATTACAGATTTATATATCCCTGTTTCAATCTATCCATTCATCTTTTCATCTACCTGATTTGCTAACTAATAAAAAAGTAATAAATAATAATTTTAATAGCAGTGAATATTAATTGAATACTTATATTCCAGAAACTGTTAAGTGTTTTACATGAATTTACTAATTTATTTCTCTCAATACTTATGTCAATGATGGGTATAAGTATTCCCATTTAAACGGTGAGATAATTTAAGTCAGAGAGATCATAACTTGTCCAATGTCATTACAAATGAGTGGTAGAACCAAGGTCTGAATTCCAATTAGGGTGATGCCAGAGTTTATATTTTTATATTCTGGTGGCTATATTGTGCTAGTATATCTTACTATTTACTTTATATATATATTTGCAGAAATACCTGCTTATTTAAAGTTAGTGGAATAAAAAATATACTCTGAATAGCTGCAACAATCTTGAGAAAGAAGAACAAAGTATGTGGGATCTCAATACCAGATATCAAGCTGTATTATAAAGCCACTGTTTTCAAAACAACCTGGTACTGGCACAAAAGCAGGCATATAGTTCAATGAAATAGAATAGAGAACCCAGTAATCAACCCAAACCACTATGCAAAATTAATATTCGACAAAGTAGGCATAAACATACAATGGAGTCCAGACAGTCTCTTCAATAAATGGTGTTGGGAAAATTGGACAGATACATGCAAAAAAATGAAACTAGACCACCAACTTACACCATACACAAAAATAAACTCCAAATGGATAAATGACTTAAACACAAGATGGGAAACCATAAAAATACTAGAGGAATCCACAGGCAACAAAATCTCAGATATATGCCAAAGCAATTTCTTCACTGATACTGCTCCTAGGGCAATGGAAACTAAAGATAAAATAAACAAATGGGACTACATAAAAATAAAAAGCTCCTGCACAGCAAAATAAACCATCAAGAAAGCCCACTGCATGGGAGAACATATTTACAAATGTTATCACTGATAAAGGTTTAATCTACAACATCTACAGGCAACTTATACAACTGAATAAAAGGAAGATAAACAACCAATCAAAAATGGGTAATGGACCTAAACAGATACTTTTCAAAAGAAGACAGAAAAGAAGGTCAAAAGACAGATGAAAACATGCTCAAAGTCACTAATCATCTAAGAGATGCAAATCAAAAGAGCAATGCAGTACCATCTCACACCTGTCAGAATGGCCATCATCAACAAATCAACAAACAATAAGTGCTGGTGAGGATGCAGAGAAAAAGGAACCCTCGTGCACTGCTGGTGAGAATGCTGACTGGTGCACCCACTGTGGAGAAAAGTAAGGAGTTTCTTCAAAAAACTAAAAATGGAACTCCCATTTGATCCAGTAATCCCACTTCTAGGAATGTACCCCAAGAAACTAGAAACACCAAATAGAAAGGACATATGCACCCCTATGTTCATAGCAGCACAATTTACAATAGCTAGGATTTGGAAACAGCCTAGATGCCCATAAGCAGATGAGTGGATAAAAAAACATCAACAACTGTGGTACATCTACACAATGGAATACTACTCTGCTATAAAATGAGAAGGAATTATTACCATTTGCAACAGCATGGATGGAACTGGAGAGCATTATGATAAGTGAAATAAACCAGCCAGTGAAAGAAAAATACCACATGACCTCACTCATTTATGAATAATAAAAAACATTATAAACTGATGAACAAAAGTAGATATAGAGGCACAAAAGCATTGGACAAACTGTCAAATGACAACTGGATGGCTGGGGAGGATTGAGGGCAGGGGAGGGAGGCAAGAGATCAACCAGAGGACTTGTATGAAAGCATATAAATATATCCAATGGATGCAAGACACTGGTGGGGGTGGTAAGGGCATGTGCCAGGGATTAGGGGAGGCTGGGGGAAGGTCAAATGGTGGGGGGAGAAAGGAGACATATGTATTACTGTTTGTAGTACTTTAAACAATAAAAAAGAGGGGTAAAATCAATGGAAAAATATCCTAGCAGAGGATAATAAATAACTAAATAAATATTTTAAAAATTTAAAAAAGGAAAAAAAGGGAATGAAGTTTAGTTTGAGCTCTCAACTTCCAGTTCTCAAATCCCCAAATTTTTTATGATACTCATTTGTCTTGGACTTACTTTCTAGAACTTCTTCCTAGAATTTACTTCAGACTATGACTAGGGTGATCAGTTACATTATTATCTAAGTCAGGACAGGCCGAAGAGTGGACAGGGGTGAATTCCTAAGCATGCTGCGGTGATGGGTGTAAACTGGAACTGACCAGACACAGGGAGACATGGAGTCATTCTGATGGGCCACTAAGATATATCCTCTCTATTCCCTGGTGCAGAGCTCAGATCTGAGGAAAACTATGTATTTCTTGTAATAATTCTATGATGCACCCTTTAATTTCTCAGGATTATTTTTCAGAACAATTATTTTTTCTCTCCTATAGAGCAGAACATCCAATAAGCAACCTAAAAAGAATAAAAAATCCTAATATTCCTTTAGAGCTGAATAGCTATGGACACAGAGGCACATTCATTTATCACTGTTATCGTAAAAGTATAAAATGTCTTGTACCTTTAATAAGTCCTTTTTCTTGCAGAGTTTTCAGGGAAGGTCTTCGGGTAATAAACTTCTTTAATCTGCTTTTAACTCGGTTTTTGTCGTTTGTATCGGAAGCACTATGATGCAGTCTGAACACTGGAAATTGGAAAAAAAGACAGAGGCTTTCAGTAAATTTCTCCTTTATGATTATTACTTTATGCTAATATGAATAGAAAACAGTAGTTATGGAACAACTCCCTGAATTAATGGCTTAGGCCCTTCTGCTTAGACAGGGCATATGAGCAAAAATTTGCTCATATGAAAATATTAGCTCCACTGCAAAGGGGATGTGCAATGAGAATGTGGTTAGCTCCATACGGTCACAATTTATTTTCACTTTTATTTCCTCATAGTTAACATAATAACCTTTGCTGGGCAATTCTACCTATCTGTATCTATATACAAAATTAAGTTCAAAGCAAAACTCTTCTAAACAAGGGGAGAAACACTTCAGAATTGTTTATTTTCATTAATTAGAATTATATATTGCCTGTAAGTAAAAAAAAAAAAGTATTTTCAAAGGTCCTGCTTACCCTTAATAATTCTGTCAATCTTCTTTTTTAAAAAAATATTTGGCAGAAACCAGTTTGGCTCAGTGGATAGAGTGTCGGTCTGCAGACTGAAGGGTCCCAGGTTCGATTCCGGTCAAGGGCATGTACATTGGTTGTGGGAACATCCCCAGTAGGGGGTGTTCAGGAGGCAGCTGGTCGATGTTTCTCTCTCATCAATGTTTCTATTCCTATCCTTCTCCCTTCCTCTCTGTAAAAAATCAATAAAATATATATTTTTTAAAATACCATATTTGCTGGCGTATAAGATGATTTTTTGGCCCTGAAAATAACGTATTTGCCTGCGTATAAGATGACTGGGCATATAAGACGACCCCCTAACATTTACATTCAAAATACAGAGTTTGTTATATACTCGCCGTATAAGACTACCCCCCACTTGGAGGCATATTTTTCAGGGCCAAAAAATCGTCTTATATGCCAGCAAATACGGTATTTGTATTGATTTTTAGAGACAGAAGAAGGGAGAGATAGAGAGAGAAACATGTGATGTGAAAGTGCAATGTCTATTAGCTGTCTCTTGCATGACTCTTATAGGGGATCTAGCCCGCAACCCAGGCATGTGCCCTGACTGGGAATTAAACTGGTAACCAATCTTCACTAACCCCCTGTCAGCCTGGTTGCCCCACAAAGACTGCTTGTTCAGTCGTTTGGTTGTCCCTCACTAACTCCCCTGACACTTGGTCTTAGGCAGTCATCTTGTGAGGGTGTTAGGGTTAATTTGCATATTACTTCTTTATTATATAAGATGCTTCACAGGAATTTATTGTCTCTATAAGATATCAATATTCACTGGGCCCTCCACTCTCTTAACACAATTATTGACATAATGTGAGGATTTGGGGTACTTGATTAGGTACAAAGAACCTTTTAAACTTCCAAATCATACCTTAGAATAAGCCACTCATTCAAGTGGATGAATAATAACATATCTAAAATGTATTAAGACCTTACTATGTGCTCGGTATTCTTCTAAACATCTAACGTGATTTAACTTTATTCTATTGCAATGTAAGCCCCATGTGGGCAGGAAATTTTATTTACTTTTGTAGATGTTGTTCACTAATGTGTCCCTAATATCTCAAATATTATTTAGAATATAGAAAAGTTCAGCCAAAATTTATTTAATCAATTCTCACAATGACCTTTAGAAAAATGTACAATAATCCTACATACATTAGAGATGAAGAAGCTAAGGCAAAGAAAATAAATAACTTGGTCAAGGTAGGTCAAGTCTGGATCTGAGGCCAGTCTCAATTAATTTTTTTCTGGTACTAGAGACCTGGTGCACGAAATTCATACACAGGTAGGGTCCCTAGGCCTGACCTGCAATCAGGGCTGATGGGGGCTTTCTGGCTGTGGACCGGGGCCTTTCATCCCCAGCTGATGGTTGCCAGCTAGGACCTTCCTTCATTCTGCGCTGACCCCTAGTGGCGAGCACAAATCAAAGAACTCCCAAGGGGACACTTTGCATATTAGCCATATATATATTTGGGGAATTTATTTCCCCGAAAATAAAACCTCTTCTGAAAATAAGACCTATTTCATGGAAAAACAATACATCCCCTGAAAATAAGACTTAGCACATCTTTGGGAGCAAAAATTAATATACGACACTGTCTTATTTTTGGAGAAACAGGGTATATATATATTGGTGAAAGAATGGAAGATAAAGGAAAATAAAAACTATCTGGAGCTCAGTAACTCATTTAAAATTGAAAAGTTTCAATCAAATACGGTGTGTGTTTTTTTTCAAGTAGTTCTTGGATGCAAAACATTTTGCTAACTTCTAATTGTAAGGAAACTAGACTTGAGTCATACTATCTCATCATAATCAATCCAAATGAAAAGAGATAAAGAAAGGCTTAGGAAGGAGCTGAAGCTAGCAAAAAAGAAATTGCCAGAAATTAGAGGATTTGAGGTCAAGTGTTTCTAAAGGGGTCTCCAAGGGACCCAAAATGTGCCTACAAGAGACTGTCTGCTTTAAAAAGTCTGCCTGAAACCAAACTAACTTCTTACACCATGCACAAGAATAAACTCAAAACAGATTAAAGACATAAATGTTACACTTCAAAACCATAAAAATTCTAGAAGAAAACATCGGCGGTAATGTCAGACATTTCTCATAGCAATATTTTTCCTGATATATTGCCTTGGGCAAGGAAAACAAAAGAAAAAATAAACAAATTGCACTACATCAAACTAAAAAGGTTTTGCACAGTAAAGGAAACCATCAACAGAATGGAAAGAGTACCACTGAATGGAAAAACTTATTCACCAATTATATTTCTGATAAGCAGTAAATATCCAAAATGTATAAAGAATTTATAAAACTTAACACCAAAAAACAATGTAATTTTAAAAAGGGCAAAGTTCCTGAATAGACACTTATCCAAAGAGGACATACAGGTGGTCAATAGACATCTGAAAAGATGCCCAATTACACTAATCATTAGGAAAATGCAAAGTAAAACCACAATGAGATATCACCTTACACCTGTCAGAATAGCTATGGTCAACAGATCAACAAATGTGGGTGAGGATGTGGAGAAAAGGGAACACTTGTAAACTGTTGGTGGGCATGCAAATTGGTGCAGCCATTGTGGGAAACATTATGGAGTTATCTCAAAAAAATTAAAAATGGAACTGCCTTATGACCCAATGATCCCCCTTCTGGGAATATATCCAAGAAACTCAAAACACTAATTCAAAAGAATATATGTACACCTATGTTCCCTGCAGCATTATTTAAGATAGCAGTCAGAGTGCTCATCAGTAGATGAGTAGATAAAAAAGCTATGGTACATTTACACAGTGGAATATTCTTCATCCATAAAAAAGAAGGAAATCTTATGTTTTACAACAGCATGGACAGACCTGGAAAGTATTATGCTAAGTGAAATAAGCTAGTCAGAGAAAGACAAATGCCATATACTTTCACTTATATGTGGAATCTATTGAACAAAATAAAGTAGCAAAATAGAAACACACTCATAGATACAGAGAACAGACTGAGAGCTGTCAGAGGAGAGGTGGACTGGGTGAAAAAGTTGAAGGGATTAAACAAAGAAGAACTCACAGACACAGGCAACAATATGGTGATTTTGAGAGGGATAGGGGGTGAGAGGTAGCAGAAGAGAATAAAGGGAATATAAAGGCTCATGAAGGAGACTTGACTTGATGTATTTAGAAATGTATACCTAAAACCTATTTACTTTTATTAGCCAACCAGGCACCTGTTGCAGAAATATTCCTGCAAGACTTCCGGTAGGCTTCACTCCTGCCACCTCCAACTCTCCTGCTGCAGAGGGCTGGACGTCCCACCCGCCCCACTGCGCCCACAGCCACCTGCGTGCCCAGCCCCGCCCACATGACCCACCACGCCCGCTGTCCCCACCGCCTCCTGCCCAACAGCCATCTTGGCTTCTAGCACTGCCACCGCCCAACTCTCCCCGCACCGCCCCACCCCACACCGGCTGCCACTGCTTTCCCTCCAGCAACAGCAGCAGCCACCTTGCTGTCCACTTTCCCTCCCTTTTCCTTCTAAACTGTGTCTTCAGTCTTCACTCCTCCTTCCCTCCACATATGCAAATTAAGCAACATATTTGGTTAATTTGTATACTAGCTCTGATTGGCTGGTGGGTGTGGCTGGTGTAGCAGAGTGATGGTTAATTTGTAGATGACTCTATTATTAGGTTAGATGTCACCAAACAAATTCAATAAAAATTAAAAAGAAAATGTCTACCTGGCCCAGAGTGTGAGAAGACTCATTAAAACTGGTCAAAAAAGACACTTCTGAGTCTTTATTCCCCTAGTTTGACCACAAAGTTGTGGAGAACTTGTGTTAGCAAAAAGATGGGAAATCAGGATGAAATTTAAGGCTAAGGAAAGAAAGACACCCTGCCTTCCTCCTAATTAGGTGAAAAGTGGTTTTCATTATAAATTAAGCTAAAAGTTTTGATGATCACATGAGATTAGGTACTATTAAATGCTGAATTAAGGTAATACTTGCTATTTAACAGGACCGTAGTATTTTATACTATCTTAAAGCAGGATTCTTAACCTTGGTGTTATTGACATTATAGATCAGACAGTTTTTTGTTTGTTTGTTTGTTTGTTTGTTTGTTTTGTTTTTATAGGGTTGGCCTGTGTAGGAGTAGACTGTTGAGAACCCTCTCTGGCCTCAACCCATAATATGCCAGTAGCACCTCCTTTTTAGTTGTGAACGTCAAAAATGTGAACATTGTCAAATGTCCCCTAGGATGGGGAGGAAGGGAAGAAAAAAATTGTTCCTTATTGAGAATCACTGCCTTAAATTAAAGGGAAACGTTATAAGACCTGCTTAAGCTCTCATTTATTGGTAGTGTGAAGTCTATTCACACACTGAGAAAATGTAAAGGACCTATAAAAAATAAAAAATAAGTAAATAAAATTATTTTAATTATATATATACATATATATATACACACACACACATTATCTCTATGTAAGTATATATCTTATATATGATAGATCACATGTACATATGTACACAAGATTGAGTACATATATACATATATATTTATAACCTACTAAAGGCCTGGTACATGAAATTTGTGCACTCATGGGGTCCCTCAGCCCAGCCTGTGCCTCTCTTGAGTCCCTCGGGGGATGTCCAACTGCCAGCTTAGGCCGGCTCCCTGATTAGGCATTTAGACATCCTTACCACTGCTGCAGAGGCAGGAGAGGTTCCTGCCACCACTGCTGTGCTCACCAGCCATGAGCCCAGCTCAGGGCTTCTGGCAGAGTGGCACTCCCTTCTGGCAGAGAGCACTGACCAGCAGGGGGCAGCTCCTACATTGAACATCTGCTCCCTGATGGTCAGTGTATGTTTTAGCAACTGGTTGTTCCACAGTTTGGTTGATTTGCATATTAGCCTTTTATTAAATAGGATTTTTAAATGTATTGGTTCTAAAAGTACAACTATAATCATGTAAAGTGGGTCAATGGGTCTATCACTTAAAAAGGTAGGAATCACCCCTATAGACCAGAGCTTCTTGACTACTGTACCTGGCAGAATGGTTATATAAGGTGAGAGTTATGGATGCTAAGTGGGTGCAGAATGAGCCACCCAATGTGTGCTTCAGTGCTATGCAGATTATTTTGAACTAAAGGCAACCTAGACCTTACAGGTTCAAGAGAGATTTCTGCTTGTCCCGTACCTATCTAGAAGAATTTAAATTAGGAAGTTGGCTCACTGACATAGCTCAGTGGTTGAGTGTCGACCTATGTGCCAGAGGGTCACAGTTCAATTCTCCCTCAGGGCACATGGCAAGGTTATGGGCTCAATCCCCAGTGTGGGGCATGCAGAAGGCAGCCAATCAATGATTCTCTCTCATCATTGATGTTTCTATTTCTCTCTCTCCCTCCCTCTTTGAAATATATATATATATATAAAGGAAGCTGGCCCATGATATGAATTACCACCAGAAATTATTTTTATGTACCTATATGGCAGGGCAAACTAATGTTCACTGAACATGTGCTCTCCCTACAGTTACCCTTGAAGCCCCAAACCTCATCCCTAGCTCCGAATGTCTTATACACATTGATGTCCCCTTTTGTCCCTGAATCTGTCATGTATGTGGGAATAGGGGGTTTCTGACTCTCTCATGTATTCAGGGTTCCAATACATTTGAATGTCATTAAATTTGGTCATTTCCTCTTGCTAACCTGTCTCATGTCTATTGGGTTATTACAGCAGCTGAAAGAACCTTGAGAGTAGAGAAAAGTTTCTTCTTCCCCTTCAGCACTCATGGTAACTGAGCAGGACCAAGGCAGCCTGAGCCCCTGGGGCAGTTGCCATTGGCTATGAACCATCTTATTCATTGACCCCAGAGGATTATACAAATGTTATTATTTTATATATATATATACTTTAAAATGGTTTAAAGAGTATTGCGTCAAACCTACTGTCCTACATGGTAGCCACTAGTCACTTGAAATACAGCTTGTGTCACAGGTTAAAATAATGATATCTTTATCTAAAATTAATATACTATTAAAACTTGTTTTTTGTTATTTCTTAAAATGTGGCCACTAGAAGACTTTAAATTAAACATGTGGTTCATATTATATTTCTGGACCGTGCTGCTAGATGATAAGAAATAAATGAACATACACTGACCACCTACTACATGTATGGCAGTGCTGGACTTAACTGTGGTGGATAAAATGCATTTGGTCTGTGTAATTATAATACAGCATGGTAAGGGGTATAAAGTACAAGAGACTAAGGCAGTGGTCGGCAAACCGCAGCTCACCCGCCACATGTGGCTCTTTGGCCCCTTGAGTGTGGCTCTTCCACAAAATACCATGGCCTGGGTGAGTCCATCTTGAAGAAGTGGCATTAGAAGATGTTTATGTTTAAAAAATGTGGTTCTCAAAGGAAGTTTCAATCATTGTACTATTGATATTTGGCTCTGTTGACTAATGCGTTTGCTGACCGCTGGACTAAGGGATTGTAGCAGAGAAACTGACCTCGGGTCATTTTGGAGAAACAGCAATTGCCATTAGCGACGATTGTTTTTACAGGACCATGAATATCAGGTATTAACTGATTCAACATTGTATGATTGGATCATTGTCTGAATATGCCATGCCTAAATGATATGCTATCAACTTATATCTGGGTCCAGCCATGGTCCTGGTCACCAGTCGTGTATGATCTGCTTCAGCTGACGGCTGTATTAAAGCCCATGGGTCTCGGTTCTGTATTCGAAGCTGAAGGAAGACTTACATCTTTCAGAAAAAGAATCTGTCTCCTAATTTTGGTCTCAAGTCTTCCTTTGAAATGATGTGGAATAATCAATCTACATGTTCAAAGGTTACCACAGAGTATGTTTTCTATTTCTAGTCTTGCCTATGTAATACTCACAAAAATCTCTTCATTGTCTATGACAAAATGCCAAGACATTCAGGACTAAGTAAGTATTTTGCCTGATACTTTGGGATTAGTAAAAATGATGTCATGAGGAGGAACTTTGAAAATTAAAACACATATACACAATATAAATGAGAGACTATGAAAATACTAGTGCGTTATGCCTTTCTGAAACCCCTTAGGTACTTGGGTGATAGTATTCTTAATTACAGACATTATATATATATATACACACACACACACACAGTTTGTTTGTTTTCAATAACACTATCTGACTATGTTCAAATGTTTTATCTTGTTTCCTTCTCACACAGACTGAGGAATCAGCAGAGACCTGGATTTCCTTGTGCAGATTTTAGCACAGCCAAACTCTCTAAAGTTGCCTCTGATTATGACTTTCCTGGAGACAGAGTAAATCTTCAACTTCCATTTCCTGATGCCATCAATAATCCTCAGATGACAAGTCACATTACAAGGCCTTTGCCATCATTCATTTTGCTCACTTTTTTCTAAGGCGAGTTACGTACAAGTTAAAGTCACCATAGTGACTACAATATCTGGCATACTTTTTATTAACCAAATAACTTGGAAAGCACTATGATTATCAACTAAAAATGTGACAAACACATGGGTACAAAGCAAAGGCCATCACTGGGTCCCTGCGAACAGCACTAAAAGCATTTGACTATCATAGTTTACAAACTGATTTTAATAGCCAAACTTATAAAACAGTTTATACTTCTTTGTTGTCAAGGGAGAAAAACTTGCCAAATTGTTCATTTTAAGTAAATACAACATAACCAATTAAGGAAAGCAAAACTTAAACACATGCCTATGATAATCGGGACATAGTTTGCTTCTGATTTCACTACTGATTTAACAGAACAGTGTTCCTTCCATTTTCCCACAGCACCCAAGTGACCCCACACATACTTTTAGAAACTTGTAATCACACAGTGCAAATAAAAGGACACTTTACTGGAAAATGCAGTGTGGTACAATAATCCATCATTTATGAAAAATAGAATTCAGCCTTTTCTTTTTCCTCAGAGACTCAACTGCTTTTTGAGGGTGAAGCTTACTGCAATTTAAAGATTTATGTTAAGCCAATGAGCAGTTTTTTCCGTTCCCATTTAAACTTTTTATTCAAAAATAAAAAGAGACTAAAGAGATAAGGGTTTAAATTCCAAAGCATTTAATCTGATTTACAGTGGAATCACTCATAACTTTACAAAAAATTAAACTGAATTGGATTAGCTTGCCAGGTATTCTAGAATTTACTTTTATTTCCTTTATGCTTTGCTCTCTCCCCACCCCCCACCCCCATTAATGGGTGATCTTTTCTTTCAAATGCAAACAATTAGAATATTTTTCAAAGCCTAAGAATTGTGAATAACAATGTGCAATTTATGTCTCAATACACACAGGCCAAAGGCATTAGTTTTAAGCACCATTCTTAACCATTTGAGAGACTTAATTGTCATTAAAGCTGCTCTCACCAGAGAACAGATAGGATCTTGGGCTTTTTAAGATGATCTTCCAATAAATATCATCACATAAGAAAACAGGCATTAGCCCAACAAAGTTTCATATCTGACACACCATCAGGGTGTTAAAGCCACTTCTAGAGGTGGCTGTTTATTGTTATGGGTGCCCTCTGTATATTTATTTTCCAACCTTAGTAATGGGAGGGGGAGAAACATAATTTGGATTAGGAACATCCACTACTATTATATTAAAGGATGGGAACCACAAAAGAAAACTCTCAAATCTTCCAAAATCTAACAGTTTGGATAATATGACCCAGAACTGTACATCTGCCAGAATTTTTTTTATTGTTGTTGTGGACCTAATTTTGAAATATTCCTATTTTCTGCCAAATTGCTGTTCTCGCAGAATTCCCGTGTTACCATTACATGTTGTTATTATTAATTTTTTTAAATTTGGATTTGGTGGGAGAGCCAATGTTTCAGAATGGTAGAGCAATGCTAACACAAACAACTTTCTAGGCTACTTGTCATTTTGGGGGGAAGTTTGACGTAGGGGTCAACACCCCATACAGATGGATAGTTTTCTCAGCAGCTAGGAGATCCCCACAGTGCAAGTCTAGGAGGATGTGCAGAGCAAGGCTGGAGACTGTTGCTCAGTGCAATCAGCTCACCACACTGCAGTGTCCAGAGAGGGAGATCCAGAAAGAAATGACAAAATAAGGTTATATCAGGCTCTTAATCCCAAGGGATTCCAAAACTCTTCTCACACCATCACACGGATTACATAACAAAGTACTGAATTGTCTCCACTCATATTTTCCAATACCACCTACTTGTATTCCAAATTATCCTGTTGTTCCGCTTTTTAAATTGCTGAAATGAGAGCACCAGGCCCAAAATTTATTGAAAAGAGAAATAAAGATTATTAAATTTCTTTTCAGCTCCTGCCTGATTCTTTTCCAGGGCATAAAACTAATTCACAAAACCGTAATAAATACTGTTTTGCCCTCTCCAGCATGTGGTTTTGGAGCTTGCAAAACTTTGCACATAACTCCTCATGTCAGAGTGGGCAGAAAGGGTAAACTGGGGCTTAATGTACTGCTAGCCATTTAAAATCTCCTTTTCTTTGTACATGCTCATGTAAATAGATGTCATATTTTTAACCCTCCACTTCCAGCCTGAGAAACTAAGTTATTGAAACTTTAAGTGACTTAACTTGAAGCACAAATCATGATTAAATCTGGAAATAATTGCAAAAGGTAATGCAGGGCATTTTAACAACATCACTTTGTTTTAACCACTTAATTCCTGCTTAGTCATTATAGAAATACAAAATAAATAATCAGTTTGTAACAGAATGGTATGATCTACCCAATGATTCATATTTATTCTATCTACCCACTTAAAGAGAAGTGAGAATTCATACAATGAAAAATATTTACTTTTAAACTAAATTAGCTAGTTTAAATAGTCAAATCTAACCATGTTTTTACATTTTCAGTGTCAATAAGGAGCTGGCAGTTTATTGTCATGTCCCTGCCATTCAGCCATATGGAAATTTCATGACTGCTTTTCCAAGTAATACATGTATCCATGTGTTCTACCTCTAATGTATTCATCTCTATGATGTAAATCCTTCATTATCTTTTTATGTAGGGTTTTAATAACTTTATTTTACTAATAAAGTTATTAGTAAATAACTTTAGGGTGTGCCTATGTTGATAATGTATTTCTATAGTGTGAGTTATATATATATTTTACTTTTTATAGTTTTTAGTATTGTTTTGAGCTACTTAATGAATGACTTTCATGATGGTTACGATGATTATAATGATGACAACTTCATTGTAGAAATACTGTAGAAAAAATATTGAGTAAATATCATCACAAATGTAATTTGTCCTCAATTGTAGTGTTTTCTTTTTATGAACCAGAGTTAAAAAGTATCTTTGCATCAAAGTTATGGAAAGACTACATTTCAGAAAAAAAGAAAGAAAAATAGAAAATAAACCTAACTAGTAAAAAACTGTGGTTCATACAGAGACATATGCTGATACTTCTTTTTCTGAAACAGAATCAGATACACTATAAGATGTTGAGTAAAGATTCAGATCATCAAGATACCTTCTGGTGACGAGATATTTTTGATAGATGAAATAGAGAAGGTAGCTGGAGACCGGATGGCAGGACACACACAGGCTTTATTGGAGGGAAGAGTGCCCCTGCTGGCTGCTTCCACAGAGAGGAAGAAGAGAGGGAGAGCTGGGGGGTACAAGCACCTTTAAGGATAGAGGGTGGGGCTTAGGGCACTCAGCACAGGCTGATTGGTGATTAGGAACCTAGGGACTTAGGAATCGGGGGCTTAGGGTATTTGGCAGGTGCTGATTGCAGAGCTCAGAAATGTCTGGCTGCAGGTGGGGTTTATGTCTATCCATCAATTGGAGGAAGGGAGGATCTATCATTTTATATTGTCTTCTTACGACCTGATATAGTGTCAGTAAAGTCACTTGAAAACTATTCAAAACTTTGATAAATTTGCTAATAAAGTAAGCAATTACTGAGCTAAGGCAGTAGCTTATTTTGAAAGTAAAATTACAAAAAAACAAAAAACAAACAAAAACGAAAACAAAACATAGGGCATCAATCCAGACAAAAGGCACCATGTAGAAGAAATATGTTTTCGGTGAGGTAAGAGTGTATATTTCCACAGGAGTGGGCTCTCTCATAGTGACAGAAAAGGGCCACAGCCAAATCAAATGAAGAGAGCTGCATAAGTGAATGGGAACATCATTTTAACAGAGACATAATGAAAAGCAAAATAGTAGAGTGTGGGCATGGTAATGCTACAATAGAGGTAAGAGCATGCAATATTCTCAGAAATTAATACTTAGATTTCTGTGGGAGGAAAAAGTCAACTTAGAGAATTCATATTTAAGAGTATCAGACAATGCCAATGTCAATTTTACCTACTGACTCAGATACTAGACCATGCTTAGCAGTGTTTGAATTGGGTGGACAGTATTTAAATCTCTCTTTAAACAGAGGAAATTATCATTGCATTGTGTGTATGTGTGTGTGTATTTGCACCTTTGTGAAAATGTGTTTAGATACTATATTCTAAGTGGGTATAGAGAGGAGTGACATATGAAAACTTTGAATCTTTTGCTTTAACTGTTAAATTCCTATCTTTATGTGTAATCAAGAATATACTAAAATGTATCTTTAATCTTTAAACATAAAATTTGAAGTTGGTCAGAAAAATATGTAATTACAGGTATCTCATTTAATCCTTACAATCATTCAATGTGGTCAATTCTGTTATTGTTGTCCATTCTACAGATGAAAAATGCAGGGCTGATTTTAAGCCTGTGGGAACTCCTAGTCTATCCCACTGCCCTCCCCTCCATCGGTTTGGCAATGCTGTCAAAATTCTAAAGACTTAGAGGAATGACAGTACCTCCCGATATACTCAAGCACTTCCAAACTGAAGTCTTAAAGGATCTGGTTTGCTTAAACTGCTGACTGAGATAACCTTAATTCTATGTCTACGGACTTAAAAGAGAAAACGAGTTGCCTTAGGTGAGATGAGGGAATCACAAGACAACAGAATTAATGTCTGAATACTCTCTAGGTTGCCAGTCAGAAGACCCGATGAAGGCACCTGGGTTTCACATAGCCGTGACTGCCATGAACACAAATTGAATTATTCTTCTACTGTGCGGAAAGTGACTTTGAGAATCACTCATCATGTTGCAGGTGGCTGTATGTAGCCAGACAAGTGTGAATACAGAAACAGACAAGTAGGTAAGGATTGGGGCACCCTTTTAAACAAGAAAATGGCTAGTGATTCTTAATCCTTCTTGTTGACTGTTATCACATAATCTTTTTCAAAGACAGACAGATGCACACTTAGCCCACTCGGTATAGCACATACATTCATGTCTACAGCCTTTTAGGTCTTATGCAGCTAAACCAGGAAATATCATTTTCCTCTATGCCTAACCATAGAGTCTGTTTATTTTATTTCTAGTTATTTCATAGGAATAAGAATTCAGGGTCACCATTTAGGAGGAAAGTTGATAAGAATTGCTAATATATATGGCCTTCTTCCAACAACAACAAAAACTGCACTATTCCTTTGGGGGAAAAATGTGCGTCCCATCTGACTTTTGAAAAATAGGTTTTGGATTTTGAATTTCAGGTCTGTCACTTAGCAGGGGTGGAATCTTATTCAGGCAGTATAAATTCTGTGGGCCTTTATTTTCTAATTTGTTAAGTGGGGCTGACAATATCCGCATCTTGTGTAAATTAAATGTCTCAATATATGCAAAACACCCAGCACAAAATCTGATGAACAATAAGCATTCATTAAAAGATAATAATTACTATGAATTGTGAGGGTATGATGGATATTCTGTATCACAGACATGTTTGTAATCATCAGTAAGTAAACAGAACAGGTGATACGGTAAGTGCCCTCCTCACCCTTTATCCCAGTGCCTCTCATTTTCAAACATTTACTGGGTATTTACAATGTACCGGGTATTATTAGATTATGCCCTAAGCAACTGAATAAATTAAATATATATTCATTTATATAAAATTTAAAACCTATCTATCTATATTACAATTTTAATTGACTGATATTTGGCTCCCAGTTACAAAAAAAAAATACTTGTGTATAACCCCAAGAGTTTATCTGCGATTCATTTCTGCCAGGTAGAGTGTATTTCAAGACTTTAAACACGTGTTGAAATCATTGGGTTTTGAAGAACTATCCATTAAATACTTTCTGAACTGTGACAATGGGTATTGACAGTGCTTGTCAGACTAAACCACTATTGATTGGCTCACATCATGTGTATAGAAAAACCAATTTCTTTCAAGTGCTTCTTCCTAACTGAAATACATTATTTCAGCCTTCCTCCCTGTTTATTATAACACCAAGCTCATCGCATGTAACACATCCAGCAAAAAGGTTTCGCGATGAAGGATGCAGAGATCTGCAACAGAGAGAGGGTTGAAGGCACTTAGCAATCCAAATGCTCTTGTACTTTGTAAGTTGCTATTCCTTTGGAAAATATCGATCCCTTTCAGAGGCTTGTTTGTATGTTGCCATCCACTTGAAGATAGAACGATCATGCACTAACAGAGCTTTTCAACTGTTCAATGATCCCGTGACGATAATGGTTTCCACTCTTGAATGAAACTATTTTAAGTACTTGGTGTATGTTTAAGTTGTGGGAAAGAAAGTGTTTATGTTGAGTCACTGCTCCCCTGCCCACAAACATACACAGCTACACACACACACACACACACACACACACACACACCAGGGATGTAACTTTTCCCAAACCTCAGAATGTTTTCTCCAGTGAGTGATTCAGGCCAGCTTTGGTCACACACCACATATTGTACAGTTTCATTACTAATTTGAATTTGCATTGTGCCTTTCTTTCCAAAAGGGCACAGTTTTTACTGAGAAAAATGCTCTTACATAACAAAAAGCAGTTCTCACCACACCCCCATGAGTAAGAGGAATTGGAGATTTCTTTATTTCTATCTAAAAATATTACTATTAAGCAAAAGCTAAAAACATACCTTCCACAAGCACTGGCTGATCATATCATGTTTCCTGTGGTGTGCTAGGAGCATTCCTGGCCCAAAGAAACTTCAGCTCTAGCTTTTACCCTTTAAAAAGCTCACAGTTTACTGTATGCAAATGTGTGGGGAAGCAGGGTATACCTAAATTCTTAGGATAACCATCAGGGTGTTCCTAAAATTTCAGCCCTTTTACAAAATGATCTGCAAAGCTGACATGAATCACTTTCAGTGTTTTCCAAACTTCTCTCATGATGAGAATCACCTGGTGGAGTTGTTAAAACTACAGATTCCTGAATCCCAACTAAGAAGCGCTGAACTAGAAATTTCTGGGAACATGTAGGTAAAATTGTATACAAGCTTAGAGTATACAATTTTACCTACATGTTCCCAAAAAATTCTAGTTCAGCACTTCTTAGTTGGGATTCAGGAATCTGTAGTTTAACAACTCCACCAGGTGATTCTCATCATGAGAGAAGTTTGGGAAACACTGACTTAGATAATAAAACAGGGGTGACTTTGGCTAACTTTGCAAACACTTTCATGACTCTGGCATGGCAGGGAGGGGGGCTCCTTCTCATTCTAAGCATGCCTGGAAATTTAAAGAAAATATTGCTGTCAAGGCTGGCAAAGGCTACATAGGCAAAATGTATCATTCTTCCAAACCCCTTCCTAAGCACAGAGTCCCTGCTTTCCCTGGGTGCTGGAGACTAGGATTTCTCCCAAGATAAGGATTCCTTTGAGCCTTGCCTGGCCCAGGAGAAAGGCTGCACTCAGCACCCCCCTGGCTTGCCCCTGGCCATAGCCTTCTCACCCCACATTCCCCAGCTCTGAGGCAGGCTGCTGGCCTTGGGCCCGTGCTCTTGGCACTCTCTGCAGGGGTCACCGTGTCCTGGAGAACAGTTGGTTGTCAGAGAAGCAGCCTCCCAGGACTTTTTCAGGACGTTGGAGATCGGGAAATGTCAGGCCCGAGTCAGTCTCTCACGAAAGAGTTCTACTGGGACAGAATCCTGCATTAGGGGCCTCATTCAGGCACGAGCTTCAGGCTATTTGCTCCAAAATGTGTGTGCAAAACACGGAGATCCTCCTCCCACAGGAAGTGCACTGAGCATGCGAAGGGTGTGCTGAGCAGGTCTGAGGAAAGACCCGGGGACAGGGGCGTGGTCTGCCCTCACAATGCTGACAGACAGCTACAGTGTGCAGCCAGCCATGAGGTTATACTCCCTGCAAAGATGTCACTGGAGCCGGGAGAATCCTTAGCTCCATCGCAACAACCATAATTCATAACATACATTTCGAAAGAAGGGAAAAACACTATGAAAAGACCTTTACTACACTGATACTTGTGGTCAGCATATCGGCTGTTTTATTTGTTGTCCATTTGTCTGGGGTCCTTGAGATGGTGGTTGCAATGTCTCTGAGAAATAAAACTGCTTTCTACGTTTCAGTCACCCCTTTGAAATGGGAATTCTTAGGGGTGAAAAAGACAGGTTTTAGGAAATTTTAGAAATTCAGAGGACTGTGGAAGAAGCATGGGGCTGCAGAGCAGCAGAAGGTATATTTCCATAGAACAGGGGAGCTGAAAGCTGCAACAGGTACATTTCCATAGAATGACAGAGCTGGGAACAGCAAAAGCTCTACCATATATTTACAAAATAAAGAGAAGGAAGCTCTTCACCTACAAGAAGAAGAAGAATGTCTAAATGGAATAGGAGAACAATAAGGAAGGAGGGAAGGAAAACCTCACATGTCCCACGTGAGGTCCAACCTTTGAGCCCAAGAGTTACTATAGTAACCAGTCCAAAGAAATGCCGTGTTTCCCTGAAAATAAGACATCCTCCGAAAATAAGACCTACTTCATGGAAACATAATACATCCCCTGAAAATAAGACCTAGCGCATCTTTGGGAGCAAAAATTAATACAAGACACTGTCTTATTTTCGGGGAAACGGGATAGTGATCAATCAGAGGGGACATCAAGGCAGCAAGATCTTGAGCCTTTATAAGTCGTTGGGAAAAGGAACTCAGTGGGACCCTTTCCCCCTCCTCACTTGGGAGTCTGTACTTGTCTTTAGTAAATGTCCACCTTTGCTGTACCTCCTTCTGTCTGTGGATGCATTCTTCGACTCCGGTGGACCAATAATCGAGTTCCAGCCCAGGGAAACACTGTGTGTTCCAATCCAAAAATTCTGCCTCACCTTCAGATCGACTCTTCCTTCCATCAAAAAAATGGCGATGAGAGGTTTATTTTCTGCCCCAAACTAATTATTAGTTCAAATATCTTATTTCTTTCCCTAAATGAGTTCATTTGCAATTAAATTGCCAAGCTTTTCCTTGTTTTTTGACCATCAGATAACCCCATTCTCGGTCACAGTTCATGGTAGAGTCACAGAAACATGAAATATTAAATCTAGAGTGAACCTGAGGGAACGCAGAGTGAGTGCTCCTAACTTCTGAGATGAGAGGAAAGATTCATTGCTTAAGTCACTTGCCTGAGGCCCCAGAGTAAGAAGCAGGGTAAATATTCAACACAGATTTCTCAGCCACCATTTCTCGGGTTTTCTCAGTACATCCTTATATCTCTCTAATCCCAGATTTGATTTCACTAGAAAAACTGTTCCTACATCCAGAAGAATGTTCCCGAGAAGTCAGTTCTGTTGCTTTAGGCAGGCACTGCTGGCCTAATTCTTCCAGTAACCAGGAATCTTAGACTTGATTCTAAATGCAGTCATGCCACCAATTAATGGTGTTTTATTCTACATATTTAGAATTAGAGAATTTTGAACTGAAAGTGGAAATGTATTTAAATTTATATGCGTAAGCATGCATGCTAATCTGAAAAATACATGCCCCAAAGGGGGAAATTACAGTAGCCTTTCTTTTGACATGCGGCAATGCTAAGTGTTTTGCTAGTATCCAGTTCTTGAGCGTTTAGTAACCTCAAATCTGTAACAGATTATTATTATTTGGGGCTCTGAGCCTCCTCTTTCCCTGGGGGCAGAGGATCCTGTTGCCAATAGCCAGGCCACGCCTGCAGGCACAGCTGTCACCACGGAGAAGCTGGGCTGGGGAACCTCTCCTAGGGTTTTGGACTGAACTGGGAGAGAACAGACATGACTTCGCTACGAATGGGAAAATGCATCTCTCCAAGTTCCAACCTCTCTGAAATTCAAACTTTTGGATTACTGAACAGGCCGAGACCTTGGTTTTCTTCAAGCGAGGTTACCCTTGACAAAATAGAACTTTTGGTCTTGGAAAAAAAAAAAAATGTCTCGGGGTTTTGAAGGTCTCCGAAAGCTTCTTGAGACATTAAGTACCTCTTACATAAAATAACACAGTGATGATTTAAGACCGGAGGAACTGGAAATGCATGGATTAAATGACCTTTAAAATACACATAGGCTTAAAATTGAAAGTTAAATGCACTTAGCAAAAAAGCATTTGGGATTTATTTCTAAAATATGGTTGGAAACATTAAGCAAGCTCAAAAATGAGGCGACGCGCACACATTCTCATTTTGACTTAAATATCTACTTTAAATACCACAACAGATGTAGCCATCAGCATCCATTCCAACAGGGACACTGAGAATGATAAGAAAGGCACGGTAAAACTTGGGTAATAATAACAACTCCTCTCATTGTTATCCCTTAATCCTTCAAACTGTCAAAGCACAACCAAGGAGAAGAGAGAAATATGCTAGCAGGATCTAACTTCCTCCTGTTTTGTCAAGCATTTCAGTTAGGAAATTTCCACCAGGAATTATTCCCTTAAGTTAGTCACCAGGAACTAAGTTTAGCTACTTTCACTCTATGACCCAAGAGAACAAAAATTTAAAAAAACACCACCACCACACACAACACCTGTGACTTTAGTCTGAAAACTCCCCTGACAACACAGGCAGGTGCCAGTTTATGTAATGGCTAAGGAAGGCAGAGGAGGACAGAGCAGGGAATCATAGGTAGGCCCCTGCAAAGGAAACCTGCACTTAACCGCTGCTGTGTAAGGGAGTGACCAACTAAGAATCACGTGCTCTGAGTCTCTTAAAGGTTTGGCAAAAATAGTTCTTTGGCCAGTTTTGAGTCCACGTGAAATCAATTGCTGTTGGAACACATGCTGAAGTTCAGAATGAGGGTGGCATGAGGCAGATGTTCCCCTTGTAGTTTGAAATTTAACAGTGCTCCCTTCACTCTTATCAAGTCTGTCAGGTAGTTGGTGCCCAGTAAAAAAAAAAATGATCATAATTGAACAGTGTCTGAGCAAGATGCATGGTGGAAAGCACATAGGGTTTTGTGGTAAGAAATCCACAGATCGGCTTAAAAATGTGTGTTCCTTGCATCCCAATTGGCTAATATGTATAATAGGAACACAAATAACCTGATTGCAATATTTTAAGGATTAAACACTTGTATATAAAAGATCACATCCCTTTGTATGCACACAAATAAATGACTAGTTTAATCTTCTTCCTCTTTCTTCTTCATCTCTATCACCTTCACCATTTTTTAAAAATCCTCAGCCATGCTAAAACCTGTTTGGCTCAGTGGATAGAGCGTAGGCCTGTGGACTGAAAGGTCTCAGGTTCGATTCTGGTCAAGGGCATGTACCCTTGGTGGCGGGCACATCCCCAGTGGGGGGTGTGCAAGAGGCAGCTGATTGATGATTCTCTCTCATCTATGTTTCTAACTCTCTGTCCCTCTCCCTTCCTCTCTGTAAAAAATCAATAATATATATATTTTTTTAAAAATCCTCACCCATGACTATGTTTGGAGAGAGAGAGAGGGAGAGAGAGAGAGAGAGAGAGAGAGAGACATCAGTGTTTCCTCTGGTATGTGTCCTGACCAGGAATCGAATCTGCAAACTTTTGGTGTCTAGGATGATGGCAACCAGGCCAGGGTCTTACCACATTCACTAGATTCTATAAAGTGAGTTAAATAGAATGGCCCTAGAGCTTTGAGTCCTACCAATTAAAAATTTCAATATTTATGTGTCTAAATAGAACATGGGTATGGATAATTTAAGAAATTTGGAGTAAGATTAGAAAACTTTAGCCTAACATATCAAAATAGCTGTCAGTAAAGAGCTATGTCCATCTGACATAGAAAGAAGCCTAGAAATTGCTTGTTGAGATGGTGCATTTTCTCACTCTTTTACCAAGTTATACACCAAATTCTCCAATTTTTATGTATGTTTAGAAATTGCAGCATTGATGGTAGTACATTTACTGTTACTATGAACCCAGTCAGATGAATGCTTGGTGTGAGTGACTACTACAAAGCCTGCTAATAATAATGGTTTTAAAATAGCAAATATAAAAACATTTTTGTTAGACATCAATTTAAAATTTAAATCGTGTGTGTACCCAAACAGAAAAAGCAGAAGGCAAGCTTTGATAAATATGCCAGAAATATTACTTTATATAATGACTAGAGGCCTGGTGCACAAAATTCATGCATGGGGGGGGGGGGTGCAGCCCAGCCTTGACCCTCTCCAATCTTGGACCCTTGAGGGATATCCAACTGCCCGTTTAGACCCAATCCCACTGGGCAGTCAGACAACCCTCTCACAATCCAGGACTGCTGGCTCCCAACTGCTCACCTGCCTGTGTACCTGCCTTCCTGATTGCCCCTAACCACTTCTGACTGCCAACCTGATCACCCCCTAACCATTCCCCTGCCAGCCTGTTTTCCCCTAATTGCTGTCCCCTGAAGGCCTAATCACCTCTAATTGCCCTCCCCTGCAGGCCTAGGTCCTTCCCAACTGCCCTTCCCTGCAGGCCTGGTTACCCCCAACTTCCCTCCTCTGCTGGCCTGGTCACCCCTAACTGCCCTCCCCTGCAGGTCTGCTCCCTCTCAATTTTCCTCCCCTGCTGGCCATCTTGTGGTGGCCATCTTGGGTCCACATGGGGGCAGCTACCTTTGACCACATGGGGGAAGCCATCTTATGTGTTGGAGTGATGGCCAATTTGCATATTCCTCTTTTATTAAATAAGATAATTCTTATCAGAATTGTTTCAGAAGTACTTACCATGACATATAGCCTTATGTGTTCTTTAATAATCATAGCTGAATATATATTTTACTTATTAAAGTATTTTTTGCATATTGGATTTTTTTAAAGATACTGAACACTTGATTAATCATGGATGGAATGTTAGTTCTGGGGAGAATCTAAAGATCTGGGGAGTTAAATTAAGCATGATGGGGTGAGGGAATAGGATAGTAGGCAGGAGACTTTTTGTCTTGCTGCTAGAGGTCATACCATGCCTTCACATGGAAATGACTGGTTATACTTATTGTTAGTCACTAATTCTACTTTAGACCCACAGGTCTTCTTGCTGTCTCTCCTGAGCATATGCTGCCTCAGGGCCTTTGCACTAGCTGACCTAAGCTTGCTTTCTTTAGATTTTTCTGCCTTCCTTCAGGTTTTCCCTCAAATGTCATTTCTAAAAGTTCCCTTTCTCTATTTAAAATTGGAAGCCTTCTTCCCTCAGATGCTCTCTATCTCCCTTTCTTGTATTTTTTAAAAGTTTTTAAACTTTCTTTTCTTGCTAATATGTATCTTCCTTTTTTAGCATTTTTCTCCCTCCCCCAACTAGAATATTAGCTCCATGAAAGCTGGGGCTTTGTCTGTATTTCATTCTATTC
This sequence comes from Vespertilio murinus, assembly GCA_963924515.1. Classification (NCBI taxonomy): domain Eukaryota; kingdom Metazoa; phylum Chordata; class Mammalia; order Chiroptera; family Vespertilionidae; genus Vespertilio; species Vespertilio murinus. The sequence goes on along the minus strand of OZ004711.1, from coordinate 22,686,661 downwards.
TATTTTATTTATATTTGAAGAGACTCTAGTCACAGTACCTAGAATAGTATTGGGCAAATGATAAGTGTTCAGTATATATTTAATGAATAAATATAGTATTCTGAAGCCATCTTTAAAGGAAAATAAAATCTCTAATTCCTTTTTTCAACATCTTTAATATTTATGGATAAAACCCTTTATGCTAAGAAAGTAAATCTTCGCCTCATATTTAATGAAGATAGAAAATTACAATTGCTTATTATCATTGAATGGCAGTAAACATTTATACCCAGAGATCTGTTTATACCCTAATAACAGATCTGAGAAGAGAAATAGATCCTGGCTCCAAGGCCCCCTTCTTTACACCTTAATCATCTAGAAACAGTTGTGTTATTCTTTCCTTACTTACCTACTCACTGATATAAGTACAGAATTACACTGTTATCTGTCTATCTTATTTAAATAAGAAAAATAGAATTTACATGAAATCAACATTATATATCTTTTAAGAATGCTCATATATCTGAGGATATATTAAAAATATACCAGGTGCTGTTTAATTGGAGAAAAGTGAAGGAAAGGTGAAGGAAAAAAATTGGAAAACTTGGAGACTTTCATAGCTAATGATAATACAGATGACCAGATGATAAGGTGGTGAGGGTGATAAACTCCATTCTCTGTATCAGGTAATGTGAGAGAAAGAGAGAGAGAGAGTTCTATAGAGGCTAGAGGCTGATTCTGGCCTAGCAGGTGTCTGAGATCACAAACCCCTCACCCAGCACTGTCCACATATGTATTTATAAATATTCCCATACTCACATTAAAAAGATATAGCAGACATTAATTTTATTAATATTATATTAACCTCAATCTAAAGTATTTTCATTTATGCATGCGATCAATATAAACATTATAAATTAGATATTTTCTATTATTTTTCTTGGGTTAAAGCTTTGAAATTTGGTATGTGTCACACCTACAGCCAAGCAAATCTCAAGTCAGACTAGCCACATTTCAAATGCTCAGTCATCACATGTGGTTAGTGGCATCCATATGGGGCAGCATAGTTCTAAAGCAGTGTTTCCCAACCTTTTGACATATGTGTACCCCTTCTATAATTTTCATAACGCTGAGTACCCCTTGTCAAAAATGGATGTATTTTAATAACAATCAAAATATATTTATTTTTTATTTTTTGGTACATACACAAAATAATAAACGAAAAATAAAATTATTCATAATAAATTATAAATAAACGTTATATTATAAATAACATTTATTTGCACACTGGACCATCTCATGCCTCACAAGACTGTCTTGACTTGACTCATGAGAACGTAGAATTAGGCGCAGCTAAGCACGGTGCAGTGCATATCCCCACCAAACTCTGATGCAACGCGTACCCCCATCAAACGCACACCACACTTTGGGAAACACTGTTCTAAAGCAAGGCTCTAGGGGTCCTGTTTGAACACGGTGTGTGTCAGTACAAAGACCACCCCCTGGAGCCCAGACCTGGGGTGCTGCTGTAGTTGGCATGGCCTTACCACAACAGTGGGCAGGGATGTGTCACAGGAAGTAGCTTTGGACTGCAAAGCCATGTGCTTGTGACAGGAATCAGAGCCACTAAAGCCAGAGACTATTTCTGAATGGATTTGTATTTCCAGTTCTTTCTCCACCTGATTTTAGGTGAGTATCTGAGTATGAGAATACATGTAGAGACAATGCATTAGAAAAAAATCAAGAAGATGTTAGTGAACTCTATCTCAAGTTGGTAGAGCTGATTAAATATTCTTTTATCTGCACTAGTTAGGCTTCTGAATTTTAGCATGCTGACTTAAGAGCAGAAATTTCATGTGCTGCCTGTGAAATTTCAGACATGCTAATCATCTCTCCATAACTGCATTTGTACCCAATCCCTGAAAGATATCTGGGAAAAGCGGATGGCTTAACTATAGGTTCTCAGGGGTGCTAGGTGTTTCAACTTTATAATCTGTGCCCACTAAGGTTGGGGCAGTTATAATAGTTTTAAATTGGCAGTTCTTATCTGCTCCTTCCCCCAATTAAACAGTATTTTATTTTTGGAAACTCATGGCAAAATAAAAACTTTATCTTCTCACGAAGGATACATTTCAAATATCTATTTTATTAGAGGATTAAGCACTGTCTACTCTACAATGCATTCTCCAAATCATAGTTTTGTTCTGGGGAGACAAGTTGGAGACACACACTCAGATTAGTATAGACTTCACTACAGAATAAACTGGTTTTGTTCAATTCAACGTTTGGCTTTGGTTTTATTTGCCATATATTTAGCTGACTTGACTATACAATGATTTGAATACACTACTGATTTTGCTTATATGCAATTTCCTAGTATAATAATTAATTCACGTAATCTCAGCCAAAAATTATTCAATTTCAGAAGTATGTTCATCTCCTAACTTTTACATGTCTCTCTCTCTCTCTCTCTCTCTCTCTCTCTCTCTCTCTCTCTCTCTTTCTCTCTCTCTCTCTCTCTCTCTCTCTCTCTCTCTCTCTCTCTCTCTCACACACACACACACACACACACACACACAGAAATTAATATAATTCTATTGGCCAGGTGAGCAATACTGTGCTATAATCCATAGGATTTAACAATATAACAAGCAATCCATCAAGACATTGAATACAAACAAAGTGATTCTGAGAAAGCAGTTTGATTAGTTGAACAAAAATAATCAATATCCATTTCTGAAAGGCTTATGAAACCCTGGACCTGATTCTCAAAACCTGATGCTCACAAATGATTTCAGCTGAAATTTTCAGGTCCAGCTTTACTTTTCTTCCCAAATTATTTTGTCCTTATTTCAAATCATCATCAGAGATTATGTAAATGTGTTCATCTTTAAAGTTCCTAAAGAAAAAACTTGAATACAAACTGAATTCCACTTTAATTTTAAGGACAAGGGCATGTTTTAAATATGATGACTATGATGGAAATGTTTGCTAGGGGAAAAAAAAGAAAAGAAAAAACTGGCCCCCTTTCACCTTGAAGTTTTAGTGTGTATACAAGTACTTAAAATATAAACCACATAGCAATTGACACAGTGAGGCAATACGTTATCAAATAAGACACCATGAGGCAGATTGATTGCAAACTTCCCTCCATCATGTTTCCCAGCCTTAAGGAAGCATGGTCCAGTAAACATGAACTTGAACTACCATGAACATACTCAAATCATCCACACAAAAAAAAAATAGGTATTTACAACAACAAAGTAGTACTGTAATGGCAAAGATAGATGAACTGAACTTAGATCTGTGTAATATAAAAAAGGAAACAATGATTATATAGTACAAATAATTTTGCTGTAATATGACAGCCTAATGACTTAAGTGCTCAATATCGTCATTATGGTTCTGAACCCCATGTACATTAGCAATAAAGACTCAATAAAATGACTGTATAATTCATATTTTCCATGAAAATCTTGTTCTTCTTTTAAAAGAGCTGTGTCTATAAGATCTGTGAGCCCAAGTGGAAAAAGCAAATAGCTTGAATTATGTATTATGTCCATGTTGTGTTCTGAACGTGGCTTCGGGGAATTTCTAGCCAAGTCTTCTGATGGAGAAAACAATAGTTTTGGACACCAGGATTTATTTTAAGTTGTTTTTTTTTAATCTAGTAAGAAATGCCTATTTTGTTATGTTAACATAAAATGTATTGAATAAATAATTCTCTAAAGATTATATAATTCAAAGCCAGCTATTATCACTTATCTGGTCAATGTATTTTAATTTTATGGGAGAAAAAATATGGAGAGTCTAACAAGAATTTACAATGTTCCTCTTTACTTAATGTCATGCATATAGCTACTAGAATTTTTCTCAGACAAGGTTAATGGATGGTATAGAGTAGTGATTAACAAAATACTGCAAAAGAATCATGGAATAATTGAACAGTATGACTAGGCATTAGATCAAGTATTTAGATTCTTTTTCCTCAGATCCCCAAGTCCCTATGTTTGCTAGAATTCTTCCTGTTCTTATAGTATAACTAGAGGCCCAGTGCACAAAATTCACACATGGGAAAAGGAGAGATGGTTGCTCAGCCCCGCTGATGCCCTCTTGCAATCCAGGACCACTTGGGGGATGTCCTACAGGTATAGGCTGGATCTCCATGGGGTTCAGGCCTAAACTGGCAGTCAGACATACCTCTCGCAATCTGAAACCCCTGGGGGGGATGTCCCACTGTTGGTTTAGGCCAATTCCACTGGCAGGCAGCCAGGAAGGAGGCCAAACTGGGACCGGGCGCTGTGCCGCTGGCACTCATCCTGGCCCAGTATGCCTGCTGCCACTGCTTGGTAGTGGTGATACAGAGTCGGGAGAGGTTACTGCTGCTGCAGCTGCCTCACCAGCCATGAGCTCGGCTTCTAGCTGAGCAGCACTCCCCCTGTGGGAGTGCACTGACCACCAGGGGGCAACTCGTGCTTTAAGCGTCTGTCCCCTGGTGGTCAGTATGCATCATAGCAACTGGTCAACTGGTTGTTCCAGTCATCCCATCATAATGGACACTTAGACTTTTATATATTTTGATCTGAAGGAAACAGGGCTTAAAGTGTAAAAAAAAAGAGTAGGTATTTTCAGGCCACTGAGCCATGTATCAAGAAGCTATTTTTCTAAGAGATGCTGAGAACCATGAGAAGCTAAAGATGTTATTATCTTTTCCTTTTCCTTTTAACGTTTGTAAGGGAGCAGCTGTGCTCAATTCTTGGTGTAAAGGGAAAACCACGTCAATTTTACTCATTTTTGTGTTTGGAATGAACATGTGATGAGAAGTACATTTTGCCATTACTGAATTGGGAGATGCGACAATAATTGTAATGGGTGTTGTTTCATCTACCTGCTAAACTGGTCCTCCTTGCTCAAAATGTGATGTTGCAGAGTGGCATCGACCATCTGGCATCGCAGAAAGAGAGTTTTACAAAGAAACTTCTTGGATGTCTAAAAAACGACCTGAGGATAGACAAGCCCCCAAAGGGTGTCTGCACAGATGCAAATCACTTACATTTGCAAATGTACACACAAAAGAGAGGATGGAATTACTCAGCAAATGGCTCTCCTCAATTACCTGCTTTGTGCCTGAAAATGCTTGATTTGTGAGTATAGAAGTAGGAGTCAGGAACTTGAAGAACTAAGCCAGAAGACAAAGCCCATTGCGTAAAACATTCTTTTCCATTAATACTCAAAACGCTATGTATGCGTGCTTGAACAAATATATATGCTGGATCTATAACACCCGTTCTTTTTTATCATATGCTTAAGTTGAAAAAAAAGAAATTCAACCCAAGCTGTCTTTTCCATGAGTCTTGAGAAACTACATTGTTTTTGAAAAAAAAAAGTTGGCTTGATTTTTACCATTTTTAAAAAGTAGATATGGAAAGAATCAGATTGTGCCCATAGAAGCCAAATGTTTCCCAACTGCACTGTATTGTTTGGCCCAAATAACGTGTCCTCCTATATGGAAGTGGGGAACCACTACAGACTGAAAGTACAATAGCCAATCAAAACAAAAGTTTGATTCTGGAATAACTTTATCATCCCCCCTCCCCCCACAAGGCCTCTGTTCCTGCCCCCACCTTCACCCTGATGGTATAACAAAGGCAATTACAGACAAAGCAACAACAACTACAATAACCATTGTGGAATGAAGAAAAATAGATAATTCAGATATCATATTAAGTCGTAGCTACTCAAAGAGCCTGTTTGTTGATTGGCAAATATGGGGTGTCTGTTAAACAGACACCTAAGGAGAGTATCTAAGTCAAGTGAGGGATTTTTCTGTTCTCTCTGTGGTAGAAATAGAGATGATGTGAAGTGTCATACCTAAGCACAGATTGAGGTAGTGACTCTAATTAAGAATGTCACTGTTGCTAATATAACAAGAGGTGGCTTTTAATTTGTATGTGCTGAGGTGTCAAAAAATAGTGTGAAAAGAAAAGTATATTTATACTTTTACTTACATGAATAGTGTCTAAAATGTAATTATATTTCCAAACATTTTATTTTTTTAATATGTAATAGATAAGCATTTAGATTTTTAAACTGGAAAAAAATATAAAGTATTAGCTTTCTGCTAAAAAAATGGGAAAAATAAGGATTTTATAATATACTGTTAATCATACCCTAAAAATACAGATATCAACTCAATAAAGACCATCAGTGCCTAGATGTTTTAGACATGTAGTAGTCCATGTTCATAACATTAAAGATAGAGATTATAGCTATATCCCATGATTCATGGGCTACAGTCATTTTATTACCCTTGCTTTTCTCTGATTCCCCTGGTCACCTTAGTAAAGCTTAGAATTTTGTTAAGCTTTGGAAATGAGAGCCAGCTGCAGAAATTAGTTTAAGGCTAACAGCCAGGCCTGCTGTTCCCCTCTCATCCTTCCCTCCCTCCTGCTTCTATGCCCTTCACCTTTGTTCCTCTTGAATTTTCTGGTGAGTGCTCATTACATTGTATTAAACAATGTTAATGGAAAGCAACAGAACACACACAAAAAATGAAGGAAGTTAGTGAGGGGAGAAATAAGGAAGAGGGAAAGAAAACAGCAATGGGTTAGGGGGATAGATCCTAATGGGTTGAGGGGATGATGGGATAACGTTTTAAAGGTAAAGCACATTCAATAATCTAAGAAACTATTTTTAAAACAAAGGTTTTAAAAATATTTTAAAAAGTAAAACTTGTTTAAAAAAATACTCGATTGTGGAAACGACATCACTGCTTTCTAGCAGATGAACAGAATTTTCTTATAAGATGAAGAAAAATTACCCAATAAAAGGTTTTAATTTGATGTAGAAAGCCACTAGGATTTTGATATCATGTTAACTATGATAAAAAATAATAACTACTGAGTATTATGAGACTTTAACCTTCAATAAAAATCTCTAGAAAAGCCACAGTCCTCCAATATAAACTTCTTGAGATGTTTTAACCAGTAGCAAGAAGCAAAACTAACCTTAATCATATAATTTTCACTATATCAGAAATTGTCTTGACTAGAAACTGTCATAGAAATTTCTCTTATTTATATTTAGAAATAGATATAACTTGGTTGGCAAGAGTAGGCATATCTTCTAGAATTACATGACTATATAGAGAGTTACATATTTAATTTTACTTTTTCTTGGCATATTAATAAAAATTCATTTTAGGTTATGTTGTTGTATGTCTTCAATCACTAGTCCAATTTGTTCTGTTGTTTAGACCTCCATTTACTACACAATTATATAATTTCAGTATATTCTTAATCACTATCAAATTATGTCTAACATACCAAATCCCCATTAAGATAAATATAAGTCAATAAGTTATAATTGATTTTTATTCTTCTAACATCAATGTAATAAATTAAAAAGAGGTTGTTTAACTTTTTATTGAAGAAGATAGTCTATAATTTAAGCATCTAGAAGTTCTAGCTATGCTGGCATTGACTATCATCACCCTCACCCAATCAAGGCTAAATGAATGGTCTTGATATATTATAATTACATTTATCTAAATGAGTGATCTTAATATATTATAATTACATTTATAGATATTCCAACATTATAACTTAATTAATTCTAGTTTTTTGAAGGGGAATGAAATGTGGTTGAAAGACAAATTTTACTATTGAAGGGAGATGCCTTCATGAACAGGACATTGAAGTATCTACTTGTCTTCCAGGTCTACCACCACAGAATGAACTGGGAGAAGGGAAGCTCATTCTAGTTTTGCTCAGCCACTTGACAACAGTGTGACACTGGGCAAGTGAATGTGCCTGTGATGGCTTTTAAATATGCCAAGCTTGCTACTCAGTCATATACCCATCTGGGTGCTGATGTGAAGGGATTTTGCAGAGGAAATTAAAGTTTCCATTTGACTTTCAGTTCAGGAGAGATTAGATCAGGAGAGGCCTGTTCTAATCAGGTGAACTCTTTTAAAGAGTATTTATGCCTTCCCTGAGGTCAGAGATTCCAACTAGCCCCTGTCTGGGGAGTTCCAGTCTGTGCTGATCTTCTCCAACTGCCCTTATGGACTTCAGACTTGATTAGCCAGCCCACCCCATTATGTAAGTCTATCTATCTATCTATCTATCTATCTATCTATCTATCTATCTATCATCTATTTAATCTTTGTTTATCTGTCCATATCTCTGTACCCTTCCTACCAATAGCATTGAATTATATGTGGAACATTTTTACAGGATGTAAGTTAATTTCATTTGTTCATAATCATATCTCCAGTGCACAGAAACGTGTCTAACATCCAATGGATGGATGGATGGATAGAAGGATGAATGGATGGATGGATGAATGGATGGATGGATGGGATTCTTTTTGTATATGTGTTTGGGAATGTGAAGTTTATCTAACATTCAGTGAGGCCTTGGTTTTTCCTATCAGGCTCTTGCAGGACATTTTATGACCAGGAACCATTCTTCTTTGCAACCTTTTGTTTTTGTTTTTTTTCTAGAGTTAAAAACATTAAGCTGCCACTTTTGTAATGGCAAACTTATACCACAAAACAAAAGAATAATAAAAACAACAATAAGCAAACAACAAATATCCTGGCAGAATGGAGATGAGTCAGTCCTAGTTTCTATTATGCATATCACCACACCATCTTTACATTAGACATGCACCTGAGCACAGTTCATTTTTAATGGTGAACTTCCGCTCCTGTTGGACCCAGTGTTAGTGTGTGTTGGTTTAAGGAACCATGCTGAAGAAGACAGTCCAATTCAGAAGCAGAATTGTCTAGCATCTTCAGTTTTACAAATACTGAATTTTTTCTTCCCAGACAGAGGTACTATATAGGTCATGCTGGGGGGAGGGGGGGGCGGAATGGACACTAGAAAATTGTTAACTTTTTATCAGTTAATTTTTCCCCCAGATGAATTTATTGAAGATCTTACATTTATAGATAAATTCCATTACATTAGTAGCTTCCTTTTAGTGATGGAGGGAAAAACAATTTTCTGTAATGGCAGCAAAACTAAAACAATTTAACCCTTATATTGTTCTCATAATATCTAGCATGAATGGAGAAATGATACATATCCATGCTCCCTGGGGTTACCTCTAGTTCAGGAAAATAAAGATCCCACATCAAAACTTCACTGCCTCACACATGTGCCAAAAGTGAGAGTCGTCTTATAGTACACGCCAAATCTGAAGAGGATGTTCAAATTTAATCCGGTGGCCCTCAGTCTTCTAGACTCACTAAGCATTTTGAGGCTGAGACAGGCTAAGGGACTTCAGATTTAAGGAACATTGTTCTGGCAGAAAAGGCCTCTGCCCCAGGGCTGAGGTGTGGAGTTTTCTCCTTGTTCTGTGTGTTTGTTCCCTGCTGAGAGGGATCTTTCCTGCCCCGGCCCATTGGGTCCCTTTCTCTGAATCATGACCCAACAGAGTCAATGGAGGCCATTCCTTTCCTAAGGTTCCTCTACAATGGCAAATTTCAGCTTTCCCCTCATTCTCCCATTTTATTTTTGTCAAAGAGAGGAGGAATCATGCATATTTTAGTTAAATGAGATCAAAATTTAGGTAAAATCTTCCTAAAAAACTGTCTCACTTCTTGGATTAAACCTAACTCAGAGAAAAATAACCCTAATGCAATTACCATATCGAGTTACAAACCACAACTTGTGCTTCATATCTGAGATCCGGTTACTGTTAAATAAATATTATAATTTAGCATCATCCAAGTATTTTATCTTCTAAACCTTTACATTCCAGCCCTTTGAAGATAAATTATGTTTTTGGTTTCTGGATTTTTATTTCTTCATATATGTTTCATGCATGACTTCATGTATGCAGAGGATAAAGTGAAATTTGTAAATCTAGTAGTATGGTGGTAGCATGCTCTCTGTTGCTTTAATCTTGGTTATACAAAACAGACTTTAAGATTTTTCTCATTAATTAGTTATGTGTTTCAAAATACAATAAAGTTTAGCTATTCTTCAGAAAATTGACATCGCTGATCAGTAATAAATCTTTAGACCTGGAACATTTTTGAGACAGATTTAGTTGTTTGTTTCAGTTTATTTATTACTATTCTCTGAGGCAGGTTTTAGAAAAAATATATTTGGAAATTTGAATTTCTTGAGTTATTTGATTATATTTCCAAAAATAACCTATTACATTGGATTCCCATATAACAGAATAAAATTTTATATACTATTATTATGTTGAGATTTAACTCTTGTATTGGCTTTATATTTTAAAATTTAATTATGCTTTGTGATCTTTTAAATTAAATTTTCAGCAATTTTATTAACAATTCTTAATAATATTGTTTAATATCCAAAGAACTGCCTTTTAGTTCAAATAATTTATTTTCTAATTAATTGGTTTTTCTTAGTTTTATCATTTCTACTTTTAGATTTCTTTAGTTGTATTTACTTATAATAATATTTCTTGGATTAAGAATTGCTTTACTTTCTTTTTAATACTAAAATAATTTGCCTCTGAATATTTCTTTGGTTGCATACTATTAAGTTTATTTATTGGACTACTCCTTAGGACAAAAGCAATTAAAGGGGGTGTTATTTTGATTAACAAGTGACTTAGGTCATTTTCTTTAATATCTTGTTATCAATACCAATTTTTATTATATTTTATTTCTTACCAGATCACATTCCTTTATAATTGCTGCATTTATAAATTTTTGTGACTTTAATATGTGATTGTTAATAAATACCATGTGGGATATTTAAAAGTAATGTGTAGCATCTGTACTTAGGATACAAAGCTTAAAATACATTATTGACCAATAATACAAATATGTAAAATATGTTTTTACCTCCACTATAAGCATATGGATATTTATCTGGAATTATATTTTGTATTGTGATACCAAATATGTGTACATATGCAGATTTCTAAACTGGAACTGTTAAATGAATGAAGCTATTTATTTGGAAACGTAAAGGTTAGAGTTTTTAAAAATATAATTAGAAAACAACAAACTTCTGAACAAGTTCATAAAATAGTCTCACTAATTTAAAAAATCAAATTACATTCTAAGATTTTGTTTTTACTTTTTAACTCACCATCTGTTAAATCAATAAATGCTAGAGTTTAATTTTTGTTATTTATATATTATTTTCTAAATCAACTCTCCTTGACATTTGTGCTTTTTCCATCTGTCAATATGGCCCTTACAATTTATTTTTATAGGATACACACACACACACACACACACACACACACACACACACACACACACATTTATATCTGGATAAAGATCTCTTAATCTTTCAAAACACATGCACAAAAATCACTTCACAATGTAATTATTTATACATATTAACAAGAAAAATTAAAGGCAAGAAAAAATAAAAACAAAGTTGGTCAAAGCTTAAAAGATGAAACATGTGCTCTGAGTTAGACTGCTTAAGTTTGGGCTACAAAACTAAAATACTTATGTTTCCTACTCTGTAAATTATTGTAAAAACATTCTTATAATAAAAGGTATTTTAAAGATGAGAAATGAGAAAATACACACCATGTGCTTAGTACAGCACATGGCACATCTGATGTTTATATATTTTTTATTAATATGGAAATATTGATCAAAATTCTTTCCCCTGTGGGAAGAAAATAATGTTACTTTTTGGAAGCAATTTAGCCATATCACTTTATATGTTTTTACTTCATACCATTACTTAATATATTTAATTTAAAGACAATGGAAACTTTTAAATTACTATTTCATTTGTAATTATTCTAAATTTTCTACATTCTCCAATTAATTTGCCACTCTGTGGTTTATATTTTTACCGTGTTGTTTTTAAATTTATGCAGGTAATATAGACTGTTAGGTTTATTGGTCGAATAGAAGTCTCTAATATGAATAACTAGCATTTCTAGAGCACTTACCCTATTCCAGGCAGAACTCGAAGCATTTTGGGGGGTGGGGGGGCAGTGACTTAGTGCTTAAGGCAAATCTATGAGAAAGAGAAGTCTAGGCCCTCAGATGGTATTGGAAGGGCCAAGACTTTGCCCAGGCCATCTGGCTCTAGCATCAATGCTTCTCATCACTAACCTGTAGTTAGGCAACCAGGTGAGTTGCCCAAATCTGGAATTAAAGGTAGTGCTTGCTTCCAAACAGTTGGGCTATAGGTCGTTTAACTGTTTCTATTACTGAAAAGTGACAGAGTCTTATTTCTATGGCAAGGTAGGCTATAATTACAGGCTCTAGAATACTGGGGGAAAAAGGCATTAGGACTCAAGCTTGCAGCATTTTGATTTATTAAATTTACCCTATAAGCTCATAGTAGCCCATGGTTCATGGTATTACCTGGACCATACATGGAAATTTATCCTTAATGTGAATGCAAAATTTCCAATAAATTCAACGTTAGATATAAATATAAATTTGAGCAAAGTACTTTGCCAAAAGGATATATAACCAGTTGACATTATATTTATTTTGTTCATAAAATCAAGTAGGTATATTTTAACAGTATTTGATTAAATTAAATTATTGTGAGAGAGAATATGAAATATCTATTAAAACATGATCATAAACACTCTTTGTCAATGTAGAATTGAAAATATTTGGAATCTATTCAATTTTAGTGCTTCAAACGGTGCATGAAGAAAACAACTTCTCATAAATGTCTGTGGCAGGGATGTATGAACTGAGTGTTTGCTCCTACTACTCTGGCTTCTTAGAGTTCACATTATCTTTGCTTAGACACCAAATATAGATTCTGTTTTTTTAGAGATTATTTTGTCTCCCCTCAGTCTCTGGTATAGATCATTTTAATTTGAGTAATCCATTTATATTATCAACATATTATAATACAAAGGAATTTTTAATCCATCTATATAATGAAAGATAAGAAAGGAAGGAGTATTGCTCTATGTAACCCGGTTCTTCATTGGTTTTCAGAGTTCATTGGCTACCCTCTCTGATTGGGCCTGGGTCCCATTCCTTTATAGTAGTTCCAATTAAATTCTTTCCTTTCTATGTGGTCAGTGGAAGAAAAGCAGAGCTTAAGAGTAGATGAGGAGCCGAAACCGGTTTGGCTCAGTGGTAAAGCGTTGGTCTGCGGACTGAAAGGTCCCGGGTTCAATTCCAGTCAAGGGCATGTACACTGATTGCGGGCACATCCCCGGTAGGGGGTGTGCAAGAGGAAGCTGGTCGATGTTTCTCTCTCATTGACATTTCTAGCTCTCTATCTCTCTCCCTTCCTCTCTGTAAAATATCAATAAAATATATTTTAAAAAAAAAAGAGTAGACGAGGAGCCTAACTCCACTATTAGGACCTCCAAATAATCAAACAAACAAATACAGAGTGGTTGCTGATCATGCTGTTTTCCCAGCCAAATAAAACATATATCTGATGGTTTTAAATACAGTGGTCCCCCCTTACCCATGGGGGATACATTAAAAATAACAAAAAAACAAATGGAGGCCTGAAACAATAGACAGCATCAAACCCTATATATACCATGGTTATTGCTATACATACATATCCATGATAAAGTCTAATTTATTAATGAAGCACAAGAGATTAATAACAATAACTGACAATAAAATAGAACAATTACAATAATATACTGTACTGAAAGTTATGTGAATGGCTTTGGGGCCATTATTAAGTATAGTAAGGATTACTTGAACACAAGCACTAACATCAAGACAGCCATTCTGATAAGCAAGACAGCTATTAAGTGACTAAAGCATGAGCAGTGCATACAGAGTGACATTTTGGAAGAGGGATGATTCACATCCTGGGAGGGGAGAGGCAGATAAAACAAGATGACATCACACTATTCAAAACAGCACACGATTTCAAACCTTCAAAATTGTGAACTTATCCATTTAATATTTTTGAACCACCGTTGACCATGGGTAACTGAAACTGGATGGGGAAAGAGGGTAGCATATCTGATTTCTAATACATTGGAAGGGTAAAGGTATCTGCATACGATTCACCCCTGATTTACAATAAGCTTGCCCAGTAGTGAAAGCCTGGGTCAAAAAAATAACTCTAATTCCTAACTTTCTTGACAAGCAATTTAAATAACAGTTGTCTTTTGTATGTGAGCCTGAAGTCTAGGTATCAATTACTAACAAATAAGAGGCCTCAGGCCCTCTCAATGACAGTGATTAGAAAGGAAGGCTTCTGGAACATTCTTCCCACCCAACTTTGAAAGGATCAATTTGTTCCTTTTCTGTTTATTCCCCCCCTCAAAATGCTGATCAGTAACTTTTTTTCAGTTAAATTCCTAAAACTTCATTGAATTTAGTAATTTCATATTCTATTGCCAGTGCTTAACTTCCTTAATATGACCATCAGATTTATATAATTATACCAGTGAGCTGAATGAATTTTCTGCTGTCTTCTAAAGCAAGGCAAATGCACTGAAGCATGTGTTCTATCAGATTTGGCATAAGAAGTCTGCCTCTAGAAAGAAAGAAATTGACTCCTATCTTCAGCATCTCTTTTATGAATGGATAAATTTGTTTTCTCTCAGTAAGCTAATATAATATATTTATGTCAACTGTGAATCAAGACTTTTCTAAATGGAAACTAATGAGGATGAGTGTCTGACTCAATCCAGGAAGTTCGTAAGTCATTCAATTTTCTGAAAGTCATTCAATATACTGTTTCCTTCAATAAACTCCAAAAGAAAATTTGAAAATTTGTTAATCTCCAGAGATTTCAATCTTTTATCTCCATGGTAACCATTTCTTGACCAAACTGAGAAGACTCTTCAAAGTACTATGGGAGAAAATAGGATATGTGTACTAATGTTATTATTGACACTTATTGAGTGCTTACATTGTGCCAAATGCTGCCATAAATGCCATATATGTAATCTGATTTATGCTCCCAAACAACTAGGTGAGGTAGATACTATTATTATTGACATTCTCAAGATTATAAAACAGAAGCTAAGTGAGGTTAAGTAACTGGCTCAGAGTTTATAGAGCTAGTAAGTAGCAGAAACATTTGGCCTCACTCCAGAACCCAGAAGACTCACAGAACAATAGTTAGGTTCCAGCTGTGGAGTACAAATGTTTAGTTTTGAATTCTAATGTTGCCATTTGTTAGTTGTGTAATGTTGAGCACATTGACTAACCTTCCAGCTACTAAATTCCTCAATAGGTAAAATGGGAATAATGGTACAGTACCACTGCACCTTATAGCATTGAGAGGATTCAATGAGAGATAACATGTATGTTGCTTAGAACAAAGCCTACAGCCTGGGAAGCAGTCCAATATATCCAATATATTCGCTATTCTATCTTATTCTTCTGTAGCATGGAGCGGGGTGAGGGAGACATGAGAGCTTTGTTCTTATAATTCTGTTCATAAAGTTGGCATAGTGATTGTCCTTGGGTGAAAAATCAAATGATTATCTTCCTGCCAAATATTTTTATAATGGGAAAGCTTATTTCTAAATCTACCATATTGTCCCAATATTTTCTTGTGATAATTAGTTATCCATTAAGGCAAATTTTATGAAGAAATGATACAGGATTAGGAACACAGAATCTCTGGGATAGGACTAATTGTTTCTCTTTACTGGCTTTCCCCTCCCACTTTCCCATGATCAAATGAGCCCTCTTATTTTAGATTGCTTGGCTATTGATAAAAATCGCCCAAAGGGGCCACATTGGGAGACTTTCCCTGCAAGGGTGCACCTCAGCACACAGAATGTTACACATGCATCTTTTACATACTTATCCTTAAACTGTTTATCTGGCACATCGATAGGCAGCTGGTGGAACAAATAGGAAATCCTGGGAAGCACATTCATTTTTAAAGTGTTAATGCGCCCAATCCAAGAGATAGTAATGTGCTTCCATCCGGTAAGATCTCCTTTCATGTTTCAGATTGGAGGACCATAATTTAAATGAAATGCATTATCCAACCTGGAAGATATTCCACATCCTAAATATTTAATTGATTTCTCCACCAGGGGAAGATGAGCCTGAACAACAAGCAGATCCTATCTATATCTAAATGTCCGAATAATAGTGTCTCTAATTTAGGGTAATTTAGGAGTTTACAACTTATAAAATAGCTATTTCTTCCACATTCTTCCCAAACTACCAAGAGGATTGCGTCTGAATTAATTGCAAACAGCAGACAATCCTCTGTGTATAATGAAAACTCGGAGTCAGCATCATCCAGCCATGCACCTATAATTTGAGATCTCATCTGAATATTTTTCACAAGGGGCTTCCCATCCAATGCAAATTGAAGTGGCAATGGAGGAAAGTTGTAATTGTTGCATCTCCCTATTAAAGAAGTTTAACAAGTCAAGTTCATTCCTGCTGGTTTTTACTTAGTTGGGTCTTAGCTAACTGAGTGAGGAAGATAAATCAAGCTACTTGCAGATTTTCCTAATGGTGTAAAGTTTGGCACCCTGAGGACTGTGGAAATGTCTATTGCTACACTTGTAAGGATGAGAAGTGGAACAAGACTGTGGGTGGCTGGATCCATATGAGTGATTTATTATCCCCGAATCCACTTAGTCATTTCCGGATAAGCACTTAAGTGCCAAAGTTTATGGCCATTTTCAGTTTAAGAAGAGAACAGGGCACCTCTTACCATAGAAAACAAATAGTGTGTTTTTGTTTTTGTGTCCAAAGGAATTACCCCCCACCCCCCACCCCCAAGTTTACCAGCAAACTGTAACATTTGAGTTTATACATGTAAAGGTATCATTGAACTTCACTGAAATACGTTAATTTCTGATTTTAAGAGGTCTACTTGTTTTTAGAAAAGGAAAAAAAAAGGATGTTTTACTGTTAAACTTTACTTGAAGATCTGAGGTTTGAGATTAAATAGTTTAAAAATGTAGAGCTCTTAGTTTTTAGGATTGACTTTGCCTTTCCTGTGGCTGTTTTCCTCTGTATTTTTGAAAAGCCACTTTGTAGATAGCTTAATTTTTCTTCAAATACAAATTAGAATCAATTTTCTGGGGAAAAACAATCAGTATACTCCTGTTCTCCACAACAAAGAAACTACATTTGTAGACATATTCTGGAAATTTAAATCCCTCAATGCTCTTCTGAGCAAGTCCAAGGAGATTTGGAGACTGACATTTTGTACTTTGCTATTCCCGAGAGGCGTATGTATGATCATCTTGACTGAGGTTTGAGCCAGTCCCTGCTGAATTAATATGCATTTTCGTTAACTAATCTTGAAACAACAGGAATAAAGTTTATCCAGGTCTTTTATACCTCAGAGAACAAAACAAATACTACAAATCTTCAGAGAGAAGGGATATACAAAAGGGCTTGAGGTGAATATTTCAAAGCAAATACTCTTTAAATGATGTGCAAATTATTTCAGCTCTTGAGCATGATTTATGAAAGGGATTAGCCCACTACAATAAGAACCAAGTTTAAACTGTTGGGTTTCAAAGTCAGAGATGAGAAGTGGTTACAAGAAAAGGAAGGAGGAAGGCTATAATAATTTAGAGGAGGGATTTGTTTTCGTTTTTTTTCCTTAACAGACTCACCTTAAATTGCCACCAGTTGTTCTTAACTGCAGTATAACATATGAATTTCTCCTCTAACTTTTTTTTTAATAAAGTTAAGAGTGTAATAACTAA
This sequence comes from Vespertilio murinus, assembly GCA_963924515.1. Lineage (NCBI taxonomy): Eukaryota > Metazoa > Chordata > Mammalia > Chiroptera > Vespertilionidae > Vespertilio > Vespertilio murinus. Next base: position 22,669,060 of record OZ004711.1, on the reverse strand, counting down.
GAAACAATACTGGAATTTATATTTCAGCAATAAGGTCTCTACTTGCCATGTGAAGAACATAATTAGTTGTAATTAATATTTAAACAAATAAACTATTCATGCTGGAAATAAAAATTTCTGAGTCTTTTGTCAGGAAACATTGTTTTTCCGATTCACAAGTCACATCTATAATAACAAAACATAATACATTCAAATATTCCAATTTGCTCTTTAAGTAACAGCTAAAAACTTCCAAGACTTATGAAAGTAATTGCTTTTGTGTAATTGTAAAAATTATCAAGTGAACTCACTTCTTATGATTCCATAATGACTTGCTTTCTGAAAGGTAAGGGAATTTTAATGATCCCACTCACATATAATTAATATTTAATGCTCCTTGACTAAAATTCTGGATTTTGTTCAATAAAAGTGAAGTAAGGAAATATTCTATGGGTTCTCAGCCAAACCTTTCTGTGGAATCAGTTATGTGTAATTTAAAAATAAGGTTGAAACCTCAAAAACAAACTCAGATATTGATTAAGACAAAAATGATTAAATATTATTCTGTAAGCTGTCCTGAAATAATAAATAAGTGAAGTAAATTCAGGCTCTACTAATTTTTTTTCTTTATTGATTAAGGTATTACATATGTGCCCTTATCCCCCCATTGCTCCCCTCCCCCAGATCATACCCTCACCCCCTTGGTGCCTGCGTCCATTGGTTAGGCTTATATGCATGCATACAAGTTCTTAATTGATCTCCTCCCTTTACCCCCACCCTCCCCTACCTTCCCTCTGAGGTTTGAGCATCTGATGGATGCTTCTCTGCCTTTGGATCTGTTTTGATTCCTCAATTTATGTTGTTCAGTATATTCCATAAATGAGTGAGATCATGTGATATTTATCTTTCTATGCCTGGCTTATTTCACTTAGTATAATACTCTCCAATTCTATCCAAAGATCAGTTGCAAATGGTAAGAATTCCTTCTTTTTTACTGAAGTATAGTATTCCATTGTTTAGATGTACCATAGTTTTTAATCCACTTCTCTGCTGATGGGCATGTAGGCTGTTGCCAAATATTAGCTATGGTAAATTGTGCTGCTATAAACATAAGGCTATTAAATTTAAAGCAATTTCTTTTAATCTGTATCATTACTATCCAACAATTTTTTTGACTGGATATTTTTAGGCAATTTTTTGAGAAAAATTCTTGCTTAGAAAATAATTATCATTTGTTCATTTCAATTTCCATTTTCTAGAATATAGGTAACACTGAGGAAATTGTGATCTATTTCAGAAAATTTCAAAAATATCCACTGTCAGCTCTTCCCAGTGAGTGAAATCTCTTACTAATAGGATTAGTCACAATGTAGTTTGAATCTATGTTTTATATTTATAACTAAATTGTGAGTCTAGTTTTGTTTTCTTCACAATTTTTCAAAGAACTTGACTGAAGTGCAGACTGATGGTCCTTGGTTGTTTAGGCAGACACAACAGGTAAGCTTACTGTATAAGTAATACAACTGGGCTGTGGCTTATTCAGAAAAAAAATATATATATATCCTGAAATGCCAATGAGAAATGAGTTCAAATGCCCAAGAACAATTAAAGGTAAAAGACTATTATTTTTGCATTTGTAGAAGTAACATGAAGAAGGCTATACAATATATGAGATTGTATGTTCCCAGAAGAGTCAAATGGAATATAAAGAGTAAATAACATTTCTGATGGACTTTGCACATTAGAGCATCCAGGGAATTCATTCTTCTGAGAACTTGTTTGGAGCTTTGGTTTCTTGGTTTTGGTGAAAGCAGCTTATTCTTGGTTTAATTTTCACTATTATTATTATTGTTTGGCTAGAGCTGGTTTTTGACATGGATAGTTCAGAGGTCATGGTGTGGTACAGGAGAAAGTTACAAAAGAACTATAAATTTTGATTCTGTCTCAGTCTGTGATCATGGGTTGGAGATTAAAAAATTTTCACCATCAATTCCTGGCCATTGTTGCTCAGTTGTTTAGGCATTGTCTCATGCACCAAAAGGCCAAGGTAGTGGGTTTGGTCCCCACCTAGGATGAGTATGGGAGGCAATCAGTTGATGTTTCTCTTTCACATAAAAAGCATACCTAAAAATATTCACAATCAAACCATTGTCATGGGATGGCCAATAGAATTTTAACCATATACAGGGTTATTTTATACACAGGTGCACTACATTTCTACCTAAGCAGGTCTTGTTAAAGTCTTAAAGAGCACTTTGGTTCTGGACTTCCCAAAACCTACTTAGAGAAATTATTGTTGTCATATGATGGTATGCGTCTCAGACTTTAATGTGCATATAATCATCTGTTAAATTGAAGATTCTGGCCCAGAGGTTGTGGCTCAATGGTTGAGCATTGACACATGAACCAAAAGGTCACTGGTTCTATTCCTGGTCAGGGCATATGTCTGGGGTTGTAGGCTGAATCCCTAGTAATGGACATGCAGGACATAGCTGATTGATGTTTCTCTCTGTCTCTATCCTTCATTCTTCCTCTCTCGCTCTCTCTAAAAATCAATAAAAAATATTTTTTAAATGAAGATTCTGTTCAGTAGGCTTTTGGTGGTGCATGAGATTCTGTATTTCCTAATAAGCCCCTAGGTAAATACTGTTGCTATTGGTCCACACTTTGATTAGCAAAAATCTAGTAGGATTCTGAAATAATGAGACACAGTATGAAAATTCTGCCAAAAGGCTAGGCATCCTGATATTTCCCCCCCAAACCACAGAAGCAATTGGTATTTTGGAACTGTCACAAATTCTTTCAATACATGTTAAGAAAATCTATCAATATCCTATCAGACATAAATCTCCTTCTCCATTTCTACTGCCTACGTTCAGCCTGCATTATGTTACTTGGTCCACTGTGACAGTTTCCTAATTTATCCCCTTACCTCCAATCCTTCATTCTTTCCTGCAGTCTCTTGGACACTCTCCACATTTACACCAAACTACTCTAGATATCAGATCTGTTAGCTGTCTCCTGCTTGCATAAAAGAATCTGTCACTAGGCTCCCATTACTTAGAGTATAGAATCACCATTTCTTAGCATTCCATGAAAGGCCTTTAGTTAAGGTTCTCTGTTCATTTCCAAGGTGAACTCTAGTTGTTTCTCCAATGTTCCTGCAATCTGGGTTCACCAATCGATTGCTGTTCTCCAAACATTTCATGCTAATACATATCCATTGTTCTCTGCCATTCCTTTCTTTTCAATCTGAAAATCTCCCTGTTTCACCTCAGCTTTTAAACTCCAGGTATCTTTTATCTCCCTGTGTTGGCTGCCTTCCCTGGCTCTCTCTCCCCCAGTCCCACCTGTATAGTATTTAAAGGGGTCACTTTTCAACATTATTACCTGCACTCAGATCCTATCTCAGGGACTGCCTGGGGAGGAACCCAACCTAAAACACCTATGAGCAGGTCTCATCTTTCAACCTTTCCTTCATTGCTCACACATACATTGAACAATCAGTTTCCTCTCTTTGTCTCTTTCATTTTGTCACTTATTTACTCACTCAGACATTTACTATCAAACACCACTGCGTTTAAGATTCTTTTCTAGGTAATGGGGGTGAGGAGGAGTAATTATCCAAAGGTCATAGTTTATGCTGTTCAGGCATTTATAGTTTCATGGAATAGAGAGATCCTGGATTCACAATGATTGATGCCTTGGTCAGCCAGGATCACTTCTCCCGGATATCAAATCCCTTCATTCGGACATAGCAGACATGGTGGGCACCCTGGCATGCCAGCCTGTCAACAGAGTGTGCTTTGGTGAGACCAGATTTTCAGTATCTTTAAGTTCACTCCTATAACTGTCCCTATATTTATGTGGTGTTGATATTTTTAATTTAGTTTAAAAAGCCATATCTCATCAATAGATGTGTTAAACTATTTTATTCAATTCTAGTATATAAGAATATATATGTATACCTACATATATATATATATATATATATATATATATATATACATACATTTATATAAAATTAAGTAAAACCTTTCCTTACTTTTAAGTGAATTACATAACTATGTAAAAATTCAACCAGTGATTTTACTATTTTACACAAAAATAGAAAAAAACATCAGACACATTGAAGTTTCATCTCTAGAGATTGTAATAAAATGATTCATACTCAGGAATGGCAAGACACTAAAATACCTTAAAGAAACTAAATGTAAAAGTATATATGATCCCCTAAGTCAAAAGAATAATAAAGACATTCTTTAATATTTTTGGTAAATTATACATTTGTTTAATCTGATTTTGCTAATTGTTTAAATAATTGGCAAAGTTCATTCTTGTTATATTTCTAAAGAGAGAAACTGATGGATTTATAACAGTAGTAGACAAACAAAAGCCAGGGCTATTTTGCTCACACTACACCTATCTGGAAATCATTATATATAATATTTATATTACAATATAAATATACAAAGTTCTTAAATATATGTTAGATCTAGGATATATATTATTCTTTTATGTATTATCTTCTTAGAGATAAATATAAATTTATCTTATTTTTATATTTATATAATAGTACTCATATTTATCTCCAAGTCAGTTTCTGGAAACTTAAGAAACTTGTCCAAATCTTATGGCAAGTATTTCCTGGTGGTAAGAATTATACTCAAATTTTTTGACTCTTAGGCCCATATTTCTACCACAGTACAACACAACCTTTTGAAGAAAGTGCATACATTTTTAAAATATTGTGTTGAACTAGATTTTTATATATAAGTTGATCTTGAAAATTATTCTCAGAGCCTTCTAAAATTGATCAAAACTACTGTTTTCCTTTTTTGCATGTTACAAAGGTTCTCCTCTAATAGAGCTTTGAAAATTCTAAGAGGACATGGAAGGACCTCAAGAGTAAGTATAAATAAGAGTAATTTTCTCAAACAAAATAGGAGGTTAGAATTCATGACAGAAATATTTCCCTAGTTTAAAAGATATTGAGAAGGCATTAACTTTAAGCAAAGGGACTACTAGGATTTTCCAATTCCCCTCCCCCAAGATCTTAGTCATTTAAATAAACCACCTATTTGTACATGATTCTTGTAAGCACAGTAGGAGACCTGCATAAAGTATACCATTGCTTTAATATTCACAGTTATAAGTAATAGAGAGAGAGGTATAAATAATGACCTTAAAATATCAAACTAGCCTAAACCGGTTTGGCTCAGTGGATAGAGCGTCAGTCTGCGGACTGAAAGGTCCCATGTTTGATTCCGGTCAAGGGCATGTACCTTGGTTGCGGGCACATCCCCAATAGGGGGTGTGCAGGAGGCAGCTGATCGATGGTTCGCTCTCATCGATGTTTCTAACTATCTATTCCTCTCTGTAAAATAATCAATAAAATATATTAAAAATTAGCAAACTAGTTCAATTAGTCAAAGGAAATAAATAATCTATTTTTGTTTTTCAAATAAGTTTCAGAAATTCCATCTTCATTTTAGCACTGAATGAAAAGTACATTATAATGGTCACTTGAATAGCCTCATTCTTTCATTTACCTATTTAACATTGCACACTTCTGACCCTTGAACAACACAGGGGTTAGAGATGTTGACTCCCATAGTAAACATCCATGAATACCTCTGACTCCCAAAAACAACTACAAATAGCCTACTGTTTACCATAAACAGCCAATCAACACATATTTTGTATATTATATGGATTGTATACTTCATTCTTCAATATAAGTAAACTAAAGAAAAATATTATTGAGAAAATAGTGAGAAATGCATTAACAGTATTTATTGGAAAACATTTGCATATCAGTGGACCCACGCAGTTAAAAGCCTTGTTATTCAAGGGCCAACTGTACTCTCAAGCATCATCAAGCCACTCTGCTAGATGCAGATATAACTAGTACAGGCAAAACAGACAGAGTCCTCTTCAGACTCAGGCAATTCAGGATAGACAAAGAGCCAGCTATAATTGTCTTGTTATAACACACTCTAGAAATTGCTGTGTTAACATATAGATTGAATATTACAGGAAAACTGGGAGGATCACCTAACTTACCACAGAGGTCTGGCTGTCTCCTGGGGGAGGTCTGGCCTAGGTTGAGTCTTATGGGATGTTAATTTAGCAAAGAGAAGACAGCATTATAAGCACTGTTTCCCTGGAACATGAATCATGGATCAGGGTGTGATGGGGAAAAACTGGAGAAGGGAACACGGGTCATAAAGAGCTTTGTACTGAGGAACTTGAACTTGAGCCATTCCAATGCAGTAATTTGATTATAATTTGTTCTTCACCTTTGACTTCAGTTTTTTGAGGACCTCATCTTTGATGGTACAACCCAGTCCGGCATTTACTATGTATGATAGCATGTGCTATTTTGCCTCTATTTTTTAGACCAACTAAATTTGTATATAAAAATGAATGTAGTTATTTATTATAGGGAAATTCAGTAGCAGAAGTATTTGCCTGCAGGTTCTATTTTTAAAAAATCAAAGAAAGATTAATTGACAGATTTATGCAACACCTCACCTACTTTGGGATGAAAGAAATACCTGATTTTCTTTACATGGATGTAAGCTTTACTATGAAGAGAAATAAACTTTTTTTAAACTACAATCTCATAGATTATATGTTTACAATAAATAATTTTCTAAGCATAGTATTTGAACTATTTGCAACACCCAAATAAATGCATTAAAAAGCAAATTACATTCTCTTAGAATTTTGAAGAACAGTAGCTATTTATTTATTATAGGGAAATTCGGTAGCAGAAGTATTTGCCTGCAGGTTCTATTAAAAAATCAAAGAAAGATTAATTGACAGATTTATGCAACACCTCACCTACTTTGGGATGAAAGAAATACCTGATTTTCTTTATATGGATGTAAGCTTTACTATGAAGAGAAACAAACTTTTTTTCAAATACAATCTCATAGATTATATGTTTACAATAAATAATTTTCTAAGCATAGTATTCTACCTATTTGCAACACCCAAATAAATGCATTAAAAAGCAAATTACTTTCTCTTGAAATTTTGAAGAACAGTAGCATTTTTCCTGTACTGCAGAACCCAAAGCAATACACCAAACAAATCCTGTATACATAAAGATGTGATCATTGCATTCAAAGGAATGTTTTTTCTCTGCACAGGGATTCACTGTCAGAATGCCTCAAACCTCATGTTTAACTAAAATACTTTAAACTTGATATGGCAAGAGTGAACAGATATTATATGCCTAACTGTACAAGAAAATGTTAATATATGCCTATTCTAGAGTCATAGAATAAATCGAGGCAAACTTTCAGAGGAGATCAAAGAGCATTTTTTCCCTATTGTTTACAGTCACAGTAGTGTATTAATGCTAACGAAATATTGCTTGAGAGTTAAAGCAAAGAGCCCTGTGGATTTGGCCTGTTATTGAAATAAAAATGCCATTTGACCTAATGAAATGAGAAATTGATTAAATGCAGCTCATCTAAGGGTAAATATGGTCACCAAGTTACCGCCGGGTCAGGAGGAGATGGGGTGATCTAGTGTTTGAGTGCTGATGGGGTTAGATAGACTCTCAGAGTGGCTGAGGCTACAAGATACATGACAACGGACACCCACAGGTCAGAAGACAAGATCATCCCCTTGGATGGGAAAGAAGAGATTAATCAGAACATTCTTTGCTCAGCTAATAACAAAGTCTTATCCAATGATTCATGGAAAACTGAATGTTTTAAAAAAGTTCCAGTCTCTGAGTCCCAGGAAAGTTGGGATTGCTGCTAACTGAGGAACACATTTCAGAGCAATTGCTGTGGTCACACACAACATCTGTGAAGCCCGGGACCTTCATAAATAACATTGTTTTGACAAAGTAATTCAGGTGCCTGATTATCAAGTGTGTGTCTAATCTTTACTTATTTTTTTTCTTATGAAGTCTAAATCTTTCAGCTTCAGCAACATGGATTTTTATTTAGACCTGGACATTTTCTCTCACAAACTGGAATATTTTGAAATAAAACCTTCCCTTAACTTGGGGAACACAATATAGAAGAGAACAGATGCTCACTGTTCCTTAGATATCAGTCTGTCTTATAACTACTATAGTAAAATGAAGTTATTTATTTCTACACTTCAGTGCAATCATTTATTTTCTCAGGGGGTTATTTTATGAAACTGGTGCTAGGGTGGCAATATTGATTATTTTTAAAAATGTGATGACTGACCATCCTACCCAAGTCAGAAACTTTGTCCCTTTGACAACACAATAACCATAATTTCTGCAAAAATTATTAGCTTTTTGTCTTTTCCAGGTAAGAGTTATTCTATTTCTTTAGCACTAGATGCAATTTATTTCTGCAAGTTTAATATTGTCTTTTATTTTCTTGACAGATGGCTTATTCATCTTATTATTTTCATGCACTGGCAAGATTAGTCTGTTTTAAATAAAATAATAAGAAGAAACTTTAAAATCTGTATTTATGTGAGTGTCCAGAACAGGCTTCAGAATATGTGTTTAAAACAATTGATAATTACATATTTATCCAAGACACTCATATGACTTTTCCATTTGAAAAATAATGAACATTTTATAAATTTTCTTAATTACATGTTACCATAAAGGTCTCAAGAATAAATATATTGGCATTTGGGGGAAAAGCAGGAAAACAATGAGTCTTCAATGTTTTGTATTTAAAGAGGTAAATGTGACTCATATCCAGGAAATTTGATCTTTTCTTAAAAGTTTTTAAACCACAATTAGAAAATATGTATATTCTCTTATTGAGTTATGAACATGAATAATGCTCTGTGTGTGTGTTTGTGTGTGTGTGTGTGCACGCGCGCGCTCATGCGTGTGCGTGCATGTGTGCATGTGTATGCGGTCTCCAGTTTTTAATTTGTGAAACTTTTCCAAACATACTGAATACAATAACATCATGACCATTTATATAGACGCCACCTAGATTCATCAAATGTTAACATTTAGGACAATGCCAGACTTAATCTGTCATTACACACATTTCTTACAAGAAACATCTGCCCTTGCTGAGGATTCACTTCCCACCCATGATGCCTAAACTTCCTCCCTAGTCCTTTCTCTCCTTATCCACTTTTTCTTCTGGCTTGGAGACTCAGTATCTCCTCACTGCCACTACTGGAAATTTTTAGGGTTCTGGATCCTTGTAGGTAGCCAAAGCCAATCTGAGGACCTTAATTGCTTTGGTGGAGCTGAGCAGGCGTAGAGGAGGAAGAAAAGAAAACCAGATGGAAAGCAATGCTCCTGGGAGGGCTTAGCTTCTAAGGTCAGCGGTGCAACAAACTCAGCAGGAGATGTTCCCCAGAAACAACCTTCTAAATGATTGCATAAGGTTCAAGTGTGCTTTTGTGGCTTGTACATGGTTTCTTTCTGAAAATATGTAGATGTTTGAGCAACCAGTTTACAATTGGATTTTGAGAACATAGTCTACTTGGAGTTATAGATGACCAGCGTTATCATTATTTAGACTAGTACAAAAACTAACTGCTTTCTCAAGCAAACTCATTTTCACTTGGCATGACCATAATTTCTTTACAGGAACATTTTCAAACAAAGATATCATTAAAGGTTCACAAGCATTTTTATTTTCTACATTGTATAAATAATTCAAACAATTTTTCCCCATTTTTATCTTTACCCATGTAGTCTGGTAGATATACCCTGATTACACACATTACTAAGGGGTTATCAAAATGGAAATCCATATCTAGATATTTTTATGATTTCATCCAGAAGACATTTATTTTTTATGATAATGTAATAAAAAAGGCAGATAAGAGAAAACTCATTTTCTTTTAGTTCTCTTGATTTTGATGTTATTCTTCTAACTCATATTCATTTGTGATGCTTATTTATAATGCTAAAATTGTTGATTTTATATAAAATTAATCTTTACAGTTTAGAAATTAGCATGAGCTATATTAGTCCTAAAATGTAAAGTAATACAGATTTTTAAAAAATAAATAAAAGCACATATGAGTGAAATAAAAAAAAACCTGTTGTGCATCTTCAGGTATATCTATTAATGAAAATGAACAAACTACAGCTGTGTGTGAAGAAACAGTGAAATGGCTAGATGCTGATTTCCCCCCCCCCCCATCAACTGGAACTTCTTAAATGACATGCCCTTCTGGGTATAAAAGAATCAAGAGCATCTCTTGGCTCCCTTCTATTTCCTGGTGTGCTGCTCCCAAGAATGCCCTGGCTGCCATTTTCACCTGGGGAGTCGCCAGGGGAAAGACCAGCTGCTCATATTTAGATTTTTGCAGCTATGGCTCCCATTTCCAGCCCTGGCTCCTTTCCCCTATTTTCTCTACACTCAGGGAGAGGATGTCAAGTATATATGCCCTGCTCCAATCTTCCATCAGGCACCACCCTTGGCTCATGCCCTATTTTGGTGCCATCTGCTTGGGGACATAGAGGATAATAATAAGAGCTTTTACTTATTGAGTGCCTGCTGTGAGCTAAGTATTTACATATCTAATTTCAAATTCTCACATGATCCTGCAAGGGCAGCATTAAACCCATTTTTATAGATCTAGGCAGTGAAGCCCAGAAAAGTTATGAAAACTCTCCAAGGTTATCTGATGCAGGCTTTGTGTCTGAGACTTCCTCTTTGCCATCAGTGGAAGACTTGGAAAAATATGTTAGCATTTTCTTTGATCCGCTCTCCACTTTCCATAGCAGCCATCCCTGGAGAGCTGCCCTCCTACTCTCATCCCATGCTGGTGTCTTGAATTTCCCACAGTGATTTGGCCCTTACATTGAATTTTCCGGCTTCTTGTCTGTTAGACTCAACTGATATCTTAAAATATGTGATTAGTACTTAATAGTGTTGGCAGGTTAGAATCATATTTTAAAAAGGAAAGTATATTTAAGCACTTAACTTTCTGAATTCACTCATTGAGAGTGCCTATTTTTTTTCCATGTTCTACAGGGAAATTGGACAATTAAATGACCACCTGTTAGCTGCTAATGATGCTCACATGCCTTTAAGAAAGTAATTCTGGCTTTATCTGTCTACAATCTTGGCAACAAAACTCGTGGGAACATCAAGGGCACAAGAAGCCAAAGGCAGCAAACTGACAATAAAGTTTGTGCTTAGACTACTAATAAGGAAGGAGATAGTGTGAATCTATAATTCCACATAATTATTTAATCTCAAAAGGGTGACATAAAACAGAATGCATGTTTTAAAAACCTAAGTTTGGGTGTTCAAATCTAGGACTGAGATCAGAGGAGTTTCACACAGCATATTTCCTACTTGAAAAAAAAATACAAAAAAAACCCCACATTAATATAAATCATGCTAATCACTATTTCAAATGCATAGTCTGATTTGATACTGTGTGGGTGGGTCAATCATTATGCCTTTCAAATGAAAATGAATACATAAATACTGAATAAACTTAATTCAAAGTAATAGGTAGCTATTAACCTTATACTACGTTGCAAGAAATATGCTAGCCCTAACGAAGACTTACGACTATAAATATTCACCAAAACAAAGAAAAGGAGCATTTTCTAAAATTAGGTCTAGCATTGGAGAGTAAATGACCCTTTTATTTTAATAGTAAAATCAAAGTCCAAAGAAGACATCTGGTTTTAATTCTTTTGCTAATATGCTTTTTGGTCCCTGTTTAAGTTTATTGATCTCTATGGATCCGATTTTAATATACTATTTCCATTAAGTCAAAGGTTGATAAACTAAGTTTATATTTTATTTATTCTCTTCAATATAGTGTAATGGTTAAAATCATAGCCTTTAATGTCAGATTGCTTAACTTTGAAAATTATTAACGTAACTTGTTTTTTGTATAAGTTGTCTTAATTCTCTGTGCCTCAGTTTCCTCATATATGAAATAAGATTAATAATAGCACCTACTTCTTTGGGTTAATGAGTTGATTAAGTCAGTATAACACAATACTTAGAACAATGCTTGATGAAAACTGAGTGCTCAATATGTCCTAGCTATCACAATTTCTGAACTGTAAAGGAAATGATGAGTTGAAGGTCATTATACAATTAGGTACATTTTGAATTGAATGGAGTGAATCATTATGTGTCTCTTGCCAAAAAAACACATAAATGTCTCTCTCAATTAAAAATAAATTCTAAAGAGGAATAGGTTGTAGTCTGTCTGTAGAAAAATCCAAATCCCCCCAGTATCATAAAACATTTCACATGACTATTAATGAACAAAGGATCCATTTGTCTCAATGTTTCTCAAACACAATTTTACAAAAATCTTCATTTTTTCCAGATCTCCAAACTTTAGAAATGTATCAAGGTTTCTGCTAAAGCAACATGTATATCTGAAATTCCAGATCTACTGATAATATTCTCATATATCCCTATATTACACTTCAAAATGGTTATATAATCCTATCTAATAAAGAGGAAATATGCTAATTGACTGTCACACCCTCAAAGATGGTGCTGCCCACAGTCTCAAGATGGCGGCACCCAGTCCCCTCAGCCCTGCCGAGATGGCAGGTGCATGGTACAGCTGGGCCCATCCCCATGTGGGTCTGGCTGCTCCGTGTGCCTGTCTCAGAAGTACCCCAGTCCCCTTAGCACCCAGGGCTGGCCCAAGATGCAGACAAGCCTCAGATGGCGGCTGCCCAGCTGCCCAGGGCTGCCAGAGATTCAGGTAACCAGGGCCGGCCAAGGCTTATGATGCCAGCAGTGGCAGTAGCAGAGATGTGATGGGGGCATCATCTTCACCTTATTGCCCGGTCATCTTCCACTCCTGATGGTTCCTGGACTGTGAATGGGGGCCGGCCAGACTGAGGGACCCCCTCCAGTGCATGAATTTTCATATACCGGGCCTCTAGTTAACATTATACATTCACAATTTAATTTTAACTATAACATATTACCTTACATCTTATCCCATATGAAGTAAAATGAGACAGTTAATAGAAGTTAAAGGAAAATGTTCAAATAAGGTAACTGCAAACTGTACCATAATATAGAAGAATATTTTTAAATTGAATTGCTCACTCTTTCCTAATGCACACAAATACACACACACACACACACACACACACACACACACACACACATATCTAGATGTTGTTAACATCCCTTCTCTATTACTGAATTCTCCCTAAATCCAAAAGGTTGGGATGTAACTACATGGCACTTTGGTCAAAATAAATGGCAGAAAAATGGTGTATCAGAAGAAATGGCAGAAAAACGGTATATCAGAATACTGAGGCGGCCCAGTGGATGATCCAGGGAAGGTACTCTAGTTTTTGAGACTTTGGGAAATTGGTTTTCTCTGATTCCAAAGATATCTGCTTCTTCTTTTAGAAGGTTGTGATTCAAATCCTAAAACCTTTCAAAAACCCTTTTAATTGAGGAAGAAGCAGGAAAATTGGGAAAATTTAAGAGATGTACTCCAGATCAGGATACAAGTGATGAGATTGGTCCTTTTAATCCCAAATTCATTTCTATTAGGATATTAGAAGTACATGTGACCTTAGAGAACATCTACTTCACATCCCATATTTATAAGTCTTTATGGTGGTTTGGAAGTGTAGAAAGTTGATTTAAGTTAGGCCAACTGTGGTGGTCACTCATACATCTTCTACTGCATGGAAATCAAAGAGCATACCAAGGTTGACTAAGTTTGACATTTCCCACTTTTAAAATCCATCACCAACTGAACACAATGGCTGTTTCTCAGAGATTCAGGTATTGGTGTTAGTGGAGATCATGACCTTGCAACAATTATTTTCTGAAAAGGCATTACCAACTATGATATGAACAAAATGCCCAGACTGCCCTCCAGTACACGGATCTCTGGCCAGGAAATGGCCACGCATCTGTCATGAGTAGTATGAGTTTGGCTGAAATGTCATTTTAATGCATTTATATTTCATAGGCATTGCATTTTGACTAAGTGCGAGTTAGAAAAATACTTACTTAAAGATTTTCTGTGCTCTGGTTTCTGTTCTTTTATATCATTATCATAATGACTTAGCAATTCAGTACTGGAGGATCTCTGGAATTTGAATAATTCCAGGCTTCTTGATGGAGTGCTTGGATCCTTTGGCTAGAAACACCAAACAATTAGCCAGAACAAATTTAAAAGAAAGTAAGAATTAAAAAAAATAATTTGAGGATCTATTTTGATGTTAAATTTAAGAGGATGTTTAAAAAATGGTAATTATTTTGGGGATGGAGCCCTATAGAACCAAGCTCAACGTTCAGATCTATAGCAGTTATACATATGTGGCTTACTAAGTCCTGTGCATTACCCTAAGCACTCACATGCCTTAACTCAGTTATTCATAATAGCAATCCTATGAGGTAGGTATTCTTCTTATTACTCTTACTTTCCAGACAAGGAAACTGAAGCCAAAAGAGATAAGCAATTTATCCAAGGCCACACAGCTAGTAAGTGGTAGAACCAGAATTCAAACTCATGCAATGTGACTCCTGAGTCCACCCTTAGTGACAAATTATGTGCGAGTGTATGCATGTGTGCTTGTGCATGACTGCATGTATGTGTATGTGTGAGTGTGTGTGTGGGGGGGGAAGCACTCACATATGCTTGGAAAAGAACATATATTGGATATAGGGGAAAGTCATTTTGTTAATATATGCTTTAATGTTTTAGTCCGAAATCAAAATCATATGATGGGAGACAGACTTACAAGCAAAAACCCCACCCAGAAAATGTATTTTCCTCTTGTATACCTTATTAAAAGCTTTGAAAAATATTTCTTCCTCAAGATTTTGCACATATTAGTGTCCTAAAATTAGATGTTTAGAATTAGTATAAGATGAGTAGTTTAAAATGATTTGACTCTTTTATTTATTTTTATTATTTAAATATATTTCTTTATTGATTTCAGAGAGGAAGGGAGAAGAAGATAGAAATATCAATAATAGAGAATTGATCAGCTTCCTCCTGCTCTTCCCCTACTGGGGGTCGAGCCCACAACCCAGGAATGTGCCCTTGGTGGGAATCGAACTTGGGACCCTTCAGTCTGCAGGCTGACATTCTATCCACTGAGCCAAGCCAGCAAGGGCTAATTTGACTCTTTTAAAAACATACTCTGAATGTGTGATTTAGGGTAATTTAATGAAGTTCTAGATATGTAATATTCATAAAAAGAACAATCTAGCTTAATTGGAAGAACAATGAAAATCAGTACAAAATATTATTATTTACTGGTATTAGAACAGTGATATGGGCTTAAATACATTAATATTTATTTTCAAGAATATGTGTTACAGACTGCATTAACTGAAAATGTGAAAATTCAGTAGTTATTAAGCACTTGTGTGCTTTTTACAGTCTCTAGTAGATGAATGTCCATGTTATTTTATTAAAAATATATGAATGCCCTGTGTTTTTGAAAGAATGAAATTCAGTGACATTTATATACACAAATTCTGTTTGCTGAAACATTTTTAGTGGACTCTGTTTAAACTTAAAATAACTAATATCTCTCAATCCATAGGATCCACTTAAATGTGTGTGTTACATACCTATATGTTAAGATTTAAATGACTATGTTTTAATTAATAAAGGTAACAGTCAAAACAAATACATACCAATCTGTCAATTGCATTTTTGATAGCGTGGAACCAATCCAATATGATGAAGTCAATATCTGACTGTAGAAGGAACTCATTTCCTGATGCTGTTGTGATCTGAAAAAAAGGAAAAAAAAATTGACAGGTAAGCAAATCAGATAAAATAGATCTCTTACAGTTTAAAAAATATATATCCTTTTATTAAACAAAAGAACACACACTTCAATACACTGTAATATTTTCTTGTATTCCAGTAATTGTCTTTCTGGGAACTGGGAGACTAGTATCATTCTGAATTGCTCACTATAAACTGTTTTTTTTCATGTCATAACAAATACATTATTGTTTTCATAATAGAACGATTAACTCAGAGTAGTTCGAAAGCTGAATTACTCCAAGTCAAGGAGAAGCAAGCCAGGAAGTTCAGAATAATGCAGACAGTATCCACTTAAGTCAGAGCCTCAGAAAAATGTGCCCGGGTGTGTCAGTGTGTCAGAATTCATTCTGCACTTTTGGCTCTTTCCTGTTTGTCTTCTTAAAATCTAATAGTATCACTCTATTTGATTTCCTTTGATGGAGGGCTCTAAAACAGATTATTTACCAAAGAGACTAAATGCAGACTTTTCTAAAAGGTCATTCAAATGAATAACATTTGGATATTTCTACTTTCCTATCATAAAGATCTATCAGAAATTAATAAAGGACCCATTTGCCCACCACGGGAGTGTATTAGGATAGAAGGTTATTTACATACTTGAACCTCTCATGGAGAGTATTTATCAAGTGAACATTCCCATCCCAGACTCTCTGGGCTGTTAAATGGTTGGCAATATTTAGCAGGTAGCTACGTGTTTTTCATTTCAGCAAATCTTTTTCTCCCCAGAATGGGGAGAGAGGATGGGACCTTATAGGAACAGAGCAATGCTCTTGACTTCACACAGAAAGGGCTACATAGAGAAGAATTGGATTAGGGTGACTGTGGGCACGCTTTCTGCGTTAGGCCATCAATCTGAACTGTGCAGATTTCCCCTTTGTTTTATTGACTTTTTGTTTCAACAGGAAAATGAACATTTCCCGGCTGCTGTCACACATCAAGCGAGGCTTCAGAGGTTTCGAGGACTGACATTTCAACATCCCGAATCAGGAGCGAGTCACCTCTCCTCAGCCCGACTCGCTCTAAATAGGAGGTGAACACTGCAACGTGGCACAGGTTCAGGAAATCACAAATCATGCTTCAGGCTGTCTCCATAATTCTGTCATTAAAGTGACAATTATTACCCAGAATAGCTCACTCTGAAGGTTTCAGTGATTCTTATGGCAGCGTTTAATAACAATGGTCCCAGAGTGTTAAAGTAATCTTTGATTACACACATCCATAAATATTCATTTGTCATTTATTTTTAGAAAAACTGTATAGAGATGCAACATCACTCAGTACTGCGATGCATCCATTCTTAAGGAAGATGGATTCTAACATTTCCCAACTGTAAGGAGAGGGGAACTACCCAAACTATATGCTTCTGGAAAATCAAACTTTAGAAAATAAGAGTACATTAATTACCCATACTAGACTTTGACAGATCACCAGGACCAATCACTCATTTTTTTTTTAAAGTAAAATTGCATGTAAGTTTTGGAATGGCTTAACAAAAGCCCCCAAATGGTCTTATGGTGTGTGGTTTTTTTTCTTATTGCTGTTTTTTGAATACTTTTTTTGTTTGTTTGTCTGTTTTAACATATTTTTATTGATTTCAGAGAGGAAGGGTGAGGGAGAGAGAAATAGAAACATCAATAATGAGAATCATTGATTGGCTACCTCCTGCACACCCCACAGAGGGGATCAAGCCTGCAATCCGGGCATGCACCCTGACCCGGAATAGAATGGTGACCGCCTGGTTCATAGGTTGATGCTCAACCACTCAGCCATGCTGGCCAGGCTAGTCTTGTTTTATGTATCTAGTAAAACACAGTTAAGCTGATGTTTGCCTAATTATCTAAATACCCTTGCAATGTTCTTTACTTACATAAATTCCCAAATATTTACTTTATAAAATCTAAAAATATAAGGTCACTTCTAACTAACCCAAGAAAACTAGTAGTTGTCCTTGGCCTCTACCTTCATCCTAATCTACATGTAAAATATTTTGATTGTGAATGTGTTATATCATATCACAATTTATTAGCATACAAAAAGAAAAATACATTAGCCCAAACATAATCTACCACATATGTCCCTGCCATTATAAATAAACCATTACTGAAATTGTAAAAAGCAACATAATTAGATTTCCTGTAACCTGCAGGTTTCAGAAAGGGCCAGTATAGTTCAGTTTCCTGGCCAATAAGTTCAAACAGTGATAAAAAACAGTATAAGTACTAAGCAGTGCATTTGCATTTTTGGTTCATTCTATATAATGGAAAGGATATATTTTACTGCTAAAACAACCACAAGCAAAAATGAACTTTAAAAGTTTCTTTGTCCAAACATTTTACTGCATTAATCACACATAATCATTGATTTATGAATTCATTTTGGGAAGCTAGGTCCGAACTATATGAATGCAATTTCTTCAAAACATACAGTCAGAGAGATACAGTTCACTTCCTTCCCACCGTCTTCCCACTGATCTTTTGAGTTACTAGACAGTCTGGAGAAGTCTGCTACTGCTCTCTACAGTTTAAAAGCATCCACTTCTTAATTACAGTCAGTAATTGACTTTGCTCTGTTCCATCCCAGTCACTCACAGGAAAGCAGTTTCAAAGTCTTGGACTGGCAAAACCCACTTCATTTAGGTTCTCCATCCACTATTTTACATTACCTCTTTAAGTTTTCTGCTAAATGATTTTCTGAATCATATTAGCACTTTGAACAATCACATTTTCAATGCTCTTGGGGGGAAAAGGCATCAGTAAAGAATGTTAGTTTTGACTGCACCTTTTGATTGAACAACCCCTGGTGACAATCAAAGTGATGTAGAACTAATAACAGACTTAAACTATTTGATATTAAGCCATACTAACGTATTATTTTAATAACATGTTTTGCTTAAGTGACAGATCCTGGGGTGAAGTGGATAAAGATTTATCAGGAAATATAATAAGTTTAGGCAAGAGCTACTGCTTTCCATTTTGCTTGGAAGCCTTTAGACAAATATCTCTTGAAACCTTTTTTCTTCATCAAGTCAAATTTGGAAAGGATATATCTAGGCACCAAAGCAATCTTAATGAAATATGCTAGTTGTAAAAATAGATATCTTCAAATACCTGTCTGGGGAAATTTGTCCCAAACACTTTCACACTAAAAGAATGATCTATCTGAATTCTTGCTCATTACAAATGTATGCCTAGGAAATTACACAAGCATGTCAACTGGACAAGTGTCTAACAAACACATTTCTTAAGCTTTTTTGGTATTAATTCAACCATAGTTTTCCCTAGTGTTAAGGACCTTGGTCTGTGTCCTGGTTTGGTTTCTCTGAAGATGGAGGAGAGATAGCCCAGATCCAAACTGCACTGAGAGAAGATGAGAAAAAATAGTTTTATAGCCTTTCTTAACAAATGTAATATTATTTTATGAATTGAAAATGCTTTAAAGGAGTTTTAACAAGTAACATTTATGTTTATCAAAGTGTTTCCCTTTTCCATGTTGTCAGTTGACTGTCACCCTTTCCAATATGGTTCTGGCAATTAGTCTTTCATATGTTAGATTTTCTTTTCCTCACCTGACAATACACTTTAATTTATTTTAGTAAGAGAGAGAGAAAGGGGGAGAGAGTGAGAAACATTGATGTGAGATATCAATCAGTTGTCTCTTGTATACTCTCAGATTGGGGATTGAATCTTCCACCTACGTATGTGCCCTGACTGGGAATTGAACTCATGACCATTCAGTATAAGGAACCATGTTCCAACCAAGTGAGCCAACCGGCCAGGGCTCAAATATTAGATATTAATTTAAATAAGAAAGTGATTTGTAGAATGATATTTATGTTATTAAATTTTTAATACTGTGGTTTAGTAGAATAGAAAAAAAAAACTTTTTTTAGAATTTCCCGTTTTTTCTGACTATAAGAGTAATTGAATTTATTGTTTTGAATTGGACAAATTAAAAAATTAAAAAACAAATTAAACCTATTCATAGATTTGTAGAGTAAACACTGTAGACATTTTAATTTAGTTATGACAATCTTTTATAAATAATAAAAAAATTCAATAATGATCAATGGACAACTTTATACTACAGACAGATATCAGTAAAACATATTTTGTGTTTAAATATTGTTGGCTATTTCTGTTCCAGTTGGCCTCAAATTCATATTGAGAGACTATCAGGGATGCAAGAGATAATGAGTAATATGTGTTCCCCTCTTTCTTTTTCTTTTTAAAAAAATATATTTTATTGATTTTTTACAGAGAGGAAGAAAGAGGATAGAGAGTTAGAAATATTGATGAGAGAGAATCATGGATCAGCTGCCTCTTGCACACACCCTACTGGGGATGTGCCCGCAACCAAGGTACGTGCCCTTGACCGAAATTGAACCCGGGACCCTTCAGTCCACAGGCTGACGCTCTATCCACTGAGCCAAACCGGTTTCGGCTGTGTTCCCCTCTTTCATAGTAGCATTCTTCCTATTGTAGAGTCAATCCCACAAATAATTATTTGTTTAGGAGACTGTGAGGATGTGTTTCTGACCAAACATTGTCCTAACTATCAAGGAGAACTAATTAAACATCCACTAAATGTAAGGCATATTGCTAGAAGCTAGGAATACACAGCCCCCACCCTCAAAAGCTCACAATCTGTTTGGATAAATAGGACATATGTATAAATAACAAAAGATAAACAACAACAGAAAATGGCCTGTACAAAAGTCCCAATGCGAGTGGCACAGACAAGACTCATGTGAAGATTTCAGAGGATGGAGTAATTACTGAAGACACATTTACATCATGGAATTATGCATAAACTGTTGGTCATGATATGTTATTTGTTAAAGGTTGATTGTATCGGAACTTTAGTATATTAAGAATATGAATACTGCCACTTGGTATGCAAAGTGATATCAGCTTTAATGATCTCAAAGCACATAATAAACATTCTTCAAATGCAGCTTCCTTCCACTATCATAAAGTAATTTTGCAAATGAAGAAAATGAAGCAAATGAGAATGCCATTCTATCAAATTGGCATCATTTTAAATGATAGAATTAAGAGATTACAAAGATCTTGATTTCTAGTTCACTAGTCCTCATCAAAGAGTCATATACACTCAAGGACTGTCTGCATATGCAGAAAGGACCATGAGGATTTCAGCCTAGTTGTGAAATTTGGAATACAAACCTTAGAAAAAAAGTTGTTTGTTTCTTTGTTGTTATATTAAAAATAGAACACTTTTAAAAGATCACCCAACCGCCTTACTCAGATTTATTTTCCCTTTAGTTTTCTCAAAAATTACCACTATGCTGCAATGAATAAAATGTACCTAAAACTAAATTGAAGCATCCCCAAACTCCTTAAGATCTTATTAGAAAAGATTAAAACAATCTCACATTTGAACTAAATAACTTTCAAATTTTGCTTAGGGTCAATCTTTGACTGTAAACTTAAGGAGAGTTTATTTCACCTTAATAAAGCTAAAACTCTGTATAGGAAATGTGTAATAAAATATGCCATATATTGAAAGAACCCTAAAATATGTTAAATGATGTAGCTCCAGTGATTTTACAAATAATTTAAAAGGAATATAATTTAATTACTATTATTTTTGGAGACACTTTGGACTTCATAATGAAATCATTATATTTGAATTAGCGAATATAAAAAGTAATGTCAAAATATACTAAGTATATTTAAAGTGACTATAAATTATTTTGCTATTAATTTTGGCCATATCTTTATTAAATCTAACAGCAAGAAATGGAGATATATATTTTGGCTACAAAATAGTGAGATATAAAGATATAACATTGAAGCAATAATAACTTTTTTAAAAACCTTCACATTCATATATTTTTTTCATCTTGCATCATACTCCACATTTGATATAGCTGATCAAATGAAGGTTGTCATGGTTATACTATAATACTTAAATTACTTGGTCTCAAAGGTGTTTATGATCACGAAAGAAATTACATTATCAAGCAGCATACCCCTCTCAAATTACAGTCAGTTCTGAGCAACTCCTAACATTTTTATTAACATGTCGAGCAAAGTTAACATAAAAGCCAAGGGTAAAATATCAGTGAGAAGCAAAAGGTCTTCAATTTGTCTTTCCAAAAATGTTACTTGTTAAAACATTTTGTGAGAAAGTATCTGCCTCGTGTTCCCAATGTTGCTAGATGTTAAGTAAATATATGCTGATTATAAAAAAAAATAAGTTGCTTTGGCAACTCTCTTATTAAAATGCATCTGCAACCCCCATCTGTCAAGAAAGTTTTGAAAAGTTTGTTTACTTTGGCCAGCAGCCTTACCCAGGGTTACCCTAGCAAACAATGATAGCAGTCTTCAGAAGTTGTGTGAGGAACAAGCCACCAGGGATCCATTTTTGTTTTAATTGGCACACACAAACACTTTTCTGGCCTGTCAAGAAGAACAAGCTAATATGCATGGAGGGTCTTATATTCTCAGCTTCGGGGAGCAGTAAAGCTCCCTTTATTTAAGTAATTTAAATGATAGACTGCAAAAACTTTGCAAGTCAGAAAAATGTTTTATACTTTCTCAGGGAATATTTGTTTTAAGCAATGGAAAATGTTCTACATATCTAAAGATGTTGAACCTTATGTTATAATTACACTGTTTCTTCTGACTCTGTGAAATGTTCTTAAATCCACATGCTACCAAATAAGCCCGAGCAAAAAAAAATGGATCCCGCATTTCCACAATCCCCCTGGTGTTAACAAATGTGCGTTCATTAGTTTCCAGATGTTTATTGGATATGTTTTCAATATGTTTGGAGTTGATTGATTTGCATGTACATGGATCAAAACCCTCAGTGGTGTCATCATATCAAAACAACCTGCCCATGTAAGCAATTTCTTATTTAATGGAAAGTAAACAAATGTCGGACTCCATACAACGACAGATCTCAAGCGCATTCTGAAACCTGAGGTTTAAGGCCAACCTTTTAAGAAACAGTGCTTTTTAATTGAAATTGAGCTGTACCTTTGACACCCAAGAAATTTGGTTCATGGACTCCTACAACACAGATTTGTTCTGCATAATAAAATCGACCCGGTAGTGAACATTCACACTCCGTATCAAATGTCCACTCTACCTTTCTATGTATTGACAAAATACCCAGCCCCAGATTCATGTCAAACGAAAACTCGGGCTTATTCTCTCATCTGTGGTAAAATATTTAAGCACTGGGAAACAGTCTTCTCAATATTCATGAAAGAATACTATCCAAGTAATTAGAAGATAGTTTAGCAGTTCCCACAGTTTTGCAGTCAGCTACACCCAAACTTTTGCCTGTGGTGCTCACATGAAAAACGACTGAAAAAGTGACGAATCGAAGCAGTTGGTGTATAAAGACACCAGCTTAGAGTTTTATTGCTGCTAATGTTAATTTTTAAACTTGGGGGGAGAACTTGCCTCTAGATAAACTAATCACACCGAGTCTTGCGCTCCCTGGTATCTAGCACCCAATCAGTAACTGCCAAGCACAGAGCAGCTTCTAGCCTGAGCTATGTGCACTGTGCAGAATTACTCAGCTAGTCACGTGGAGTTTGGGAATCTGCTGCCCTCGCTACTGTTAAAGAAGAATTATTTCTATTACTTCTGTCATTTGTTTAACGGACAACTTAGAATTTTTAACAAGTACAAAAGTATAACATAAACACACAATTTCTTTCCCCAAGAAATACTGGATTGTTGTATATCCTCCTATATATATATTTTTTAACTAATTGATACTCATTATTTATGTGTTTACACATTAGTGGTAATATGTGTACTGTTAAAGAAAAGCGCTTTTACTCATTTAACTACCTATGTACTGTTGTCATTTCCCACATGGATATAAAAAGAATATATTTTAGTCCCCTCACCATCTCATCCATGGTTTCCCTTCTCTGAAATTTGGCTCTGAACATCCCATTCCTCTGCTTGACGTCACCCTGAGATTCCCCACCGCTATTACCCTGCAATGCAAACTGTTTGACTTCAGCTCGCCTGCCCGGTGCGCTCTGACACCTGCTTGCTGGGCAGCGCCTGCTCCCCATTTCCCTCTGCATCTCTGCAATGCAGCCGTCTACTCCTTACGTCTTCCTTAGCGCAGGTTGTTTCCCATGTCCAGAGCCCCTGGCTTCCTCTAGCTTCCCAGTATTGTTAAAATCCGTGTAAATGTGACCTTTACAGAAAAGGGTTCTTTGAAATAGAAGTTCTCTTCAGGGCTCCCATGGGAGCCTGCATCATAGGACACAGGGTGTACATGGCAGTGCCCTGTGGATTTCTCTGTCCCCCCCACACACACTATAGTCACTCTAAAGCCCAGGGCAATTTTGTTTGTCCACTGAGTGGCTTCACAACTCACACCTAAGGGGCACTAGCTTTATCTATTTTATACATCCTAGTGAATGCATTATATCCTATTGTTTGATATGCCACAGTATACTTAACGCATCCTCCATTGTAATAAAACTTTGCAATACTATTGTGTACTTTCAAGCAATGTAGGTAGTATATAACTACTGGTAACACTTCTATTTAGAGTAAAGAAGGCAACCCCTTTGGAAGATGAAGAACTGCAGTCTGAGACTATATTTTCCCATAAGTCAATACTTTCTAGATTCAAAAGATAGAGTGGGTCTGCATTTCAATGCATAAAGCTGGGATAGAAGGTTCTTGATTGTATTCCAAAGCAACTATGTATTGTGCAGGGGTAATCTATGGTAGGTCATCTGAGAATTTGACCTTACATATGGACCTTTCTAAGTGAGAGCTGATAAAATGAAAAATTGGAGACAAATGTAAGATTATCATGAGTTAACCCTTAGGTTAATGGATAAAGACTTCAGATAACCTCGGTAAGGTGTTAATTGCTGGCCCATCGATGTTATAGCCATTAATTTCATGAGAGCACCATTAACATTAATAAGTAAGCAAGCTGTGGAGGACAGGTGGCACTAGTTATATTTCCAATATTTTTATTTAGAACAAATTTAAGAGACTCAAGTAGAAACAGGTATTGTTGCCACTAGTTAATTACTCACAAACGTCTCCTATTAATAAGTGCTGGGATTGCACAACAAGAATAAAAGATGTTGCAGTATGTAAGTATCTGTGCTATTATAACATATTTGGCTATGATTATGAGTGTTTATAAAACATTCAAGAATTGTTCCATGTCTACTTACATTAATGAGAACACCTGTTAACTTTAGTGCTGTACAGACTTATTTGCATGAGATTCAGGCTTTTGCATACTGTACATCACTTTTTGAAACAATTAGATGGTTATGGAGAAATATAGCTGAGTGAAAAACAGCAGCTTGAATGCCTTCCGGCTCAAGACAATTCAACTCCAGGTTTCAGTGAAAAACAGAAATCTGCTGAATTACAATACTGCTAGTTAGAAGTGAATGTAGGTGTACTTCATATTTTTTACATTTGGAGAGCAGAAGATACACATAAAAATCTGTGCTTTAATCTTCAAGTGAAATTACAGCCAACTGAGTTTCCAGACAAGGATGCCAAGCAGTGAGAGATGGCAATGCCGCCACAATGTAGATTCTCCATTATCACGGGGACACGCTTATCCAAAGATGTCTCTACCAGCTTCAGAAGACTGCATGCTTCTACAGACGAATGCTCAACTTGTGTTGTTTATAGCCCTTCACCATAGAGTCCTTTCTATGAGATGACAGAGCTGAAAGGCCTGAAGAAGCTGAGGCCTCCCCCGAGCCCCTCACTTCTGGGTGGCTGGTCACAGCACAACCCAAGCCTTCCAGCTTAGCAAAAGGACCACAATTCCCTATCAGATGCCAGTGAGTCTGCTTTATTCATTACTCAGAGAAAATAATAGGTCCCACTCTATTGCCACGTCTGTTTGCCACTCCCCATAGGATGTGAAAGTGTCTGCTGTTTAAATATTTTCAGTTATTGAAAGGGAGAACTTGCGCAAATCTGTGGATTCACAGCCTCTATTATCATCGTATTTAAGAGGTGCAATATTTACATCAAAATGACTCAGTTGGTGATATATGCTAAAGATAAATGTGTATTTATGATCTGGAGCAGAAGTGTGATTTATAAGTACTTTGTCAGACATAAACAGAATGCCTCTGTGCTGTTCTAGTAAATACAGACCAGCCAGGGCACCGAAGAGCTATTTGCACAGGATTAATGCCACTCTGACCTGGAAAATAAGGGGACTAAGAACTGCCCTTGGAGACAGTGTGGGCTGCAAGAAAGAATGGTATCTTAGTCCTCGCTGGTTCGGCTCAGTGGATAGAGTGTAGGCCTTCAGACAGAAGTGCCCCAAGTTCAATTCTGGTCAAAGGCACATGCCTGGGTTGAGGGCTTGATTCCCGGTTAGAGGGTGTGCAGGAGGCAGCTGATCAATGATTCTCTCTCATTTATGTTTCTATCTCTCTCTCTCTCCCTCTCATTTCCTCTCTGAAATAAATAAAAATGTGATTTAAAAAAGAATGGTATGTTATTTTCTTCTCAGTACATAGTCTGGGAAGAAGTAAAGTTCATACTATAGTCAATCCTCACTTTTGGTTTCTGAAAAATTTGAAATTGTATTTAAACAATAGCTTGACAATCTAGATTTTGTCTTCTGTAAAACAGTATCATCACTCATTGAGGATGATAGACGAAGCATGTGCATTTAGGAAGTTGATGAATGAGAGAACATTTCTCTTTTCCCATGAACTACAAAAATGTTGAATTTTTTTCTGGAACAAATTTCCAAAACAACCATTTTGCCTATTTGGGAAAATTCCTTACCATATATTAAAAAATGATTATCTTTTATATAAACATGAAAAATGTATCTAGCATTTCTACACTGTAATTTAGTAACATTATAAATTATATAATTTAGTAAACATATTATATACAGTAATATATATTATTATATAAACATTATAACATATAACTTATTGGAATTTAAAAAAAAAAACTTATCCTGCTGAAACTGGTTTAGCTCAGTGGTAGAGCGTCGGCCTGCGGACTGAAAGTTCCCGGGTTCGATTCCGGTCAAGGGCATGTACCTTGGTTGCGGGCACCTCCCCAGTGGGGAGTGTGCAAGAGGCAGCTGGTCGATGTTTCTCTCTCATCGACGTTTCTAACTATATATACCTCTCAATTCCTTTCTGTGTAAAATCAATAAAATATATTTAAAAAAAAACTTATCCTATATAATAAAAGGCTGCTATGCAAATAGACTGAACAGTGGAACAACCAGAACAACTGAACAACTGAGCAATGAGAGATGACAGGGGAAATATGTGGAACATGGTGGGTGTTGGTAGTGGCAGGATGGTGAAGCAGGTGAGTGGTGGCACCAGGCCAAAATGGGGTACTGGTCGTTGTCATTGGGGTGAACCTCTGGTGGCTACTGAAAATTCTTTGCTCCTGCATGCCTTGGTCCAGCCTGATGCTTGTACCTGCTGCCAGCGCCAGAGCCACCATTCACACCACTGCTGGCAGCGGAGCCTGGATGGCTTGGCGCCATCAGTGGGTGATAGTGGGGACTGCCAGCCCCTATCACCCATCTCCACCTCCCCCTGCTCCTGAGGGGAGATCAGGGCCAGCAGTTGCCTTTTACACCCACTGCCAGCACCAGCCCTGCTCTAACCTGCAGCCAGCACTGGAGCTGCTGCTTGCATCCACTGCCAGGACCAGGCTCCGGTCCTGATTGCTTGGTCCATCAGCAGCTGTGAGCAGCTGGCCCCAATTGCTTTGTGCCTTCAGCAGGTGCAAACAGGGCCGGTGCTGCCATCAGTACATGGGAGCAATGGCAGTGGGAGCAGGGCTGCCAGCAGACAGGTGACCAGGGGCCGTGGTGGGAGGAGCTGGGCTGGGAGGAGCTTGGCTGGGGCCTGGAGGATGGGCCCAGACCTGCCCCTGTACCTACCACAGCCTTGTGGCCCACAGTTACTTTCAAGGTGCATGAATTTATGCATTGGGCCCCTAGTGACTTTATAATAAACAATAACATCAGTCAATTGAGCAGCAGGCCCCACCAATCTAGTAATGGAGACATATAGCATGTAGAATGACACAGTCATCACACCATGCTAAATGTACGAAGAAACATGCACCTTAACACTCCTTACTCTCCCACCCCACAAAATAATATTTTTGTTAGAAGTAGTAAAAATTATAACTTTAAAAACTCTATATTGGCTGCATGATCAGTATGGTGACTATATAATTTATTGTCTACATGCAAATGTAACAATTTTGAAGGCAAAATAAATACAAACTATTAATAACTGCACCAGGACAATAGTTCTACTCTGTGTATATTGGCACATATGGATCACTATTTATCACACACAACACGAGGGAGCCATTCAGTAACCACTGATCCTTAGGTGCCCAGTGAAGACCTCCTAAAGTCTAATTCTAGGAGCTATGATGTATTCCAACAAAGTTCGCAGTAACTGTGTTTTTAGAAAGCTTAAAAGCTAGTGTGAAAATACAAAACAAAGATGGAAAAACAATTAGAAAACAATAATTAATTGTGATTCAAGATGGACATACATACTAATTTTTTTTAGTAACAAACCAAAGTTTCTCTGAGGGCAAACTGGAGTCCTCAAGGAAGAGTGTTAAGAGATAGTTTTTACAAGGACAGATGGGTTTAGTGGGAGAGAAGGAGGGAAAGAGAATCACACAGGCGATGAGCAACGTGCACAATGACTGGCAGGCAGGGAAGGCTCTGGCATCTCTAAAGGACAGGAAGAGGCTGTTAGTAAGTTCTCTTCTGGGCTCTTCTCCCTGTTGTCACCCTATAAATAGAGGTGGAGTCAGCATTCTCTTGTAAGTCCAGATTCTTCTCATGCAAGGACACACTCCTGAAGCACATTACCATTGTTTTCTTTTATTTTCTTTTTAAATCAGAGTTATAAACTGGCAAATCTTTACTTTATATTTCTAGTTCAGACATCTCTTTTGGTATCTATTCCAATCCAAGATGCCATCATTCCTGTCTGAACTCCCTATTGCCCATTTGTGTTACAATCCATTCTCTGTATCCACTTATTAGTGAATTTCTAATTTGACTGGTATCAGAGTCATCATTGGAGATCTCTGTAAGTACTGATTCTCATGCTCACAGGAACTAAAGAATAAGAACCCTGGCACAGGACCTAGGAAATCTGTTTGTTTACAGAGTTCCACATGTGATTTAAAAGTTACTCTGGGTTGGGTTTGGTGACTCCAATAAATGCTCAATGCAAACCCATATCTGTCTCCTGTAGTTCAAAATTCAGTGACTGGATGATTATTGTCCTCAAGATAAAATGTAAATTCCTTATATGGACTACTTCATGATTACTTTTTCTGTCTCTAACCTTTTCAAGTCCTCTACTTTCAACTCTACAACTCTAAACAACTTATTTAAGATCTTTGTGTTTCAATATCCTCACCTATAAGCTGAGGAAAACAATAATATATACCTTAAAGGACCATGGATATATAAAATAAAAATCAGGTAAATAATTTAGCATAGTACCTGGCACATAGTAACTACTAAAAAATATGGTGGTTATTATTATTTGATTGATTGATTGTCCTGGGTTTTGGCAAATTCCTCTTCTTTATTCAGGTAACTACTCAGACATCATCTACTTACTTAGAAAAGACTCTTTTAACCTCTGAAGATAAAAAACCAAAAAAACAATTGTCCCTCCAGTTGCCTGTACTTACTCGATTATGGTGTTCACTTCACTATTGCAATTACTTAGTTACTTTTCCAACCCTGAGGTCAAGACCATGTGTCCTCAGCATTTAACTGAATACCTGGGATACCACAGGCTTTCAATAAGAGGTTATGAAATGCATTATAGCTCAGTTGACTCACATTTGTACTGTGGAGTTGTGGTACTCAGATAACAAAAGACCTTAAAATATAGGAAACATGTCTGACTTGGTATGTTAGGCAAGAGGAAGATAGCATGAGCTCCCTGAGCAGCTGTATCAATAGGGCCATATCGTAGTATCAGAGGAAT
Organism: Vespertilio murinus; assembly: GCA_963924515.1. NCBI lineage: Eukaryota > Metazoa > Chordata > Mammalia > Chiroptera > Vespertilionidae > Vespertilio > Vespertilio murinus. The sequence goes on along the minus strand of OZ004711.1, from coordinate 22,639,305 downwards.
GGAGATATTCTCTGAAAGCTGCATCTGTATTGCAACCTCCCTAATTGCCAACATGGTGCCTTCATCCATGGTTGTGCCAGGGTAGCTCTCCTGAAAGATGATATGCCAGATACACCACTGCCATCTGACGCACGGGCCTCCACCATGGTCTCCTGGACTTTCTAAGGCTCTTTCCTGTTCTCAGCCTTTTTGCATTTCTTTCCAAACAGTTCAAGCAGCTTTCTTCTCTGCCTTTGATTTTAGATGCTAGGCTTTTGAGATGCTTGGCAGTTATAGCAGATTTTTATTTCACTCCTGGGTGACCTGATGTGATCTTGGGCCCTGAGAGTTGAGGATGTACCTGGTTCTCACTATCCTATCTTCATTGAAGATCAGTTCTGTAACGCTACCCTCATCTTGTCTGTTGGCTTCTGATTTCCATTCTGGTGGCTTACAGAGCACACAGACCCTCTCAGCAGACAGGACGCCTTTTTGCCAGTATCCTCTTCAGGAACTGGGGCTCTGCTGAGCATCTCCCTGTCTCTCATGCTCACCCCCTTCTTGAACTCCATCTTCCATCAGCCTCACCCAATTAAATAACTCAACATTTAATCAAGCTATAATCCACCCTTGCATTCAAGGCAGATGGCTGTATGAGTATCGGAAAAGGAGCCTTTTCCATGTACTCACTGATTATCCAATTGGCCTGTGAAATATTCTTGTTATTTCTGGTTGGAACTCACCCTCTATCACTAACAGCTTGAGCTGTTTTCTGTCATCTTAGTTTTTGGCTTGGTATTCTGTCCAGCATACACATTTTCTTCCAATATTATCAGCTTAAACTTTTCCCTTGCACCTGTCCCAACTATAGATTTCTGCCTGATTCATCAAGAATGGTCCTATAACCATTAAACTGATTATTATTGATATTGAGTAATAATCCCAATCCCCAGATAAGTGATATCTAAAAATTTTCAATACAGTGAGTTGCTCCCATATTTTGAGGTTCACTATCAAGTATGGTGTGATTTATCACTGTCTAGGATGCTAAGGAGTGGGACATTAATGAGAAATTTCCCCATCATTAGTACCAGTATCTGGCTTGTAATTTGCTACTCTTAATGAATGGCTATGGCATTGGATCCACAGCTCACTAAGTTTCACCCAGAAAGTTTTCTAAAAATGTTTAAAATTTAATTATATTATGCCTATATGTAGCTGGTGAATTTAAGATGAGAGAAGCATTAAAAGAAGAATTTGTTCCAAAGTTAAAGAAGCCACTGTCCAGAAGTACTCAGAAGTTATAGTACTGTGATGGATTTTTAAACTCTTTTGGCCATGATCCATGACATTGATAAATAATACCTCCTTCTTTTTATCAAAACACACACACACACAATCCCCCCCTTTCTCTGTCTCATCTATCTGTCTATCATCTATCTATCTATCTATCTATCTATCTATCTATCTATCTAGATCTATCATCATCTAGCTATCATCATCATCTATTCATTCATGCACCTATTATCCTAATATATGAAAACCCAGGGTGTGTAACCACCCACCAAAGGCTCAACCAAACACAAGAAGTCAGTCCTGCAGTCAGTGTGGGCACAGCGACCAAGCACTGACTGCCAAGGGCACTGCAAATCAGGCCTGGAGAGAGAGGCAGGGTCTGTTCTGCAGCCTCTGTGGCAGCTTTTGATTAGTCCTTGCCTCTCTCTTTCTCTCTGAGTTTTGCCAGCAGCTGCACTTCTGTTTCTCTCTGGGCCTCCACAGGAGTTGCTGATCAGCCCCACCTTTCTGAACAGATCTGGAGATAGACCCAGAGATGCTGACTGGCATAGAAACGGACTGATCAGAACCAAATCTGGGTGAACTGTGAGGAGCCAATGACTGACTAGGAGGCAGAGCTTTTGACGGTGAGTGGCACTGAAACCGACCAATCATAACCAAATTGGCTGGTAGGGGAGAGCATTTGGGAGTGAGATCAGACCTGCAGGGGAGGGCCATTAGGGGTGATCAGGCAGGCAGAGGCAGTTAAGGGCAAGATCAGGCTGGCAAGGGAGGGCAGTTAGGGGTGATCAGGTAGGTAGGCAGTGGCACTTAGGGGTAGTCAGGCAGGCAATGGCAGTTAGGAATAATCAGGCAGGCAGGCAGGTGAGCGGTTAGGAACCAGTGGTCCCAGATTGAGAGAAGGATGTCCGACTGTTGGACATCCCCCAAGGGATTGACCTCCTCTACATGCATGGATTTCATGCACCGGGCCACTAGTCTATATAAAAGCCTAAGCACCAAATGACAAAATGACTGACCTACCGCCAGGGGACAGACACTCAATGCACAGGATTGGGTTCCCTCCTGTTTGGATTAGGCCTGCGGACATTAGGCCTGAGGGAATGAGAGTACCTCCTATCTGAATTGGGCCTGCGGGAATCAGGCCAAAAACGGCAGTCTGACCTCCTCCCAGATTGTGAGAGGGTGCAGGCCAGGCCGAGAGAACCCACTAGTGCACAAATCGATGCACCAGGCCTCCAGTTGTACATAATATAATAGTCAGTACATATACTGCATATGTGTATGTATGTGTGTGTGTGTGTGTGTGTGTGTGTGTGTGTGTGTGTGTATTGTATAATTAAAACAAAGGTTTCATGAAATAATACTTCTCGATGTATATAAAAGGTAGTCTGATAGTTTTCTTCCAATTTACACTTTCTTTACTTCATTTCATTAAAAAATACTGATCCCAACTCATTAAAATGAGTTTGTGATCTACTAAAGAGCCTTAAATGCAATTTGAAAATACACTAGATAATAAATGATGCTATCTTCAAGCCCTGCTCCTTGACATTCTCTCTCTCTCTCTCTCTCTCTCTCTCTCTCTCTCTCTCTCTCTCTTCCCTGGTTTATAAGAAGCTTCAAGTGTCTCTATATATAAACTAATCATTGAATATTGGATATATTTAACCCTATGGAAAGAGTCCATAATTCTGGTCTCATTTTTGACAATTAGGTCTGAGTGGTCAATAACATTGTGTGAGGGATTCTGCTCTGGTAAGTAATTTCCTGCCATTTTAAAGTAGAATTAGAATGTGGTCCTTTGGAATTTGGCTTAGACTTTGGGTTTTGTAAATACATTTTCAAGCAAGATTTTCATTATAAAAGAAGAAACAAAGACTTGGAGGGTAATGTGCTGTTTGGAATACATCTGAGGTACCTCACCATGATCTAAAGAGGGAAAAACCAAAGAAGTTAAAAGCCTGGCAAACTATCAGAGGCAGAGATGGCAACTATTTGTTTTTAAGTCCCCTGTATTGAAACAATGAGTCCACTCCACATTGCATCCTGCAGCTCCATGATACAAGGCCTGGGAGTAGTTATTAGCATGTGATGAGGGAGGGAAAGCTAAACATTTTAATAGAGCTATGGCCTCTCCTTCTCAAGTTCCCATTAATGCAAATACAGCACATGTGGTTTGAGTCCCAAGAGCCTTGTAGGACACAAATCACAGATGTGGAATAAACATTATCAGAGAATATGACTCCATGGCCTGCTCCTTGCCATCAACAGATACCCTGTGATCCCATGATGTCAGGCAGACACCTGATACGCTATCATGAGGAAAAGCACAGAGAGTCAGTGTGCTCAAAGGGCCCAGGATGGCATTATTTGAAAGCAGACCCCAAAGACTTCTTGGTAAATTACAGCAGAGGCTCAGACTACCTCCAGATCTTTGGAGAACACTCTCCATGCTGATAACTAAATGTAGGAAAACTTGTTCTTTATGTACCAAAATTGCCAGAAACTTGTGGCTCTATGTTCTTGTAATATAACCCAGACAATACAGTGGCAGAAGGTTGACAAAATAAACCCGATACATTTCAGACAACCTATGAAATTAACCCCTGATATACTGATTTTTCTACGCCATCTTTGGCAAGACTATAAGTCAAAGCAATTGCTGCTCTGAAATCATACTCTTTTTTATTTTCTTTTTTCCATTATCTCCCCATCACATTCTTTCCCAAAATTCTCAGGCTCAGAAGATGAGTAAATCGAGTCTCTTTTACAGAACTCATTATCATGGCTATTCTAAAACTGCCACTACATTTGAGAAACTTGGATAATCTCCTTCTATACTAATGAGCTGCATTTCCCATAAGTGAGACTTCAGTATCCATATACTGACCTGACCTTGACATTCATATTGTCAGTATTGTCAATTGTCATGTAGTGTGATTCCAGGAGCATTAAGAGCTTCATTGGATGAGAAACTAATTCCTTAAACCTACTGTCTCAGGACAGGAATTTTAATAATCAGTTTTTCATTTAGATAAAGCTTTTTAAACAGTTAAATAAAGGGGTAATGTTTTGTATGGTTATTTGTTAAGATATTGATATGATATTATTTTTATGAAAATATATTAAATCAAATAATTTCTGATTATCAATACAGTATATGCATGCTTTAAAAGAAGCAAAGTCGGAAATATATAAAGTGAAAATCAAAACCAAACTCTAATCATACTACTCAAATATAGTTCTCTTAATATTTAATGTATTTCCTTCCAGTTTTTAATGCATATATTATATGCATCATATTTGCATCAACTTTAATACACAATATTGTATCTTGTGTGTTTTTTTTCAAATATATAAAAATGTCAGTGCTCTTCCATGACATTATTATTTGAGATCATTAGTTTAATGACTTCATAGTATCCTGTCATGGAGATTTATCATAGTATATTTAATTTTTTTTATTATTTTCATGATTTAGTTGTTTCAATTTTTGTCATGATGAGGCCATATTGTATAAATGAGGCTATGTTGTATAAATAAATGTTTATTGTTGTTAACATTTCTCATTTGTTTTTCTTAGAAGAGATTTTCAGAGAAATAATTACTATGTCAAACATTACAATTTTAGAAGGTATGCTTAATGCATCCCTAATTACTTTCTAGAAAGAGTGTTCTAAGTTGCATTATCCCACTAAAATGTAGATATTGGAACACTTCAATTCATAATTTCTCCTAAGTAATATAATATTGTATACTTAGCAAATTTGGTAAAAAGTATTACTTCTTTTATAATTAATCATTTATTTTCTCAGAATTTGTTGCTAATATATTTAAACATTTTTTTTCAATTATATGATTTTAAAGATTTATTCAATAAGTTAATTAAACTTTGGTTATAATTACTATAAATATTTTCCAGAATTTCTTTTAAATGGCCCTTTGAATAAAATTATTTACATATAAAATTCTATTTTACTTGTCATTTTTACATTGTAAAACTTAGACTTGTTCCTTTGTGATTTTTTTTCAATTAACATTTAATTCATAGAAAATTCTTTCCCATAATGATATCAGATTTTGACTCATATTTTCCACTATTTGTTATGATTTAAAAAGCAATGTATTTACTTAATTTTTCTTAGATTTATTTTGTTTTATGGGTATATAAGAATGTATTGTTTTAAAATTATTTCCAGTCGAACCGGTTTGGCTCAGTGGATAGAGCGTTGATCTGCAGACTTAAAGGTCCCAGGTTTGATTCCGGTCAAGGGCATGTATATTGGTTGCGGGCACATCCCCAGTGGGGGGTGTGCAGGAGGCAGCTGGTTGATGTTTCTCTCTCATCGACGTTTCTAACTCTCTATCCCTCTCCCTTCCTCTCTGTGGAAAATCAATAAAATATATATTTTTAAAAATTATTTCCAAATAATGTACTTTCTAGAACCATTTATTAGTTAATCTTTCCCTTTCCTACTGGTTTATAATTCTCTATTACATAGAGGCCATACTCTTTTTCTGTGTCATCTCTCTATGCAGTTTGAGATTTTTTTTCTTGATTTATACTATTTCAAACTTTTCATAAATATTATTTCCTATTATGTCCTACTTGATTTAAAAAGTAGGTTTGTAATATATAAATAATTGACAAAAATCAAAAATGTTATGAAAATGATCTATAATATATCTAAATTATTCAGTTGTAAATAATCATACAATATATTTAACAAATAATATGAGATTGAACGTTTTGGCAGAGAATCAGAAAAGATAAACAGGAGGAAATAAAATTAGTAATGAAGATATAAGTGAAATTAAGACATATTTCTAGATTAAACATGTATAGAAAAATGAAATTAGTTCAGAATAAAATGTACAAACTGAAGTACAGAAAACAAAAGAATGAGAAATACAAAAAATACCACAATATACCAGAAAAGTTCTCAGAGACATGAAGTTGGCATTCCAGAAAGAAAGGAGAGAGAGAATGGGAAAAAGTGGTATTTCAAGCTAATGACAGAATTTTCCAAAGCTGTTTTAATACATGAAGCCTCAGATTCAAGAATCACTGCAAATCCAAAGCAAAATAAACACCAAGAAAACCATCCTTATTATATCACTATTAAGCAAGGTAAAATCTAAAGAGAAAGAAAAATATATTTGAAGCATCCATAAAAAATTGACCTTGAGCCGAAACCGGTTTGGCTCAGTGGATAGAGCGTCCGCCTGTGGACTGAAAGGTCCCAGGTTCGATTCCGGTCAAGGGCATGTGCCTTGGTTTCGGGCACATCCCCAGTAGGGGTGTGCAAGAGGCAGCTGATGGATGATTCTCTCTCATCGATGTTTCTAACTTTCTATCCCTCTTTCTTCCTCTCTGTAAAAAATCAATAAAATATATTAAAAAAAATTGACCTTGAAGAAGCAATAATTAATTATCAATTAATATTATTAGATAGAAATAAAATTCACATAAGAAACTTATTAAAAGATGGTACATATCCTCATTAACCATTCCTTGAGGTTGATTCCAATCAATATTTTGCTTCAATATCTGGAACTTTTACTAAAAACTGCCAAATATCTCTGTGATAAAATTCAAATACCATCATTTTTTATATCAATAGTTACTTGAAATCATGTGCTGAAAAGACCAACAAGATGTTTCAAAGGAATTTCTCTTTCTACTATCATATTTAATCAAGTTATGTTTCATCTGGAATCACCTGTTTCTACCACTCAATAGTAAGAAAGAAACTATCTCTCATCTCTGTCATAGAGTCTCCTAAGTGATTCCTTGTTTCCATTCTTAACCCTCTACATTCAATTTAATTAGATAGCTGACAGAGTAATCATAAAAATATGTTATTAGGACCATGTCCCTTCTCTGCTCAAAACACTCTAATGGTTGAAATTAAAATTCTGTTAGTCTCCAAAATGTTGTGTTATGTTGTGTTGACCCCCTTTCCTCACACACTTCATCTTATTGTGATTCAGCTACATTCACAAGTTGCCATTGAGACTTTGAACTTTGGTTCCCTCTTCCAGGACTGCTCTTTACTCAAATAGGTCCCTTCATTCATTGATTGAATATATATTTTTAATTCAGAGCAGAAGGTAGAGGGAGAGAGAGAGAGGAAAAAATATCGATGATAATAGTGAACCATTGATCAGCTGCCTTCTGCATGCCCCACACTGGGGGTTGAGTCTGCAACCCATGCATGTGCCTTGACAGGGAACTGAACTGTGACCTCCAGGTTCATAGGTTGATTGTCAACCACTGAGTCCCACTGGCCAGGTAGAAAGGCCTTTCTTGATTACCCTTTCCAAAAGAGTATACCTGCTGGCTGTCCTCTTTTATCTTCTATCTCCTTTCTTACTTAATTTTTCTCTTAATATATTTTAATTGACACATTATATATCTTTTAGTGATTGAATTTTTGACTATTTTCTAACAATATGCAAAACCCATGAGTCCAGGATTTTTTTGCTGTCTTAGTCACCAGCATATCTCTAGTTCTTCAAACCTATCTCAATAAATAGTTTTTCAATGAACTAATCACTCAATTTATTCAGAAGTTATAATAAATGGTGCCATGCATTACACTTCCTTTGTGTGGAGGATGGAAAGATAATACACAGAGTCTTTATATTCAATAAGTTCATAGAAACAAACAACTTGTAATAATCAGTGGGATGACTATAATCGAGACAAAATGTTCATATACAATGATGTGAAGTCTTTTGTTTTTGTGTAGAAAAAAATTATTAATTTACCATCTTCACATAGCTAGTTATTACCCTAGATATTTGTATTTAGACAAGCATTTTTTGTTAAGTTTAATGAAAACAAATTATAGGCTGTGGTTCTTAAAATATGAATCTTAAAATATGGATTATTAATATAGTCTTTCCTACTATATTCTCATTTTCATTGAGATTGAAACTATCATGATCACATAAATCATTACCATCAATAAAACCTAACCCAAATCTTAATTAACCTTTACTTCCTTCAGAATTTACTCGTGTCACCTTTCCACAGCCTTTTCTAGTCTTCTTATTAAAATTTCTAATTTCTGTTCTCTGCCTTAATTTTCTAGTGGCCATAGCAATATCAATATACTGTATATTTTGCTTTATCGTATTGTTTGGTTATTTCTAGCCTCGCCAAACTAGAATGTAAACTCTGTGAGAGTGGAATTATTATTACCACTGCTTGGCACAAAGATGCTCCATTAAATATGTGATGAATGAATGAGCACACATTTCAGCCATTTCCCCATTCCAGGATGCAATAATATTCTATTCAGAAAACTAGAAAATGCTGACATAGAGTGGGACAACTATAAACACAATCAGATGGACTGCTGTTGATCAATGAATATATTTTTATATTAGTTGTAAAGTTAAATTTTTGATTCTGTACATGTATCCACATCAGTAGTTAATGAAATATCCCATGTATTTTCAGACTTACCAAACTATTTAATAAATGAGTAATATGCAAATTGACCACACTTCCATGATAGCTGCAGGCCACACCCATCAGCCAATCAGAAGTGATTATGCAAATTAACCCAACCAAGATGGCTCTGGCCACAGAGAGCAGGAGGCTTCGGTTGCCCCCGCAATGGAGAAAGCTAAGCTTTCTGCACACCTTGGCTGGCCCAGGTCTCCACTCCAGGCTACAAAGTTTCAATTGTAGAAGATAAATAAATCCCAACAAAAATGGCAGCAGCCACGGAACTGGAGAGAGCAGAAGGCTTTGGTATTACCTGGTGATGGAAGAAGCTAAGTTTCCATAGCCCTGGCCTGCCTTGGCCTCCACTTAAGGCTACAAAGTTTCAATTACAGAAGATAAATAAATCCCTGATACCAGGCCCTCCACTTGTGTCACCAGGGGGTGTGGCCAGCCTGAAAACCACCACAGGCCCTTCACCCAGCCTGCCCTATGCCCCAAGGGAACTCACACCCTGATCTGGGACACCCTTTAGGGCAAACCAGATGGCCCCCACCAGTGCACCAGGCCACTATCTTATCTAATAAAAGAGTAATATGCAGATTGACTATCACACTGACACACAAGACGGCTGCCCCCATGTGGTCAAAGATATGGCCCCCATATGGACACAAGATGGCCAGCAGGGGAGGGCAGTTGGGAGGGAATATGTCTGCAAGGGAAGGCAGTTGTGGGAGATCAGGCCAGCAAGGTAGGGCAGTTGGTATGGACCAGGTCTGCAAGGAAGGGCGGTTGGAGGTAATCCTGCCTGCAGGGGAGGGCAGTTAGGGGTGAGCAGGCTGGCAGAGGAGAAAAGTTGGGGGCAACCAGGCCTGTAGGAAAGGCAGTAGGGGGGACCCAGGCCTGCAAGGGAAAGCAGTTGGGGGGACCAGACATGCAGGGGAGAGAAGTTAGGGTTGACCAGGCATGCAGGAGGGGGGAGTTAGGGCAAACAGGTTGGCAGGGGAGTGGTTATGGGGTTACCAGGCTGGCAGGCAGAAGTGGTTAGGGACAATCAGGAAGGTAGGCAGGCAAGCAGTTGAGAGCCAGAAGTCCTGGATTGTGAGATGGATGTTCCTCAAGGGGTCCCAGATTGGAGAGGGTTCAGGCTGGCCTGAGGGACATTCCCCATGAACAAATTTTGTTCACCGGGCTTCTAGTAATTAATAATAAAATAGAAGATTTTCATGTTACAAAGAACATTAAATGTTATAATATAACTCACCATGACTTAATTTAAACGGCAAGTTCCTATAATGCATTTAAATTAAATCAATTCATGGTCAGGTTTTATACATCATTTTCTAAAATGATGTATACCAATACTAGTTTCAGAATGATTTTTGGTTGGATTTAAAAATTGGTATTTTAATTTTATTTATTTTTTAATTGCACAAACTAGAAAAGTACAACAAAGTTAAGTTATTGATCTAGAATAGGAGAGCAAAGGATGCTCTTATAATGTCCAAAGGGATGGATGGATATATATAAAAGGAGATATATAGGTGGATAATCATAATCCTCACTTTCAAGGAGCATATACTATGATATAGGAATGATCTTAAATCTTGTAACATTAACATGAACCTCAATAAGTTTTACTAAATAAGTGGTTAAGTCCAGTTAAAGGACCACTGGAGATATTCCCTTGTGGAATTAACACTTCTAATATGACTGTGTCTTCACTTCTGTTTCTGACATAAATTAATAAGATTCTATTCAGTTTTAAAAAAAAGATTCTCTCATTAGTGTCCCATCAAAAATAGCACCATTTGCCTCATTAAATTTAATGAGGTTGTTGTTGTTGTTGTTTTTCCATTGGTAGGTGTGGGTGTGTGATATATGTGTCAATGTGTTAGACTTGTATCTTCAAAGAACATGTTTTCCATAGGCCAGCTATGCTCTGAAGCTAAAGCGGTGTTACAGTCAGCTATTTCTAGAAGGCAGTGGCACCTTAATGGGTTTGGTAACCAGGTAATACATTTTTCACTTTATTCGAAAGAAATGAAAGTGCCAGAAATCAATGCCTTTTATAGCAAGTCCTTATAATTAAACACTGTCATTATCAGAATAGTTCATATTAAGTTTATATTAAATGTAATACATATATTCCAATCTAAAATTTAAACATATCCTTTCCTTTGGTCCATATTCCCAACTAAACAAAAATCTTAAAATAATGAACAGAATTGATTCAAGCCCCCACTATCCATCCCAGAATAGTAAGACTTTATCTTTTTTCCTAAAGGGCTGATATCTCATTTTATTATTGTATTGATAAGTCTTCTGGTTCAAACATAAAAATTATCATATGATTACTTTATACTTCCATGTAAATTCTAATCAAATGCAAAAATACCATCTGTATTTAAAGTGGGCATTTTTTTTTCTTTTTAGCAATCTACATGATAGAGACACAAACACATACATAATATTGATATATTTAAAAAGCATATGTAATGTCTATAAATTTTTTTATTTCTTTCTTTTAATGCGTATTCCTGGTGTTTCTCCCCAGATTCCTTTTGTCCCCCAGCTTTCTTGAGAGATCATTGACAAGTAACACTGTGAGTGTAAAGTGTTCACATGATTTCCTGGCAGGGTAGCTCAATTGGTTAAAGTCTTGTGCTGATACACCAGGCTTGCACATTCAATCCCCCATCAGGTCACATACGAAAATCAACCACTAATGAATGTATTTATATACATGAAACAACAAATCAATGTTTCTCTCTCTCTCCCTTCCTCTCTCTCTCTCAAAAATGAAAAATTAAGTGTTCACATGATGTTTATATACATATAAATGGTTACCATAATAAGTTTAGTTAACACATCCATTGACTCACATATTTATCATTTTTGTGTATCTTATGAGAACAAAGAGGATTTGTGTTATACTTTCAATGATAAATATTTTAAAAGAAACAGAATAAATGCTTAAAATGTAAACTCTAATCATTTTTTAAAAATTTACTCACTAAGCAACTTTCAAGTACACAATATAATGTTAACTATAGTCACCATGATGTACAATAGGTCCCCAAAACTTAATCATCTTGTAGCTGAAATTATGCACCCTTTGATGAATATCTCCCTATCTCTTCCACTCCTGAGCTCCTGGCAACTACCTATCAACTCTCTCTGTCTACATGATCACATATTAAAAAATCCATTCATTCATAGATAGTTTCCATGTCTTTTGTATTATGCATAATGTTGCAATATATAGACTGTCCTTAAAAAATCTACATACTGAACAGTTGATAGTTCAATTGATATTTCTTCCTTTTAAGATTTAATCCATTGTAATTAATAATCATTCAAAGTGTGTATATATTATTTGGACATCCTGTTCATGGAAATAAAGTTTAAAGAAAATACTTATTTTCAAGTGATAAAGTTGTTGTACTAAATAAAGAAAAAATCCTTATTTAAGCTAAAACTCTAAAAATTAGAACGACAGAACAAAATATAAATATAGTAAAGTTGACAATCCTATATAATAAAACCCTACTATGCAAATCTACCAACCAGCAGAACAACTGGTGGAATTACTAGTTTGTATGATGTACACTAACCACCAGGGGGCAGATGCTCAATATAGGAGCTGCCCCGCCTTCCCTTAAGAGGGAGGTGACCAGTGGTGATGATGGTGGGGGGGGGGGGGGAAGCTCGGCAGGGCCAGCCAGCAAGCTCCCTGCAGGTTCCTCCCGCAGTTGGATATCCCTCAAGGGCACAGGCCAGGCTGAGGAAACCTCCCCCCACCCTGTGCATGAATTTTGTGCACTGGGCCTCTGGTATAAGAGATAATTAACAAATCTATAGGTATTTATGAAAATGTGAGAGGAAATATTAATATACACATTTCTCATATTTCATTAAAAGATTCAATTCTGTTTAAGTTAACAAAATGAGTTTTAAGTTTATAGGATAATTGCAAAATAACTAATTTTTATAGGGCAGAAATAAAAGGCACAAAATAGTAACCAAAATTTGAGGAAGACCAGAATATAAAACAAACAAAAAACAATGACAACTTTCTCATAGGCACTTATTTATTTTATTATAGAGAAGTCTATGTTATACGATAACACTTTCTAAATGCAGTTCCTGAAATTTATTCTCCCATCACACATTAAATTGGTTTTAAATTCCTTAAAAGGGTTTGTTGCATTTCAAATCATTTGACTAGTGATATTTCTGTTCTTTTAAATTTACCTTGCCTTCAAATTTGGAGTCATTGCAAAGAGAGAAAAATCTAACCTATAAATTGTTTTCAAGTACAAATAGTACATTTTGATGAGTTTCATCTCAGGTTACCTTTGGTGAACTCCAAACTGTTTTGTAAAAAACTTAAGAATTAAAAACTTAAGACATAAAAACATAAGGCATAAGTTCTTGCCATTACCTAAGTATTTTTTTTTTAATTAAGGCTATGACCAAGAGTCCCTTTACTTACTTTTTATTATTTCATAAACTCATTTACCACTTTAAAAATATATTTCATTAATTTTTTACAGGGAGGAAGGGAGAAGGATAGAGAGCCAGAAACATCAATGAGAGAGAAACATCAATTAGCTGCCTCCTGCACACCCCACACTGAGGATGTGCACACAACTAAGGTACATGCCCTTGACCGGAATCGAACTCGGGACCTTTCAGTCCTCAAGCCCACGCTCTATCCTCTGAGCCAAACCGGTTTCAGCTCATTTACCACTTTTTATTAATGCTGTTGCCCAAGGAGGCACTCATCTTATTTTGGTTACTTTGTTCTAGTACCTTTCCAAAAACTATTCCCTAACTTGTGGTCACATGGTAGGAACTCATAGGGTTTGCTGACCAATGAATAAGTAAATCAAGACTTCATAGTTTTCAGGTCTCTTATCAATTTTTTCTTCATCAATAAAACATTGTTCCTAAAACATTTTACCTTCCAGATTTTTATAATTCTGATACCGGCATCCTCCACTCCAACTGTTATTCTATGACTCTATCATTTTTTATTACTTTGTCTCCTTTGTCCAGAATATATGATCAATGATAATGATTCCTTCTTCCTTGATTGTTCAGAATTGTCAGTATATTCCACCCTCTATTTATTTTATGTGACAAAGTTGCTCCCCCCACTTCTATTTAGTAAAAGGCGAAAGATTTATGTGATCTGGAGAGAAACCAGAGCATGCCCCCCACTTCTTTTTTAATATGTGTGTTCAATATCATGGCTGCATCATGTTTCTCTCCAACTTCAAAACCTTAAAACACTTAACATCTCGAGGATTTTCTACTTAAACTGGAAAAATTCCAATATATTCTTACTTAAATAAAGCTTTGAGTAATAAGCTTTTTAAACAAAGAAACAGACATTTTCACATCCTCACTCTCAAGATCCTCAAAGTGCTGCTCCCACATGAGATCTTATATGAGTTTTATGTCTGTGGTGAAAGTTTTGAGTCTTGGTTATATCAGCTTTATATACTCATAGGAAATACGCAAAAATAAAAGAAAATGAGCGAGTTTATAAAATGTGAAGTTTCGCCGAAACCGGTTTGGCTCAGTGGTAGAGGGTCGGTCTGCGGACTGAAAGGTCCCGGGTTTGATTCCGGTCAAGGGCATGTACCTTGGCTGCGGGCACATCCCCGGTAGGGGGTGTGCAGGAGGCAGCTGGTCGATGTTTCTCTCTCATTGACGTTTCTAGCTCTCTATCTCTCTCCCTTCCTCTCTGTAGAAATATCAATAAAATATATTTTTTTAAAAATGTGAAGTTTCTCTCACTCCCTCAAATTTCTTTTTCAGACCTGTTTTGTTAACTTCTGCATACATTTTTTCCCCATTTCTGAGAATAACTTTGCTTTTATTATTTGTGACCAATTTCCAAAATACAATTTAAGCAATTTGTTATAATTTATTTTGGGTGATTTTCTTCTTGTTTCTTGTTTGCTCCCTAGTAGCATATATGCTTTTAAAACAATAACTATTGTGTGCGTCTTTGTAATCCTCAGAATGCTTAGTCTATCTCTGTGGTAATGAATAATAAGCCAAAATTGAGTTGACATGGTTTGACAATTAGAAGAGATATATTAAACCCTTTGAAAGTGAATGGTAAATTATCCTCTGGGTTTTAAGAAAGACTGATATTGGCAAGTGGAATGTTGAGAAAAAATACAGTGCCCAAGTTAGAAATCAAACATACATTGGCTTCAAGGTTAAATAATAAAAAAAAAACAAATGAACACAATTTGGGCGAAAAACATGGTATGAAAAGGATAGAAATCTATCTATTTACTTTAAAATAAACCATATTTACTTCTGTTATCAAAATTTCTTCATTTCAGACAACCTAATTTCAAATTAATTTATGGATTTGATACCCCCCTCACATATCTGTAATCAAATAGGGAACCTCTAACTAATTAATTTTCTTAAGACTCCTTTTCTATCCTTGTGAAACCAGCTTTAATAGTTTTAGTTACATTAACAAAACTGGATGACTTTAGAATAACATCCTCTAGCTGGTGTGGCTCAGTTGGTTGGGCATCATCCCATGCACTGAAAGGCTGCTGGTTTGATTCCCAGTCAGAGTACGTGCTGGGTTTAAGGCTTAATCCTGGTACAGGGCATGCAGGAGGCAGCCGACCAATGTATCTCTCACACTGATGTTTTTCTCTCTCCCTTCCTCTCTTTCTAAAAATCAATAAAAAATCTTTTAAAAAGGGAAAAAATAAATAATACCCATTGAGGCTATTCTCCAGGTAGACAGGTAAAAGGTGAAAACATTCTTTCCATCAGTCCCAAAGTGGCATTCCATTAAGAAAAACAATCTACTGATGCTCTATAGTTGATATCAGCAAGCTCTGTGCAGTGTTTCTAGAATTTTTCCTTGAGTCAGCCCCTCATGAGGCTGTGCCGAAAGCTGTGATTTTGTAAATCTTTTTTTAGTTCCTATGGGGCATCCTGTGAATTGTGGTCCCTTCATATCTGCATCATGGGGAAATGCACACAGATCCGAAAGCATCGGACAGTCTCAAGTCTCAAAATATCCCCTCCCACCCCCCTTCTGATTTGGAAAATAAAATTAGCTCTGAGTTTTTAGCTCTTGGAAACCACACATTTGGGAAACATCAGGGTTTTCAAGTTCTCAAGTAGGGTAATTCTTTTGTTTTCCCTGTCATTAATAAGCCATTTTCTTCCATGAATTCAAAGAAGCTAAAATCTTCACGAGTCCCTTAGCTGTTTTCCCTTTTTCCAACTTTAGTTTCATCTGTAATAAAACAACGGAGTATCTGCCTCCTTTTTTTCCCCTCCCCCTAATCTTACATGGCCTGGCTAATAAATCAGTCCTTTTGTTGGGGCCTCTTAAACTTATCTTGTATTTTTTTAATCATTGTAATAATATTATATGGCAGGCAAAAATATAATGATAAATGATAATTTGCCAAAAAGATGAAAAAAACACTGAGGTGTTACCTATCAAAAGTTCTCCTTCTGTCTGTGATGCAGCACAGATTGTGATCGTGACAGTAAATCTGGTGCTATTGTTAATGCCATGGCACTTGGGTTTTTGGCTTGCTTTAGTCCAATCTGTGACATGCTTGTGAATATCTTTCTTCTGTTCTGTCTGTATGGCATATGGATTTCTGGGATACAACGTCAGACCTATCCACATAACAAGTGTTCAGAGCACCTTATCATTTTAAAAAGCCAATTACTCAAAAAGACAAATGTGAAATGTTTCACATTTAATGATGAGCAAATCTGCAAAACAAATGCAATTTTGCTCCTTCTAAAAAGTTTAGTTTAACTGTAAATATTGCAATGGAGTCTTTCATGACACACACCACTGAGAGAGAAAAGCTCATTTCATACATATTGTATATCATCACTGTCAATTACATCTGCCCAGTCTTTAAAATGAGGGTGGTATAAGTAATTAGAAATAAAGCAAATAGAATATTCTAAACTACAAGGCTCTGGAATCACTGTAAAAATGTCACTGTTAACATTGAACACTCTAAAAAAATATTTTGAAAGTCTCACCCAAAAAACTGAAAACTGCATATGTCTACAGAGGTAAAGGTCATTCATGAAACACTCAACAACAAAAAATACCAATTCATTTTTTAGAAATATTTGTCAATATGTAAAGAATGTTTTGTACATAAGTTCTCAGTTACTGTTGAATCAGTGGCTGTATGTAATATTCCCACATGGAATGATGTCCTTTTGAATACTTTAAAACAAAGGTTTAGTGAAGGATTTTATGGGGACATCTTGAGCGCTAAGATTTTATGCACTGGAAGTGCAACTAACAAAATACAATAACAATGGGTTTGCAACTGATTTATGTATTTAAACTCTTGTATCTATTTGTGATGGAGACAATAGCTTATTCAGAACTGCACATTCCTACCCCCATCCACCCTACTCCACTTAAGCAAAACAAAGACTGAAAATAAACACAAAACAAAACAATCCTACTCTTCAGCTTCCCCGTGTAGATTGTATATGTATTGTTATCACATTTAAATGTCTTTATCCTTTTTTTTGTCTACTCATTCTTTCAGCCTCTTTTATACCATGAACACTGGTAACAGAATATTATATGACATGAAAAATGGAATGCACCTGGCACTGGTAATTTTAGGAGAAACTAATCTCGATATTTATACCATCATTTAGCAAGCAGAACAGTTTGCCAGGCTTGGAATGTTGAGATATGAAAAAGTTCACTCAGTTCTTGGACTTTCATCCTACATTAGAATTGAAATTTATTAAAAACAAACAAACAACAACAACAAAAAAACACAGAAAACCTCTAGTCAGCTGTTGCAGAGCACACATAGAAAAGTCTATTAGACTCTTCTATTAGTAATGAAGACTCAAAACATCTGTAATTCTATGGCTTTTCATGGTAACTACTTATTATCCAGGATAGAATCTAAGTAGGAAGAGCTGAACAACTAGTTCATCTAATTAAAAATAGATAGAAAGCAGAGTCAATAATAATATTTAAAGGTATTTATTGAAAATAAGTGCTTCACATAGTATTTTATTTTTCTTGTATCTACTGTGGGTTATTTTACACTATAAGGACATGTATTTAGTTTGAAGTAAACTGATATATCAATGTGTATGACTTGAATATTTTAATGTCATATGTAATATTCATCAGATGGTCTCAGGGTATTTAAATAAAAATTTAAAAATAATGTTACAGATGTTTTAAAATTTTGATGTAAATAAACAGGATCTAGATAAACAAAAAAATAAATAACTAATCATTTCTTTCTGCCTTTCTAAATGGATTTTATTCTGTTTCAAATAGAATAATGTGAATTCCTCCTGGAAAATCACTACCTTAATTTCCCATCCTTCACTTTCAACCAATTAATTATTTTCTTTCCTTTTTCTGTGTCTTAAACTCCTTGAAGTGTGATGAAATATGTAACCTATACAAACTTTTACATCAATGTTTAATTTCTAACATTTGGGAATTTAAACATGTAACAGAAATCCTCAGATCTATTTCAACATTTATGTTGATAGTTGCACAGAAGTAAGGAGCCAGCTTTCACAACCTCTACCTGGAATGAATTAGACCTGAACATTTGCTAGTGATAACCACGAGAGTGAACAAGTCATACTCACCTAGAGTCAAGATGCAACTGGTATTCGTTGACTAATCTATTGCTTATTTCTATCATTCTAGAATCTAGCAGTTTATAATCAAATCTCAAAATCACACTGTGAAACTGGAAGGGGACATAGAGGTCATCTTTCCACTAAACCCCTGCTCTGGACAGACTTGGTGGCAAGTGGTCTGGCCTGGAGTCATGGTTGCCCACCTTACTCTGTGAATCACTATAAGATGTCTCTTAACTTTTTTAAGAGGCAATTTTCCAAGCTGGAAAAATCAAGTGACACATATTTCACAAAGATATTATGAATTAGATAGTACATGGGAAAGCCTTATAAACTATAATATATTCCGCAAAGAAAGTGCCTTTCTCTGACTCACCAGCAACTTTTTTGTTTGTTTTTTTATTTATTTATTGCCTTGCTTATTTTATAGGATATAAACCATTTAACAGCAAAAGACACCAGGAATAAAATTCAAGCCTTTTTAGATATAAGCAAAGCTGCCAAGAAGAGAATTTTCTTTTGTTTCAAAGTTCTTTGAGACTATTTGAAATGGTTTCCTCACAGCTTGTCCCCAAGTTCTTCCCAAAAAATTTTTGTAAAAGAAAGAAAAAAAGCAATAATGGTATTAGGAATAATTTCGACAGCTGCAAGCCTCCATAGTCAGTCTCCACATAATATTATTATGTGAAATACTATCCAGGCAGTACCTGAGTCCATAAAGTGTCAGGTGGCCATTTGGCATGAGAAAAAGAAAGGAATCAGATCAACATTTTATAAGTGGCTTGATTTTTTTTTTGCACCTGTTATTCTACAATTTCTTTCAGTTACATTTCAAAACACTACAGTTGGGATCTCCTTGCCAACCTGAGATGGCATAAGCCTGGATAACAGAACAAAATGTGAGAAGGTCCTTCTGTCTTTAACGCCTGTTCACCAGTGAATCAGCCTCCAATTAATCTGTTTCTTCAGTAGGAGTTTAATAAAAGTCAAGCACACACATGTTCAGACTTGCTTAGTATTGAAGCTATGTTAACATTATCAGTCAAGCCAGGTCAAAAATCCTGTGTAATTAGATGCCAGAAACCATTTCAAAAAAAATTAAGGATTCTGCCATTTATTATAAGCAATTGATTATCAGAGATAGAGACGTTTATACTTAAAATGAAAATGCAAAGAGAGGGATGATTCTCATTAAACATTGAGAGGAGAAAACAAATTTTGTCTCCTGGCCAGACTGCACATAAAACTCAATATATTAGATTTGCTATTTTCTATTTGTTTGTGAACCAGAAAATTCAGGATCATTCAGCAACTTTTATTTCCATTCTACTGTGTGGGTGATGAACAGAGTTGGTTGTTTACATTCAATCACATTCAGTATTATGCTTGGAGGAAGCTCTTAACCCAGTCATCTGTGCCTATGGACCGAGTGTGCCTCAGTATTTTCTGGAGGAAATCAACAACGCTGCAGATGGAAATACAGGTTGGATGCATTTATGACAAGCCGAGTTAGCATTGAAAGCTTCCCAAAGCCCAACTAGGCTGCTTAGTTTAGCAATGGCAGAGAAAATAAAATCCCAGAAGAGTCTAATTCCCTTATATATTTTTGGTAAATTATATTTAACCCATAACTGAAGGGTACATTAACTTCGCTTAAGTTGAAAACCAGTATTATCCTAGCAAGCACCTCTCAGTCCACAGTAGAACCTAACTGGTAGTGGTAAGGTGTATGAAGTCTGATTCTTGCACTGAGGAAGGATAAAATAAAGATGTCTCATCCATATGGGACTTTCTATACAATTTGAAAGTTTTTAAAGGCAGATTATGTAACACTTAACCACTGGAGGCACAAAACAGGTATTTTAAGGCAGAAAGGAGTTAATGATGATGGTCTTCTACACTCATACTTCAGCTTTTATCTAGCTATGTAGAAAAATATTTTATTGTTCTGCCTTTTGTTTTTACAATTGTTATAGTCAGTTCATTAAAGGTATAAGGTATGAATCTATCTTTATACCTTCCAAATAATTGCAGAGAAAATAGTTCAAATAATATAAATGAAGATAAACATTGTGACATAGAATTACATGTTAGGTGAATTTCAAATTAGTGGAAATTTAGGACTATGGTGCAAAGGTATTACACATTGTAGAGACCAGGTATTACACATTGTAGAGACCAGTTTTGATTAATATGCTAAAATTTGTAGCATCCTTAATTTTCTTACTATCCATGAAAAAAATAACCAAAAATAAAGAAACTGTGAGTAAATATCCTAAGCTCATATTATATTTTTCTTTATTTTAGCCAATAATCAATAGAGTTATAAGATCCATATATATTTAAGATACTAGTTACTTTCATAGAATACATCAATTTTATCTTTTGTTGAAGATGTATAAAATGTAGCAAATTTTAATAAACAATGAAAAATTATATTTAAAATGTTCCACCTTAAAAAAATGACAAAACCCCCTCTGGTTACTGTTCACACAGTCATCATATGAAACTAAGTTGAAAATATATATGTATCTTCTTTATTTATTATTATATTTACATTTATCTTTATCATCATTCTTATTTACCATTATTACTCACAATCATCTAATCCATTCACTGAGATAGAATAACTGTCCATACTATGTTTAGGGTTTCATGTCATCTGATCCCTAGCCATAATCTCTTGCCAAGAGTCTGCATCTACCTTCCTCCATCTATCGTTATATTTGAACTGTAAAGGAGTAGCCTGCTGCCCCTTTACTCATTGAAGTTCTGGAAAGTTGGAAATAACTTGGAGGACAAGAACTCTATCTTCATGGAAATGTCAAGGACATTTCAGTAATTCTCACACCTCAATTTCTAACTTCGGGTGTGTCATGAAGTCTTATATCTTTTTACATTTTCTTTCTTTACTGGTTAAGGCATTACATATGTGTCCTTATCCTCCTATTGTCCCCCCACCCCCATTGCATCCATTGGTAAGTGTGAGGAATCATGAGATAGTATATATAAAAAATATTTTCAGCCAAAACAGGTTTGGCTCAGTGGATAGAGCGTCAGTCTGCGGACTGAAAGGTCCCAGGTTCGATTCCGGTCAAGGGCATGTACATTGGTTGCGGGCACATCCCCAGTGGGGGGTGTGTGCAGGAGACAGCTGGTTGATGTTCCTCTCTCATCGATGTTTCTAGCTCTCTATCCCTCTCCCTCTCTGTAAAAAATCAAAATATATTTAAAATATATTTAAAATATATTTAAAATATATTTAAAATATTAAAAATATATAAATATTTTCAAACTGGAAAGAGCTATATTTACAACATAAATGACTTTAATCACAATTGTTAAGACAGTTGAAGATGCTCCTGGAATACTGAGCATTGGGGTGCTTCATTTCTTGGTTGTATAATCTGTAACCATTCTAGGGTTTGATGCAGATCTATAAAAGTAAGGAATATTCCAATAGAGGGTTACTCTAACTTTTCCTTAGAAAAAAGTTCACACATCATTCAGGAAGCTGGAGATGCCAGCCTTGATTTAAATAAACTAAATTAAATCATTTTTCTTTAGAATCTACATGGAACTTACTGTAAAAGACAACAGGCTCCTTTGGATTGGATCAGAGCCTTTGCCAGGTCTGTCATGGAATCACTAAATTATATGCTTCTTTAATCACCAGGGACCAGTTGAGTGGGAGACCCACTGCTTGTGAAAACCATTAGCAGGCGATGCTGTGTTCCTGATTCAAGCTGGCCCTCAGTTAATATTCCATGGTATGCTATTTAAAAACAGTCATGGCCCAGAGAAGATCTTAGGATTTGGTTTATGAGCTTCTGGTGATATTTCTGATAATGTTTTTGGTCTTTAAAATAGAAGAATGTTATAAAAGCACAGCAGTAATGATAACATAGATGTTTGGGTTCTTTTCCTTGCCCTCAAAAATAGCTGAGTAAAATAGACTCAGCAGTCGAAAATTATTTGGCTCAGTGGATAGAGTGTTGGTCTGCGGACTGAAAGGTCCCAGGTTCAATTCTGGTCAAGGGCATCTACATTGGTTGTGGGCACATCCCCAGCAGGGGGCGTGCAAGCTAGAAACATTGATGAGAGAGATACATCGACCAGCTGCTTCCTGCACACCCCCCACCAGGGATGTGCCCGCAACCA
Source organism: Vespertilio murinus (assembly GCA_963924515.1). NCBI lineage: Eukaryota > Metazoa > Chordata > Mammalia > Chiroptera > Vespertilionidae > Vespertilio > Vespertilio murinus. The sequence goes on along the minus strand of OZ004711.1, from coordinate 22,616,729 downwards.
ATGTACATGCCCTTGACCGGAATCGAACCTGGGGCCTTTCGGTCCCAAGGCCAACGCTCTATCCACTGAGCCAAACCGGTTTGGGCCCTGAATGGTAATTTTTGACCACTTTCATATCTTTTTTCTTTAAGATATTATATGAGATTAAATCTTGGAATTTTTATCACCTCCTAATCATAATAACAAGAAAAAACCTACTCATCAATAAATTGCCCCATTTCTCTGTGAGAATACATTTTACCACATGATCTGGGATTTCACCAGTCTTTTTTCTCTAAATATAACAAAAATCATTTAAAGACATGAAACAAAAATAATATTGAAATGTATTGAAAGATTTTTTCCACTTTAGAAGCCCTTAAGTAAGATTTAAATATATATATATATATATATATATATATATATATATATATATATATATATAAAGATGCCATTCCCAAGCCAGTTTGGTTCAATGGATAGAGCATCAGCCTAAGTATTGAAGGGTTCTGGGTCTGATTCCAGTCAAGGGAATGTACCTTGGTTTCAGGCTCTTCCTAGGCCTGCCCCCTAGTTAGGGTTCATGCAGGAGGCAACCAATCAATGTGGTTCTTTTACATCAATATTTCTCTCTTTCTTCCACTCTCTCTAAAAATCAATGGAAAAAATATCCTAGGTTGAGGAAAAAGAGAAAGAAAGAAAGAAAGAAAGAAAGAAAGAAAGAAAGAAAGAAAGAAGAAAGAAGGAAGAAAGAAGAAAGAAAGAAAAAAAGAAAGAAAGAAAGAAAGAAAGAAAGAAAGAAAGAAAGAAAGAAAGAAAGAAAGAAAGAAAGGTGCCTACTTCAGAAATATGGCTGCCATTATCTGGAAATCTTTTATATTTTCACTTCTACTTTTCTCAGTAGGTGGAAGATAGTGCTTGTTATTCAATATTACCATTGAGAATAAGGGAAATTGAAAGACTTTCTCTTCATCTTTATCATTATTAAAAGTTTGTCTGAAGTTGATGACTCCCAGAGTGTATAAGGTAATTATCATATTTAGTTGGGGTCCTGTGAGAACTATGTGTGCACTGTGAGCAGGTATTCTGGCCATGGTCTTCATTACTCTTCCATGTGCCCACAGTTGTAGTGTAGAATTTTTGTTTTACAATCTCAATTCAATTCTTCCAACTTGCCAACAAGGAAGAAAGTAATCTGTGTTCTAATCTTGGCTGTAACTAGCTCTCAAGTCACCTTGGACATGTCCTCATGTCTCACAGACTAGTATATTTATGGATACTTTCATCTCTAAGAGTCTATTAGTTTATACAGAGTGATAATGAAGTTGTGGCATAGAGTTGTAGGGAAGTTAAGTGTCACATTGGATGAGCAAGTAAGTCTATTTGAAAGCTCTAATTAAGTTGTAGTATGTATTGTGTGTTTATTTAGCTATCACTGTGTATATACATCAACAATTAATAGCCTGGTTATAAAAAAAAGAGTGGCATTTTTAGGAAAAATAGTTATTAATTTTTGTTATGTCCCAAACCATAGAAGCAAGTTAAACATGACCCTGGTGAGCCCCCCCTCTGGCACATAAGAATGCCTCTGCTGACAAAGGTTCCTACAAAGTAACTTGCTATTTGGTGAATTGTTCTTCCTACAGTCAAACTTCATATAGTCAAAATGTCTTAAGTACCAACTGAGTAATAATATCAGACTTCTTGTAAATTGTTTGGAGATATTTCTCAAAAGATAAATTATAGATTGATTGTAGTCTTCCTAATAATGTTAATAATGATTCCTGCCTAGAGGATAAATCTCTACTAGTGATATAAAACCTTGCCTTTAATGCAAGTAATGCAATGTTGAAAATGTTAATAACTGGATTATAATAATCTAAATCTTTTAATCTAGGCAGAAAGTAGACTAATTTAGGTAGTCTAGATCTTTTTGGCTGTCTAGGTCTAAATTTTCTCCTTTATTTCACAAACCCCAAAATAAAAATAGGAAGAGAGATCTTTAGAATGAAACATGTACTCATGTACTAAATAATCTCTTTGTATATAAATATATAAATATTATAATTCATTTTTGTTAAAAAAAAAAGATAATAGAAAGTTCTATCTGGGGAAATATATATATATATTTCTATATATAACTTAACACATTCCTTATATATTTTTAAGCCTGACTATGAGTTTTAAGAACATTTATCTGTCAAGATTTTTAACTTTGGCCATGCATCTACAATGAGTTAGCTTAAGAATATGACATTTTCTCACTGATTCCTGTACAAATTCTCAAATGATAATGACTTTTGTTGAAAACTAGACTAGTCATCCAGAGGTCAAAATAATATCAAAGAATCCTATATGCTGTACAAAATTATTCCTATAACTCACAAAAGTCAAAACAACAAAAACTCTCAACATGCTCATTAGTTTTCCATTTATGTTTCTTTAAAATCTCATCCATCTCTACTTCATTTGCTGATTTCATAGTATTACCTCAAGCTGCTGACACATCTAAACTCATCTGAAACTATCCAAAATAAATCTCATTTGTCTTCTATAAGTAGAGTATATGAGTAAGTGTTACTGTGAGCTAAGGGACATGTGTTATGGGAATATACTCATTACTTAAACTGCATTTCTAAACGCATGTTCACATAATATAGGTCTGATATAACACTCAATAGAATGTATATTTTAAACCTTTCAGTAATACAATGATTGGTGAAATATATAATAAATAATTATTATTTCAGAAGTTATTATTTTAATACATACATTTGAAAATGTTAAAAAATGGTTGAAGATGTGGACCAACTGGCAAAAAATTTGGAAGGATACCATTTCTGTTGAAAATTTTATATTTGCCTAGCCAGCGTGGCTCAGTGGTTGAGCATCGACCTATGAACCAGGAGATCAAGATTCTATTCCCTGCAGGGCCTATGCTCCGGTTGTGGGCTCAGTTCCCAGTGTGGGGCATGCAGAAGGCCAGCCTAGCGATGCTTATTTCTCATCATTGATGTTTCTAATGTTTCTTTCTCTCTTTCCCTCCCCCTTCCTCTCTGAAATCAATAAACCACCATTTTAAAATATTACATTTAAATTCTATATTTATTTCTATTTAAATTAGGAAATGGCAGCTTCCTCAAAATCCACCTCAGAAATAAAAAGCAGTACGTATTTGGGAAAATATATAGTGAAGATCCGTACTTTCCCCGAATGTTCTCAATAGAGCTTCATAATGTAACGGATAGGAGTTGCTTTGGTAATTGACCGCGCTAAGCCTGATAAGTTTCTGGGGGCCCCTGTTACCTAATTCATTCCTGTAACCTTTTTTTCAAAGCCAAGGAACCTCTATTTTCCCCCCAGGAATCTCTTGGAGAGCCTGTGTGTTAGTTTCTAATAATAGGTTCTTGTTTTTGACCTGAAGTACCACAAGAACAACCTTTCCCAGGTTCCAATGACAACATGATAAATGTCTTGAATCTGTAGTAATTACTTTTGAAATGTGAATTAAGGCAATGTTTGCTCATGATTTTCCTTAAAAACAGAAAAGAAAATATACAATTTCAGTTTACTGTTGTGCTGGGAAAACCCTTGGGTCTTCTTTAATGGCTCCAAATCTCCACCTTGAGGAAAGGGATACCGTGTTCTGAGAGTGAGGGCGGGAAGGAAATTCTGTCACCTCCGACTGCCATGGGCTGGGGGAGGTGCAGGACCACAGGCCTGAGCTCACAGGGTGGCCAGAAAGGGCACCAGTTGTAGCGTGTCATTTCCTTTTTGTAACTTTATAATTAGAAATCAATCGAGTTAAGTGCTTGCTTAATAACTGGCCTCCAGACTGAAGGAGCCCACTTTGCAAAATCAGGAAAATAAAAAAAAATTAAAAAAAAACAACTTTGGATTGTGCAGCATGTTTTATAGCACATTGGAAATCAGATCTCTCCTCACGTAATGGCATAAACGTTTCTCCGTGGTGGCGTCCAACAAAGGTATCGCATGGGCATGACCCGGAGAGGGTAACTTCTTTCACGGCGGTTAATTATCCCGATTTATCCCAAGAAACTAGGTTTTATGCTGTCATCTGTGGGGAAATCTGCTGTTCTAGCCCTAAATCCCTTCCTCAGTCAGGTGATTATCAACTACATTTTTCTACAGGAGGGAGTGAATGCCACATACTGCCTAAGCAGCTGTGGAGGCACAAAAGGCCTGGCCCTGTAATAACGTGTGCGCGGGGTATTGATTCAGAGAGCACGAGGGAGCCCGCGCCCCCAGGGGTTCCCGGGGGCTTTCTGTGGCCTTCTTTACCTTCTGTGTGCTCCCACACCCCCACCTCCACCGCGGCCCCTCGCATTACCTCGCCGCAGGAGACCCCAGGTAACGGTGCTGGCGTTCCCACAGACCGAGCAAAACCGCAGGTGAAAAGCTGGCCCCACGATGAAATCTGATTTCCCAGCCAGCCGCAATCAATACGGCTTTAAAATTTGATAACAAGGAACTTTGGCAGAAAATAATCAGGTTTGCTGTCAAAAGCGGAGGCAAATTTTCTCCCCGACTCCACGGTTCTTTCACTGTGGGCCTACACCTCAGCAGATGTACATTGTGTGTTTAAGCTGGGTCTGCTCCGGCGCCGTGCGCGAGTGTGAGCTTGTGTGTTTTCCAAGCGTGTGCGCACATGCAAATATCTAAGGGTGAGTCTGAGGGCTTTTGTTGAAGAAGCGAGTGAGCATACGAGGCAGAGGGCTGGGGGTGCCGAGGGGGGACGCGCGAGGAGGGGGGAGCAGAGGGGCACAGCATCTCCTGCTCCATGAATTTATTCAAAAGCGTTTCAATCTGCATGCACATCTTCATCACTTCGGCGATAATTAAATCCCGGCATCACAGGTGATGTCCTCACACAGTCTCTCCCCCGGGTTCCCACCGGGCCAATGAGGCAGGCCTCCCCGGGAGGCCCGTTAGCACAGATCAGGTGGTAATGTGGAGGGACAGATGAGCTTCAGCTGACAGATGGCAGGATGACCTGGAAAACCTGCCCCCTTTGCTAGGATCAGGCAGCAGCTGACAGGTATTATTTCATAAAATAACGTCTAAAAGGAATCGCCAGGGTCTTCGCATTAATCTGAGGCTGCAACCAGCCATGTAACGTTTATGTCAGAACAAATCTGTCTCTATGCAGGAGCGGGAAAGTGGTTTTTGATGAAGTTGTTCATAAATTTTAATATAATATGCCTGATGGTGTCAGATATAGTCTCATATCTCTTTTATATTTAAAGGCTCGAGTGAAACATAGAAATATTCAATCTTCAAAAAGCTACTTTTAAATAACTAAAAAGTTAACCAAGGATACCTTACTGCCTCTTTTTTTTTTTTTTTGTATTTTTTCAATAAAGGACTGGTTCATCTGAGCTCCTTGTTTTTAAATGAAAATGATTTCAATGCCATGGCAAGCTTTTTGCCTGGGGTACCAAACAAAAGGCGAGAGGCTGTCACAAAGTTGCTTTTATGGAAAACTTGCTTTCTGGCAAGGAGGAGACTCCCCCAAACCCACCGTAAACAGCAACGGCAGGAAGTATGCTTTCTACATACATAAATAATATTTCACAACTTCTGGAGAAAAAAACAAACAAACAAACAAACAAACAAAACCCCAGCAACTACTGGCTGGTTGGCAGAGATAACCCTTCCATTAAATGAGCTCTCCAGGCACCTGACATTTCAAAGTTTCAACCCAAATGGTTATGTGGGGAATTCGGCCACCTGGATGGGGTTTGGCTTTGTCTGTCCCGTGTGTTATTCCCACAGAATGATGTAGCAAGGTATAACCCATAAATCAATTTGCATCTACCTATGAAACTGCAAACTCACTTTGCTCTTGCTCTACGTGGACAATCCAATATTTCAGCATCGAACTTCTAAACCTGCCAGGGGAAAATGCTGACATCTTTCTATTTATGGGATTGTTGTGAAACAAGGGGACCGTGTATTGTGATTGTATTAAACAAGGGAACTTTTCCTCTCCTATTGACCTTTTGTGCCATAAGACTGCCTCTTTAAGTACCTCTAAGGATAACTGGAAAGTGAATTCATGAACAGAACAGATGCCCAAGTAACCTGGAGAAGCGTGTATTATAAAGATGGAGCCATCTCCACACACTTCATAATCACATTTCACCTGCCCATCTGCTGCAGATCTGGGTTTATTAGTGAGTGCACCAGATACAAAGGCATGTCGGTTTAGTGTTTCAAAAACATATACTGAATACAATTTGCAAAAATGAGTAAGGCCTTAGTAAAACAAAACCAAAACAAAACAGAAAAAAAAAACACATACATTTCCAAGATGTTTCATTAAAAAAAAATTGAAATTAATGAGGCATATGGGAAATTTTCTAGTCTACTTAGAAACTTTTAAGGGACTACCTAGCTTGAATCCTCTGAACTACTAGTTTACCAAATGTTAAAAATAAATTCTCCATTTGAGAATACATAATCATATCTAAACCTATTAATAAAATTTACAACAAATACATATTTTGTGTAGAATCAAAGCTTTTCTCTGTAAGAGGTTCAAAGTTTGGGGCTTCATGCTCTCTCTCCCAGAAACCTGTCTGTAATACATGGAGAATTTCTACTTCTCTTTTCTTTGAGGTAGAGTACAAATTCAATGATACGTGTAAAGTAACCTAAGTGCAGAATGCTTCTGAATTTTTAAGATTTTTGTCAAATTTTTACAGCTGTCTTGCCTATAGTTGATATGGAACAATTTCTTTTAGCAACTCATTTATCAAAATTTTCCAAAGTATTCACCTTTGGTTTTCATATAAAAAATAGCTTCCTTTCTTTGAATATTCTCATCCCATCAGTTCATATAATGCTGAATTAAATTACGTATTTCTATTCATAAAAATTATGCAGATAGTTTTGGGAAAATATGAACAAAGTTTCTTCATAAGTACTCTACTCAACTAGCAGGCACAGAATAGTACAGGCATACCAGAAAGTGGAATATTAGCTGTGAGCCTTTAGCATGGTGCTGATGTCAATTAGTACATTTGAGAAAGGATAGGGAAAGTGTTAGCTAAGCTTTGTGGCATTTATGTGAGGCTGCTTATGTTATCTTCCGAATATCTATTTATTACTCTGGGTGTGCATAGGGGTGTTTATGTGTGTATTCTACACCCATGACAATAGTTTGGTAAGAGAATGGGGGGGTGCAGTTAAAAACTCACCCCACGCACACACTGTTTACAACAGATTAATAGGGTTGTTTTTCTTTTTCTATTTTAGAAGGTGATACTGCCTTCTATTTCCTTTTTTCTCTCCATGGCCTATGCAGTACCTGGTTCACTCTGGTGATTAGTAGTTTACTAGCTATGTAAGCTTAGGCGAGTCCTGTGTGCTGGTTTCTTCATCGGTGAAATGTCAGAATTAATAAAATGTTAATTTATTTTATAAATTATGTGTATCAACCAATGCAAAGAACATAGAACAAAACCTGGACTATATTGAGTTCTCTGTAATTGATATCTGCATTATCAATGTTGTTGCCATCTAATCATTATTCTTTTTAAATATTCACTCATCAAAGATAAACCCTAGAGACACATATGAAGGGGGTTCCTGAATTGAGACTCTTACATTCTGTTTAATTGTTCCAAACAGTTGCCACCTATCAGTGGATATTAAGACATGTGGGTAAAAATTATATCCATTGAACATTCATTAGTGTTCCAAATTTCCCTTAGTTAAAATGATGAAGTTCCACTATTACAAAAATGTTTAATTCCTATGTTACCCTTTTTTATCTTATTTCTTCCTAGTGATTAATGTTTTGTACATATTTCCAAATTTTATATTATATGGCAAAACAGTGAGGTTTTGGACTTACTCTCATGCTCTAAAACAAATATCCTTTATGGAAAATTATAAACTGACTTGGACATTTTGAACAAAGATGAATGCCTATACAAGACGTCTTTCTGGATTTCTTTTCTAATGGGCATTCTAGACACATGAAAATTTTAAATGGGACCAATCCCAGTCTATTCCTTTCACATGTTCTAGTTTCAATGTTACCAGAGATAAGTCCTACCCTTTATTTTTAAGAGAAATTCTTGAACATGGAATGGACTTCAGTGGGCATTTTAAAAATCTTAGATAAGTTGTGCTTTCTCCTTTTTTCTTTCAATAGGATTTGCAAAAAAGTTTACTCCTTAACTACGAAACAAGCTCTAAGTTTAAAACACTTGTGCATTTTTTATGTATAGCTTGATTTGTTCCATCAGAATTAATACACATAGAACATTTGCCCATATGCATTTTAGATTTTTAACAACCCACCCCCTTGGGAAACACCATGGACAGTTTTTGGACTACTCAACAATATCCCACCTGACAATATTCAGATGATATCTAAACTCTGTGCTGGTGGCTGAGTAGTTTCAGGTTGTAATACACCTCAAGTAGAGTTTATCTGCATTTCCTCTCCTCATTGACAATGTGAATTACATTATGTATGTTTTAAGGAAACCATTTATATTTTATGCTTGGCCATAAAGTAGAACACGACAACGATTAGAGTTGAATATGAACATTTAAGAAGTCAAGAAACAATAGGAAGTATTTATTCATGTAGGTAGGAGCATTAGCACTATGATCCATTGCCAAAGAGCTGCTAGGCCTGATATGGTCCTTTGTCTAGTGCATATAGATAGATCTGTCTCTTCTGGTATCTTAATATTTACACTAAGTATTAGTTGAAAACCAACAAAGCTAGATCTATATGTAATATGTGCCTAAAGACTTCAGATTTCATAAAGTAATACTGTGTTTGCTTGATTAGTCCATTTCATCTGCTACAAATTAATGGCTTCAGTGTAGGAGACCTATAGGCACTACAAAGCTATTCTACTAAGGTGAGGTCTGCAAGTTGGAAAGTTATCTTGCAGGCCAGATAATGGTTACACTGAGTGTCCCATGATTTGAGAAAGGGAACTATTACTGTAATTCTACCTCCTTTCATACAGAAAAAAATATGGAGACACATCTTGAATACATTCAGGTAATTTTAGTAATCAGTGTGCATTTGCAGAAATGCCTGTTGGTAGAAGTGTCCAGAAAAAAAAGTCCAATGTCTATGGGAAAGCTCTTAAAACATATGCCTTTACTTATAAGTTTAGATAGTATTTGGACAGAATACAGTGAATTTTAAATTCACTCTAAAAGTAGAGTGGCCCTCACTTGCCCATGCTGAGAGTTATAGTCAGGTGACAGCAAACACTTCAGTTGGCTCTCTTGTAGCTGAAGCTTCTCAACCAATATATTTATCTGCTTTCACAGGTTGTGCATAAAACCTGATGCTCTCAATCATCCTAAATAACTGCACATGTCAATCTGAAGGGGTCCTGGACCAGGCAGACACTCCTCTACCCTGTGTGGTTTGAAAACACATGCTTGACCTCTGCGAGCACTATTCTCTCACTGTGGTTTGTATGAAAACCTAAGATTGGAAGATTTCCAAAGCAACCATCAATTTTACGTGGTGAATTTATGAGAAGCTTCTCTCCAGGTAAAATAAAATAGTAGCCTAGGGCTTCTATCAAATGCTTTACACTGATAGTATTTGTAGAATGAGATAAAATCTCTTTTTCTATAAAGGCATGTCTCATTCAATTTTGCAAAGAACAGACATGAGGGGAAAGTTATATTCTCTGATGTGTTTTGAAGCTTTTTTTCATAAGGGGATGAGGTATATCTTGACAGGTTACATATAATTCCACTTTCAGAGGAAAGGATCAGGTGAAATTTCAAGGGAACTCAGACTTTGATTATGAGTTTACTTACAAGTAAATTCAGATAGCCTATAACAGAAGTAGACTTCAAATATGGGTGATTCCTGAATGACGCCAGGAACAGAGAGAGTTATTTTGGAATTCCCAAACTCTGTTTTAAATTTTACTTATGCAGGTGGGTTACATTCTCTTCCTATGTACTTAGCAACATTTTTTTTTAAAAAAATCTCTAAAACACATAGGCCTTTTTGCCTGAGTTAAATTTGTTTCCTTAGCTGGTAAAGCTTTTTCTTTCCATATGGTCAGGATAACTAATTTAGTTTGTCTCTGAGGTGGCCAACATTATAGTGTGGTATCATAGAATATAAAAATAAAAGAAGGTATGAAAACCTTATTCTAAAAATGAACTAAAAACAGATGGGACATACGTTTCTAACGTATTTAATTTGCATCGTCTTTTTCTCCTTTTAAAGTTCTTGTGGACCAATCTTGCAAAAAGGCAAAACAAACCCTAAACACTCCAGTTCCATGCCAGCAAGCTGCCAGGCTGATCTTTTTATCCCCATCAACTCCATGAAAAATCAACGGGAAGCAAAAAATCAAAACCCAAGTGTTTAAATGTCCTGAAATTTAAAAAAATATATATAAAATTCTAAAATAACATTCTTCAACTATTTCTCACTTACATACTGTCAAACTATTTCGAAGGAGAAGAATAGTCATCTGCAGGCCTGAATTACCACAGGGAGCCTAGTACTGACTTTTGTCTTGTCTCCTGAGGAGCAAGAGCTGTCCAGGGTGGCCATACAAGACCATGCAGGTGGCTGCCAATTTTAGTTTCCTCCCCAATATCTTTCCATTTATTGAATGCTGCTGTAAAGTTTTTATTACTTACTCCAAGATACTATCTCATGCATACTGGGCCTCGCATCATGGTTTCATCAGATTTGCCCAATGTAACTTGTCCAGTAACTCACTGTGCAACACCCTTGTGGCCTTGTACCAGCTACCATACAGGAAGAAGACTAGGCCCATATGATGTCAAAGCAAATAAATTAGAAGGCAAAATAACTCAGACACATAACTACTGGTTTTGTCTGAACAACTGGCTTAACTATTTCCCCTCACCACCACCATTTCTTGAACAAACTATTTTTTCAATCAAGTCAACACACTGTAGAATAGCTTGAGAACTGCAGGGGTTCAGCTCAATGTAGAATATATGAAAATTTATTTTGTATACTTTCCATGTTGGGCATAATTACTTTCAAAAAGTATTTTCTAGAGAGATGGTTTGGATCCACCGTAGCATTATAGCTGCATTATTAGCAATAGAAAATTTGCAAATGTAATTCTTTTTGATATTAAAACATTTAAATTTTATTACTAATGTCAAGAATACTTTATTTATTTATGGCTATCCATAATTTTTATTAAAGTTACATTTGAATAAAAGTATTGCCATGTTTTTTAAATGAGTCAAGATGTTGCTTGAGCAAAATGTTTTATTTTCTTCCATTTTTTTCTGAAGAAAACAAAAAGCTAATAGAGGTGACAATGATAATCATAAATTGTCACCAAAAGAAAACTTTGGCAGCTTCTTAGGCAAATATTTCTATAGTTCTGGCTTGACATGACTTTACCTAGTTTAAATGTGCTCTTTCCTTTTTTCTCTCCCTAGCAAAATTCAAAAATGTCTAAGATTATTTCACCGGTTATTGGAACTAGGCTTTAAAACTGTGGATTGATAGCTTCTTTGGATTTCTGCAATGTTGATACAAGTCTAAGTGATAACATTTAGGAAGGAGAAGACAACCATGGGTGGAGTTACTGACTTTTGACAATTTCCTTTCTCACAACGCTGGATAGTTACTTTTTCTTTCTCAAGTCAGATATTTACCAACAAACTTTCCGTGAATATAGTATAGGGTATTGTAAGAACTGGAGGCTTAAGCAAATGCTCTTTGACTAGTGTTTTGTAACTGACTGCCTTTTCTGTGGGACCTCCCGAACAGAGAGAACAAGAAGTGCAGGGGAGTCACACACCAGACAGCAGGTGTGCATGGCTCTCTCAGCCTCAAGGGGTCCTCTCAACGGCTAAAAACCATCAACATTTCCTTTGGAAGCAAATGTGAGAATTCTGCCCTTAGTTGGTGTAATGAGGTAAATTGCATGCCCTTCTCCCAATAAGATACACTGAAGTCCTCACCTCCCGTAGTACCTCAGAATGTGATCTTATTCAGAAATAGGATGTTTATAGAGGCAATGAAGTCAAAACGAGGTCATCAGGGTGGGCCCTAATGCAATATGGCTGGTGTTTCTATGAAAAGGTTGGAAATTTGACACAGCTAGAGACACACAGAGGGAAGACCAGGTGAAGACACAGGGAGGATATCATGTGACAATGAAGGCAGAGATTCAAACTATGAAGCTGTAGGCCAGGAGTGTCAGAACTGTTAGAGATCCACCAGAAAACAGAACAGGCAAAGAAGCATTCCTTCAGGTTTCAAGGGGACCAGGACCTTGGTGAAGCTTTGATTTCAGACTTAAAGACTCCAGAACTGTGAGACATTGAGTTGCTATTGTTTTCAGTTATGAGTTTGTGGTATTTTGTTACAGCAGCCCCAGGAAACGAATACAATTTGTGAATCTGGTGCCACTGAGGCTAGTGTCAGAAAAGGAAAGAGAAGAGAAGAGAAGAGAAGAGAAGAGAAGAGAAGAGAAGAGAAGAGAAGAGAAGAGAAGAGAAGAGAAGAGAAGAGAAGAGAAGAGAAGAGAAGAGAAGGAAGAGGAGAGGAGAGGAGAGGAGAGGAGAGGAGAGGAGAGGAGAGGAGAGGAGAGGAGAGGAGAGGAGAGGAGAGGAGAGGAGAGGAGAGGAGAGGAGAGGAGAGGAGAGGAGAGAAGAAAGAAAAGTGAGGGGAAGAGAGGGGAGGGGAGAAGGGAAAAGAAAAGGAAAGAAAAGGAAAAGAAAGGAAAAGGGAAAAGGAAGGTGAAGTGAAGAATAAGGGAAGGGGAAGAAGAAAGGGAAGAGGAAGGGGAAAGCAGAAGGGAAAGGGGAAGGAAAGGCAGCGATAAGAAAATGTCCAAAAGAAAGTGAACCATCCAAATGCAAGTTGCCATGGTGCCTTTGAAAAGACAAGGCCAAGATACCAAGTAAGGTGCCAAAAAAGATGGACTGCCTGGTTTGTTAAGTTGAAACTCACTTTTAATTAATGGCTCCACCTCTTTATGTGTTAATAACCCAAACACTCAAAATGCTTCACAATGGAGAAAAACTCAGGAGCAAGGCAACCATGAGCCAGGGCCTGGCTAATAGTGACCTCAGTCAGCGACAGGGAAAAGTGGAAGAAAGCTAGAGGATGGCCAGTCTGCAGTAAGAAGGTGTCTGTAAATCACTGTGTAAACATCCAGGCACTGCTCCCCCAAAGTCAAGAAGCAGTCAAGCAGTACCAGCTGTAAAAATGGAAGTGTGCAGGAAGTGGAGGATTCCTCCAACATCTGTTGGGGCCATTAAAAATGAAAAGTAAATCCAAACTGGCAATATAAGAGATTTATTTTTCTACGTTAACCCTGACAGCAACTGCCAATTTTTTTTTCAATCTTTTGCCACACAAGTACCTTTCAAGGGGCATAAGAATCAGCGCCAACTGTAAAAGCAGCAATAGCTGGAAAAATTGGGATTAAGACAATTTGATATTGATGGCAAGCATCCAATAAGATGAGGATATAAAAGGGGGGAATATGAGAAGTCAAAGCTGGTGAGAAGGCATCAACTTTCCCCAGGAAAATATAATCATCTGGGGAGAATATAAATCTGAAGCACACCTTAAAATCTAAGGAGAGACAATTCTTTGTAGGCAATATACTCTGCAAAATAAATAATTTGAAGTTCTCCCGATATTATGAACTAGAATTCCACTTAAGTAAATGCAAACTACCTGAAGCAATAGTCACATATTTTCAAAATATGAGGAACAAGATCATACATCATTTCATGCTCATAAGAAAAGTAGAGATACAACCCCCTTTAATGTATGTCAGGGGTTATCTATTTGCCATGCACATTGCCAGGAGAGGTTGGCTTTTTAAGCATTCAGAGCCTCACTTGGAATAAATAATATGTTGAATCCTCCATTGTGTCTCTCCTTCCTTTGTATTTCTGTTTGCTAACTCTGGTGTACAGTTTGCATCTCAGTATCATGAATCCACCCATTTGTCTCTTTGTAGTGGGAGTTCAGAGATGGAAGGGATCCTGGAGATAATTTACTTTAATGACTTAATTTTATCTATAGCCAAGGCAGGGTTGGGCCTAATTAAACAGAGGGAACGTATAGAGTCATGTGTATGGACCCTGGCCATGAACAGCATTGGATCAAATCTTCCTCTACTGCTTGGTTGAGTGTGACTATCAAATTTCTTATCATATGGAGACAATTTAATATATCATCCAAACAGGGACACTCTTGAGGGTAAAAATGGACCACTAACAATAAGTATCTGGGAAAATAGCAATGAACAGGCCTGTCCCTGAAAAATGCAGTCACTTATATTGTCAGGAAAATGTGGACATCAGAGGGTGGGTGTGAGGATTGCATGAATCAGTGTGCAAAGCACCCAGGCAACCAAGTTAGTGGTAGCTGTTATTCTGGTTACTAAGTGATTGGCCCAGAACTGAGTCCAAATGTTTATATCAGAGTCAGGAGTGGAAAACATAAAGTAATATTCTTCCTACTATATTATGTTGTTACTTTAAACAGAGTAGATTAAGTAGAAGACTAATAAGAAGCAGGGTACTACCATATTTTTATGATATATTAGTACTCCTTATTATCTACTTAATCTGTTTTGCTTACATTATCGCATGCATATTCAATTCTTCAATTAGATTATATCTGCTCAAAGGCTATAACTAAAGCTCTGATATATTTATCTTCATTTCTTCCTTTATCATTTTCTTTGCAAAGTGCCTACTATAAAGTGCATGCAGGAGGCACATACAGAAATGGGTAATTTTGATGTTCTTGATCAGTTCCACTGCATATTGTGAATACTGCAAATGAGCATCCAGTTCCTGGTAAAATAACTATCTGTTTAATAAATGTACAGTAAGAACTTCTTAAAAATGAACCTATGTAGATTGGGTTCCTTCATTTCTTTTTTTAAAAAAGACCTCTTTCCTACTTGATCATTTTGAAGTACACATATTTTCTCTAAAGAGGCAAATCTTGTCATTTAGACTCTGATTTTCAATTTGAGTTTTATAACTTGTTTTGGTTGTTCACCCCCTCTTTAAAGTTGAAAATGTTTTTGAAGAAGACAAAAACAATAAAGATTCAAAGTAGGAAATTCAGATTGCTTTTCAGGAAACTAAAAAGAGAATTTTGTAAATTATGCCATGCTGAAGCTGATTATTTATACAGTGTTTGAGAATGGCCTTGTTAATGGTAAGGATGAATAATTATGCTGTGAATTCACCTGTAGCAGTGATCAGCACCAACAGGCAAAGTGTGTGCATGGAGGATGATTTTACTCATAGGGTTGTGCGCAGACTGAGTTCTCAACCCCCAGTTATATCCATGGGAGAGACATGTATCCCATCAGACACTCATCTCTGCTTTAAATCTACATATATTTGGAAACTTAAACTTCCAGAAACAATTCACTGAGGGCACTCTAACTTTGGAATTTTTGAAATATCCATTTTATCAAATAACAATTTATGGTTCCAAGATTCATTACTACCAAATGGTGTTTTCTTTAATAAGTTAAATTCTTCAACTTACAAACATTAGTGTAAGGTTTATTCTCTTCAATATAAATTCTTTCACTCACAAGCTGTAAGGTAATGTTTATCATTTCTGTATAGTACTTCTCTGGTACAGACAACTTTCAATACTTCTGAGATTGATTAATCCAGTTTGTGGATGTAATTCAAGTCCTTGACTTCTCCATTTCCCTCAAGCAGCCTGACTCCGGGGCACTTTTTCTCCCTCTAGACTCTCTGCTAGAGGGCGGCAGCGGAGGGTGAAGAAGATAAAACACATCAATCAATGTTTCTACTTTTAGCAGAACTGCTAGAGGATGGTATATAGGAAGATGTTGAAAAAGTGATACTTTGATATGAGGTTTTCATTGATTTTGAATACATCCCTTTCTCTAAGGCACTAAGGGGGACTGTGGCTCTTTCATAAACTACCACTGTTTTCAAGGGAGATCATTCAGAACAGGAAGGATAATAAGTTTAATACACTGTATTACCATTTTGTATAGATGACTGGGAATTGGCATACATATGCCAAGAGGTAACATGGATACATAACATTAGCCTTAATACCAGACCAGAGTTTTAGAAGGGCATCTTTATTTCTTAAAGTTTTAGAATAATTTTATATCTGTTTAATAAACAGTTTTATATCTCCAGAAACAAGGATGGCTTTGAACTTCCAATCACCCACAAGTTATTTCTAAAAGGTCTTAGAAATTGTGCTTTATGATCTCATTTTTACGTGTGCTAGTCCTATTAGTCACTATTATCAGGTCACCTGCTTTGCTCAATTGAATCCTAGCTCCCAAAGCCAGGTATCCCAACCCATCGTGGTTCAGGGGAAACTTCAATATTCAGATAAATCTTAGGAAACATAATGCTTGTTTGTTTTTCCTTCTGCTTTTATATCCAAAGGCTATTTCTAAATCAAGATTTATCGACTCATTAAGTATCATGACATATTTAATGTATTAAATTAATTATTATTGTTTAACTGGAGGTTATAGTGTGTTTGCTGTTTAGGGAATAACAGGTATCAGAGGAAGTTTTAAACTATGTAAGAAAAAGTCTATAAGCCTCATTCAAGGAATTACCTTTTGAGAAATTAGCACAGAGAAGTCTGAAATGTAAATATAAAACATAAATGGAAAAGTTATAATAAAAAGTCATGTTCTATAACATAACACCTGGTTAATATTTTCTTTAAATTTAATATAAAAACCTTTTTAACATCGTGTTTTTAAATTTAATTATAATAAATGTATGTAGCCATTAAATTAGTTTTCAAAGAATATTCAGTGTCTTGGAATATTTACCCTCTAAATTTAGTGAAAAAAGTCAGAAAACAAAACTATCTATTAGTATCACAATTTGTAAAATACTCTATTGTATAATCCATTTAAAAATTGATACTTAGGAAACTATTATTTGTGCATTTTTCTAATTCTGTTTTCAAATTTTTCTAAACTAATCGTGTTATAATATATTTTTCTTAATTATGAAAATTATAAGAACTGAAAATGTGGTAGCAACTTTTTGTTCTTCAATTTTATAAAAGAGTTTTTTTAAAGTATGTTAATTGGAAGAAGAAACTAGAATAAACGATTAACATTTCTTCCTACATTAAAAATTCTATTGTACTGTATATAACTTAATTAGGTAAGTATTGGCAAAACATTAAAAATGTATTTATTCTTTATAGAATTATAATTTTACTCAAGTGTTTTGAAACACAGTTTACTTAAATTATCCTGCCTTTGAAATATTTATTAAATGTTGAGCAAAGGAGTACATAGATGCTGCTTGTAAATAAAATACAAAACTTGCATTCCTCAATAAGGGAGCAGAGTCTCATTTTAATGCCAGGATTGCTATTCTTCAGTTTATTATTTACAAAACAGAATATTGAAAAGGGATTACAGGAAAATATTTACCACTACCAATAACAGGAAACACAGAAATAGGAGTCTACAATCTAACCTTTATGCTTATATGTTTAATCTAAAAAGCAAAGAAGAAATGCTTTTTAAGAGTGTGTAAGTATGTTTTATCAAGTTAAATATTCCACATTTCAAAATATTCAACTAGGACTAAGATCAGGTTCCTCTTTTTTATTAGCTATAAAAGAAATATAAACTTGAGAAAGGCTAGGTAGAAGAAAAGCACAGCAATTAAAATACTAATTTTAATTTAATTAAAATATTAAAATATGCTCATAATATTCATGATAAATTTCCTATGGTATATCCTTTAAAAGCAATCTAATTAAGATCAGATTTTCTAAAGCCTAATATTAGCCTCCACAGTACACATTAACTTCTTAATTTTACTCTATATGTTCGAAGTCTTACAACATGTACACAGAAATTAATGAAAACAAATGCCCTTAGCTCATAGCCTAGAAGCCCTTGTAGGGTCAGGACCACATGTTAGAAGCTTTGTTTCCCACTCTGACCTCACATACCAATGGAAGAGGCCTCAATTCGTGAATTCTATCGATGCTGATTGATAGACTTGAGCATTGTTTGGTGCATATTATCATTGACAAGCTACAAACAATGCACTTTAAGTAAAACTCAAGTTAATATAGCACACATTTTCATAGAGTGCTCTGGCAGTGAGGGATTTGGGTTAATTGTTTTTCCTGATTAGCTCAGGATGAATAAAAAGTTCTTTACTTTTCTGCCTGTGTAATTTAAATTTATCTTTAAAATGCTTTAGCTCATCTCTCTACTTTTAACATCTTAGAGGGTTGCATAATGGACTATATTTGCAATGTTATGAATCTTACAGTACATAATTTTAAGCAACACTTCTGACTGTACTAATGTGAAATGTGGAGGCTGAAGATATCAAAGATGAGAATGAATGCACGTGCAGTTTAGTCCATACTGGATATGTGTTTGTTTTTCTCTTCGCATTAATAAATGTTAACATGTGAACTTGTTCTGTCATCGTTTGCCAACAGATTTTCTCTAAAGCAGGGTCTGCTCTTTTCCAAGGCACTCCTAGCTCTACGCCCCGCCCACAAGAAAAAATAAAACCCACTTAATGAGTACTTAAGAGAAAAGTCGTGTCCTTCGTGGTGTTTCACTGCTCTTGGCTTCCAGAATGAACTCTTCTGAGCCAAGGTGCTGATAGAAATTTTAAGTCAGAACACTTAACCAAGGCAGTGTTATCAGTGGGTTTGCTGTCTTTATACCTTAAACCGATACAATTTCCATTCTTTGCTAAAGAAACAGCATCAGTCTAAGATTTCATTTCTAAGTCACTGGAGCTCTCGGGAAGGTCACGTCTTTATGCATGTCACCACTGGATACTCTTGCACTGTTGTTCTAACACCTAGTGAGCTGCACAGTTTCTCCCCCAACATTCCACATGTGCAAGGAAGTATATTTTTCTTAGTTCATAAGTGCTTGGCAGAACTCTCATTCCCAGGGTGTTTGGGCTATGTTGTTCTGAATTTTCATCACCAATCAGATTACTTACTTTCAGACCATAAAAAGTCACAAAAAAAGAATTTGGGAAACTTATATGTAACAGGGCCCTCAGGAGGGAAGGCAGGATGGGAGGTGAAGAAAGGAGAGGCCAGCTGCATTGCCACCAACCAGCAGGTAGAGAGTTCTGATTCTAGCACAATGCTAATTATACAACGAGTGGCAATACATATATTTCAATTTAATCATGCTGAATGGTAAAATTAAAGGTTAAATAAGTATCTGGTTTATAAAAAGTATAAACTGTGTCTATCAGTACCTGTGTTATCAGAGAATTGTTTAAAATACATACGATCCACATCTTTGATCAACAAATCCGATCAAATTTCCTTTCCGTCCAACCTGTTGTTTGTTAATTATTTCATTTTACAAATCTGAATCACTCTGGTGATTTTTTTTTTCTTACAGAAAAGTTGTGATGGCCTTCCTCTACTCATTTTTTTTCACCCTTTTCCTGATCAATTCTTTGGCACACATTTATTAACAATGTCAAATTTGGAAGTTATGCGAATGGAAAAGGCATTGTACTTGCGCTAGAGAAGTCACTGGTCTTGTGGGGGAGAACAACTTTTTCAATAAGGAGCTATTGTGGCCACAGAGTGCATTCTCTGGCAGTGACATGCAAAAGTTATTGTTGTAACCCAAACCAGAACCAAAGAATCGATCGTTTCTGTAGAGGGTCAGTCAGGCTGGGGCACAGTGGGGAAGAAACAGGTGGGAGGTTGGCAAGAGCAGGCATCTAAAAGTGATGGCAAATGGTGGCATTATATGAACATTACACATTCCAATAACAACATCCCATAATCCACCTACAGTATATATCCCATTTTTTAAAGGTGAGAAATGAGAAATATGTTTCCTTTTATGATAAAACTTATTTCTTACCCACTGGTTTTTATTTTACCCATTATAATGGCTTTCGACAACTTCATTTGCAATGCCTTTGCCAACTGTTTGAAAAGTGTCAGAATTACAAATCCAGCTATAGGTGACTTAACAAGATAATTTTTCTTATAGATATATAACACTTGATATTTACTGTTATTTTTAAAAAATATATATTTTATTAATTTTTTTACAGAAAGGAAGGGAGAGGGGCAGAGAGTCAGAAACATCAATGAGTGAGAAGCATCAAGCAGCTGCCTCTTGCACACCCACCACTGGGGATGTGCCCGCAACCAAGGTACATTACCCTGACAGGAATCAAACCTGGGACCCTTCAGTTCCCCAGGCCGACACTCTATCCATTGAGCCAAATCAGCTAGGGCTTTACTGTTATTTTTAAGAGCTAACCATGATTGTAATAACAATTCAACCTCAGTAAAGTGATTTTGCAGCTTTACTATGTCCAAAAAGGGTCCATCTATTTGAGATTTCTTGTTCATGAGTAATTCAATTATTATTGTTCTGTTTTCCATCAGAAGACATGGGCCTTTAATGATATTAAATTAAGCATGGTAAATCATATTTTTATTTAATGAGAAAACATCCCAAACTAGGTATTATATATATATATATGTATATATATAATCTTCTACTCTTTCTTCAATGCCAATTGAATTAATTAAAATACATATTGGTGTGTTTCTCTGAGACTTTTCCCAGTCTACCAATAATATTTATTGCTTTGTCATCTTCTGAGCTGCTCTATACACTTATTTTATGTTTCTATGATGACAGAAAGTTTAATAATTAAATGCATAGATTATTGAAACATACTACCTGGTTTTGAATCCTGGTTCTGCCACTTAGCACTTGTATTATATTGGGCAAGTTTCATTACCACTCTGTGCCTCAATTTTCTCATCTATAAAATGGGAATAATAGCAGTACCTAACTAATAAGGTGCTGAGGAATAGATGAATACATATTTTAAAGGAGGTATAAAATTGTTTGATATATAGCAAATATTGTGTAAGTATACACTATTTTCTATCTACCTATTGATCTATCTTTTAAGTATAATTGTTTGCTCAAGTGCGTATCTCCCTCAACACAGTATTCTTTTAAAAAATATATATTTTATTGATATTTCACAGAGAGGAAGGGAGAGAGATAGAGATCTAGAAACGACGATGAGAGAGAAACATCGACCAGCTGCCTCTTGCACACCCCCTACTGGGAATGTGTCCGCAACCAATGTACATGCCATTGACCGGAATCGAACCCGGACCTTTCAGTCCGCAGACCGACGCTCTACCACTGAGCCAAACCGGTTTCGGCAACACAGTATTCTTTATTTCATACTGAAAACATGTAATTTGTCCTTGCGTACCAGATCTTTCAAATGCTTTTTAAAATTGCTTAACTATGAGAGGAGTTTAATAAACATTGATTGATATAATGTTGGAATGAAAGACTCCAAGAAGCGAATGAATGAACTTCAGGAATTCCACAATTTGAAATTATTTATATGGAGTTATTTATGAGACAAGTATTCATATCACTTATCAAATTCTTAATAAAATTGTGTAATAAAAATTAGTAAAAAAAAAAAAAAAAAGAGTCTTCTAACGTCTACAACAATTAAAAAATTTCCAGGCCCATTTGGAATGTGTAATTGGAAGTTTATATGTGAACTTACCAGAAAACCCAAAGTACTGTAGTATTGCCATTATTTGCTTTTTGTTTATCTTAATTTATCAATCAGACACTTTTGAAATTTGAATGTATACACCCACATGCATATATGGGAAAACTAAAAGTGGTGGTAGTACTGGTGAATAAAATATTTGGTTCCTGCCGAAACCGGTTTGATTCAGTGGATAGAGCATCAGCCTATGGACTGAAGTGTCCCGGGTTCGATTTCGGTCAAGGGCACGTACCTTGGTTGCAGGCACATCCCCAGCTGATGGATTATTCTCTCTCATCAATGTTTCTAACTCTCTGTCTCTCTCTCTTCCTCTCTGTAAAAAAAAAATCAATAATATATATTAATTTAAAAAATGAATACTTGGTTCCTATTCTTGAGAGACTAATGATACTAGTATTTTTGTGGAAGTGTAAGGAATAAAATGCACTCTTTGGTTGAAGGAATAAACCAGTAAGTCATTTCTGAATACATGTATGGGTAATGGATTGTGTAAATTGAAAACTTCTATGGAAGTCTTTGGCACCAGTACTACACAGATAATGATTGATTAAAAGTAGATCAGCAGAATTGTAAGAAAATAGTTGACAGAGTGTAGTATGGTTTGCTATGCTATGCTTCAATCAAAGAGAAATTTATTAAAATAAATGTTTGCTGTCCTATGTTTCATAGACCTATTAGTCAGGATTCCAGTTTAAGATTCAGCCTGCACTGATTCTTTGTCTGTTTTAAACTATCCATGAAAAAATAGAAACAAACAATAACAAAACACACATACACACAAAGAAAAGAGAAATGCAATGTTTGGCTTAGTGCCTAAAGTGCTACCAAGTCATATCTATATGTATTCATTGTGAATGTGTTAGTTTGTTAGTTTCTGTTGTGTGTGTGTGTGTGTGTGTGTGTGTGAGAGAGAGAGAGAGAGAGAGAGAGAGAGAGAGAGAGAGAGAGAGAAATGTACTCCCTATACTCAAAATAACATTATTTATCAAAAGCAGACCTACAACAGATTTTTGTAGTGCCAAAACACCACCACTACCACCACAACCAATAAAAAACAAATAAATATAACCCTAGCCACTCAATAACTTTTCCACCCTAATTGATCAGAGAATGTTCTGCAAATACCCTGACAGTCACTATAGGCAAGGTATTCAAAGGAGAAAAATATATTGATTAAGGAAACAGGGTCTCTTGTCTTATATGATCATTAGAATCATGGGAAAACCAAAGATAAAGCTTTTCATATGTGTTTATAGTATGCCATTGTTAAGAAAAAAAAGAAAATAAATGTAGCACTTGCCTAAGTATTACGCATCATTGCAGGAGGGAAGTAAAGTTACTGTGGGGATCTATGAAGTGGGAACATAAATAGAACAGACTTGAGCCCCATTTGGTAGATGCTTATTAAAGTTAAAAATCCCAACCATTGTTAAATAAATATAATAAAAACAGTGACATACAGGATATTTTCTTCTAATCTCTCTATATAAAAGCCTAAGCAAGTCCAGCTGGTAGTTATGACATGCAATGACCACAAGGGGGCAGTGCTCAACACAGAATTTGCTGAGCTGTGATTTGGCAGCTGCGGTTCTCGATTCTTGGGTGACACACCCAGAACCAGAAAGGAGAGAGCCCAATTCTGGGCTGTGTCACCCAAGAACCACCTCTAGCAATCCAAGACCCATTTGGGGCATATTGGAGAGTTGATTTCAACCCCATCCCCATAGGCCAGTCTGAGGGACCCCACTGGTGCATGAATCTGTGTGCAGGGCCTCTAGTTATATAATATTTTGGTAAGAGCCTATATGCCAGTGTAAATTTCTTACAGCATTTCATAAGGCAGCACACAGCTAGACCAGATTACAAAAGCTGTATGTATATGTAATATAATCATTATGACTTTTGATACAACAGGCTTACCAAAGTGGTCTAGAGAAATAAAAAAGGTCAAGGTATAAATATACAATTACCTTAAGTTAATAAATAACTATGTAATTTATAAAATTCTCTTTTTTAGTTTTGATATTAAAGAAAAACATGGGCTAAATTTATTTTGGAAATTGACATCTTTGCATAAGTCATATTTGTTTAAGGTTTGTGTTATTCCTTGGGGCTCATAGGTTTACTTTTTTGATGCACACATATAACATAGTTCTTTTGCACAAAATAAGAACTGCTTTTTAAGGCCCACTTCCTGTTTGCCCATTACTGCCCCCAGAATGAAAGTGCTAATATTATATTATGACAACACAATCTGGTGGAAATAAGCATGACCTTTAGAAAATGACTGTTATGGATTCTAATCCAGGATTTACTCTTACAAGCACAGAAATATTGGGCAAATTACATAAGCTCCCTGGCATTCAATTTCTGGTACATAACAGAATAAAATGTAATTGTAATAATAATAATAATAAGAAGAAGAAGAAGAAGAAGAAAAAGAAGAAGAAGAAGGAGGAGGAGGAGGAGGAGGAAGAAGAGGAGGAGGAGGAAGAGGAGGAAGAGGAGGAAGAAGAGGAGGAGGAGAAGAAACCACCACCATTGCCATTGCTGCCTACTTTCTCTGAAAGACTGTATTACATAAAATAGTCTTTACAAAGTATAGGGTAGAGTATTTTCCCCCTAATGTAATTTCAAGATGTTATAATCATTTTTTTTTTACTGGTAATGTATACCATATATATAAAAGTCCAGTGACTAGAATGGCAAAACAACCAGAATGACCAGAATGACTGGTGGCTGTGACATGTACTGCAGAAGCATTGGGACCATCCTGATCAGGGCCCCAATCACCCTCTCCCCCACCCCCTGGCTGGCCTGGTTCCCAATCGGCCACCCCACCCCAAATGGGGGTGGGGCTTGCTGGCCAACCACCTGCGGACCTTCCCCCCCACCAGCCCAGCCTAATGGGTCCCCATTGGGGAGGGCCACCGGGCCCCACCCATGCACGAATTTGTGCACCAGGCCTCTAGTAAATTAATAACATGAATAAAGTGTGTGTTATATCTATGGAACAAATACCTGCATTACTCACTGAAAATTCAACCAGCAATTATGTTGAAAATTTTGCAGGTCATTGATTAAAGTTGACCATAATGAAGTCTGTTTAAAATCAATAGCTTTATATTACATGATTACCTTCTCAACATGACTATTTTTATTAAATTTAAGGATTTGAAAATATGCATGTAATTAAAATATATTAAAATCTACCTTTGAGCTCAAAGGTTTGTCTGATTTGGTTCTCCTAAGAAAACGCAGGAAATAAATTTTACACAATTTGACATTTTAAGGAAATTGGCATAATATTTATGATATTTACAATCTTTCCCTGATGTGGTCTATAGTTCACAGAACCACTGTTTAGAATAAAAAAGAGATAAAATATGACCAATGAATACTATTTGAAGAGCATAAGTATCACTGAATTAGATTATGGAAATGAGCTGAACAATATACTATAAACATAGTGATAAGATACTTTGGAACATAGTATGTAAATGTGAAAATTTCATTTGATTTAGAACTGAATTCTGCCATTTTTATAATTTACTACCATTGGTGTTCATTTTGCCTGAATGTCTGTGCAATATTTTTTACTGCTTTTTGGGGGCTCTCTAGTGGCATGTTAGGAAGTCTAGATGTGTCACTATTCATTTATACAATACAGTAGTAATCCAATATTTAGCTATTTTTATTTTCACTGTTGATTATACATTTAGCTCAATCAATTGTTAATCATAATCCATTAACTACTGTCATGAGATAGCAGTTAATGGAATTTGGAGAACCTATGTGGGTGAAATTGAACTGAATAGACAGCTATTTCAAAACTTTATTTTTCTAATTTAAATTAGGTGCGGGGTCCTGAATTCTACAAAAAGTGCTGACTCCCTTCTTTTCTCCTGCACCTCAGCCCAAGTGGTTCCAGTTCTCTTTACTAAACCCTTTAAATGACTTATATTTTCTGATTATTCATTCAGTTTCTGCATCAGTTTAATTTCTCAATCTCTTTCATCAATAATAATATTTTACCACCCAAAATTTATTGATGAATCTACACCTATAGTCTCTTCATCTGTCCTAGAATTCTCTTTCCAAAGTGAATCAGATAATGCTTTTCTACTTAAAATTACTCACAGTGAACCATAGAAAAATCCAATTTTTTTAGTAAAACAAGACTTAGTTTTTATTTCATTTACTGCCACTCTTCCTTTTGAAGCTTACCTTTCAATAGTATCATGGAATATGGTCTCTGAAGACTTCCTTCACCTCATCTCCCGGTGAAATGTATGTTTCTTGATACTCTGCTAGAATGTCATTTACCCTAGGAGGTCTCCTCAGACACTTTGCATACCCCTTTGCTTCCATCATACACTAAGTATAATTCTTTTTAATTTTACAGTATTTATCAGTATTTACAGTATTAATGATAAGTTACATTTCACTGTAACTTATTTGTTATACTTTATTCACCTTATTAAATTTCATGCTTTTCAAAGGTTTTCTTACTGAAGGTATACCTGGCTATTAAATGTAACTTTATTACTTGCATGAAGAAGTATAAAATTTATAATGATATATGTAATTTATATCAGTTATAAACTAATAAGTTTCTTATCAGTTAAATGCCTTAAAAGGTCTAAATATATTTATCTTGAAATAAGTTGAGTTTCCCCTTTTTTATTCACCTTTCAAGAAACTCCCCTTTTTTGGCCTCTGGTACATCAGTTATAATGTCTATAGTCCTTTCAAATTACAAAATTAGCATCTAATTATTTATTTAGTTAAATCCTATAATATGGCTGTAAATAAGGTGGCTGACAAATTGTAGTACAGTGAATCCAAACCTATTTTTAGACTATCTAAATTAATGCTGGTTATGACAAACATATAGTGGCTTACTTTATAAACCCTACTAACAATAAAGCATGAATTATAGATATTAAGGCATATTAAAAAGCAACAACAAAAATACAAGAAAAGAGAAGTAAAATGGAGGTTGCCAAAAGAAATATTATAAAGAAAGACACAGAGCAAATGGAAAGTCTTAAAAGATAAATTAATGTATGCCCAAAGGCAATGAATGTCATTTAGTAATAAATATATGAGAAATAAAAATGGAGCCAATTAGTATGAACATGAAAACGCAAAAACAATCAGGAATAAGGAAGAGCAATATGCCAGATGAGTTGCCTGAGACTCAAAACAGGATAAGAAAAATTATAAAATGAAGTGAAGGGGGTACAAAAATGATAAGAAAGGAGAGGTGGCAAATGAAGGAAAAATTGTGACCATGATAAAGATAAAATGACATTTTGCAACTGTAGGAAGTGCAAGAGGTAAGAATCTTGAAGAGATGGAAGAAATAATTAATTGACTGCAAAGGTAGAGGAGCTGATAAAACAAAATAATATTTTTCCTGGTTTAGTCTCGAAGAGGCTAACATCGCAAACATAGGCATGAATTACCCGGGAAATAAAAAAGAAATTAAGGGAATTAAGACTGCTGTGAAATGTCTAATCAATTGATGTGGGTTTTTGCTATGTCTTATTCTATTTAAAAACGAACAATAAAACTAAATAGCCGAAACCGGTTTGGCTCAGTGGAAGAGCGTCGGTCTTCGGACTGAAAGGTCCCGGGTTCGATTCCGGTCAAGGGCATGTACCTTGGTTGCGGGCACATCCCCAGTAGGGGGTGTGCAAGAGGCAGCTGGTCGATGTTTCTCTCTCATTGATGTTTCTAGGTCTCTATCTCTCTCCCTTCCTCTTTGTGAAATATCAATAATATATATTTACAAAAAAAAAAACTAAATAGCATTACTACTTCATCTTGGCTACAATAATTGTTTTCAGAGGTGATTGCAAGTGCAGCAAACCTGCCAATTAGGTGAAGAATATGAGTCTTTAAAAAGATATTCATAAGACAACCCAGTAAACACTAGGATATAAGTTTCCAAAGACAGACTCTCAGTAATACTTTATAGTTTTATTTTAGATTTCAGGAAAAATAAATAATTGTATAACTAATATTTTTCAACTAAATTTTAAAAAAATTTCTGCAATTTTGCCTTTAAATTTATTTGAATTGACTTTCCATAAATCTATTAGAAGAATCTTTGAATAATAGACTGAAATATAAGGATTTCATTTTTATAGTAATATTCAAGAATACATTAATCAAATTAACTAATAAAAAAAACTGCAGGAAAAAAACATGTTCCTGTAATGCGTAATTGTCGGTATTTAAGTAAATTAGCAACACTACAATTTTGACCTTAAGGTAAAATTGTATGAAGCTATAACAATGTGCTAATTATTATTATTGGTTTGTGATCTTCATTTTTATAACAGGTGTAATAAAAACTTAACTGAGCATAATATCACAGAAGTCAAAAGAAGATGATATTTCAGGAATAGAGAGGTCAACTAAGTCAAATACTGCTTTTTTTGCCACACGACAGCTTGGACTTTGGGAGTACCAAAGAGGATATATCCTAATTCCTGAACTTAAAATTCATATTCAAATAGGGAGAAAAGCAAACAGACAAGTTCACTCCAGTATGTAATTGTGATAGTTCAAGGTATTATGGGAGCACAGAAGAAGGACATGTCTGCCAATACTTTGAGGAGAGTCATTAGGAATGGTCTTTTGGAGGATATGTCCTCCATTGGAAATATAATAAAGAGTTCAATGACAGAAAAAATAGGAGCTCTAGCTACATAAAAGAGCATTCTAGTAAATAGAATAGCTTATAAAAGGCCAACAAAGACAAAAGGGCAAAGTTTGATAACTGTATGTTCTCAAGATAGATAGGCCTTGGATGCATCCATAGGATAAAAGTCTAAAGAGATCAGCAGAACTCATATCATGGACAACTTTGAAAGATATAGTGAAGAGTTCAAACTTTCTCCTAAAGGCTGTGGGAGTCATGGAAGAAACAGTGGCCAATTATGAAAGCAATTTGTATTTTAAAACATTGTCTGTGGCAGCCAACCACAGAAGTGTGGCTTAAAATGAGTAAGGAAGACTGGTATGAATATTGTTTAAGAAACTGTAGTAGAAATTCCAAAATTCCATCAGGAAAATAGGAGTATCTACAAAAAGAGGAAGTAGAATTTTAAAGAATCTTAACAGATGATAAATAGTAAAGATGGACACTATTAATAATTAAGATAGAGGGTAAGTTTGGTCCAATAAATGGAGTCCCTTAAATTGGAATTTGGTCAGAAAAAACCCTGGTAAATAATTCCTAACAGATGGTAATACAGTATCAATCATGACCATTAACATCAAGATCTCTGCTTTATGCTTCATCCAAGAAATTCAACTTCTGACAAAGTAGTCATTTCCAATTCTACAATAGGTCATTTGCCATAAGAGTATTTACTATTCTCTTTGAAAAAAAATACAGAGGTCTCTCTTAATAAATAATGTTTGTGATACTGTTGATGAATATCATAATAATTATTTGGAGACTTCCTATACACATAGGAATTAGCATATGTCTCTCTGCAGCTTAATAGGTGACATATCAAAGTGCTAAGTATTCAGCTAGAGATCAGAAACCACTTCCAAAGACTTTGATAAATCTAATTCAATCTACAGTACATTTTTGTTTGCTTCTGTAACTCACTTCTGTTACTTTCTTCCGAGTGCCCATAGATATAGCTCTTTTCTCTGCAATTCTGAGACCTTAACATGGTAGATGGCCATGGCATTTCTCATGGCATTGTTCTGAGACATGAGGGACGTTACGAAACTTTGCTTAGAGGCCTTTATTGGAAATGTTTCCCATTGCTAGTGTCTCAGCTTAATTTGGCTGAAATGTGTTTCAAATTATGTATCAAAAATTTGGCAATGAAAAATTTAAATTATAAAACATTAGGAACCCATGTAAGTGTTCATCCTGGCTTCAAGTATTGCCTGAGCCACTTATTTGGTAATTAATTTTGTACTTTCCAGAGACATCATCTGCATTGTGCTGCTTATTGGTACTTAATTCTTTGTTAGTATTTACCTCTTCAATTTGTCTCTCCAGGTTCACATAGTCACAATGTTATGTAGGTGACTGAATTGCTAGAAATCATTCAGCAAATGCTATAATTGTATGGATGAGGAAACTCAGGCTCAGAAATGTAAAGCCTTTTTATATTTCTGTAGTCTGTAAGAGGAAGACCTGAAATAAAATTCAGGCCTCCTGTTTTCTTTTAAATTATCTTTATTGTGGAAAATATTACAGATGTCCCTCTTTTCCCCCCATCCATCCCATCCACCCCATCCACCTCCTCCATATCCCAGGCTGTCACCACATCATTGTAAGTGTCCATGAATTATTCATATCTCTCTATATAAAAGGCTAAATGTACATTCGTCTGACCAGTAGCTATCATATGCATTGACCACCAGGAGCTCAACGCAGGAGCTATCATGACACGCACTGGCATTCCTATATAATAAAAGAGTAATATGCAAATTGACTGCCACTCCAACATACAAGATGGCTGCCCCATGTGGTCAAATATGGCTGCCCCCATGAGGACACAAGATAGCTGCTACAAGATGGCCAGCAGGGGAGGGCAGTTGGGAGGAACCAAGCCTGCAAGGGAGGGCAGTTGTGGGTGATCAGGCCAGCAGGGAAGGACAGTTGGGAGGAATAGGCCTGTAAGAAAGAGCAGTTTGGGGTGACCAGGCATGTGGGGGAGGGAAGTTGGGGGGGAAGACCAGACCAGCAGGGGAGAACAGTTAGGGGCAATGAGGCTGGCAGGGGAGGGCTGTTAGGGGTGACTGGGTCGGCAGGGGAGGGTGGTTGTGGGTGGGCAGGTCTGCAGGAGAGGGCAGTTAGGGGTGACCAGGACTGCAGGGGAGGGCAGTTACGGGCAATCAGGATGTCAGGGGAGTGGTTAGGGATTGATCAGGTTGGCAGGCAGAAGCGGTTAGGGGCAATCAAGAAGGCAGGCAGGTGAGCATTTGGGAGCCAGCAGTCCTGGATTGTGAGAGGGATGTCCAACTGCCTGTTTAGGCCCTATACAACTGGGATCAGGCCTAAACAGGCAATTGGATATCCCTCGTGGGGTCCCAGATTGGAGAGAGTGCTGGATGGGCTTAGGGACACACACCCCTCTTGCATGAATTTTGTGCGCTGGGCCTCTAGTTTAAAAATAAAGGGCACCACGAACCTGGCATTGACAAACCAACACTTGGCTTCACCCAAGTGGGATACAGGCCCCTGCACCACCCTGGAGCTACACCCCACCAAATTGCAGCAACACTGCTAAGGCCCAATGGTGCAAATGCAGGCCACAGCCCAGGCCAATCCAGCCCAGAAACAGTCACTGTGGTAGCAAAGTAAACATAGAAACCCCTGGCTTCCTCTCCCTAGCGACTAGCCTCCTTAGAGTTTCTTCAGCCCAGGAACTTGACTTGCCTTATAGCCAAGTGCAAATATTTTATAATTTAACCAAATGTGTGAAGCATTTTCATATGCCTTATCTTATATGATCCTTACAGAAGTCCTGAAGAAAGTAGATAGGACACTCAGTAGGATCCTATTTTCTTTTCATTAGCTAGAAAATGGAGATTTAGAAAGTTTAGAAACTTGACCCAACTGAAAAAAAGTAACACATGGTGGAACTTGATAATGACTTCAGGTTTTCTCACAGAATACAGTCAAACACTGCTACAGTTAAATATTTTACCCTTTGTTCTCCCTGTGTGATCTATAGTAATAATCTGTTTCATGTTGATATTTCTATTTTTTGTTGCTGAAAATTACCTGAAAGAGAAGGTGGGGTGCTTTACTGGGCTGGAAAAAGTTTAGTTAATTCAGAAAGCAGGTTTAATTAAGCAAGTTTATCCTATATAATAAAAGGGTAATATGTAAATTGTCCCTAATGGAAAAATGACTTGAATGACCACTCCACTAGTCACTATAAGGTGCGCTAACCAACTCTTGGTTCCTTTTCCTGGCCGCAAGTTCCCTTCCCAATGGCAAATGGGGAACTGGGGGTGGGTGGGTGGAGTTGGACACAGGTGGCACCAGGACAAGGCCCTTGCCCCACCAGTCACCCTACACACAGAAGGCAACCCATGGCAGAGGCCAGATGAATGAGCAGGCAGAATGGCCAACCTCTTGGTTCCTCCCCCAGCCGGCAGGCTCTGATCCCCCAAAGGCCAACTGGGGTGAGTAGCAGCGGGGGGCAGGGCTGGCTGGGGGCAGCAGGGGAAGATGGCCCTGATTGCAGTCTAGGCCTAGCTACTGTACCTGCGCATGAACCGGGTACAGTTCATGCGCAGGTACAGTGGACCGGGCCTCTAGGATAGATATAAAAGGTTAAGTTGACTTGCACATGAACAATACATATAAAGCCCTCGCTGGTGCCATCTGCATGTGTAAGTTTCAATCTGTCATTGTTGATGGTGAATTCAGTTGACACTTCTATTATGGAGAAAGGGTGAATAGCGATATTAAAATATTTCTTCCAATTAATTTCTGTTCAATGTGCACAGATTTGTGCACAGGAACACTAGAATTCATATAAATTCTTTGGTTAATCTCTCCTCACCACCACTCCCACTTCTCTCTGAGATTCTTCAGTCTATTCCAGCCATGGGCAAACTACGGCCCACGGGCCGGATCTGGCCCCTTCGGCTGTTCTATCCGGCCTGCGGAGCCAAAAGAGCGGAGGGTTCTCTTGCTCTCCCCTCTGCTCCTTCACAAGCAGCCCAAGATGAGAGTGCCAGCATGCTCGGGTTGCTTTTGTTCCAGCCCTCCGGTCCAGTTTAAGAACCATTGTGGCCCTCGAGTCAAAAAGTTTGCCCACCCCTGGTCTATTCCATGTTTCTATGTCTGAATCTATTTTAATTGTTGTTGTTGTTAATTTTCACTGAGGATATTTTCTTTTTAATTTTTTTTATTGATTTCAGAGAGAGGAAGGGAGAGGGATAGAGAAATAGAAACATCAGTTATGAGAGATAATCATTGATATGCTGCCTCCTGCATGCTCCTTACTGGGAATCAAGCCAATAACCCAAACATATGCCCTAACTAGGAATCGAACTGTGACCTCCATG
This sequence comes from Vespertilio murinus, assembly GCA_963924515.1. NCBI lineage: Eukaryota > Metazoa > Chordata > Mammalia > Chiroptera > Vespertilionidae > Vespertilio > Vespertilio murinus. Next base: position 22,584,038 of record OZ004711.1, on the reverse strand, counting down.
GTTCAACCACTGAGCAATGCCAGCCAGGTGAGGATATTTTCCCATTGATTTTTAGAGAGAGAGTGGAAGAGAAGGGAGAGAGAAAGAGAGAGAGAGAGAGAGAGAGAGAGAGAGAGAGAGAGAGAGACATCTATGTGAGAGAGACACATTAATTGGTTGCCTTCCGCACATGGCATGACCAGGGCCAAGGATTGAGCCTGCAACAGAGATGCTTGCATTTATCAAACCCGGCACCCTTAGGTCCACAGGTTAACACTCAATCCACAAGAGCCAAACTGGATCCACTTTTAAATCAGTTTATTCTACTCATTAGATTCCACATATAAGTGGGATCATGTGATACGTGTCTTTCTCTGACTGGCTTATTTTACTTAGCATAGTACTCTCCAGGTTCCTCCACACTATCTCAAAGAGTAAGAAACCATGTCTTTGTTTAAAACTCTTAAAGAGAGGCTGTCATATACTTCTTTGTATTGTCTTTAGTGCTTAGTAAATTATCTTACGTCCTTTGTTGATTTTTAAATTGTTAATGCCCACAATGTTCTAGATTATCCATTTGATATGATCAGAACTATAATTTTATAGGAAAGTTGAATTGTTAAAAGTAACCTTTAAAGTTTTGTTCCTTTTGGTTCTCATCTGAAAACCAAAGTCACATTAAATCAATCTCTTTCAGGCCTTTCTAAAGGCCTAGGAAGTTTTTCCTCCCTCAAAATAAATATAAATATCATAAGATTTGTCTTCATTCTAGATTTGGATGATAAACTATTTTATCATGCCATTTCATAGTATAAAACTTTTCTATTAAAATTATAAAAGTGCATTGTCAATGTCAATATATTTTTGAGTTTACTTTTTGAATGTAGACTAAGATAAAATAAAAGTTTAAATGATAGGTATATTATTATATAGATAAAACTACATGTATTATTTATAAAATACAGTATTGAATATTTTTGCTCCTACATTTCTTTTAATAAATATTGACCTAAATATATTGCATATAAAGGCACATTTCTTGAGGTGTGACAGCGTAAGATGCTTCTATATTTTTCTTTATGCCTTTATAATAATTTTTAAGAAAACAGCATTCTATGAAAGGAGATATTAAAAGATGGAAGTAACTAGAAAAAATGAATTTTAAAGGAACTTTATAAAGAGAAGAAATTAAGATATTTCCTAAGTATAAAGATGCTAAATATTTTCCAAATGGCAATAAAAAGGGGGAACAAAGAGAATAATGAGAGAGATGGTGATGGTCTCAAAGTGGAGAGCTCAAGTTATTCATATAGGAGTACAATGTTGGTAGCATTTTGTCAGCTTGGCAAATGTAAGCCCTGCAATGAACTAATGAAAGCTATAAGACATTTGCACAAGTCAATGAAATTCAATGCAAGTATGCATAAAAATTATTTTCAAGAAAAGAGCATTTCCTAAGAGAAGGAGAGCTATAAAAATTAGTAGAGAAAACTAAGGAATTTTGTTTACCCACTAAGTAAACTAGAATATATTTTTAAAAATATTGGTGGTACAGATTTTGTTGGTTCTTATTTCATATTATTATGTAGATACTAGACGTTTAAGTCAATCCCACCCTAGTGAAATATGTTGACATCTTATATATATTTTATTTTATATTAATTATTCCATGGTTTCAATTTACTAGATATATACCCATTCATCACCTTTTTTTTTTACATTAAACAGATGGCACTTACTATCTCTTTTATTAAAATGATTAGAATTTGGCTACCCACTCAATATTTTTATTTTGTCTTTCTGAGTTATAATGTCTATGTTGATGATGAACCCTGTTCACACATATAAAAACATACGTATACATACATATCATATTATATATAGAAATTAATTATAGCCATTTAATATTATGAAAGAATAATTTATAGAGGAACGTATGTTAATATAGAGTTAGATGTTGCATAGCTATGCATTTCCATATAGAAGGAAACTATTTCATATGTGTAGCATATTTATAGGCATATATGTAATATTTTCCTTTATAAGGTCAAGATTTGTTATGAAAATATATATATTTTTCTATAAAATAAATGTTTCCTCTTACTTTGTTATATATTTTCTTTTAATCACAAAATACAATTCATTTTAAATGTATTCTTTTGCATAATGTCATATTAAACGTGGCTTTTCATTATTGGTTTTGATGAATTTTTGAAGATTTTGTATTTAGATGGCATACACATTTTCAATCATGTCTTAATTACTTTTAAAAATGCTGCACTGGCTGAGGGACAAGACAGATAACTTGTTAAGCATTTGAAATTTCTGAGCTGTTTTCTCAGTTCTGGCAGTCACTACCCAAGTCCAGATTGTAACCTCCTTTCTGCCTCCAAAGCCTGCCTTGGCTCCGTGTCCGGTGAGGGATTATGGATTTAGCAAGGAAGGTAAGTGTGACTACAAGCATTGGCTCGCCATCTGCTCCCCAGCAGAGCCTGGGCCAACCTGCATCGCCTGCAGCAAGACCAGGGCACTGTTCTCCAGCCAGCCCCTTTCCAACCTGGCTCAAGACACACATCGCATTCAGTCAGATGATTAGGTCTAAGTAGTCCATATGTAACAGAATATTTTTCCTAAATACCAAAATGAAAACAAAATGAATGCCATTTTTTTTTCATTCTCCTTATTCGATACATCAAGTTTTACACAAATAAATACTCTCTTAAGGTTTATGCAAATGATAGAAAAATAAAACTATGCATTATTTAGCAGTTCTCCTATTTCAAGATCTAACAGACTTTATTCACAGCATGTTTTTTCCCTAGTTTATGCTGGCCTTCTTTTCTGATTCAACTTTTTAATTCATCTTTTTAAATTATTCCTTTTTAAATCATTATCTTACGTGTCTTCATAGATTTTCATGCATTAATCTATTATTAATTTTTGCTATACTCCACTTAATCTTAAATTGTTTAAAGCTCTTTTAAGAGTAAACACTTGCTTATGTTTCAAAGATAGCTTGTACTTTCACATTTTGCCTATTTTATCCAGTAACCTCATTCAAACTTGACTGTCAAATAAATTATAATTTTTATCATGGGCATCTCATGCATAGAATAATCAAGCATTGAAAAGGGAAGTTAACCTTTGTGTACAAGAATCAAGATTATTGTTTAATTCTCAAGAGCTAACAGAATTCTAGCCACCTACATTAACACACTGTATTTCTTTCTCGAATTTATCAATATGCTATTACACATTTTCTTATTTTGTTTCAGGTCAAGTGGTTTAATTTTTTCCCCATAAATAGAAAAAAACAAAACAAAAAACCCCTGCAGTTGAAAGTAGCTTTCTGCTTCCTTTAGCCCTGTTGCTGATTTGAGTACACACAGTGAACATGAACATAAGCTGAACAAACATCTCACCCTTTTTACTTAAACTGTTGTCCGCCTGACTGCTGAATGCACACAGAAAACAATCTAAACTCGCATAACCCATAATACAGTATATTAAATTACAACATTGGTCAGTAATGGAAACTTATTCCCAGATATGAATTATTTATAGCCCATTTAAGTAATCCATATTCAGGTGTGGCAATGAAAAAAAAAAGTGCAACATAAATCTTTAATGCTGACCGGTTGAGAGAGCAGAGCTGAGGATTACAGACATTTTAAAGGGGAAAAAAAAAACTAAACGAATTGATATAGCCTGTTCAGTGGCTTACTGCACCAGCGTGCTAATAAATTGACGGATGGCGTGTCAGGGGTAGGAGTTGAAATCCCAGCATTTCTAACCAAGGCGGGATCTAATAGCAGACTACCAAAACAAGGAGTTTCTGAACCTGGTTGTCACGGAAAGCAGCTTGTGCATCTTTCCATAGATGCAAGTGTTCAAAATATCACATTTCAACAGGAAAATCCATGAAGGGTTTCTCTTTTTAATTAACTCGGTAGCTGCATTAGTAATTTCAGCAAGCCACATAGCTGTGTTATAAAACAGAGAGGGTATAGTAAAGGTAAGCTTTTCTTTTCCTTTTTCTCGGAGTTGGTGCCAGTGCCTTATTTGAGGAAATAAACTTATCAAGGAAATCCCTTTAATCCTGTTTTACATTTCCATAGTATAGAGAACAGAATTCATCAACCAACCTATAGTGGGGAAAGAAGCACGGGACTTCTGGAGTATTTCACACTATTTTTTTTACATAAATTGCACAAGTTGTTAGCTACTCCAAACTCAAATATAAAAGATCTTGGGGTGGAGGGAAGCTTCGCTTTGCAGTTTCTTTTGTTTCCTGGAGCAGTACCTATGTTAATTCATCTTACAAAGATCATTGCTCAAGAACTAAATTTTGCATATATTAGAAAGCAGAATTAGCATTGCACTGTGTACAACACGGCGCGCTAACTTCTCTCCAAGCAGCCATTAAAGGTCATGTTTTGACGACTGAATGGCATGTCGGCACCTTGGTCCCCTGGAGAGGCATTCCCCAGGTACATGCAAAAGGTTATTAAATTACCTTCTGAGCAACACTATCTCTTCGGATGAAAATAATTACAGGCTTTTAGAGGCATCAGAATGCTTTCTTTCTTCCTTCCTTTCTCTCTCTCTCTTTTTAAAATAAGATGAAGATGCAGTACCTAATGACCATTTTTGTGTGTGAGTCATATAGCCTGTCAGCAGTGACAGGACAAATGAGCGTAATGGCATAGCTTAAAGGGGAAAGGTTCATTTTAAATAGTGACAAATAATATTTAAATGGCATTGTTGGAGACCCATCATGCTTGTAAAATGTAGTTTGTATCTCTTCTTCATCCTTTAATTTCATCACTGTCAAGTGGCATTAGCTGTTAACATGCAACATCAGGTGCAGATATAATTTTTAACTGTTAAATGTGCCCATAACCAAACATAATGTATCTTGATTTTTTTTGGTCGTATAGGTAACTCTTTCCATAATTAAAAAAATGTATCCAATTTTTTTTAAAATAGGGCTTTCCTCTAAAAGATGACTTTACTGGATGGATAAAATAATAGCTTTAAAATACAATCCCTTGGATGTTATCTCTTATTGTCAAGGTCAAAAAAGGAAATTAATTTTTAGGCTAAATATAATTAGCAGATTGAGAATAGCATGGGCAAGATCACCAGATGCAGCAATGTAGTCAAAAAAGTCATGGGCAAACCTACCTAATGACATATACTGTGCATACTTGGAGTGAACTGGTAAGCATAGAAGGGATTCTCTTTTAAACCAAAGATGTAACTTCAAAACATGTAATAAGGATGAAGCACATGACTGCAAAGTGAGATTTTTCTATTATTTGTCTAGTTATGGAACTTGCAGGAAATTAACCAAAAGGAAATTCCATCTTTTAAATTTTCTTTGAGATAAGACAGTGTCATAATCAAAATATGTAAAAATAAGTAACTCCTGAAACATCTCTTGCACAGAATTGCAGTTCTAATTTCAAACTTACATATAAAGCCTTCTAATTCTTAAATATTTGTACACAGGCTCATCGCATTTATTGCTACTTTATTTTCAGATCATTTAAGCCAAAACTGGAGACAGTTTAGGTACCTTTGAGTTGTTAAAAGTTATAGCCAATTTTCTGAAAAATTATACCAGCTAAAAACACAACATTAAATATTTACCCTGTTGGATGTTAAAAAACGCTTACAATGAAAAATGTTCACATATTGACTATTCAAAATGGCCTTCACTTTGAAATTGTGAAATGGAAGGGATTGCAGATGTACAAGAATAAATATAAAAACAAATGAGTTGACTTGAAGTGTTGCCGGCTTTCATAAACATGCTACTGCAATAACATGTGACATTAATATTTAATTACAAAAGCACTGCTGCAAAATCTTTGAAATTAATGTTTTGCAAAATTAACATTCAGTGCACAGAAGCAAAGTCGTTCCAGGCGCGACTGTGATTAACAATGCCATTCACTTTACATATTATATTAATATATTATTCAAGCTACGAATTAACACCTCCTAATTTAAATAAGGTGCTACATATCATGATGAGCTAAAATGCTTTTCTTAAAATGGCCCGTCTGATTTTAAGCAAGCTGTGTTTATCATTTAATATTTTGTTATTGAATACTGTTCTCCGTAAAACTCCTTCCATTCCACTTTAATTTCAAGCAGAGACCTCATTAAACTGGTGCCTTCCGTTTCTAGGATTGTGAAACCATTTGAACCATATTTTGTTTGCTAGCTCAGCCTGCAGTGCTGAAACACTACTGTGTGCACGGGTGTGTTCTCAGGCAGCCCTACTTTCATGTCAAGGTTCTGAGGGGTCCTTTCAAGCAATGTGCTTCTTCGTTTTCAATGAGACACTTGTTTGCACAAATAGCGCCCCTATCCTTATGTCACAGATTTCTACACTTCCGCTCTGACTGAGAGGTAAGCCTGGTTTTTTGGAAGGAAGAGCTGCAGTTTCAAAGCTCTGCCTCCCATACTGAACCTCAGAGCTCACCAGTTCCATATGAAAGTGTGAAGAGACTGAGAGATGAGAGGGATTTCTTGTTTTAATCTATGATTGTGAGAGAATTGTCATTTCCGGTAGGAACTCATTCATCAGGAAGTAGATCAGAGGGGCATTTATGTTTCACTAAAGCCAATACAAATAAGGCTTTTTAAAATGTATTTAAGTAAGATTACAAAGCAGGTGAAATCACATGTGGAGAGCACCATTGCAGAGCCTCACAGGCCTGCTCCACCATTACGACTATGGGACCACGTCAATGATGATTTGATTATTGATAGTCTTGAACTGGAAAACAATTATTGACATTCTAAGGAAATATTTATCAATGAGAATCAGTTGCTAAGACACCTCAAAATAAGCTTAGTGTACTCTAAAAATGGTTTCTAAGTAACAGTTATAATTCCTTAGTTTTCCAACCAACAAATATAAGGAAATGATCATTGGTATCAAGTTGAAGACTCAGAAGTGGTATTTCTGGATATCTCTTCCATGACATGTAATTCCTACTCAGGTTCTTAATTTATACAACTGGATGAGTAACAGACTTGAGATTATTTAAAAAAAAAAAAAGGAAAATATTTAGAAATGAAAAACCAGTTTTATACCGTATACTCAGTCTCAATTTAGATGCAGAGACCAGAAGGATGCATATCTATTAACCAATGGGGTATCAATACACTGTTGAATTTTCCCAGTTTGCTAAAAAGCAGAGAAAAATCATTATATATCAAATTTCTCTTAAAGGGCCAGCCTCATTTTGACATTGCATTAATGTCAATCATTTCCTGTTCTAATTTTTAAAAATACATTATCATATTTAAATTATTTTCTGATTCAATGTGATGTGTCATTCCAATAGTATTAGAAATCCTAAATTTGAAAAATCAAAGTATTTATTAATGTAAAATTTAAACATAAAAGTTTTGATGGTAGTAATGGTGTGATGGAACTTTCAAAGATTGTCCACTCTTTAAGAAAGATTCATATCCAACTGGGTAAACTATTTTAGCTATTCAATTAGAAGACTCAAAGAATGTAAAAGAAATTCGAATTTTCAAGATGAGTCAGATTGCTTCTGTATAACGTAATCTGCCTATCCCTTCATGAAAAACAATACTTAAAATGGTATTTTCCCCCAAAGTGAATGGGTTGAACAGTAAGCAGTTTTGCATTATATCATTATAAAAAAAGAAATATCATAATTATGAGTCATATTCTAGAAAATATTAGTCTAAAAATAATGTTAATCAAGGATTATTGAAATTAAACCCCCACTATTTACTTGGATGCTTTGAAGAACCATATTTTAAAGATCATCATTTCATTTCAATGACGCTAGAAGGTAGGAAAAGGAAAGACTATTAAGTAAATCCTAAAAATTATAATTTTCTAGTGGTAACTTCTTGGGAGTATTTATTTACTTATATGATGACGATACATAAAGAAAACTATTTGAATAAATGTTTCCCAAACATTAAATTTCTTTGGTAAACATGCCATCAACAATTGAAAATTACAGAACATGTTAGGATATTCTATGCCAAAGGCAAGAGGAGAGAGGGGGACAATTAAAATTCTGTAGTGTAATATGATTCAAAAACACAAAGAATTTTTGTTATGGTGTTTGAGAGGTGGGGACAAACAGGGTTATTCAGAGTAAAGCTTTGTCTTAATTATTGATAAATAATGTGAGTTTCCAACAATTATGTCCAAGGTAATAAATTTATATAAATATATTTAATAAATTTATATCTTGTGAATAAATGTATGCTATAAAAAATGAACTGATCCCAAAAATACCTAATGGTTCATATGTTGGGCTATAATATAGATAAGAATATTATAATGAGACTCTATGACACTTCCAGAAATAATACCATTCTCTGTTGTCTAAGATGGAAATATTATACTCCTAATTCCATGCCATATTATAGCAAAGTTCCAGTGTACCAGAGTAGTTCATTTTCTAAATGCCAATCAGTAATTAGTTCAATCTTATTGATATAGACAGAAGATTGAAAAATGGGGAGTCTTCTGACATTAATTCTCCCACTACAAGTCTGCTGCTTAATTGCAAGCTAAAGTAATTACAAGTGCCCAAATTTAGGCCATCATCACAGTAATCACGTACTCTCCCAAGTTAAAAAGCCTGCCTTTGCAGAGGAGATGGACCCAAGTAACCGGTGGCTCTTCCCACCTGGGGCAAAGTCTATTCATCATGGCAAATGTATTTTGTCCATTTAAGCATTTTGCATAATGAAGCAGATTTGGTTAATGTTATTATATCCAGTAGTATTGCTTTCTCCCTCACCCTTATTTCAACAAAAAATCAGCTCTGAAGTACCACTTATTGCTAGACAATTCCTTGGTGATATTAAAGCACCAGATGAAAGATGTGCCTTATTGGAAACTTGTGTCACAATCCTTCTTAGAATACTCTTCTTACGGCCATTTTAGACCAAGGCATCAATACAAACTTGGAACAAACTAGTGGTCCTTATACACGGGAATTCATATTAATGCACATACTTTTAACATTTTTCACTGGCAAAAATAGTCTCTGCATACCTTATCCATTCTTAAACTGTTAACCTTAAATGACTATGGCATGTCTACTGACCTGAAGTCTCCAAATTTCCTCTCACAGAGATCCCAGTGACCTTCTGAAGACAAGATAAGCCACATACCTTCAGACAGGCTTTGCATAGATACCATCATATAATTGATATTTTTATAAAGCCCAGTAAGATATAAAAAGAGAATAGAGACAGATTACTAAATGTTTAATACTTCCTCTTTTCTCCTTGAGGGCCATCTAATAGCAAAATAAATAATTTCATAAATTAGAAAAAGGAATATAATAAGATATTGAACTAGTTAGCATCTCCTCAGTGATTCTAACTTGTCTTTGATATATAACTAGTTATGACAATTTTTATAATTTATTGATTTTATTAAATTTATTGACTTTAGAAGGAAAAAAGAGAGAGATTGATTTGTTGTTCCATATATTTATGCATTCATTATTTAGTTTTTATATGTGTCCTGACTAGGGATTGAACTTTGGTGTATTGGTACAATTTTCTAACCAACTGAGCTACCTGGCCAGGACTAGTTATGACCCATTTTTTAATATACTGGCTTAAATTTTAAAAGGCGAACATTCTCCTTCAATTTATTAATATCTAAACTTCTACATGAAATGTCTTAAATATTGTAGATTTTGAAACTCAGGCCAGTGATAAAAGTTCCTGGTTGTTCTCATGATAATACATATAGGAGACACAAAATGCTATATCAGTAAAACAAAATTATGTTTCATAAAGACATGCTGCGAGAGTGACTTTAAGTAAGTTTCACATAAGGGGGGATATATTGACAACAAACAAATCAATATTATTTGTGTTGATAAAATATATTTTTACCTCCTTGACATTTGCGGGCATGAAAGTTAATAACATAATAACAAAAAAGTAACAAAACTAATGACAAGATTATTATTGCTATAAATACAAGGGGGATACTCTTTAAGTATTTACTGTATTTGCTCAAAAAGACCTATTATATTTTAATATAGCAATACAAACTGCAACTACGTTTCAACTGAAATTAGACTGATATACAGGGTGATCATGTCATCAGACAAATACCAATGATATTTATTATGCATCAAGATATTTGCATAAAAGTCTATTTCTTTCGGTAAACAGAAACATTGGGAGATGGGGGAAGGATTCACCAATGGGCCTCAGCAGAGAACTTTTCACAAAATGGCTATGACCCGATTTCAACATGAGAAACTGAAACATTTTGCAAGATTACATCTAGATGACCGCATCATTTACCAGCTTGATGAATGAAGGGAAAGATATATACCATGTACATATATATTCATCCTAAGGAACTGGTCAGAATTAATGCTACTGAAAAGAAGGCGGGAATGAAGACGTATTGGAGATAGTGGTAAACTTCCCTGCCTCTTAAATAGACTTTGATGAATTGATCTTATTTCAACAATAGTTGATGCTTTCAGCAATTCCCTTTATCCTCTCATTCAAATCAATCTAAATTTCTGTGGTGTTCAGAATGAACATTTTTATTGGCTGGCTTTCCTAAGTGTTGACTGGATAAACAAATAAAAAGGCAATCCTCAAGTTTCTCCTAAACAGCTTCTGACCACATCAAGCAAATCAAAGTACGATGCTGGAGCGGAAGCTTCCCACTCCCTGCTTTGGGTTTCCCCCCTAATAAAAAGACATCCTGGACACTCTAGAAAGTCTAAATAACTCAACAGGTCCTCACATTAAGAGCTATTCTGTCCCTACTACTGTTTAAATTTCTCTTAAAGACAAAGTTATTATTTTTAATATACATATATTTTTATTTCAGAGAGGAAGGGAGAAGAAGAGATAGATAGAAACATCAATGATGAGAGAGAATCACTGATTGGCTGCATCCTGCACACCCCACACTGGGGATAGAGCCCGTTACCCAGGCATGTGCCCTGACTGGGAATCCAACCATGACCTCCTTGGTTCTTAGGTCAAGGCTCATCTACTGAGCCATGCTGGCTGGGTAGTTTTTATTATTACTATTATTAGAAGTAGTAGTGATATTTGTTAATCTTCACCAGAGGATATTTTTCCATTGATTTTTAGAGAAAATGGAAGGGAGTGGGAGAGAGGGAGAGGAACATTGATGTGAGAGAGACACAGCTATTGGTTGCCTCCCACCCAAACTTCCACCAGAGTCCAGGATCCAGCCTGCAACAGAGGTACGAGGTATAAGCCCTTGACCAGAATTGAACCAAGAAACCTTCTGTCTGTGGGTCGACTCTCTCTAATCACTGAGACAAACCCGGTAGGACTAAAGACAAAGTTCTTTATAGTTTATTATCTGAGGCTACATTTTTTAAGGAGAGGTATCTTCTAAGTGCTCCAATTTAAGTAGAAATTACAGATTTTTAAAAATATCCATGTAAACATCACAGTCAGGAAGTAATTTATAGGAGACAGAATATCCTCTGATTTAATTTACTTTTCCCATTTGCTTATGTGGAAGATGATAGTAAATCTCCATATAAAAAGAAACAGAAGTGTCTAGCATCTTCCAGAAGATCAGAATTAAAATGACAGATAGTAGAAGCATAGGAAAAACCGTCACTGTTGAGCTTCCATTATGATTATTTAAAATCACAGCTAATTCTTATTATCCTTACGTATAAGATAAAAGGAAAGAAGTCACATATGTAAAGACATACTTCTAGCCCTCTCACACACTCTTCACACCTACAGACCCTGAAGCAAACACACAAGGACATCTTTACCACTTTTGACAGTATGAAAAAATTCATAAGCATTGAGATGAACATGACATTCAAAAATCACTCTAACCTCTAATGATGGTCATAATGAAAAACCAGTGTAGCAGTGTTTGTTTCTTTCTTCATTAAAAATTAGAATTAACAGTTTTTCTGATCTGAAAATAGGGAAGTACAATTTTTCAGCATTGAAAATTCCCGAGTTAAAATGTCATAAGAAATTACAAAGGCACTTTCAAAAACTAATGTGGCTATAACAGTATTTCAGAGAAATAGTGCACATTTGATGACTGTCAGAATTTACATAATTTACTCTGCATGAATTAACTATGAGGTATAAAATTCAACGTTGGCTTAAACAAACACAGACAGTAATTGTCCTGTGGCATTTTTAGGCATCGCAACCATGACATCAAGATAATGCCTAAATCACCAACACAAATATAAAAAATGACTATGACATATGACTTTAGTGTCCCAATATGTTGTATGGGAAAGAAATGGGTCAGAGAAAGAGCTGGGGAAAAATGGGTCTACTCTATATCCAACAGTTTGTTTAGAACTTTCTCCTTGAACAGAATACTTGTCAATTTGGTGTGCCTGCTCAAAAGTCTAATGTATCAGGATCACAGATTGGGCTCACACACACAGAAGAAGCCCCATAGATATCAGAGTCATCAGACTCAGAAATTATTAACTGTTAGGAAAATTAAGTCCTAATATTTAACATCTGTCCTATGAATTCTTTCCATTTATCTTCTGATCAAATTTTCAAATGAATAGTGACCAAAAAAAAGAAGAAAAAAACAAGTCAAAGGACTTGGTGGGGGTATCTTTGTTTCTCTCCCAAAGCCTAAAAGTTATACCCAACTGCAGCACAAAGAGTAAAGAGGTTGTTATTCATATTAACTACATTTACATTCCTAACATAACATCCAGAGAGCTAATAGTGGGGTTATTAACATAACAAACGTAAATGTTCTATATAAATAATACTGTTTCAGGCCAGCAACCGCTCATCTGACAGCATTTAGGCACAGGCTCAACATCTGTTTATGAACACTTTGCCTAATGATATCATCAGATATCATTAAGTGCGGCAGAATACAGCATAGAGGCAGGTGCAGCTGCCTTCACAACCCATCACAGAGAAAGAAAAGAGCTGCATTCCCCATCCGAAAACCCATCATTAGGACAATTTTCTTCGACAAACCAGCCCTGTGATTTCAATCTGTATATCACCTGTAATTGTAGTTTTTAGCAAGAAGCTGATTCTATACATTTAGCGACGAATCACGTTGATGGCCTGAATACTGGAAACACATTTGTGGTACCAGCTGCGGCAGCTTTTTTTAGAGCCTGTGTTAACAAAATACTGCTAACAAGGCAATGCTGGGAGTGCAGCTTTGTTTCTCTTTCTTGTTCCTAGTGTTTAGATGTGCATAATTATGGAAATTAGCAATTGATTGCTTCTCAATAATAATTGATTACTGGTCACTGAACTCTTCCGTCGCACTTTGCAGAAGGTGAGGACATGAGCTAAGTGAATTCTTACCAGTTCCCACCACATATAAAGAAAGAGACCAAAAAGAACTCTGGATTTGTACATCAGTTTCCATGATAAACAGACCAAAGGGATAATAGAATATCCCAGAATCTAGTTTGCCCTGAAGCAAATTGTAGAGATCATAGCGAGCCTGCAGAATTCTCCCTGTGGACCATGTAAGAAACATACATCATTTTTATATATGTCAGTTGGTCTTTGATTTGAAAATATTTCTCCCATTTAAATTTATCTCTCTCAGTCCGTTTTCTCAAATTGCACAATTTAAGGGTTATATCAAAAAAATGAATACCAATTTTCAACACCTCTCAAATTGAAACAAACTGACAAAATAATACGAAGTCTCTTCAGCAAAGAGGTACAGATTCAGAAGCCTATCTATCGCCGCCGACAGAGAGCAAGCACTTCAAAATGATTCTCCTCTTTTTGATCTGCCGTGTATCCATCAACATTTTGGTCTGTGCAGACTGGCTTGTTTCGGCATGGCACGACGTGGGGAATGTTACTTGATGCCGCAGCGAACATTTAAAGGAGAATGCACTTATTTTTGGCTTAATCACAACTGTCAATTGGGACCTAACATATCCAATTCAAATTTACTGCAGAGCATGGAAGCCTCACAGACAATAAAGAATCCGTGGTGTTTGTGAAATGGGAAACACCGAGTCTTGTGGTGGTTCAAAGATGGGAAGAACAGTAAGGGGGGAAAATTAACTCTTTATTTTAAAAGAGTAATGAGCTTCCGTGTGTTAAATGATGTCCTCCCTGGTGCGTTTGTGAGAGTATGTGCGTGTGTTTGTGCCCGTGTGTGTGTGTGTATGCTGATTTTTACAGGACAGGGCTGGATTGTGGCAGTCAGCTTTACAACCCAATTCATGCACACACAAAACGCAGCTTGGTTAAAGTTAGCGTGCTCAATTTCAATAATGTTTTTATCCCCAAATGGGGAGCAGATTGTAGAAGCATGACTCAAAAAAAAAAATATGCGCACGTTAGAAGAATTAGGCAACATTTTGAGAATAAAACCGAATGCCTCCTCTTTGCCCACAGAAGGCTTTCTCACATAATGAACAGGTGCAATTTCCAGAGATCTCTGTTCGCGGCGATGGCAGAAGCCACTGTTTGTTGCTTTCCCCAGCAGCAACACGGGACAATATGATAAAAACTGCGATCAGAAAGTAAAAAGCCACATCACATTCATACAGTTCTACTCTCTCAATACATCACTCAAATGCCAATTTATATTCCTACCCTCCTCGCTTTTTCCCAAATCGCCATTTAGGCACTGAATCACACCATTGTAAATTTTTGTACCATTTTGTACCCCAAACCTGCAAAAATAAAAAAAAAGGCAATGTGTGTGACTCCATGTGCTTACGCCATTATGCTAGTGCCAAAAGGCGTTAAAAAAAAGGCAGACAGATTCCCTGTAATAGATCTCTGGGTTTATTATCAGCATGACATTTTAATGTGTGTTATTAAAATTATATTTTCAGGGTTGGGGTGGGGTTCAGGTGGAAGAATACATTGGAATATTGCAAAAAGTTGCACATAAAAATGATTTTGGTAACCTAGCGATGTCCTTGACGCACTTTGGCACTACAGAGTGGATCTGCTTAAAGAGACATATGGCTGGAATGGCAGAAGTCAGAATTTGAAGGGTATTAGTGAAACCATGTGGGGGAAGCTTGAACTGATACTGGCTTAGGCTAATTGTAGCTCTTCCCTGATTTCTCAGGCTCTAAATCCAAAGATAATATTAACCAGTGAAAGTGAAATTTCCTTTTTTTTTTTGAGGTTGTTTTAAAGCCCATTAATAGGAAATCAGACTGAAAATGAGTTTCTTTGCTAATAAATCCAGGTAAACTTCAAATGCTAATAGTGTAAGGTAAAATTTTTGACAAATGATCAACCGACAGTGCTGATCTGCTAGTGTGATTTGCTCTCGTTGTTGGCTTATATGTTGTCAAAGTAAGAGAGGCCTTCGGAGAAAGGCACGGACCAGTCTCATCTTCCCAGAAAGGCTTTCCTGCCCCTTTAATAGCCCTGCAGAGTAGCCCTGTAGCGATTCTCATTACTTTCATTTTCATTAAAGCCCTGTGACTTGGCATTTCTTGTAGTTATTATTTGTTCATTGTCTTTATCCCCTTTTTTGGTTTTGTTTTGTTAATCTTCACCCAAGGATAGTTTTTTTTTTTCATTGATTTTTAGAGAGAGTGGAAGGGAGGGGGAGAGACACACAGAGAGAAACATTGATATGAGAGAGACACATTGCTCGGTTGCCTCCTGCACATACTCTGATCAGGGCCGGGGATAGAACCTGGGACCCTTCAGTCCACAGACCGATGATCTGTTCACTGAGCCAACCTGGTGAGGGCTCTTTCCCCCCTTTTTACTGAAGTGTGAGCTCTGTCCTTTAGAGAACCCCCTGCCTCCCACTTTTTGATCTTCTTCATTTCTATCTGCCTGACACCTATGAGACATTCACTAAAAAATATGTAAGATGAACAAGTGTGGCCAATACAATGTCCTTCACAGACATGGTCTCAAGACATTCTCAGATTTTTATTGGGATGGTCAGAATTCACTGGCCTCATATAAATTTGCAAACAATTTATGTCAAGTTTTCTATAAAATACAATTTTTGTTAATGACACATGAAAAATTTTACTGGTTGCGAATGTCGGTTTATATAATCTGGTAGAGAGATTTTATTTAATTAGGAAAAAAGTAGCTTAGTACTTCCTTAATATTTCTTCTACGACATTGCTACCTAAACTTTTCCTTGGATGAATAATTTCATAACTGAAGACTCAGATCAAAAGAATTTCTTTTTAAATCAAGCCAATCCACATAAGCCTATAAAACTTGTTGACATTCAGATATAAATAGAAATTATGAGACTCCCTATAATTTCTCTTCTGGATAAGGACATTAGCCATATTAGGCTTTCAAAGGAGGAATACCAAGTTGTCCACACCACTTTTCTACTCAGGGTTAAACATGCTAAGTACTTTCAACATTTGAGAGAATTGTTTTTATTGGAGATCCAGTTCCCATAGTGCTGTGGTCAGTGAGAGAGTGAGAGGTGTGTTATTGAAAGGAGCTCAGAGTGAGTCATCATGCCAAACGCATGTACAGCAGAGACTCCTCAAAACCCGCCTGGCAATCTGGTTTTTATGAAAGTCTGCTGTTACCTGTGGTGGGGAGCATTG
The DNA here is from genome assembly GCA_963924515.1 of Vespertilio murinus. NCBI lineage: Eukaryota > Metazoa > Chordata > Mammalia > Chiroptera > Vespertilionidae > Vespertilio > Vespertilio murinus. Next base: position 22,567,452 of record OZ004711.1, on the reverse strand, counting down.
ATATGTAAACATGCACTAACTACTTTTCATAATGAATAAAAAGTACAGAGCTAAACTTGATATGTAGAAAATCAGTTTTGGAAGACAGCAGAAAGTCAAGAAGTTGTTTTTGTTTTAAAGGTACAAAGCTTCTGTTTAAGACAGGTAAAGATTATCCAAGAAAAGTAATCACTACTAAGGATAATCAAGATGAGTGTAATGATAGAATAGCTGTGGAATTAGTGAGGGATATAGCAAAAGTTTCCCACTTTTAATGTTATGAAAATTGGGTGCAATGTAGTCTTCCTCACTAGAACTGCTCCATCATTGGAGTTATTTATTTTCTCAACCTGTCAATATTTATAGTAAAGCTTGAAGAATCACCAAATTGTAAAACCTAAGTAATGTTGAGAAATCACTCATTGACTTAACAAATATTGAGTTTCTATCCACTCTCCACACTGCCAGCAGAGTGATCGTTCAAGGGCAAATCTGATCTTCCCCTGCAGAAAACAACCTTTTAAAGATTATTTATTGCCTTAAGAATGAAATTTATACTTCTGACCATGATGTAACAGGTTTGTAATAGTCCAATCCCTGCCTGTTTTCAGATCCTCTTCTACAAACCTTCTCTGAACCTTCCTTACCACTCCACTCCCTGTTCAATGGCCCTCAATGCCTATTGACTTTCTTTTCCATTCCAGAACAGACAGCATTTTGCTAACTCATATTTCCATGCTCCAGAGCTGCTTTCTGTTTTCCTGAGTTAGCCTCTTCCCACATTCCCTTGTCTGCTGGGTGAACTCCTACTCATCCATCAAAACCCAGATCAAATATAAATTTCTCCTATAAAAAGCTTAATCAATTCTGGATCCCCATTTGTGCTTTCATATCACTGTAAAAGTCACCAGACCATTTGCATTCACTCAGCAGCTACTTATCAAGCTTTCAAATGTGCTATTACTAGGCATTTATCACTGAATTAAAAGATAAAATTTTCTAATCTCATGTAATTTACCTTCAAGTTGTAAACATAGAAAATAAAGAAGACAAATAACCTATGTAATAAATATCTCTCTATTATATATGATATATGATCCTACATGTTTTTTTGGTTAGAGAGTATAAAGTTCTATGAGAAAAATTAAAGAAAGGATGATGTGTCATATTGGAGGGGGTGGTTTATATTGTTGATATTGTGACCAGAAAAGGACTCGCCAAGGAGAGATTTTGAGTAAGGATATCCAGTAATCATAAGTTTACAGGTTGTCTAACCCAATAGTCTTAGAGTTTATTTTTCTGAGACATTGTTACCCTTTTGTCTTATCCAGAAGCCAACAAAAAAATGAAATCTGGGACTTAGGAAGATATCATTCTATGCAAAATTTAAAATTGTCAGAGTGATGGGAGGAATGCAATTATTTATTTCTATCTCTTGGAACGTTCGTGCTAGACATAGACCCTGTGAGGCTTACTGCTTTTAAAGTGCAATTGCTTATACAATAACATGGAAGAATCACCATGTGCCTGGAAGACTATCCTTTAAGTAAGCAAATCACTCTATCATCATATAGGAGAGAATGATCATCATGTACCCACATTAAAAATCTCCTTATTAAGGTTTTATTAATAAGATAAAAAGTGAATAATATGTCTAGTTCCAGGCACTCTTTTTTATTTTGAAATATTATACTGATAAATATTTTTCCTTCTAAAGACTATCTTACCCTATATTTCTAGACATACAAAATTCCCTTATAAAAAAAATTTCCCCAAAACACTAGCAATACCCACAACTTCCATGAAAAGCCCAAAGAATCTGTTGATATTCGTGATATAGTTTGCAATATTCACAAACCTCCAAATCATCACAATTGTCTATGTTGTCATTAGATACAAGGGTTAAATTCTGCTCTTAAATGAACATATAGCTCACAGTGAGTTTTGTTGTATTTTGGAACATAAATTCAGAGTTGTCTGCAATTCTGCCATAACACATATCCATTGTGAAGGATTTGGATAAGCTAAATGTGGAATAGGATTTATTTTCAATGATTAAAAACTATTTTGAATAGTTCAAAACAATGTAATTTTTCATGTCATCAAACTGGAAACAATTTACATTTTAAAACTCAAAAAGTAGGATTGGCAGGACTTAAGGATAACTAGGATTGTGTTAAAGTCTGTATTTTGCATAATTTTAAAGGTGCTTCTTGTTATTCTGGTCAGAGCTATTTGGATCTATTGAATGTGTCAATTATACATAAGAACAGTTAATATGCCTTTGGTTGAACATCAGGACATCCTATGTGCTGGTATTTGGCATTAATGCAGAATATAAGGGAGACATTTTAGAAGCTTATACACAAGAGAAAATAGAATGAGTTTGTTGAAACCATTTGATGCTGAGGGATTTCTTAAGTTTCTATCCACTCTTCATGATGCCAACAACAGTCCTTTGAAATGCACTTTTTGCTTCAGTCTAGGCATAGCCACAACCAAGAAGGACATGAGGGATCCGAGGGTGGAGATAAACCAATTGACTGTTATTGCTTCAAAATAACTTCCAGAAAATACATTACTCCCTATATGTAAGGGAGTCATTTACCCCTCAGAGAGCCTTGCGTATGGATTGCTTTCACCAGAGACTTCTGAAAGTCTGTTAGATTTATTTGTAAAATTGTCATGTAGATGAAATATTTTCTTGTTTTTATGACAGTAGGAAATAACATCAAAGATCTCAATTCGAATGTAATAGTGTCTTAAAAAGTGGTTCTTCAGACATTTAATGAGTAGCTACTATGCAGGGCTTCTTTCTAAGATAATAAATATCAAAGAAAAATATGACTTAACTCTTCATCTCAAAGAACTCCAAGCTAAAGAGGTTAAGTAAGAATAATAGTTATAGAATAAAATGACAGAACCACAAAGACAAAACCTGCAGGCTCCTAAATATTCTCAAAGAAGCATGTTTCTGGACAACAAATTTTCGATGGACAAATTAAGTCCAATGAGAACTTCCCCCAAAGCATAAAAACACAACATTACCTATTTTACATTACTAAATAGACATAATTAAAAAATTTACTAGATCAGTTTCTGTTTTCTAAATATAATTTCAGGTTTTTGTCTAACCATTTTTTTATTTTTTTTTTTAGCATTGTCACATCTAAAGTCAGAAAAGCAGAAAAAGAAGAATATTACTTCAGCAATCATCATCATTATGCTCCCCCGCTCCCCAAGATGGCCACTAGAACTAGATTGCTCAGTATGAACAGAGGAGCAAATCATTCCCCCCCAGTGCTGCCTTCCTTCAGATAAATGAGAGGGAAATGCCCAGCAACCTCTGCTCCTAATGCCACTCTAGGTCTCCAACTTAGAGGTTACCAAACATGTGGTTAATAATCAACTTGAACTCATAGCTGCATGCTGCCCCTCTATTTCAGCCTGCTGCTGTCTTAATAAAAAGTATTCATGTCTTTTAAATTTAAAAAAATAGAGAGATAAATAAAACCCACCAGTAAAACTTTGGGGAGAGGGTGTTACATGCTGCAATTGACAACAAACAACATTTATGTTAGGAGGAAACCTTAAAAATCTCTTTTATACCTCACACAGTACAGGGCACCCTGTTGTCCCATCAAGATTTCTGAAAACTCCCACTTTTAGCACTCAGCACTCGGGCCCTTCTCTCTTGTGGCCTCTGTCCTCTTGACTCCTGTAGTCTATTCCTGGTCACTCTAATTCTGAGTGGTTTCCGATCTGTCTTGGGTCCCTCTGATTCTGTAACTTCACCCTTATTCCAAAGAGCAAAATAAAAGTGTGGATAGCCCAGCCAAGCAGAATCTGCCCCAACTAAAAAAAATGCTTTTCATCTTTTCATTTTAGGGATGCAAGAAATTGAAGCTCACATTTTCCTCTCTTCGTTACATGTGTGTTAAGGAGCAGTTTGTTTTATACCTATTGAATGTAGTTTTCAAAGAGAAGGAAAGAACAATGACTTTAGGTTATGTGACCCTGATGAATTTAGAATCAAGGAATCAAAAGTGATTTGACTGAAAGAAGATCCCTGTTGATGAATGGACCATATGAAAGTTGTGTGTGAGAACACCCAAAATACTCTCCTCGTCATGAGACTCAAGATAGCTTACATCAGCCAAATGCAAATTAGGTTGATGCTGCTGAAAACAATAGCTGGCTACATTTTAAAGTATATCATGTTATGGTGTCTTATATGAACACACATAAAAGTGCAACTTGAGAATCCTATCCTCTTATCCTCAGTAGATAAGACCATCGACACCAAAGGAAAGCAATACGGAATCTAAGATACTTTCATTAAAAAGTTTATAAATCTGAGTTTCAATCTGATGCCAGGGACATATTTAGGAATTGCCTTTTTTTTCTGGCCCTGTTATCTAACATAATAATTCCAAACTTCCTTCCAGGCACACATGATTTTCTACAGCCTAATCCAATCAATCTTCCCATGCAGAGCACTCCTGACACTTTGTAGGGGTGTGCTTGATGAGAAGCAGTATCGCCCACCCTTTCTGTAGCTCACCTTTGCTATCCCATTACATCTCGTTGCTTAGCTTCTGTATCTGCTTATCAGAACTCTGTGAATCAGACCATAACTTGTGGATAATATCTGGCCAAGTGTGTCATCTAGACCTTCCCTTTAGAGATGAAGGGCCCAGGTATAGAGACTTGATTAAGGACACCCACCAGGGAGGGCTGGGCCTGCACCTTAAATCGCTAATGCCACTTCAGTGGTCTTTTCACTACCTCACTCTACACTCCCACTCAACAACAGCACCAATAACAGACCACTTTCCTGCTCTTCACTTAAATATTGGAAGTTAGCATGACATTTAAGGAGCGTATCCAATAGAATTTATCCTGGCATATAATGGACATTTCATCAATATTTATGAAAAAAATTGATCATTATCCCCAACAGAGAGCACATTACCTCATATCCAATGCTGTTTATGATCTCAGGGTTTATTTTCTATCATATAGTATGCCATAGTGGAAAGAACATGGACTTTGAAGTCTAGTGAACCCAGGGTTTTTATCAACAAGGCAGTAAGGGAAGTACAATTATCCTAATTTTACAGATGAACAAATGGAGATTAGGAAGGTTGAAAAGCTTGTAAAGGATCACTCAGCAAGTGAGTGACTGAAGCAGAATTAGAACCAGGCATCCTGATGAGTTAGTGTTCCTGCACACGTTTGTGTACTTTCTTTGCCTTGATCAAAACAGGTTTCTATTTGGTTTGTTTGCCTCAAAGAGATTAACTAGGCTAATAAAGGCACTTACATGGAATATGTGAAATCATTGCTCTGATGCTCTCTCTACTCCCATTAGTTAACAATTTGTCACTAGATTAACTCTAAATATCCCATTTATCTTCTACTGCCTGTCCAGTAATCAAAGACAGAGTCCAGGTTTTACTGTGTGGAGAGATAGTGGATGCCTTTGGGTCATAGCATTTCAATGTCAAATATGCTTGCCTTAACAAATTCAAATCTCTGAGGTTTATTGTTTTTCTCTTTGTCAATAATCATCCTTAGAATATATAGGGCCATGGAGTCCCATCCAGATTAACCATAAGCTGATAGCATTTGTTCTTTTCTTCTCTCTACATGTTAGAAATTTATTGAGTAACATAAAAGGTACACTTTTACATTTGTTTTTATTAATTTTAAGGCAGCACATCGTCACAATTAATCAATGAGTTCTCTATGTGGCTTCTAGAGTCTAGACCTCTACTCAGCCACTTACTAGCTGGTACAGCCTTGGGTAATCTCTTCTAAAGAGAAAGCCTTGGGCTATCTCTTCTAAAGCCTGTTTCCTGTCTGTAAATAAGAATAAAAATATCCATCCTTTCTGGAAGTAATTGTGAGGTTAAAATGAGATAGATGATTTTAAATGCTTAAATTTAGTGCTCACCATGTATTCAGCACCCAAGAAAAGTTCATTATTATTAGACACATAAAAGAACACTTGCCAACTCGAAGGGAAGGCAAATAAGGCCTTCCAAAATTTACATTTTAAGATGATTTTAAGATGTCTAATAATATAATATCAAGAAGAAAACCCCTAGGATTTAAAAGTGAGAGAATTACTAAATAATTTCCAGCTGAGCAATTAATTTAATACCATGTTTTTCTCTTCAAGTTAATTAACATAGGTCAAAGGCATTATACCTTCCAGTGTTTGGATAAAATTTTGCTATCATATAAATAGTACACCTTCCATTCTGTTAAAAAAAAAAGTTAAATATTTTGCCACAGTCAATGTTGAATTTAGTTGACCTGGAGTTATTTTTAAAAGTAAAACCTGTGATCCTAAAGTATGAAAGCCTGGAAAAAGAACTCCAGAAGGTGTTACTTACATTAGGTTAAATTCCTAAAAATCCCTGAATCTTAGATCAATATCAGTCAGAAACCTAGGAAGGCAAAAATTTCTGAATCATTCGTGTAATGCATATGTTGATTTATTCGCCACATATAGTCTATAGAAACAGTGCCACATGTAGCCTCAAAAAACAACATTGTGTTGAATTGCCTTAAATCATGTAATGGCTTCCTATTGCTCTTTGGATAAATATGAAATCTTTAACTCAGCCTACAAGTCTCTCTGAAGTCTGACCGCTTCTCACCTCTCCATCTTCCTCTCCTACCCCCTCTTTTTTCAGCATCCCACACCAGCTAGACTGGCCTGTAGACACCCCCTCAAATGTGTCATGCTCACTGTCCTCACAGTCCTACTGCACACACTCTTTCCTGAGATGGGAGTTCAAGTCCAGCCTCTCCTCCACCTGGCTCTGCCTTCAGTCCGTTACCTGAATGGAAACTTTCCCAGGAGCCTCCTCTGCCCTCGTTCATCAGATATACTGCTTGCACAGTTGTGCCCGGTGCCTGGGCGATCTCTCCGTAACACTTTGCAGAGTAGCAGCTTCATATCTATGGAAGGGATGGTTTGCTTATCCCCCTTCCACCTGTACATCCTTCTGCATAGAAATACTGTCTATGTTTACCACTGCTTTCCTAGAATTTAGTTCAAGGCCTGCCAAGTAACTTGCTCTCAATAAATATTGTGGAATGAAGAAACACAAAATATTGAAATCATTTTTAAAAGAAAGTAAAAAGCCTTCTTACTAGTATATACAAAGTAAGCCAATTAGTATGATTGGTCAGACATGATTTTCAAACACTACCTCATGGCGCTCCAGGGTTGGTTGGTTTGTTTTTCCTTGCGGGGCTCAAGTCGATTGTTTCTTGGGGCCTTTCATACCCATAGCCTCACCAATCAAACAGAAGCATTCTCTTTTGGTATTTTTTTTCACTGAATTTTCTTATTTTTTTTCAATCCTCACCCTAGGATATGTTTTGTGTTTTTCATTGATTTTTAGAGAGTGAGGAAGAGAGAGAGAGAGAAACATCAATCAGTTGCCTTTCATATGCACCCCCACCAGGGAAACCTAGGTATGTAGCCTGACTGGGAATCAAACCCACATCTTTTGATGTACAGAACAATGCCCCAACCAACTGAGTCACCTGGCCAGGGCACGCTGCACTGCATTGTCTTTATTGCACAATCCATGAGCAAAGGATTCAGAAGGTAAAAAAAAAAAAAAATAATTAGAAAATGATACAGAATGCAACCATATCATGATTAATTATTTTGTTTTTAAATGTCATAGCAAACTACCCTTGGTAAACTTTGTTAGCTGACATAATTTTTCTACTCCCAAACTCTATTTCCAATCTGCAGTTATGCCCTTGTACATTCACAGATGTCAGAAAAAACAGGTGTCACTATTTCTGCTTGTCTCTATTGTCCGTCTCCGTCATATATATATAGATACTTGAGAGGTTCCTCTAGTGCCCAGAGGAAAACAAACAAGTCCATGACATGTCACTTAAAAACTCTATTGTTATTCCCACTTTCCATTCCAGCTTTCTATGCTCCCCTTTGATCTTTCTATTTGAATCATAAAATATACAATGATTTTGTCCATGCCTGGGCCTGTGTACTTGCTACTCTTTCTCCTCAGAACAATTCCCTCACTTCCTTTATGAACCAGCTCAAATGCTACTGTTTGCTTTCCCTAGTCTGGATAATTTACCCAAACCACCACCACACACATGGATAGGACTCAATGGTCTCCACCTCACCATATGCCTTAACCCACTGAATGGTTCTTGTTTACTTTTTTTTTTCTATCTTCCCTGCCTAGGTATCTCCTTAAATACAGACTCTGCATTTTCAGTTCTGTGCCCCTACTTTATCACAGCTCCTCATAATAAATATACTCTGAAGGAGTAGAAAAAATTCAAATCACCTTGAATAGTTCCTTGGCACTTAAACATTTAATACTTATGATTTCAAGTCATTGTGAGAGTCCCCAAAGTGTGTGCCATATGGAAATTTGCTGAATCCCAAACAAAATAATGCATGCTGGGAGACTACTGCTCACAGATACCCTTTAGTCAGTTAGAGAAGTTAGTCAACCATTCTGAATTCAGCATCTAACAGTTTTACCATTTCTATGTCAAATAAATTTTTTTATGACGACAACAATTTTCAAGGGACTTTTCAATTCCTGTGAAACATACTGGGGACACTGTGGACATTTTTAATTTAGAAAGTTAAAGAACAAGGAAAGTGATTTTTCTCACTGCACAGCTAATAATGGTTGCTGGAGATCAGTATTTCTCAAAGTATGTTCCAACTCACTAGTCGCTTGAGATTCTAAATCAAAATGTGTATGAGGAGGTATGCTTAGGAACACTGTATTCCTGGCCCTGCATGGAGATTCGTAGACTGCAGTAGCATCTTAAGGGCCCTGAGAAATTCTTAAGTAAAGAAAACTACTTATCTTTATTTAGTGCAACATTCTCAAACTCATATGATTGTAGAGCTCTACAAACAGCATGAGAACTCACTGTGAAAAGCTAATCTTGACCATCAAATTCTCAACCCAATGTTTGCCTTTTAATTATAGTGGTACCTGTACCTGCAAAGTAGAGATCTGAAGCAATTATTTGGGACATTTTTATCTCAAACAGTCTGTAAAATTGAGGACGAATTATTTAGATGCTGCTTTACTTACTATTTGGCAAAAAAAAAATGTAGCTGCTTAATTTTTTTCTTCTCCATGGTAAGTAGGCATAAAGTAAATAACTCCTTTGTAATATGTTTGACAATGCAACAAGTTACAATGATTACTTTAACATCATAGCTCCTTTTCTACACTAAGTTTAGTAATTTTGTAAGGTTGCAGTAGTTATTTCAAAGGCACAAATCTTAATTTTAATTTAGGAAGCGTCACCTAATGTTTCCCAACTTTAAGTTCATGTTTGCGCACACAATTAAGAAGGCTAAATTAAATCTTAGATAGCTTAGAAGATACATGCAAACTGTGGTTGAATGAACACATATATGCATGTAATAGTTTGCATTTAACAATTCACACCTTTGTGAGTCATGTGAGATTAAATCTGGATACAGAAGAAAATATAAAAGAACTGTATTTGAAAAACTCTATATTGAAAAAAATATTATCTGAAAGGATTGGTATTTCTTATATATAATGCAAAATAATTAAAACCAAACAACAAGAGAAAAGTCTTGTTGTTAGAAAAATTATAGCGATCTGTAGTTATCAATATACCAATAAATATAAGTACATTTATAGATGAATTCAGCTCATACTCCTACAGTATGATTTGCTCTATAAATGTACAAGTGGAAGTTATAACTGGGCTACTGCCTGATAAGTAGCAAAAGATGGAAGTATCTGAACACTTAGGTTGTCACCTTAAAACAAACTGTCACACATTTTTCTTCACACATTTGAAACCCAACTTATCAACCTTAACAAGTGTTGTTATCAAAAGAGTTTTGGTGCCTTTGTTCCTTCCCTTTTGCAAGTAAATTACACTTTTAGGATTTATTAAGACAAGAAACAATTTTTGAATAGCAGGTCAAAACTCTCTACGGAAAAATTCTCATTACTTTCTAGCCTGGAGCAGTATTTACCACACAATGTATCCATCTTTTTCCTGTTTCTTCTATATCTATATTTCCCGAATCTTGTTTCTGTGCCTAATGCTATAACATTGCAGCAGTTTGTTCAAAGCAACACTCTTATTTTTGCTCTTAGCCGGTGCTATACAAACCCTGATCAATTATTGAAGCAGAAGCCCTCAAGTAACACAACCATTACTGCGGCAGGCAGGAAAAAAATGGAACACTTTCAGCTACAGTATATTTACTTTGGAGTTTCAGCAAACAAACCAACAAGTTAAACTACCTTGTCTTTCGCTAATATTTCCTGCTGCCTTCCCAGTCTTTGCCTTCTTAAAGTAAGTCTAAAAATTCCGGTTTCTTTCTGGAATTGTGATGTCCTTAACGTTTATGCACAAGAGCCTTGCCACAGGGACAGGGCTGGCTTAAATGAGGTGACATACTAAGTAGACATGTCATGCCAACAGCAGCTTGGCATATTATAAAGTTCTCCAATGTGTTGTCTTCCTGTGGTAATAACACCGCAAAGCCCATGTTGATATTTAAAACAACAAACAGGCCGAAACCGGTTTGGCTCAGTGGTAGAGCATCAGTCTGAGGACTGAAAGGTCCCGGGTTTGATTCCGGTCAAGGGCATGTACATTGGTTGCGGGCACATCACCGTAAGGGGGTGTGCAAGAGGCAACTGGTGGATGCTTCTCTCTCATCGACGTTTCTAGCTCTCTATATCTCTCTCTTCCTCTCTGTAAAATATCAATAAAATATATTTTTAAAAAATAAATAAATATAAATAAAACAACAAACAGTGTTACTGAAGAAAGTATTCATTTAAGTTTAGAAAAGTCAAATTAGAGGTAGCGAGAGTCTCTCATGAAGAGCAACCGCTAATCTCATTTGGACATTTTCTCTTCTCTCTTCTGCTCACTCCGTTATTCACCAAGGATCGCCCAGGCTGTTGTAATTTTATTTTTTAAACTGCTCCCTTATGTAAGTATACTGCATATACTAGTAGCTGATCAGCTTGCCAGTGAAGGCAACAAGTATTCATCTTCTGAGGATGCTAACTGGCACCTGCCATCTCAATATAATGGTGCACATTTTATTTAAGAGAGAGGAAGGAAAGGAAGAGAGGAAGAGAAACATCAATGAAGAGAATCACTGACCAGCTGCCTCCTGCATGCCCTCTACCAGGGATTGAGCTAGCAACCCGGGCATGTGTCCTGAACTGGAATCGAACCAAGACTTACTGGTTCATAGGTTGATACTCAACCACTGAGCCACAGCGGCCGTGCTTATTCTTTCTTTCATTTTTGCCCATTTCAAATATATGTTCTTTGTTTTAAGGACTGAATGGTAGCGAAGATAGCTGGACGTGTTCCAAGATTTTTATATATACTGTGCTGTCAAAACCAAACGGTAGTTACATTCCAGAACTAATAATATTTGACATTTATTCTTATCATTGCCTGAACTTTGGGTAGCGTGTTCCAGCAAGTTGGTGAGAAGTAGATAAGGACAACACGAGACATCGTTTTAAAGTGGTGTGCATCTCTAACCCAGCCTTGGCTCTTCTTTTTCAGCCAAGCAAAAAGCAATCTGCAATAACCTCTCGCACCAAAGGTGAGCGCATTATGAAAAACACTTTCATGAATTCATAAGTGTGTCATCAAAGCCACTGGAAGCATTTTGATATTTGAATAGAAAAAGCCATGGATAAAAAGGCCACATGCATTTGGAAACTTTCATAATTTAGGGGAGCTTATCTCAACGTCTTGTTATGAAGTGATGCTCATCTTTTCCCTCCCGTGCTCTTCAGTTGTGAATAGGCCTATTAGACGCAACATAAAGCACAAGATACCTCAACTGAAATATGTGACAGATAAGGATTTATCAAACATTTTTTTTAAAAAAATATGAGGGTATTTGTACTTTTAGCACAGTGAAAGCCAGTTATATCTCACCATCAGGATAACCAAAGGAAGACTGTTCTTTTATTTATTCCAGGCTATTGTGAGTGAATAGGCAACAATGTCACATTATTATTAGTTTCCTTTCCCTTTATTCATTTCAAAGAGAAGAAATAATGCATTTGTATGCCTAGTTCCTAGGATATCCATTTCTTTGTTTGAATTGATATTGTGACTTAACATGGTACAAATGGATGGGGGGGATACACAATTTTATTTATATACGAGGTTGACTGAAAGATAGATAGATGGTCCATTTATTGACTCACACATCTGCATTATTATTTTTAGGACTTCCTGGAAGACAGCTCATGAAAGGTTGCTTGTATGACAAGAAACATAATTTGAAAAAAAAGTGCAGAAAGAATCTCTAGAAATGTATGCTTTGTGAAACTGTTCTTTATTTAACACGGCTCTGGATAGTGGAAACAGACTGACTGAATTTATGAGGTGTGAAGCTTATGTCTTATAATGATTAACATTAGAATCACAATTTAAATCTGAGGTCAGATTTAAAAAATGACATTAACCCTTCCAACTCATTTTTTTACTCCATAAAATGGCCTTATTCTTTCTAAAGTGAGTACACATTTCAAACTCAGTTCTCATATTCTTCTTATGATATTTTGTTGTTGTATAGTATCAACAAAATTCCCCTCAGAGGGTTTATCTGGATGAACGAGAGGGGATATATTATATAAACCTGGCTTCAATCTGGCTATTAAGAATTTTACTATTTACTGTTTCGTTCATATATTTGAATAACCAAAACCATCTTATTGACTAATTTCCACACATTGTCTATTTTGAAAACAACAAACAAATAGGAAATTTGCAGGAGATGATTAATATTCCAAAGAGTTGATAGTCTAGTAGAGGATACAGGCAAATAAACAGATGTTTACAGTTAAGTACCAACATAGAGATAAACGGGTCCATGGTACACTAGTGGCCTGCAGAATGTATGCTTTTTGCTTTTTACAAAAGAGGATGGTTGGAAGAGGAGTAGGTCATGAAGAAATTTTTACCAAAGGATCTAATGATAATTAGTGTACATGACCACAAAAATAGAATTCAATGGAAAAATATTGCTAACGTGTAGTTCAAAGGGGGGGGTAAATGTTTAGTAGACATGTACTAAGATCATACAAAAAGCACACAACTTTTTTTGTGAATGAGTTCAAGTTAGTAAAACTTCTTCATTCACATCTGATCCTCCTACTTACCTCTACTGCAGGTATTATTTTTCTCCTTGTGGAGCTGAGTTAAATGATCAACTCAAAGATCCAGATCTAATTAAGGGCAGAATGAGAGCCTCAACTTACAAGTCAAACTAAAGAAATGATATTCTTTAGGGAAAATGTGACTTGGGTTTAGCAATAGTTATTTGAACATTTTAGTAAGGAAATCTAAAAAGAATACACACACACACATACATACACACACACACACAATATAGGCTACTTACATTTAGTGTGCAAATAAATACTTTCTCTATGAATGTCCAAATTGATCTTGGGACATTGACAGTTACCAAACACATTACTTTAGAAATGGAAAATTACAACTCATCCTGGGAATATTTATTGCTTAGAGGAGTTTTCCAATATATCACTGATAGAGAAATAAAACCTTGAGGGTAAATTGAATTAGGAAAAAAACACATAATTCTATTTGGGTAATATGTTGAAATTGCATAAAGAGTGTAGCAATATTGTATATATGCTGCTTCAAAACTCTAAAGGCATGATTCACTAGATCTAATAGTCCTCACACAATGTCCTGAAGAGCCTTAAGGAAATAGACTTTATTCATCTGTAAAGTGACATGGACTTAGGAATCATACATGACTATTTATAGAATAATTATACATTTAACACATATATGATTAGGTTATGACATATATTTTTCTATGCAGTGCTACTGAGAATTTTATTTCTATTATGCAAATCTATTTTATATATTAAACTTTGATGGAAAATGACAGCAAAGTAAAATGATAGATCTATAAAAATATTTTGGGCATTAGTATTGAAATATTAACTGTACAATATGTTGTTTAAACTTTATAGTTCTTATAGACCAAATTTTACTTTAAGTTCTTCTCTTGAACTTTCAACACATAGATACTTTAAATACAACATTTAAGTTTAATGTTAAATTTCCCTTTTCCCTGAGATTATTTATAATCACCAGGCACTTTTTAAAAAAATATGTTCTCTCATAACACTACTGCAATTAAAACTCTAAGATAAAATTCTGCTGCTAAACTAGGCACGTGTGATGTGTGTGCTTGTGCATAAATAATTTATATGTTATATATCTACATCTATATTTATCTATCTATCTATCTACCTATCTATAGATATACTATTTCCATATAAATGGACAGGTTTTATAGTACAATAGATAAAACATTATGCATTCATTTCCTATGATAGTGTAACAAGTTGCCACAAACTTAGAAGCTAAAAACAATATACATTTCTTATTTCATAGTTTCTATGGGTCAAGAATTTAGGAACAAGTAAGTTGAGTCCTCTTTTCTGAACTAACATGAAGTCTGAATGGGGAGGGAATATATGTTTAGTAGACATGTAGTGCGATCTTGTAAAAGGTTATAATAGGTTGTAATTAGGGTGTCAGATGAGGTTCCTCTCTCTTCTAAGGCTCAGTGTTCCTCTTTTAAGCTCATGTGGTTGTTGGAAAAATTCACTTCCTTATGGTGATTGTTCTAACTCCTAGAGACTGCTCCTCTCCATAGGCCATTCACATAGCTGTTTGCTTCTACAAGGCCACTAGGAGAGAATCACTGCCATCCACACCTCCTTGTAAAGGGTTCACCTGATTAAATGAGGCCCACCCAGGATAATCTTCTTTTATTATTATTATTATTTAAATAACGTTTTTATTGAATTTTTGTTATTGATTATGCTATCACATAATTGTCCTTATCCCCCCATTCCCATCCCAAACCCCTCCCTACATATGCCACCACCCCCTTGTTGTCCATGGCCACTGGCTAGGCCCATGTGCATGCACACAAGTCCTTTGGTTGATCTCTTCCCCTTACCCCCACCCTCCCTTACTTTCCCTCTGAGGTTTGAGAGTCTGATCGCTGCTTCTCTTTCTCTGGGTCTGTTTTTGTTCATCAGTTTATGTTGTTCATTTTTTCCTCTAGATGTGTGAGATCATGTGATCTAAGATTTTAAAGTCAACTGCTTTGAGACATTAATTATATCTGCAAAGTCTGTTCACCACTGTCATTAAACATAACCAAATCAAGAGAGTAACATTATCACTTTGGCCATAAAATATAACTTAGTCATGGGTGTAAGACCAGAAGGCATGAAATATTCTTAGAATTTGCCAATCATATCTTATCTGAGCATAGTAAAGTATTTGCTTAAACATTGCTAGGGCAAAGTTATATCATTCAGAAATCAAGGATAACCTTAGAACAAAAAAGTAAAAACACATTAAGTTGCTTTTATTTATTATCACAGGAGAAAGAAATAAAAATACATAGTCTCATAATAATATTGAAACACAATCTATGATTATATGTGAAAATGAGCAGCATATACAAAAACTCATAGCATTAATCATTTGAAATTAGGTTTAATTGTTGAAGTCCCCATTAAATAAGAGATTGGACCCTAAAAGAAACAAAGTGTTAGCTGAGTGGACAGAAAATAGAACGTCAGCCTATTAAGCCTTTTATTATTCTTTCTAATTTGTGCACTGGAGAGCAAAGAAGACAATAGTTTGAATTACGTCAGTATGTAGCTGTGTGATTTTGGTAAGTTATTTGAATTCTTTGAACCTCATTTTCCTCACTTATAAAAAAGTAAAAATTCTTATATCATAGATGTTAATCTAAGAATAGGAAATCAGATTCCTAGATTGCTTACTCTTAGAATAACAGAAAGAATATAGTAACCAAAATATTAAATAAGTCAAGGACATAAAAAGTTCAGGCCACTTATATCATTAAGTTCCTCAGTAATGTACTCTCTCTGGTTAAATGTCTCTAATTTATTGCCTTACTGTGTCTGATTTTATATATAATAGAGAAATATGTTAATTAACCAGGATGCCATAATGGGTCAACCTGAGCAGGTTGTAGGCACCATCGAGGATGGGGTTGCAGGGTCCTCAGTGTGCGTGCCCTAGGGGAGGGCCTGATCAGCAGAGGCTGAGGCTGCTTCAAGGGCCAGAGAGAGAGGCAGGGCTGGACTAGAGACTTGAGGGTGGGCGGTGCCCTGTGATTTTGAATGGCGCCCTGGGCTCCTAGTAAATGTATAAGCAACTTTAAGATCTCTCTGAACAAAGAACTTTAGAAATGAACAGACAAGTAAAAAATGAAATTAGCTTTCCAACTTCAAATTTTTAAATTTTAATACCACAAAAATAATACATATATATATATATATATATATATATATATATATATATATGGAAATAGGGAACATAAAGGTCAGATTGGGAAATTATTTGTGCTTTTTTTTCTTTTTTGTTTGTCACCCATTCTTGTTAGTAATGTGTTTGGTACTTAATAAATAGTGGATATAATAAACATTCATTTAACAAATACATTATAATTAAAAACCAATGATTTGATCTTAAAAATAGATGCAACATACTAGTATTACATTGCAAATACACCTCCCACTGAATTGCTGATATATCTCCCACTGGGATAGAAGCTCAAAGAGAATTTTTCTTAGGTAAGTATACAATAGCTCAAAGTCCTCAAATAAAGGATTTAATATTCCTAAGTGATTAACTTGGTTTGTAAGCATTCACAATGTTAATTCATATTTTATCTCTGGCAAAGAAAAACAACAAAAATAAAAACTAGATTTCATCTTGAATTTCAAACATATCTTCCACTTGATAATCATTATAAGTAAGGTGACAAGGGAGGGCTCAGGGAATATTTATTGAATTGTGAAAGGAGAAATCTGACAAACAACCTACTTAATCATTTTCCATTTATCATCATCACCCTGTGACAGGATATAAAAACAATTGTACAAAAATGAGGTGTTTTGTTGAGGATGAGGCTCTGGAGTATTAAAACAAAAAGATTTATATTTGAGTAAATAAAATTCTGCTGGAACAAGAAATTGAATAGTATTTGAAGAAAAGGCTCTGAACTATGGCAACTGATTATTCTTCATTTATAACGTCTGTTTCAAGCTGTCTTGAACATACGGTCTAAGAAATTTGGAGTCAAGAAAACATACAGCTAGAGAGATATACCAAATTTTAACTTAGCTACACGTGAAGTGCATTTCCAAAGTTGTGTAGGTAAACAGAAACTGGTATGCATTTAGCTGGCTTTCCTCTTTAATGGTTGCATCTCTGAACTGTGTGAAAAGATGAGATTTATAAGAAAGAATAAAACCTTGAGATTGACTAGTAAGTGTTCTTCTCCAGCCACGACTTCTGACCTACTCACACATACTGGAGAATAAATCTCATTTTGAATATTCATTATAATCATGTGTGTGTTTAAAAAAATACATTTTAATGTCACATAGAAACAAAAGCTGTTCACGGGCCACAGCCTAGTCACTTAGGTTTACCACAGAGTGATGAAAATTCATCAACATGTCAAGAGATCTGTATTTACCAAGTTTGATGAAGAAAATCTGACAAATACTATTTAAGATAAGTGGCATTTTTTCCTAATTGTTTTCATATGGATGAATGAAAACCAAGTGCCCTGCTACTTTGATAAAATGCTAAAAGCTTAAAATTCATATTTATACAATGGACCACCATACAAACTGAAGGTAAGATTATGACTTCAAAACTAATGTATACATTTTTTCCCAGCTAAGTGTGTGCCATACAGAAAAGAAATTACCAGCGAATGTTTAAACCTGAACTAACAAATTCAGTTCTACTCTCCCTCCATTTTCTCACTAAAAGGCAACAAAAATAAGTATTAGGTTACACAGCAATAAGTATTTCTGCCCTGGAGAATGTCTCAGCCTTTGTATGTTGGTGGTGGTCCCTCAAAGACAAACATAAATCATTTTAGCAGGTAATTCACCTCAGGAATTAGGTATGTAAACACTAAAAGAAAGTCATGGAGGATTTCCCCAAGTCCACACAAATTGTGTTATAATTCCAAGGAAGAAGAAAATACGTAGGAAAACAAAATATAAAACAGACAAATGTTAACCTTAGTGAATTTTATAACTAAGGAAAGAAATGATATTATTTTGATTTGTGTTCTTCCTGTAGTTTTATGTACAGATGCATTTCTATGTCTGTATGGCGCAGTAATAACGCAATTTAAAATCCAAGAACCATAGACCAAACGAGTAAGTCTCAGTAGAACTGAGACGTGAGCCCCAGGTCTGAGGATGGCCTGGGCTTTATGGCCTGGGCCTCTCCTCCTTGTTTATATCTCTTCATGTAGTTTTTCCAAAGGAAATTATAAAGCATTTTAAGGAAATCCTATGATTTGATATATGCCCCGTTGCATGCCTATAATTTTTTAACTAGAAAACACATGAAAACAAAATGAAACAGTGAATCATGACCAAGATAAGATTGTTTTTCAATCTTGAAAAAATTTTCCCACACAAGTGGACATGTCACTCCTTTCTTAGAAGTTTGCAGTTTTGCATGCTGAGCCAAGGCAATCCTCAGGTCCAAGTCAATTCCTACATTCACGGACTCTTCCTCAGCATACAAGTGACCAAGGGTGGTGACTATAGAGAGTTATAAAGCAGGTTACTACTATTTAATTGATTAAAGGTTTAAATTATAAACAAAATAATTCTTTGTAAATGGATTGGCTTCTTTTTGCTAATAAAGTAGCCCCTTGGATAATCCAGTGGTCGGCAAACTCATTAGTCAACAGAGCCAAATATCAACAGTACGACGACTGAAATTTCTTTTGAGAGCCAAATTTTTTAAACTTAAACTTCTTCTAATGCCACTTCTTCAAAATAGACTCACCCAGGATGTGGTTTTTTGTGGGAGAGCCACACTCAAGGGGCCAAAGAGCCGCATGTGGGGTATGAGCCATGGTTTTCAGACCACCGGCTGAGGAAATGGCCCCTCCTAAGAACCCAGTAAGTTTGATAGGAACAAGTTGCATAAGAGTCCAGACACAGAAATTTTAGAAAGCACAGAGTCTAGGGAAAATAAAAAACAAGCTTAAAGTCATTCACAGTAAAGGGAGCAATGCCCTAGATACAGTGATTATAATTAAGCTTTTGTCTACCTTTGGAAGATATCTGTAGGTTCCCTACAGCTCTATACAAAGATAAATATAATGGCCATCTCTCTCTATGTTCAGTCAGTACCTTTTCCTTTGGGGAAAATGACCTTTCCCTCTCAGTCCAGGAGGCCCGAGCCCTTCTTTATATCTGGCCACTAACTCCAGGTTGGGGGGAAATTTTTCGTTTCTCTGCTCATTGTTACAAGTTCAGGAACCACAGCCAGGCTCATGAGAAGCCCCCTGAGGACTTTTAGCCAGTAACAGTCAATCTCTCTCCTATGCTGATTGTCTGTGAGAGAAGACCTTTTTGGAAAGAAAACCAATGAACATGAAAAGAGGGGTGGGACAAATTAGTTGTGCTCACTCATCGAAGTTTGAGTAGAGCTTTTGTCACTTGCAACCTAAAGGTTGGACTGAAGCACATGAGCCTTACGTGTGTTTATACAATTGGTACAAACTCGAGCATCTTGTTTTGGTGCCCCCTGGCCTTTTTCCTCTTAAATACACAAGATCTTCCTTCTGAAACTTTGCCCTTCTCCAGGGAGAGTGCAAAGGACAGCAGAAAAGTGGTCCTGTCCCCCACCCTGGGCTGTCCGTTGCTAGCCAGGGCTGCGGTTGTGGCTTCCTCCCACAGGAGTAGAGGCTGATGGGCTTTGTGCAGAGGCCTTGTGCTGACAGGTGGTGCTGCTCGTGGTTACAGCTGCACCTCGGTGCAGTAACTGTAGTCTCGCCAGGTAATCTCTTACCTGTCAGAAGTATTGTTCCCTCTGAAATATTATGACCCTAAAAAAAAATCCCTTTTTGTCTGAAACCTCAGAACTTTCAACTTAGGACCTTTAATGCCCAACTCCATTCCCGTAGCCCCAATACACTGCGACTGTCCAATACCAAGAATGCACAGCTTCATTTTTTCTGCTCAGAGAATGACCCCAGGTTTCCCTGCCTTCAATGCCTTCCTCTGGGCTTTTGTCCAAGAATTGCATATCGTGGCTTTGTTCCTGAATGTCCCCTTCTGCAGAGCCTGGTTAGCTTCTAGGGTCTGCCTTGCTTCTTGTCGCTCCCTCTCAGTGACTACTCTCTAGGGTTGTTGCCAAGTGGCTTTGGGCATATTTTTGCCCAGACTTCTGGGCCCTGGCCCAGTGCTGTGCTTCTAAAGGATACCATATAGACTCTCTGGGAAAGAAAGTGCTTGTTTGTAGCATTCAGTGATTTCCATAGTGTACGTACTCCCGCCACAACCCATCTCAGGCTAATTCCATGTTGTTGCGAAAAGTATACAAAAGTCATCTCTGCAGCCAGCTCCAGCCCACCGCCTTCCTGGCTCCTTCTTTGGTGGGAGGTGGGATATGGAAAGAGGGAATTGCTGCAGGTAAAGAGTCCTAACCAGGTTTTATATTCCATATTAGAGACTTCTAAGTTTTAGTTATTGGCCACACAGGTTTAATTATTCTTGTTGGGGGCCATCTGTTTACCTACCAAGAAGGGATAAAGATGAATGGAAAAGAGGCTTAATGTTCCCTGCTATAAAAACATTAAATTATAATAATATTTATTACAATGCATTTCTGGGGGGGAAATGGTAGGTAAGTAAAAATATTTGTTTTTTTATTGACTAATAAACAGCAGGTTTTGGTCTACTAAAAGTGACAGCTGAAGACCATTTACATTTCTACTGGACTCAGTGAAATCTACATAGTGTTTATGATACAGCCTTTCCTCCTCTTTGAAATGCTCGATTTCCAGTGAGTTATATATTTAGCTACCCACCTGTTATTTATTATTTTTGTTTACAGAAAACCGTAAGTGCACAGAACACATAAAAGGCCCTATAAAGACGAGTTTTCTAATCCAATTAGAAATACAATACCTTGGGCAACAGACAAAATGTGGAAATAGTTGAAAATATTTTTATAGAGCAGATTGAAAAACAGTTCATAAAAAAAGAAAAGTATATATAGAAGAGAATAACTGGTTTAGGGCACATACAGTATAGGAACAGAAATTTACATGTTTGAAATATAAAAATATATTTAAAATATATAAATAAACAACATTAGGTAAAAGTGGTACTCGTTAAAGAAAATCTGTTGGGATGTACAAGAAGGAAGTAAAAGGGACAAAATGAAAATAGACAATAAGAGAGCATAAAAATTTATGGTAGCAAATGACAAATTTAGGAGTAGGAGATGAAACATTTAGGGTGAATATTGCAGGGAAAAGAACTCTACAATATATAGGAAGATAAACTTGTGGATAAAGAAATGAAGAAAAAATTTCAAGTTCATATTTGAGGTTAACATCAGAAGGTATTTATATACAAGCTTTCTGAAACTGATCACTTGAAGGCTTATTGGCCAATGATTTAAGAGTTAAGTGCTTAATGCAACTTCAGCAACATTCATTTGAAAGGCAATTATTGAGCATTAAGTATGTCAAGTTTCTATGCTATGTGTTGGCAGGGAAGACAGGACACCAAATATTTAAGTTCCCATTATGGAACATAGATTAAGTATTAACCCATATTTTATCATTTAACTCTCATTGGAATATTGCTAGGTTGATTTTAATAGTAACATTTTTGGTTAGAAGACTGTGGTTCTGAAAGAGGAAACAACAAGAAGTAAAATGTCTGTGCCTATGAAGGGTTTCCCATCTAGTAAACCAATAAAAGGTACTTTGGATCTCTTTCTCTTATGTTGGACTATTTAAGTAAAGGCCCTTTATCTGGAAGTGAGGTTATGACTTTTTCTGAGATGAGAATAAACTCCTGTTTTTAGATGCCTAGTTGACAGAACTGTTGCACTAACACATAAGTGAATGACCTGAGTCTTAAATCAGTAGAAAATTATAATATCCTTATCTCTGGAAAAACTGTTTTCTATATAGCTTATATTAATTAGCATACTCAAAGTTTTAATTCTGAGAAAATTTTGTAGATATTTTTATGTGCCACAATAGTGATGATTATTATATCAATTACACTACAGTATTTTTCCAGGCTATGTGCTCTTCTAGTATTTAATACATTATTATCTCATTTAGTACATT
Source organism: Vespertilio murinus (assembly GCA_963924515.1). NCBI lineage: Eukaryota > Metazoa > Chordata > Mammalia > Chiroptera > Vespertilionidae > Vespertilio > Vespertilio murinus. The sequence goes on along the minus strand of OZ004711.1, from coordinate 22,545,164 downwards.
ATATTCCTCATGCCATTCCGAAGTGTAGGCAGGCTACTTTCCATGCATGATTTGAAATCTGGCAGCTTCTTCCCAAACCAGGTCATCCTTTTCATGAAACCTCCTCAATCATCATTCTGAGCACATGACAATTTTCTCAAATAATCATCTACACAATCAAGTTGAAGTTCTTTAGATTGAAAGTAAAGGCACCATAAACTGGCTACTGGTTATCTTTCTAACTAACTATGGTTTTCACTGGTACTTTCATAATTTCATGAATAAGGATGCATATATTTCAAACTAAAGCTTGCCATCTGTCCTTCTTAAAATGTCATCATCATATTATCTAGTTATCAAAATGCTTTTCTTTCTTCTACTTCCTGCCCTTGAGAGTACAACTCCTGAAGAATTTTTGTGTACTAAATACATGCCCATTTATTTATTTATTTATTTATTTTTCAACTGCATTATATATCTCCAGAATGCATATGCTATATCTTCTATGCCAGTATTTCTGATGATAATATAGCCACATATATTGTGAATATCCCAGAACACTAATTTCATTTATTTACTCAATAATTACTTTCCCATCTCTGTTATTTATGTGACATTGTTCAAGCACTGATAGACAAAAAAGATAAAGTCCCTGCCTTCTAGATTATATCTTGGTGTGAAGGAAAACAACAACAACAATAACAACAAAACAGTTAACAATATGATCCATGTGCTTAAAGAAAGTGATAAGGGCCTTAAAGAAATAAGAAAGAAAGAGATAGGATGTGAAGTAATCTAGCTTAAATATATTTGAGGCATTACCATTTGAACAGACACTGGTACATTCATTGTAATTATGTAAACAACAATTTGGGAGGGGAACAATAGCCTAGTGTCTTTAAAATATCAATGAGTTTAACAGCTTATCTATAATAATAAAAGTATAATATGCTAATTAAACTGGAACAGCCAAGCAACCTTCCAGACAACCATGCTATGACACCCACTGCTGCCAGGCCAGTTAAGGCAGGTGCGATGCAATTGGCTGGGGGCCCAGCCATCACCTCATGATCACCCTGAAGAGGGAAGCCCAGGCCACTGGCTGGTGGGGCAATCAATTGGGGAGGGGGGGCCTCCACAATTGTCCCAAAGAGGGAGACCCATGCCACTGATCAGCATGCTGTGGTGGGTGGGCATGGCCTCCCTCTGGGGGGCACAATCAATTGCCCCAAAGAGGGAGGCCCAGGCTACTATCGGTGACACAAAGGTGGGTGGGCGTGGCCTCCCTCTCCAGAGGCAATCCATCAGGGAGCCCAGCCGGGTGGGCAGGGCCTACATCTTTGGGGTCATCAATCATGGGGCTCCCAGACTATGAGAGGGCACAGGCCTGGTTGAGGGACCTTCCCCCCCGTGCATGAATTTTGTGCACCTGGCCTCTAGTTGAAAAATAACAGGAAGCCATTTTCTATAATCTAGGCTGAAAATAACAGTGGGATTCTGGTTATATATTAAAGGTTGATGGATTGAATTATATTACTCATACAGTGAGGTTACATATTTGAAAACAGAATGATCTAAGAACCTCATGCTATTTATCAGAATCAGTTATCAGAATTAGGACATGACTAAAATGCAAATTCAAATAAAGTCTCCAAACACCATTAGATTTTTCTTTTTCTTCTCCCCCCCCCCCCAGTTATAACTAATTAGATTATGCAGGACACAGTTAAATTTTGGTCACTTTGTATTACTTCTGTATACTCTAGTACCTACTTTGGCATTGAGGAAGCTAGGATGGAAACCCCAAATTCCTCACAGACACCAATGTAAGGTAGTCCAATGGCAGTTTCATAGTATATCATTTATCAATAAAAACAACTCCTTTACAATATATATTTCTTTTCCTCCTGATTAAAATTAAACATAAACATAGGTAGTAACCTTCTGCATTATATGAATAGATCCAAATTTCCTATTAGCCTGTTGCAAAAACAATGTTCAAGATTTTATTACTATTTTTACTTTTACTTTAATACATGGATTCTATATGCAATGGACAAGACAGGTCTATAGAACATGTAGAGACTAAAACGCCCTATATTTCAAAAGTGGAGAAAACCATGAATCCTTTCTTCCCTCCCTTTTTGCCCCCCCCCTTCCTCCTTCCCTCCCTCTTTTTCTCCCTTCTTAGCTCCCTCCTCCTTCCTGTAAATTTTTATTTCCCTGGGAAGTCTATACAGCAAGTTTATAATCAGAGTTTAACAGCTTTGTTTTGCAAGAAGTTCTCAAACTTTATTGTGCATTCAAATTGCCTGAGAAGCTTGTCAGAATGCACATTCCAATTCACTGGTTCTGGGATGGGCGAGAATTCTGCATTTCTAACAAATTCTGGGAGAAGCTTATGGTGCCTATCTGATGATATTTATGTAGCACTGCTCTAAATGATTATTTGATAGATTAAACTAGATGGAAAGTGTGATGGTTAGAATTTTCCTTAAATCATACCTTATTTGACTTCATTTTGAGTTGAAAATTATTTGATGCTTACAAATAAATAATATATTTATTTATTTATTAGGAGATTATGGTTATTTGGGTATAGATAATGACTCGGATCATCTTCTGGGTTAATCATGTTAGAGAGAGTAGATTTTAGTGAACATCTTATTGGTGTTACTATTTCTATAATGGTTATTAATATTAGTTTGTAACTATTGTTTTTAGCTAGGAGAAACTTGTTTTTTTGTTGTTGTTTGTTTTTAGTATTTTTATTGTTATTGCTTTCTGTCTTGCCAGAAACACCGGAGAAGCTTTTACTGACAGCTATGCCCTACCCCATGGCAATATGTAAGTGTTCCTGTGTTACCTGTATTTTTTTTAATTACCAACAAAATGATTATATTTAGTTGTGTTTTAGAGGCACGCATCTATTTAAGTAAAGAAGACCAACAGTATGTAATGAGAAGTTATTAACTGCCGTAGAGGAGACAGAAGGTGCATAACTCCTTTTTCTTCATCTTCATTGATAATAATCAGGAATTCTCTACTTCTGCTCAGGATAATGCCCTTTTCTTCCCTTCACATTGCCTGGTCTCAGCTGAAAAGTCTTTCTCTGGGTTTTCCCTGCCTATCACGTAGTGGTCAGCTTGTGTGAGTTTTGTGTCATTATATAGGTTTTTTACCTTTATAGCAATAATCAAATTAAAAAATTGCCTATTTACAATATTAATTTATCAATTTATTGTTTGCATCTCCCCCATTGGAAAGTAAACACCAATTGGTCAACCACTATTAATTGTCCATAATCATCATATTCTCATGTTTAACTAGTACCTGATATTTAATAAAAGTTTGCAAATAAAATTATTCAAGTCTTCAGTTTTTCTCATCTGCATAACCAGTATATGTGTATTTGTAGTATTTGTATGGTCTTTCTCTCCCCATTTTCACTGCCACACACTTATCTGCCAGAATTCACATCTACCCATCCAATTATTTAACATTGAGCCATTACACTTTCACTATGCACCCATGAATGTGATAAAGGATAAAAAAATGATGATAAAGAAGACAAATATGGTCAGTCTTGAGCTATAATTAAACAGATCATTACCATATAGTTTACACATATATTTAGGATAAAAAGTAATAGAAAATCCTTAAACATCTAAAGAAAGTATGCTGATAAAATATATTATTTTATATAGAAATATACAGAAGCATTTTAAAATAAAAAAATTCTAGCTATGAACTTTGTAAATATTTCATATTATTTGACATTGCTACCTGTTAGACATTAATACTTTTAACAATAAACAAACATTTCTATTGATTATTAAGATAAAGTTATTTGTTCAGTGAATATTTTATGCAGATTAGTTATGAGATTTTAGTTCATTGAACTCTATCACAATCGAAGTGCCTTTTTTGGTTTTGATGATGGTTGTTGCTAAACCTGAACACCATATATCCAGTTACTCAAATGTTGGTCATCAGTATCATGTGGTGAGAAAAGGTAGGGTTTGTGATTACAAAGACCCAAGCTGGGATTTTATATTGACCATTGCACGAGACTAGAGGAGACAGTATTAATCTTTTTGTATTCCAGCTATCTAGTCTATAAAATGGAACCATAAATATAAAATTAGTATCAACTTGTGGAGAGTATTTGGTGCTCATTAGGTGCTCAATAAACAATAATCTAGCATTATTATAATAATGTTATGATCCTAAGATAATGATATAGTAATAGAACTGGTTTAGGATGAATTACATTAAGATCATTAAATTTTAAATAAAAGTTACTTAATTTTTTCTAAAATGTTCTATAAATAAGATAGTAAATATAGCACCTTGAATTATATATATATATATATATATATATATATATATACACACATATATATAGGCAACTATTTTAAAATATATGTATAAAAATCAATGCTGATGACCAATTAATTGCATTTACTAGATACCTAAAATAAATGTTTCTCCATTATATAAATCTGGTATGTTGAATATTTATTTGCTTATAAAAGTGATTAAGTGAAATATACTGTTGCTATAACTCCTTAATGTTATAATGTGCAATTCTCTTTGAAGGATTAAACAAGCTCCCTAAAATGCATGTGTATGTACATTTATGTATTTGTGCATATACATACGTTCATATATACATATATATAAACATATATATATGTATTACCTCATAGCAAAATGACACAATTTTCATAATTTTCTCATGCACTACACATAAGGAATACATTAAGTAAGACAGATTTGAGATATTAGTTTTTCTTATTAATTAACTGATTTTTCAGCGTCTTAACTAAGGAGAGATGAGTGGAACTGCACTGAATGTCATTCATCATCTTGAACAATTTTCTTAAGAATTGCACATTGAATATAAATCCCAAACACACTCTTTTCAAGGTCATTATCCTTTATATGTTAAGCCTTGACTATGTGCATTATAATCCAGATCTAATTCATTCAGGTTGTTTTAGAGGTAGCCAGTATAGATCTCAAACTGTCTTCATGAAAACCAAAGAGGTCAATGAACAAGCCTCCTAGAGACCAGGGCATTTAGTTTATTCTTGAGACATCTTATTAACTCCCAGTAAAAGTGATTTCATTCCATTTCTGTTCCAGTAACTGTCTTTCCAACTTTGATCCCTGAGCAAACCCCTTTAGGGTGATGTGATCTGAACCTCCCCAAGAACTCGAGTGGTGACGAGGCATTCAGCCTCACAGACACGTCGTAGGCATTTGCTTACACCCTGTGCAGTGAAGTAACTGTCTAGTTCTGATAAGAGTTAATTGTAAAGGTGAGTTATTTGGAAACTCTTTTCTAGCTTTAAATGTCATCTAGCATTTTTGGATGAGAAATGCAATTTTTTAATTAAAAATAAAATAAAATTCACGTATGTTAAAGCATTATAAAAGATTGGTTTCCTCCTTAGCAGAATGCAGGCTCTGGCAGAAATATGGTTTCAGGTGTGGGTGTAGGAGGGGAACCAAACTTGGATGAAACAGGATTTTATCTTCCTGGGGTGGGCTGCCAGTTAAATTTCTGCAAATAGCAATGTCATAAAGCATGGTTTTAGAGAAAGACCATGTGCTTTAAAGAGTAGCAATTGGGAGAAAAACAACAAAATTGCAGGGAAGCTAAATGTATTTTAAAAAATAAATAAAAAAGCTTTCTCCTCATCCACACCTCAAGTCTTGCAAAATAAAAATGCATTTTAAAAGCACACTTTGCACAATGACTTTTCAAAATCAGAGTATAACAGCATAAATGTTAAAAGTTCCAAGAGTGCCTGCTTGATGAACTCTCCTCTCTGGGTCTTAAGCTAGGAAGGTTAATTAAAGAAACGACAAGTTCTCTGCTTCCTTTACGTGGCTAAGGAAGACACATTAGCAAAGCCACATACAAAGCTGAACAGCAATTAGAGAGAATCAGAAAACAGACACACAAAATGGAACCTTTGGCAAGACAGAGATAGATTCTACGTCGGCATCTGTCATTATGTTACAAACATGGAAAAACCTTACGTTTCTGACTTCTGCCTCTTGTTCCACCAACCTGTCCTTCCCCGTGCACACGTCTTTGCCTTCACTTTTCCCCTGTGGCAGGGATTTGTGGGAAAATTGAAATGAAAAAAAGAACTACTGTGAAAGGAAATCTATTGAGGTTACAGAGGGGGAAGACCCTTTTGGAAAAACCAAGAACAGTATGAGGAGACAAAGGACATGAGGGTTTAGTATGAGATAGTAGTTTTCCTGTTAAGAGTTTGAGCTCTAAGATCTGAGATGGGGGGGGGGGGGCACGATGAGAATTTGGTTTTACATCTATAAAATTCCTGGCATCGTTACTTTTCTTTTCTTTTAGCAAACAAGTCGTGGTCCTCTTGGTGCTTCCTTGGAGACGGTCATACTTCAAACTCTGTAGTTTAGTGAACTCAATTTATTTATTCTCTCTCTTCCATATAATGCTACCCCGGGCTAAGTGTCTCTTTTATTTCTCTTACATCTTGTCAGAATTTTTTTTTAACTCTCCTGAGTCATTTTTAACATACAGTTAGGGATTTTTCCAGCCACTTGAAAATTCTATACTCTTTTCCTGCCATTTCAAATACAGTATTACGCTAAATTACTGCTACTGAGAAAAAAATATCCTGACTTGATCAGTGCAACCATAGTGTAAAGTGTGATAGACAGAATTCAAACACGAAGAGGACAGTCTCTAGTTTTCATGCGCCATCCTTTAGTTAAAGATGTGCAATAGATTAACTGTATTTAAATGAAGAGATCAGAAATATACCCATATACATTTGTGATTACTAATTTTTTTTAACTGTGGCAATTTCACCCAGAAACCCTTTTGTTGGAAACTGAATTTCTCATGTAATAATTAGCTGTGGAATATTACCCCAAACAGGTGTCTGTAGCTTGTCAAAGTTAGAACAGGTGATTTAGAATTAGCGTATTAAAAGAACTGTGAATTAGCGAAGCAAAAACGTGTTAATTTCTTGTTCCATCTGTTAATATGAATTCACTGCCAAATATTTTACTTTGTAGAACTGTGCTGGGATTGGCAAGAACATACACTATAAAAAAAGTTTAAAGGCCTGAATGTTTAAAAATCATGACATACGTTACTGCAAAAATAACTTCTACATTTTGAGCATGCTTTTTTATCTTTGTAAAAAAATAATTGCAGAGATTGCCATATAATATAGAAAGTTAACTAAAGAAAACATATGATCAAATGTTAGACCTTTAAAACAAAAATTGGAAGAGAATGGTATTCAAGAATGTTTGATTATAAATGAAGACTAATTCTTCAGTGGTACTGCTCAGATGTATCTGAGAACACTGAATTGCTGAAAGATATAGAGAAAAATAGCTGCTGCTTCCATGCAGCTCCTGTCCAATAATGTCCTCTTGTTCAGAGATGCCATTATAGAAATAAGATGACTTTTTTTTTCAACCCCAACACTGTAGTCCTTCAAAAGAGTATGGTGCAATTTTGGTCACTAAACCACAATCTCTGTATAATCCCTAAATCTATCGTTTATTAGCTTAGTTTTGTCTCTTCCCTGAAATTGTCCTTGTGTGGATAAAATGAAAACACATCGTACCCTTAACTCCATATGCATATGTGTAAGTGTGTTTGCTGGTGATAGGAGAAGAGGATGGAGAGTAGGAAAGAAGGAAGGTCCATGATACAAAGAAAACTGCAGTTGGCATGTGTGAGAGTGTTCCATCTGGGCTTGTACCTGGATACATTTTTTTTATTATTCTGACAAATCTTGAGAGAATCTAGGGCTAGTGAACTATTGAACCAGTTTGCCATCTTTGAATCCCTTTTCTTTGCAGGCAGATCCTTGGGGAAAGAAAGGAAGTTGAAGTGATTCGAAATTTGTGAGCTTAGACATATGCTAAGAGTACAGTTAACTTGAGTTACTTTTTTCCATGCTGCTGAATTGGGTCCTGAATGAGGCAGTTTTGTGACTTAAACAGATTTCACTAATTTTCCTTTCTTGCACATTTAAAAACAAACCACACTCTCCCATATTGCTGTTTGGGTTTTAACGGAGCTAAGGCATGCACACCCAATTACTATAAGCACTTTAAGTAAAGCTTAAAGATATGCAGCATGTTCTTAACTGCAAATGATATGATAGGTAGTATCTTTCCTCTTTAGTTTTATGTCACATCCAAGAGATTAATCCTCTCATGAATCATCCATAATGACTAGAATAATTTGGGGAACTGAATGAAATTTTTCAAATTATTTATATCATGAACTCACAAGAATATGAATGGTGGATTATGCAAATACAAACCATGCTTACAAAAGCTAAATACAAAGGAGGAGGGTGTGAGGGTTAACTTTATATTTCCAAAGCTGGACTCTGAGTTGACACACTGCCGCCTTATTACTTCACTGGTGACTGATCCGTTACAGCCTATGAAACACGTGAGGGTAACTTATTGTTTCTAACACTTGGATGGAAAAATGATGACCTTTGTAGAGCTTAGAGCAAAAATACTATCTATGGATGAGTGATGTCCATATTATATAAGGTTCATACAAATATTTTAAGAAAAATATAACAATTCTTAAAAAATATAGCCAGATTTTTGTTTCCAGATTGAAACAAATTGAGCATGCTTTGTAATTCTTTTTATATATAATCTCAAAAAAAGACAATACTCTATTTATCATCATATTTAAGAGATATGGTGTGAATGTATAGGATCATTGATGAAATATCTTAAAATCCTATATCAACAGCCTAAAAATTCATGTAAAACCATGCAATACATAAAACATTTTACAGAGTTTTAAATTATACAGTACATTAAAGTTTTAGTTGACTTATCTGAAAAGACATTTTTGGTATGTAAATAAAAATGCAAGGAGAAAAACCTGTCAGAAAGTAAATAAAGTATGTAAATTAAATAAAAGGTAAGGCAGCTACACTTTTATATAAATAACTGTGTTAACAGAGCTTTATGCATATTACAATATATTCAGATGCATAGCTTTTGCAAAAATAAATTCATTGCTCCTCTCCAAAGAATGGATTAAAACAATTTATTTTATAAAATTTGGATAGATAGGATAAGAAATGTAATAGCCATCCATGGAAAATAAATATAAAAATTATTCAAGCTCCATCTACTTTATGTTAGTAATGAGATGCACTTCATTCAAATTCCTTTCAATTGAAACAGTGCTGAGGAAGCAAAAACATGATTCTGTAGGAAATGATTTCTAATCTTCATGATAACATACCGATATAATACAATTATTTACAATTGACTAAGAGTTAATTTCAATAGTATAACATCTTTCTTGCAAAAATGTCAGCTTTTATTGATGAAACAAACTAAGAATAAAACATTTTTACTTGTGGTATTACAGTGCTGTTTTTCATTCTGTTAACCAAAACAACGTAGTAATACTGTAAACAAAAAAATAACATCAGACTGCTTGTGTTTGCATGATTTTATCAAGAACCATAAGCAATGGAATGAAGTACATTAGCTGTAATTTTCAAAAATACTTGATTCTTTTAGACTCTAGTCATTCTATAGTCAAAATAAGAAGTGAAAGATGGGCTAATTGTGTTAATTACCTATTATATCATGGGGAAACATAAAATAAATAATTGTAAATGACTGATCTTATATATATGCAAATTACAATGAAAGTATCCACCTTGTATACACTACCTCCCCTTAGTCATGTGGTAGCAATTTCACTCCAACTGTCGCAGTATCCCAGTGCTTATGTTCAAGTTACCCTTATTTTACTTAATAATAGTCCCACAGTACAATAGTAATGATGTTAGGAATTCAAATATGCCTAAGAGGAGCCATAAAGTATATGCATGTATAGGAACAATAGTGTGTATAGGGTTCAGCTCTATCAGTGGTTTTGGCACAAGAAATAGCCCATATAGGGTTCTGCACAAACCCAGTGTCCTCTTGCAACATATCCCTCACAGATAATGGGGACTACTGTAAAGTCTTTTTAAAAATATTACTTAAGTGTTTGAAAAAAGGTGTTGTGACTTACAGTGTTTTCATTTTTAAAAAGTATAAAACTGTGTATCTAATATCATGCTCCCGAAACACTGAAACTGGTCAAGGCTTTTCAACAAACATAAGGTTGCAAATAAATGCAATGATGCTTCATTTGATTGGAGCTCATTATATCATGAGAGTTATGGGAAACAAGAGTGTTCATAATTATGTAATGTAGATCTTCCTGTTTTATCAGAAGACCCCCACTATGCTCTCTCTCTGCCCCAAGTCATTTGAAGGTCACGTGGGCAGGCTTAAAACAAATTTGCAGCAGTCATTTAAAATTTGTCTCTATACGGGGGGGGGGGGGGGGGGGGGAGTGGAAAAGTTTTTCTTTCTCCCTCTCCTTTAGCACTGACAATGTCCACCAGTTACTTCTAAGCCAACTTCTTTATCCATTTTATAACATAACACAGGAGATTCTGGTCAGAAAGTATTGGCAGACTACACTTCAGTTGCATTTTGGTCCTATTATATTGCTATTACTCTTAGCACTTAAATCTTATCCATAATTGCCAAATGAAAGGTTATTTATTTACTTGAAATAGTTTAGAGGTTTGGTGGGAAGAATTTTAACATGGTCCCCAACATTACAGCTTCCAGGAATGAGTGGCCAGCATAATCCCCTCTCTTGAGTGTGGCCACGACCTGTAAAGATGTTAAGATATCATTCCCAGGGTTTAGCTATATGGCAAAGGTGAAATGATTCTGCAAATGTAATTAAGGGCATAAATCCATTGGCTTTGAATTAATCAAAAGGTTGACTAATCCTGGCTGGGCCTGACCCAATAAAGGGTACCTTTTAAAGACGACCTGTCCTTTCCTGAATGAGTGGAAGCAGGAAATAGACTCTCCTGCTGGCCTTGAAGAAGCAAACAGGCATGTTCTAAATTACCTAACAACACCAGGGCTCAATGTGCAACCGCGAGGAACAGGATTCTGCCAAAACCAGTGAGCCTTAGAGGAGATCGCAGCCATATTGGTCAACATAATAGGACATATTGCTAGTCACCTGTGGGACCCTGAGAAGAGGTTGTTCCCCTGAAATAGAACCATGACCCTGAAATAAAAAAAAAGTCTGTAATTTAAAATTGCCAAGTTTGTGGTTATTTGCTGCACAACAATAGATACCTAATACAATTAATCAGCAGGTTGGTGAGATATTGCCAAAAGGGGTGAAGAGAATGGGAATAAGAGGACTATCCAATGGCCACTTCCTCTCAGGAAGATAAATCCCCACTCTTCCTGGAAAAGTCGGCAGATTGAATGGAAGCCTGGAGTCAGGACCTAGAGTCAGTTTTACCCAAGCACAGCTCTAATTGTCCCCAGATCAATCATCCTTATCCTTAAAACCCTCTCCTAGATCCTATCTAATAAAAGAGTAATATGTAAGTTTATTGTCACTCCAACACACAATATGGCTGACCCCATGTGGTAAAATATGACTGCCCCCATGTAGACACAAGATGGCTATCACAAAATGGTCAGCAGTGGAGGGCAGTTGTGGGCAATCAAGCCTGTGGGGGAAGGCAGTTAGGGGTAACCAGGCCAGGAGAGGAAGGAAGTTAGGGGAGGAGGATACCAGGCCTGCAGGGGAGGGCAGTTAAGGGCAACCAGGATGGCAGGGGAGTGGTTAGGGGGTGATCAGGCTGGCAGGCAAAAGCAGTTAGGGGCAATCAGGAAGGCAGGCAGGCGAGCAGTTGGGAGCCAGTAATCCTGGATTGTGAGAGGGATGTCCGACTGCCCATTTAGGGCTGATCCCAGTAGGGTTTCCAATTGGAGAGGGTGCAGGCTGGGCTGAGGGACACACACCCCCTATGCATGTATTTTATGCACCGGACCTCTAATAAAACTAATAAGGACTAATATTCTTACAGTTTCCTAGTTTTTTAACTGCAAGGCAAGTTACATATTTATATATTTTGATCACCATAACTACCCTGAGAAGTATGATAATGTTAATACCAGTTCTACTTATCAGTTGATGTAAATATGTGCCCATCATTAAAAAGCTAGCAAATGACAGAGCCATGATTCAAACCCAAACCTAACCAACCAACTCCAAACCCCATGATCTGGACACTGCTATATTTCCTCTCTTCTATAGAGTTAACTGTCTCTCTCTATCTCTATCAGATGTACAGGTTAATAATGCGGATTTTGTAATCAAAGAAAACACAATAAATTCAAGAGAAACATCAAAAGTGCTTTATTCAAAGTAATGTCCTTAGCTAGCTACACATTTCTCCCATCTTTCACGTAATTGTGGATATGGTCCCAATAGAACTTTTCTTGTTTTGAGGCAAACCATTCAGAGGCCCAATTTTCCATTTCTTCGTGCCTTTTGAAGTGCTGATCAGAAAGTGCATGTGCTATTGATCTGAACAAGTGGTAATCTGAAGGAGCAAGGTCTGGTGAATATAGCGAGTGGGTTAATACTTCCTAGGAAAGATCTTTTAATGTGTCTTTAACTGGTTTTGAAGTGTGTGATAGTGCATTATTATGAAGCAAAATTACTTTGCCCTGTCTTCAAGAATATTCTGGTTGTCTTACCATCAAAGCGTGGTACAAATTGATTATTTGTTTGTGGTAGTGATCAATATTAAAGGGTTCACCTAGTTTTAGAAGCTCATAATACACCACACCTTCCTGATTCCACTAAAAGCAGAGCATTGTCTTCTTTCCAATGGGATTTGGCCTTGCAATTGATGTTGATGGTTGACCTGCATCAACACATGATTTTGTGAGTTTGGGATTCTCAAAATAAATCCACTTTTCACTGCCAGTCACAGTTCAATGCAAAAAAAAAAAAAAAAAGTCTTTCTTTTGTGCTTTTGAAGCAACATTTTACTGATGACTTTTCGGTTCTCCATTTGTCTTTCATTCAGTTGATGTGGCACCCATTTTCCTTCTTTTAAAATATTTTTCATTGCTTGTAAATGATCTGAAATTGTTTCCTGAGCAACATTTAATCTTTCTGCAAGTTGTTTTTGAGTTTGACAATCATCTTCAACCAATAATGCTTGTAATTTCTGGGCTTCAATTTTTTTCAGTTGACCTGGATATTTTTTGTCTTTCACAAAGAAATATTACTTTTAAAGCATTTAAACCAGTGTTCACAAGTATCTTGAGATGGAGCAGGCTCATAATAAGCTTCCCAAAGTATATGATAACTTTCAGCAGCACTTTTCTTCAAAATAAAGTAATGGATTAAAACTTCCCATAAATGCTCTTTTTTTGGCATGAAATTCGACATTTTTAAGCATAAAAATATCTATGATGTTAACATCTTCAGCAAATTTGACATATGAAGTTTTGAAGCTTGCTGTCAATACAACAAAATAGCATATATATATAAAATCGCATATATATCAACATATGTGTAACTTCATCTATCAAAAAAATCCGCATTATTAAGTGATACACTGTTCTCTCAATCTCTGCCCTTAGGAAGATTTTTTGATTTTCTCACATTTTCAGTCAGTATAGTAAGACAGCATTTTCTTACCTTAATGCAGTATTTTCATTTAAATAAAAGTGGCACTTCCTTATAGAAGAAATTTATAGTATCCCCAATAATGTTACTTAGATTTTTCTTTAATGTAGAGACTGCAAACAGGTGTTCACAAAAAAAAAAAGTATTTAAAAAAAAACACACCAAAAAACCCTTTGGTGAAAAATTAAATCCAGATATAATTCCACAAACTGTTTATACAATGAAATAAATTATTTATAGGCTATGCAAATATTTATTTAGAAAATATTTTAAAGAATGTAGTATCAACTAGATTTATTTGATTGGCATACTTTTGGCACTAAATAATATTTATATATTTTAAATTATCCTTAATTTGTTTATAACAGTTGTTCAGATTCCATTTGTATAGGAGGACCATTTTTCTCTAAAACACTGATATTCTCTTACTTGTTTCACATTAAAGATTTGTTTTCTCCTCAGATTCCACTGACAAAGCAAAGTAAAAAGAAGATTGGCTATGTCTCAAGTTTGATGTGTATAAACTATTTGGGTTTTATAACTATATCACTCAATTATATTCAATTTTGTATTTGGAAATACTATGTCTTTTAAATGTAAAAGAACAAAGACTTGACCAACTTCTTATGGTTTTAATATGACTTCAATAATGATTATTAAATATCCATAACAGTCAATGAGCATTACTTTAAAATTGAGCATACTTTTAGCATAATGTGCTCTAAAAAGTTAAATGGACAAGTTAGCAATAAGAAAGAGGATCTAGCATCCAGTGAATGTGTATATTTACCTTGTAATTTTATAATTATTTATAAAGAGACAGTTTTATTATATTTACCCTCAAGGATATAAGTCATTACTTTTATCTTCACCCATTACAAAGTAAGGGTTAGATTATAAAACCACAAGAGTTTATTTGTGGTCAAGTTCATGATTTATTCAGTTGAGAATTTTCTCTTTGATAAAGGGGTCACTTTATAAAAGGGCAGGACTGCTCTTCCTTAATTCAAATGAAAAAAAAGATATGCATAAATAATATGTTCATTCAGCTATCAACTGAGAAAGGGTTGCTATTTCACTACCTGGGAGAATTTGAAGTTATCTGCAAACTGGAGAATGCCAGATTTTTTTCTTTCAAGCAGTTTTTGTTATAAAATCATAAAATAGAAGTTCTTCCTACCTTCCATATTATCTATGCCACTAAGTTAAATAAGTATTTTCACCAGAAATGCAGATTTTCAGCTCAGAATTTCACACCACATTGGACTGAAATTTTCAAAAAGAATATAAAGTGTCAGAATTATTTTTAGTCAGAGCAAGAAGTATTATTTATACCTTGCTATAGTTTTTTATGTAAAAGTTTAACAAAAATTTAACTTGGAGGAAAAAAAGTAGAATGTAAATGCCAGTTGCATGAAAGGCCTTTAGCCATGTCTTGTGGAGTCAAGGATGGAGATATTGATCATGGCGGTGATGATATTTTAAATGCAGAGTAATACAGAAAGAAGGAGGAAGAGACTAATGGATATAGAATACCAAAATGTATCCTACAGGCACTTGAAGTTTATTGTCATCATTTCAACATGTCTTGGTGGGAGAGGTTATTAGATCTACTTGGCAGGTGAACTCAGGTTAGTGAGATTAAAATCCATTCAAGTTTATATTATTAAGTAAATAGCAGTCTAGAACCAAACACATCCTACATTAATAATTCAAGTTCTTAAGTTTTCATATATAATAACTAGAGGCCTGGTGCACGAAATTATTGCACTTGCAGTCTTGGAGCCCTCAGGACATATCTGACTGCTGGCTTAGGCCCACTCCCCACCTAAGCTGTCAGTTGGACATCCTTAAGACAGCTGCAGAGACAGGAGAGGCTCCTGCCACTGGTGCTGCACTTATTAGCCATGAGCCTGGCTCAGGGTTTCTGGCTGAGCAGTGCTCCCCCTGTGGGAGCACACTGACCACCAGGGGGCAGTTCCTGTGTTCAGTGTCTGCCCCCTGGTGGTAAGGAACATCATAGAGACTAGTTGTTCTGCAATTTCCTCGATTTGCACCTTTGTCTTTTGTTATACAGGATTTGGTCAATATTTGATTAATTTAACCAAGTGGGATTATATTCACCACTTAAAACCTTTATAGAGTTATCTATCATCTATCAATCTCCATTTGTATAAATATATATGTATGTGTGTGTTTATACATAATCTACAAGTTCACTACAATATTGTAATTCTTTTGAACCTACAAATGGTGCTGCATTAACATTAAGCAATTTCCATTTTCAAACTAGTTGACTTTTAAATATATCTTACATCCTAAGTCTCAGATTAAAGATTTTTAAAAAATATATTTTATTGATTTTTCACAGAGAGGAAGGTAAAGGGACAGAGAGTTAGAAACATCGATGAGAGAGAAACATCGACCAGCTGCCTCCTGCACACCCCCCACTGGGGATGTGCCAGCAACCAATGTACATGCCCTTGACCGGAATAGAACCCGGAATCCTTCAGTCTGCAGACTGACGCTCTATCCACTAAGCCAAACTGGTCTCAGCTCAGATTAAAGATATTTTAAAGAGATAATGGAGGCAATATGTGTATCTTATCTGTCAAGTGATCATATCTCTAGAGACATTTTCATACACATAGCTAAAGTTTATAAGGTTGACTGTGTCTTTGTTTGTTATTTCTCTTGTAAACTTTAAGCATATGATAAATTGATAAAGCCGAGAAATTGATTCTGTTTATTATCATTACACTTATTATTGTAGAGACATGTAGCAGTTCTCTTTTGATAATCTAAGATATCACAAATAAATTGTGAAAAGAAAATATTAAGTTTCTGTTCACAGATACATATTCTTGGTGTTTGATTTTAGACATGGTATTTTAGGAATGCCTCATCAATATTTTCCTCTTATCCAATTTTCCCATTTACAATTTAGGCAAAAATTTGTCACTGGGGAACAAAAATGGCAGTATAAACCAAAGGCATTGTCTTACAATTCATTTGGAGGGCTTGACTCAGAAACACAGTATAATCAGACTTTAAGTACACTATAAGGTGTTTGTCGATGTAATTATTCTATCAATTCTATGATGCAATTGTTTCACTTGTTGATTATGTAACACTGTTAGAGATGGCTCCTGTGATAATTGAATATATAATGTAGGTGAGAATGCATGCATCTCTTTCTTAATTTGCATGCATCTGGACTCCATCTCCCTGTAGTTGGAGTGATGTGTAGGTTCTGATCATTGGACTAGGAGGGAATAGGATGTATCCTGTTTCTGGGACAAAGCTTCGAAGTAGCTAGTGTGTCCTTTCTATACTCTCCTTATGAACAACAATGACAATGAGACTTAGGAGCAAGTAGAGCCACAAAATGCAAGGGGTTAGGATACCCAGACCATTGCTTATCCAAGAATAGAAGGATATAGTTGACTGCCCAAGAACCCACCCCCCCTCAAAATGTTCTAGTTCAATATCAACTTGTCTGTTTTGGTTGGGCCATTATACATTTGGGTCTATTTGTTATAGCAGTTAAGGAGACACCAACTCATACACTGAGGATATTATACAGATAACAAAATGTATACTGAGAGATAACTTGAACCCACATATAAAATAAAATGTATACAATTTATCTTGTGACTATATGTGTAAAAAATTATAATTGCATAGTATATTATGTTATCTATTAACACTGCCTGACTAATCCTATTGCACTTCAATTTAATCTATCAATATGCTAAATCTATTGATCAAACTGAATGGCAGGCTTCTTTGTGCCACTTTAGTACAAGCAGGCCTAGCCTCTTCCATGAAGGTAATAGGCTATGACACCTCTTTAGAAAGTCCACAGACTTTCTCCCCTAAAATACTCAATGTCTGTGCTATTAAAAATAAGCTTTCTGATCTGGCTTGCATGGCTCAGTGGTTGAGCATTGACCTATAAACCAGGAGGTCATGGTTTGATTCCTGGTCAGAATTTCAGGCTAATCCCCACTAGGAGGCATGCAGGATGTAGCCAATCAATGATTCTCTCTCATCATTGGTGTCTCTCTCTCTCTCTCTCTCTCTCTCTCTCTCTCTCTCTCTCTCTCTTTCCCTTCTTCTCTGAAATCAATTAAAAATGTTATTTAAAAAAATAAGCTTTCTGATTTGTCTAAAAGTAGTTCAATCATTTTCCCTTTATAATCACCATTTTGTTTTACTTATCATATGCTACTAAGTAAAATTGAGTAATATTGGTAATGTCTTGATGTTATATTTGTAATGGTTTATATACTTATTGTATAGGAGAGAGGAAAAAAAAACTTTTCTAGGTTGATTTCTGTCTGAAAAATACAACCCTTCCTTCTATCCCCACTATGACTCAAATGCTCTTTCCAAAATAGTTGTTTCCAAAATCTTCTGTAAATATTCCCCAGGCAAATAAACTGCTTTACAAGTCTTAACTCACTATAAAACAACTTAGAAAACAACAAACAAACAAACAACAACAACAACAACAATTTTCTTTATGGCACTAATTTTCCATTCACGTGAAAGAGGCTTTGTGAAGCTGTCATAAACATCTTGTAGTGATACAAGTGGGAATTCTGAGGGATGATGTTATAATGAAAGGTGAAACAAAGTGCTTTTAATACCTTGGTGTGCTAAGAAGGTAATAAAGTTTTAGTATTTTAAGCTGGTAAGTAGAGGTGGAATCTTAACATTACCTTTTTTACTAATTCTCCCACATGGAAATTCATAGCTGAAACTGAAGGATCAAAACCTGTATAGCAATGCATGTGGGTGAGGTATCTGAGAGCAGGATGTGATAGAGAACAAATCAAGTGGAGCCAGAAGTGATAGACGACAAACCAACTCTAGCTATCTATTGTTTTAAGCAATTGATAACCAGCCAAATATGTGCTAGGAAACATGAGAAATTTCACTGGCACGAATAACTTTTATGAACCCAGAGCAACATAATTTAAGAATTAAAATGGTAAAAGTAGAATGTGATCAAAATAACATGGAGAAATGGCTGGAGCAAATGGTGGGAATGAGATGCACTATATGTGAGACACTTCAAAGACAAACCTACTTAAAAGGCAAGACTCCAGTAGGCAAGAATAAAAACTCCTGTGCCGTTATTCATTGTGTGACTTTGGATAATTACTTAACTTCCCGATGCTTCAATTTTCTCATCTGTTAAGGTAAGGTCACAATAGTGCATAGTAAGTTTGCCTCTGGAATAAAATGAGGTACTATGCAAAACATATGGTCTAGTAATTGGCACCTAATTTAGTCCTCAATAATGCTGTTTGTTGTGAATTTCTTTTGTATTTGTTATTTTTACTTAACTGCATATATATGATATATATATATTGAGGCTCTATGCTGAATATTTGGTATGAGATGTATAACTTTATTTCAATAATTATAATTCTTCTTCGTTGTCATAATTTAGGAGACATGGAAATAGTTACAAGGAGAATTTTCTTTTTCTCTTTCCTTTAGTGGCAGTAAGTAAGACTGATGATAGCTTTTCTCACCAGGCTTCTCACACTCATCACAACGAGCCTAAAATAGAATGTGTACTGGTAAGAAAGGCAGTCCACAGTGTTGCCTGAAAATGCTATGACTTGCTGCTAAAGACTTTAGAATGTTTTTCCATACATAGAGGGGAAAGGAGAGCAAGAAAGCAATTGTGTCCAGGCAACTGGAGAAAAATCAGGATGCCAGTGTCACAAAGCCACCAAGCAGAGTGATCTAGAAGGCAACCATCCACTCGGTGGGCTGCTACAGGAAGGTGAAAACTTGGGAAGAGTAACCATGTTCACTGCTGAATTCTGTCGCCTCAGTATGACTGCTCAAGTTCAGTGTGTTATTGATAGCACATGAACTTATGACTTCTACTACAGCGTGATCAATCACTCCCCAATTTTGTAATTTATCCACTTCATGTCAAAACTACACCAGTTATCAATATAACTGACTTTACATGGGTTTTAGTCCCCTCATTCACTATTGCTTATCTGTCAGACCTGCTCTTATTGTTATAGTAATAATAACTTGAATTTAGACAGATTTGTCTGCTCACTCTTAGGAAAGGCTGTACCTAAAAATACAAGAGTGTTTTTTTTTCTTTATTTTTCACTTTAGACACTAGATTTTTTTTACTATAATGTAATTATCCAAATAGAAGAAACACAACCAAGCATATAAGCTAAAAACAAAAGGCATAGTCTAATAAAAGCAGAGCTAATGAACTCCCCATCTCATAGATTAAGAGCTTCTGGATATACATTGGGTTTTCAGTAAAGCCTAACTCCTGATCCAGAGACATCTAGAAGCTCCCTGACCAGATTGCTTCTAGTCAGGAAGATACTCTTAGGGTAGAAGTGCAT
The DNA here is from genome assembly GCA_963924515.1 of Vespertilio murinus. Lineage (NCBI taxonomy): Eukaryota > Metazoa > Chordata > Mammalia > Chiroptera > Vespertilionidae > Vespertilio > Vespertilio murinus. The sequence continues at coordinate 22,525,184 of OZ004711.1, read as the reverse complement.
AGAGTCAGTTTAGAGTCTTTTGTGCTATTGCGTTGAAAAGCTACTTCTAAAAAATCATTCACCTTCTACATCACCCAGCACTATGCTTGTGAAAGCTGTTTTCTTTCTTGTAACAACAGGCGTCAGATGCATCAAAAAAGCAGGAATGCCCTTTAAGCTCTTCTCAGTGCCATTCCTTGTCAATTGCATGCTCCCTACAGAAGCAACATAATGCTGCAAATAGCGATGATGTCACTGGAAGTGCTTTGTGATTGACAAAGAAGAACAGTCATAGAGGTGGCTCCTCAGAGAATTGAGAACTCACTGGATGTCCTCCAAGGGCTCATCCCCTGATTTGAAGGAGGGATGAAGTGTTCTCTGCATGAGAAAGCAGAGATGAGATGTGACATAGGTACACAAGGATGATCAGTTACTTAGAAACAGAGTGGGCTGAGCACCAAGGTCTTGGGTAGGTTCTCCACAATAAGCACCAGGGCCCAGAAACATAATGAGTGAAGCACATTCCTTACCTCTGACACTTGTTGAAATGAGTAGAAGGTGGAATTTGTTTAGAAATCCCTCTCCAGTCTTTGTTCCCAGAACCCAGAATTCATTTTCCTGTGCCTACACACATAGCTCCTTAAACACTACTATTGCAACAAATTGTAGCATGCCAGGCCTTACCAGATGGTTACACTGAATTAAAAATACATGAAAAAGTAATTTCTAAAGTAAAAATGGATAAAGATGTAACTCTCACTAATTCCCAAAATTGCCTTCTATTATGCCATGCTGCTGGAAATACTGTCTTTATGCATTCAAATCTTTGTTCTCATCATTGTTCTCCTTTGAAACCCTCCATACTTCTCTCTGTATGAAATCTTGCCCATTTATTAAGAACCAGCTCAGGTTTCCATCTTTCACGAACTCTTCTTGAGAATTCACTTGCAGTAATCCAAAATTCTCACAAATTCTATTGTCTGCTATTTATTTGTCATTTAATCAGGAGTGTCCTTTGCAATCATTTTAGAATCTCTTTTCTCCTCAACAAAACCTAGTTTCCTTCAGATAAGAGGCCATTTCCAAATTCTCACTTCTGCTGAGCCCATATGACATGAATAAGGTAGAAAACATCATATAGAGAAAAGACTAGGAGTCTGCTGGCAGGGAGTGAAATTGTACAAAAGTATAACCTGCGTAACCTAAGCCAAATGTAATTAGAGGACATTTCTTTCAGGAACTAACTGTTCCAATTTTGCCTTGTCTTTTTAAATTATATTTTTCTACTAGAGACTCAGTGCACAAAATTCATGCATGGTGGGGGGGAGGTGTAGGAGGGGAGTCCCTCAGCCAAGCCTGGGACCCCTCAAAGGATGTCCAACTGTCCATTGAGGCCCAATCCCAGCAATTTTTGTTGGGATTTATATATCTCCTATAATTGAAACTCTGTAGCCTTGAGTGGAGGCCTAGGCAGGTCAGAGCTGACAAAGGTTGGCTTCCTCCATTACCGGGGGCAACTCAAGCCTCCTGCTCTCTCCAGCTCTGTGGCTATTGTCATTTTTGTTGGGATTTATTTATCTTTTATAATTAAAACTTTGTAGCCTGGAGTAAAGGCCTGGGCTCGCATTGTTTGGGGGAAGCTTGGCTTCCTCCATTGCCGGGGAAATCCAAGCTTCCTGCTCACTCTGTATTCACAGCCATCTTAATGAGGGTTAATTTGCATGCTTACTCCTGATTGGATGGTGGGCATGGCTTTGGGTATAGTGGAATGATGGCTAATTTGCATATTACTCTTTTATTAAATAGGATGTTAAGTTGGAGATAATATAGTTTAATGGAATTAGACTGCCTAGATTTGAATGCAGATTCTAACTGATGTTTACCATACAGCTTTGAGGCATTTATTCACTTCCCTCTGTCTCAGTTTCCCCAATTGAAAAATGGCTGAACCTAATAAAAACAGGTGTCTTTAGCATCGTCCTGAATATTAATTAAGCTAGCATATATAAAATGCCCAGAACCATACCCAAAACGTGCTAAGTGCTTTGAAAGCAGAGTCTCAGTGGCTGGGAAGCAGTGATCTAGTAGCTGTATGTTAGGGGAGCTGACTCCTTAGTCACTGGTCAGTGTACCAGCCCATAATTCTGTGGGGGTGATATTTGACATTTCTGGATTGCCTTTGGCAGATGATGCTAGAACACCATATATGAATATCTCCCTACCACATTACACACTGATTGCTGAGAAGTGGCTGTCCCTGAGACGACACTTCCCAGGCCTCTCCCCTTGCTTTTAAATGGTAATTTATGTTCTTGCCAATGAACCATAAGCAGAAGTGATATGTGTCACTTCCAGTCCAACTATGACACTCATCTTCTTCTACCCCTTTCATCTTCATCCCCTACCCCTGGCTTGATGCAGATGCACACAGTGACCTGAGAAATCACATGTTAAAGGGTCCCTGATTTACTGCCTGAAGGAAAGCAGCCTGCAGTTAGCAATGCCCATTCTGGACTTTACAAGTTTGAAATTTAAAACTCTACTCTGTTTAATTCATTATCAAGTGTTGGCTTTATTTGTTACTGCACTTAGTGTTATCCTAATTAATATGATATCAGTAAACTGAATAAAAGCCAACACATCTTACCAAAAATTCATTGTTAACCCACAAAGCACTAAGTAAATACTTGTAGTAGTGATATTTTCCTGTTTATTTAGCACTTATATTTTGAGAAAACCATGTTAACTTTCACAATAGCTCACCAGGGCTTCTCAACTCATTCATAAATTTAACTCTGTTTTCCAAAACCAGTAATATTTATAGCAAAGATTGTCTTAGGATCTTTAAAGGTGCTTATTAAGATTCAGGAGTGGGGGAAGGGAAGGCTTAAACAGGGAGATTGTCATTTATCATTATCACAAGCACCAAAGGAGTTTTAGGAAGTTGAGCAAGACCAGTTTAGTTTATCATCAAGATCCAGAGTTTTAATAAATTTCTATAAAATGCACTTACATTGTATATATAGTAACACAAATAAATATATTTGTTTTCACCTATAAGTATACAACTTTAAAACCCAATATGCCATAAAAGAAAGGTTTTGGTTTGTGGTGTGTGCATGTGTGTGTGTGTGTGTGTGTGTGTGTGTGTGTGTATTAAGTATCTGCTATCTACTAACACCTAAACTCAGATTTGAATATGCGTTGCCTATCATCATATTATCCATGTAATATTTACAACACATTTATTACTCTTAGTCCTCTCTCAGAACATCCAGCCACATCTGAGACACCTTCAGTCCCCACCTCTCATCAGATAGAATTATGCATCCTTAACAAAGCTTGACATCTTTGATGTGCTAAGGTGGTTTACAATTCTGAAATCAGTGTTAATATAACCTCTGTCAACATTAATACAAGTCATATTCTTTTGAGTGGGACATGGATTTGCTTGAGAGTTGCCTTCCTTAAACACCTTACCCTCCCAGCATATATGGGTCCAAAACAGGAACATAAATGGAGATGTATCTATACCATAGGTACACATTTTAACAGTTGTAGATCCAGCTAACAAACTTGACAAAATTATTTTCAAAATTATTTCATTTGTTGTAAGGACTAATTATCTTCATACATGTTAAGAGTTTGTAACCACATCTGGCACATAATGAAGACCCAATAAATGTTATTTGCTCTTCTAGTTGTTATTGTTGATGAGGATTACTTGCTTTCCTTGATGAATAAGTGACACTGATTGATTATTGGGCCATGAAACTTCTTAGGATCCCAGGGTGCCCTTCTGATTAATGAAACAATGTCTAAGAAGATGGCATCAATACCACGGGCCCAAAATGCATACCAAAGTGACTATAAAAAACAAAAGGCTTTAGATACTGGAGCATTAATTTTGTAATCTCTTCCAAACTGAGAATTCTAAGATAATTTTTTTAATTTTAAATTTATATTTATGTAGGATAAGCTAAGTGAAATCTAAATGCTATAGGAAGAGTTTGAATAAAAACACATTAAAATCAGCAATTCTAGTATTGTTAGATTAATACTCTGGCTTAGTAATGTTATAGCTTAAAACTAATGAGGTCAATATCTATTTCTAGAAACAATCAACAATAGTTCCTAAATTATAGTTATGTTTCCTAGCATTGCTAAAATTAATGGTCTTGTAAAATTCCTATTATAAGAATATATATTTCAAATACTGAAAGCCCTGTCATAAATTATCTTACATAAATAATTATTTTTAAAAATCAATAAGACTATTTTAAAGTTTTAGAACTAAAAAAGATTTTTTAAAAGATGCTTTGGGAGTAATTTATGAAAAAAATTACTCTGCTTTCTATTATAATAATTTTTAAAAGGACTGTCTTTCCTATTAAATTTTTTAATTTAATTTTACAGGCTGTTACTCTATAAATAGAACAATCCATTTTAAATGGACAAGGTGAAGTATATAAATGACATTATTAGCATTGCTCCTAACAAGTTTTGAACTATGTATATTTACACATAAATAAAACCAAGCCCAGGAATCTCAGTGTAAATTAATAGTAGGGATGGCATACCTATTATTTCCTTAGGTCAAGGTGTAAATGGATCAAAATAACTGAATGATACTGGCATCTTCTTACATTATGTACTGCAAAACACACTAATAAGTAATTTAAAAGTATTAATACTTAAATTATTAGATTTATTCTAACTTTCTATTTTTATAACATTCTAATATAGATATAGATGCAGATATAGAGAAATGAATATAGATGTAGATATTAATCAGAATACAATCACTCAATCTTTTAAAAATAATCATTTGATTTTCAATGATATGGAAATGTTTTGCCTTTTTTAAACATTAATACTTAATATTACAAACAAAGCAAAATACACAGTGTGTGTGTGTGTGTGTGTGTGTGTGTGTGTGTGTTCCCATGCATATGTGTGGATTTGTGTGCATGTATATTTACATATAAATAAAACTATGTGTAAGCTTCTTTTCCATACAGGTGTGAATACTTTGAGGACAGGCAGAGTGTCCTACATATCTTCATAGTCACCATTGACCCCTGTACCTCCTGAAAATATTTAATCCAACCCTTACAAATTAAGTCTTTACTATGTTTTGTGAATTAATTGGATTAATTTAGCCATTTGATTCGATATATATATATATATATATATATATATATATAATATAATATATTATATATTATAGAAAAGTTCAAGTCAAAATCTTTTAGGCATTTTCTGTTGCCCTGGTTAACAATTCTGTACTTCTCTTTACCTGTATTTTGAGCATTTCATTGTGATCTCAATGCCACTTTCAGGCCACCTTCTCCTCACTAATAATCTCACTGGCAACTTTGCAGCACCCTGTGTGTTCCTTCTGTCTTTTAAGACCTCTCAGAACAACTCTGCATAGCCCTTGAGGATGTCAACACCTAGCTGATGCTGTTCCTCTCTACTATGTTATCTGCTACTATCCCAGCAACTTGAGTTACCTCTCCAATAATCTATGTGTTTCTCTGACTTTGAAATACCTTTTATTTCTTCATCTTTACCCACTCAGCCATCTACTGCTAAAACTATTTGAATCTTATGCAGTCATTACCAGAACAGTTCACTCTCCACATTCTCAAAGACTTTCTACAAGTGTATTCATGATTCAAGCTGACTATACTAATAAAGGGTCACAAACTGAAAGTATATTGGCTAAAGCACAAGTCCTCTAGAGACCTGGTGCATGAAATTCGTGTTCCAGTAGGGTCCCTAGGCTTGGCCAGTTTTTAGGGCCGATCTGTGGGACAACCAGCAGGGCAATGCGGAGCCCCTGCTGGCACCCTCATTGGACGAGACTGGCAGGGCAATCAGGGGTCCCCCAGTGGCACCCGCCTTAGCTGGCCTGGGGCCTGCAGGCTGGGGACAGCTCCTGTGTTGAGTGTCTGCCCCCTGCCCCCTACTGGTCAGTGTGCATCATAGCGACCTAACATTCAACTAGTTCCACTGTTTGGTCAATTTGCTTATTAGGCTTTTATTATATAAGATATAATGTATAAAAATATTTAAATTATTTGTTAATATTTAAAAGCAAGTGAGAGCATATAAAAATCAAGATTTTTGGCTTCTAAAAAACCAGAAGATTTGACAATTTTGACCCATATTCTTGCATGCATCAATGATCTATAGTTGAAAAGTAGCTACTCTTTTTCCTTCAATTGGGACAAGCAAACTTCAGTTCGCAACTGTCTTTTTGTCTCATCACTCAAGTCATATCATTTTAATACTTTACATTATTAGTCATGAGTATTTCAGTCTGTTGGCTCCTACTTCAATGTTTTCTGAACCTACACGTTCTCATTTAGCTCATATTACTCAATGCGGAGATCTTCTATTTTACTAAACCTCAACCAAACTATTTTTACCTTCCACATTCTCTAAGCCTGGAGGTAAATAGTTGATGATAAATTCATGGCATTGTGTTGCCTAAGCCCATTAGATGGGCTGCACTCTGCGTTGACCTTGACTGCCATTGGTACTTATCAGACAATTTCATGAATTATTCCAATTGGTTGTAAACTCCTTGAAAATAATATCCAAGTTGCTTATATATGCATCTGTAGCTCAAGTACCTAAAGTTGTTTGAGTATCCAATGGAGTCCCTCAAGTTAGTATTTATCCAAAGCTTATTGTGAATAACTATTTGAAAGAATCACTGTCTAGTTTTTTGGTATCATGTGGTTTATGAAGATGAGCCAAATTTAACAGCTGGGAAATAATTTTATTTATTTATTTATTTTGACCTCACCTTAGGGTGTATAAAAGCCACTACATCAGAATCACCAGAATTGAAAGGACAAGTAATAAAGACATCATATTTCTGTTAAGAGGGGCCCAGATTTAATGCTTTTCTACTTGTCCTTCATATCAGCGTCTCAGAGCAAATGAGAATGTACAGAGGCTGCATGTTGCAATCCTTGGGCTTAGCTGGGTGAAATGAGAGGGAAGAAGCTTTGAATCTCCCAGCCTCTGTCCTTCTGTACAGCTAGGGTTTTCAGCCCTGTAGACTGCCATCGTGTGCACTGCCTTCCACAAAGGTTTAAAATTCATCAAACAGACAAAGTGTATATTTAGTACTCACATGAGGGAATACAGAATGCCTTCCAATACATCAAACTCTTAAACCTTTTACATCCTTCATTTTTAAGCTACATAGATTTTGATTTGTACAATTTTAAGAAATATTCTGAAGCCTAGTCAATCTAACAGTAAAAAGCACTGTTGCACAGTAAGAAATCAAGAAATACAATTCAGCAAACCTGGTCTAGTTGGTCCCCAGGGTAGCTTTTTTCCAATTTGGTTTGTCACAGCTCAGATCCATCATGCCATGCTAGCCTCACTTACTACTACTGTCTTTCATTTTCCCCCTTTTTGGCACACTCCAACTATTTTCTGTTAAACTAGTGCTGTCACAAGAAAACATATAAAAATGCTCTTTTTCAAACACTCTGGTTCTCTTCCTGAACTCTCTGGGGCCATGGATTTCTCTCACTGTCTTCATCAGGGTGAATGCTGATGGATCAGTGAACCTTACTGGTGGTAGTGGCAGGCTTGATGCTGTTTTGTGCAAGATGGAGAAAAACATATAAACAAAATAATAATGATAATAATAATAATAATAATAATAATAATAATGTTTCTGTGCCTTGCATGTAGAAGGTCCCTGATTCAACAACAAAGGCTTCTGTTCAAAGATGATTAGCTTAAAGGCATTTCAGAGATTTCTGACTGTAGCAGCAGTTGGGTGTCCGGCTACTAGGTGAAATATGTATTCCCCTGAGAACAAAGGCAGCAGCAATCCACTTCTGCTGAGATGGCACCTTTAATAATTCCATGTATTTATCAGTATTTGTGTCAAGATCTTAGGGATTTTGCCCTTCAGGTGAAGGTAAGGGTAGATGAAGTGGCTTGGGTCTTAAACAGCCCTCTAAGGTATCTGCAGAGGGAAAAAAAGTCCCAATGTGTCTAGGAGAATGAGAAGAAGCTATTCTTGCGGATGAAAATGTACACAGCACAGAAATCGAGCTTTGAGGTTTCTAAAAGGGGAGAGTGAATAGCCTTTAGGTTATTCATAAAACCCAAGATGAGCTATTGCTTAAAAGATCACACAACACATTTTTTTCCCAAGTTGTAATCAAGTAAATCTAAAGAAACTTATCTTTTTTAGAAATTTAAAAATAAAAAAATAGGTAAACTTATTTTTCCAAATAAAGTCAACAACCTCTGTATGTGCTGTTGCCATGGATTTTTTTCTGCATAAATGTTTTGAGTTTTGTGTACGTGACTTCAAAGGAAAAATGGTCGGAAAGCAGTCAGGTGGTATAGGATGTGTACAAGACTGAACTCTCTGTACACACATATGATGGCCCTCTCCTCAGGGCCTGTGGCCTAGAATGACACCTTCTGGCACCATCCAAGGCAAATTCATGTACTATTGAATCATGTGGCACTTTCTCCTTTGTGCGCTTATACTGGGCTTGGTTCTTGTCTTTACCATAAATATCATAAACGCAAAACATATTCACACATCAGAAAATGCCAAAGAGTTTAGGGGATAATCTTTCAAATAATGACTTTGCTATTGTCTCCCAAACTTTGAAAGATCAGAAAGTCAATTTGCAGGAATGGACACTCAGCATCCTTCCTTGGCACGAGAGATGGCTTCCCAGGGATGAGTCTCGTTTAAGTTCCCCAGACAATTCCGTAAACGGGATCACAAGCCGATGGGAATACATGCTATTTTCCTCTGCATCTTGGAAGCGAACTTTCAATGACAGTTCTTTTCAGGGTGACAAGCTGATGCCTAAAGTGTGATTTCAAGTTTTCAGGGTAATCAAGAAGAGACAAGGTAGGTATTGAGAAAGGAAGAAAGCACATGTTGTAAGCACCTACAAGGACTGATCTCTTCCAATGTTTTTGGTCACATTTTCCATTGATGTCAAAAGCAGATTTCCCGCCGAAACCGGTTTGGCTCAGTGGATAAAGCGTCGGCCTGCAGACTGAAAGGGTTCGATTCCGGTCAAGGGCATGTACCTTGGTTGCGGGCACATCCCCAATAGGGGGTGTGCAAGAGGCAGCTGATCGATGATTCTCTCTCATAGATGTTTCTAACTCTCTATCCCCCTCTCTTCCTCTCTGTAAAAAGTCGATAAAATGTATTAAAAAAACAAAACAAAACAGATTTCCCTCCTGACAACTAATGTAATTTATATTAGTGGCCCCATGCACGAAATCCATGCACATTAATAGGGGATTAATTAGAGGAAATATTTTAATATGCTATTTGCCATTTCTCTATAATAGAAGTGTCAGAGATAAAAGAAAATTAGTAAAGTGTATATAAAATCTCCCTCCTGTCAGAGTCTGGGGCATGCTGTGGTACCTGGAGTTAAATCCCCGCCCACCACTTGCATGCACTTTGAAAACACAGGAGACCCAGACCCGGCCGGTCCCCCCCTTGTCAGGCCCCTCTGGGCAGGGGGTGCAGCCTCAGGTCCCCTGGTCTAGGGCTGGGTGTGGGGCACAGTGGCAAGTCCCTGTCAAGCCCCTCCAGGCAGGGGGCTTGACTTGAGGTCCCTTGTCAATCGCTGCCAGGTAGGGGGAGTGGCCTGAGGTACCCATCAAGCCCCGCCAGGCAGGAGGCACAGCCTGAGGTCTCTGGGCCAGGTGCCAGGGCCATGGCCTGAGGCCTCACAGCCCAGTGCGGGGTAGGGGGTTGAAGCCTGAGGTCCCTGTCAAGCCCCGCCAGGCTGGGGGACACGGCCTGAGGCCCCTTGCCCAGGCCAGGCATCACGCAGCCTCAGGTCCCTGCTGTTCAGTGGTGATGTTACAGTGCCCCGGCTAATTTGCATATCCTTCTATTATATAGATAGACTAGACAAATTTTACATTGACATTAATGAAAAATCCTATATACTAAAACCCTAATATGTAAATTGACTGAGTGGCGGGGCAACCAGATACTATGACACACACTGACCACCAGGGGCTAGATCAGGGGTGGGCAAACTTTTTGACTCGAGGGCCACAATGGGTTCTTTTTTTTAAATATATTTTATTGATATTTTGCAGAGAGAGAAAGGGAGAGAGATAGAGAGCTAGAAACGTCAATGAGAGAGAAACATCGACCAGCTGCCTCTTGCACACCCCCTATCGGGGATGTGCCTGCAACCAAGGTACATGCCCTTGACCGGAATCGAACCCGGGACCTTTCAGTCCGCAGACCGATGCTCTACCACTGAGCCAAACCGGTTCTGGCCACAATGGGTTCTTAAACTGGACCAGAGGGCCGGAACAAAAGCATGGATGGAGTGTTTGTGTGAACTAATACTAATTCAAAGTAAACATCATTACATAAAAGGGTATGGTCTTTTTGGTGTTTTTTTTTTTTTAAATTCAATAGTTTTACTCACCGGATCCGGCCTGTGGGCCGTAGTTTACCCAGCCCTGGGCTAGATGCTCAATGCAGGAGCTGCTCCCTGGTGGTCAGTGCGCTCCCAGCTGCTCTGCCAGAAGCTGAGCTCATGTCTGGCAGTGCAGCAGCAGTGGCGGGAGCCCCGCCCACCTCTGAGGCAGTGCTGAGGACCCCTGGCCCGCTGGCTATTCTCTGAGGGTTCTTGGAGAGGCACAGGCCAGGCTGAGGGAAACCCCCCCCCCCCAACGCATGAGAATCAGGTACTGAGCCTCTAGTAAGCTACATAAGATACCTGGCCAGGAAAATACAGCAATATGGAGTAAGTTCATATCAGTTTAAGTAATATAATTATATACTTGTTCAATGTAGTATTCCATTCTCAAAAATTCTGGTTAAGCCATTCCATCTCTAGGACTTCAGACTCCTAAGAATTATGCATTTACAATCCAGAATGGGCTTTACACCCCCCTGAATATATTAAAAAGAACAGCAAACTAAGGTCTTTCTGCCTATACATTTCCATTTTACTAAAACCTTTGATTCCTACATAGGTTTTGAGACAATCCTACCCCCACCCCATTTTCCTTGGAGAGCCACATCAATCTTTCTGTTGGAGTAAATAACAGGCAGCAGTCAATTTACTTCTGTAGGATTCCATTACATGCATGCATATATATGTGTTTACTCACATGCATACACACACAAATATGAACAGGATTTCACATTCCGGTTAAGGAAATGCTCAAAGCTGGAAATGCAAGAGTAAAACTAAAAAGAGAAACTCAGACATCTTACATGGTCACATTTACATTAACCTCACATATAATATGTGTATAAAATAGATGGAGGGAAATAGAGATTAATCAGAAATTATCAGAGTAAATCAGGTCTATTAGGAAGAAAACCCTGGGCTGGGACACAAAAAACAGCTATACTCCCCCCCCCCCAAAAAAAAAATGTGTAATGGTGAAGATGGTCATTCACATCTTATCTCATAACTAAAAGTATAATGACATCACTTTTCCCAAAGGCCACTCTGGGTTTTAAATGTTGAATATGAAAACACTTTGTAAACTCAAATACACTTGGCAAATGTAAATGAGGAAGATTCAATCACAGCATATATATTTTTTTTTCCAAAAAAGTTAGGTATATTTGGAGAAGACATTTTTTCTTTCATAATTTTGTGCATCATGAATTTTCATTTCAAATTTCAGGGGATTTTTAAGTTTTTGCTAAAGTCAACATTTAAAAATATTGTATGGATGTAAAATTATTTTATCCACACTTAAAGGGTATATAATGGTTTGATGTTTTCGGTTTTCATGTGTAAGTCTTATTCAAACACACCAAAGATAGAGTTTTATTAGGACTGGCAAGAATGATAGCAACATATATTCATGGACTTATTCCATCTGCATGGAATATGCAGATCTCACTCTAAATATAGGCTTTCAGGATTCTGAAATGCCTATGCTTTGGAAATCTGAAGTACAATAAACTGATACTATGTTAACTTGGAAATTTAGTTTCTCAATTTAAAAGAATATGCATCTCGACAAAATATTAGATGTTTTCAAATTTAGAAAGTGAATGCATAAAGATCAGTGACAACTCTGAAAAATGCAAAAGCCCCTTTATCAAGGTATTTCACACAATGTATTTCCCATTTTCATCCTTAAAAGGTTTCTAACCAAGCCAATTCACCTCTTGATCTAGGTAAAGATGTTATTTGAATATTTCTAAAGTGTGTGCATGCACACACACACAAATACAAGTTTGCTATTATTTATTTGGTTACTCAACTAATTTATAATTAACACTAGAGCCTGGTGCATGAAATTTGTGCATGGGGGGGGGGTGTCCCTCATCCCAGCCTGGGACCCCTTGAGGGATGTCCAACTGCCCAGTGGGATCAGATCTAAATGGGCATTTGGACATCCCTCTCACAATCCCAGACTGCTGGCTCCCAACCGCTCGCCTGCCTGCCTTCCTGATTGCCCCTAACTGCTTCTGCCTGCCAGCCTGATCACCCCCTAACCACTCTCCTGCCAGTCTGATTGATGCCTAACTGCTCCCCTGCTGGCCTGATTGCCCCTAACTGTCCTCCCCTATAGGCCTGATTGCTCCTAACTGTCCTTCTCTGCTGGCCTGGTCACCTCCAACATCCCTCCCCTGCTGGCCCAGTCACCCCTAACTTCTTTCTCTTGCCAGCCTGATTGCCCCTAACTGTCCTCTCCTGCAGGCCTGGTCATCCCTAACTGCCCTCCCTTTCCAGCCCAGTTGCTCTAACTACCTTCCCCTTGCTATCCTGGTCACCTTCAACTGCCCTACTTACAGACCTGGTTCCCCCCAACTTCCCTCCCCTGCAGGCCTGGTCTCCCACAACTGCCCTCCCCTGCTGGCCATCTTGTGTCTACATATGGGGGCAGACAACTTGTGTCCACATATGAGGGCGGCCATCTTGTGTGTTGGAGTGATGGTCAATTTGCATATTACTTTATTATATAGGATGGGCTTCACACTGGTTGTTTGAATGTTTAACTATATAATCTTAAAAAGATTCTGGTATTTTTATAGTCTTCATTCATTTTATGTTTAATAAATAACCTTTAGAGTATATTGCAAAAAATGTTGAGTGAATTAAGTTTACACTGTTCTTTAATTTTCTCAATCAGTTTTGGGTTTACAAGTAGAAGCCCAAATGTAGAGGTACTGAATCAAATTTTAATGTTTTTGTAAGTAACAGTTGAATGAACTCAATGTGCTTAATTTTGTCTGCATGTCTTTTGATGTCTTAAGAGATCTTGTCACAAGATTGCTTTATGTCATCAGTATAATATATATCTTTAAATCAACCTCAAAAGTCTAATCTGAGAAGCCTATATTTATCACCAGAGGTTTATTTAAAAAAAACAAAAACATTTTATGTTAAACCAAAATGTAAATTATTTCTAAAACATTAAAAGAACAAAGCAAAGATTAGAGACATGTGGGGTACATACTCACTGAAATCTAGTAGGCTAGAAATCTGACCTCATATCTAAGAGAACATATAGAAAATATAATATGTGGCTTATTTTTGAAGAATCAAGATCACCTCTATAGCTCCTGGCTACTTTTTCTCACTGACTTAGAATATGTCATTTTTTAGTTTCAGGTTTTACAGTTTTAGTTCAATGTCAGTTACCTAACAGATTAAATTGGCTAAACCCATTTATCTAGAATAATATGCTAATTGGCTCAAGGTATTGGGATGGCTGGAATACCACCACTCTGCTGGGTTTTCTGTTAGCTCTATCATCATTATCATGACCAAGAATATTTATCTATAACTTTCACTTATTTATAATTTTTCACTTGCCTTTTAGCTCAGTGCCTGTATTATGATTACAAATTGACAGCCCTTGTGAAGCACATGCCCATAAAAACTTCCTGTAGCTTCCACAGAGTTAAATTTTGAACATTTAAATATATTTGATAGATTTCACTATAAAAGTAAGATTTTTATGGGTTTTTTTGTTTGATTTTGTCTTTGGTTCTTAAATAGGATCTGGAAAAAATGGGCCTACTCTTCTGTATGGTGACCATCAGATGGGACAGAGTAACAGGGGGCAAAGCCCCAGCTAATTCAGCTGTCTCTGGCCTGCTAAAATCCTACAATTAACTCCTGGCTCTGGTAAATATTTGCGTGTTGCCATCCTTGTACCCTGGTTCAAAGTCTCAAGTATAGGTAATATGAAACAGATTTCTATTCTTGAAAATAAAAGGGAATCCAGAAGAAGGAGTTTTGGGGTGAAATGGAGGATTTAGTATATTTATTTGGAAGGGTTGAATACTCAAAGTAGAAATGCCCAGTCAACAGTTGAATATAAATGACTAGTGCTTACATGAGATGAAAGGTTTGGATAGAGATTTTGGAGTCAGTCAAGTAAAGACAGAGATGAAACTATGAAAACGAATGAGTCTCCTGAAGGAAAAATTAGATAGCAGAAGCATGAAAGAGCAGTAACTGCACATGGGGAAATGCTCACAATTATCCCTGAATATGGGGGGAAAAACCCTGACAGAAAGTTCGAAGAGAGTGATAAAAATCTACCTTATTATTGGCTCAAAATTGTGTTTTTTAACATAAAAAAAGAGATTGGTATGATAAAATTAAAGGTGAACAATAAAAGGATTAGAATTACTATAGGTAGGAATAAAGTGTCTTGGTGCTTTGGCATAACAAGAGCACGAAGTCCATCTGGCTCTTTGCCTAAGACGTGATTTGTAGCAAAGGCTGGATAGTGTTGGACACAATAGGCAGAAAACCCAAAATATTTTTGAATATGTGAGCACACATAATAAGATATTACAAGAGTAGAGCCACACATTTGCCTTCTTTTAGTAAAATTAAATTTTAAAATATAAGAATTGCATTTATTTTGCTTTAAATTTTTGATGAAGATTAATCACCTTTATTTTAAATATAACAGGTATATTTATAGAGGATAGGGAGAGAGATCCTTACTGGTCCCTTTAAGTTTTTACTTTCTCATCTTGGCAGTTTCAAACTAAATAGTGTACATTGAGGAAAACGGTGAGAACAGAACAGTGTGAAATTATTGATCTCTTGCCTTGTGAAGTTTCACAAGTCCTTGCAAAAATTTACAAGTTTGCCGCAGGGCAAAATTTGATCATTTTAGACAGGGATTGAATATTTTGCCTTGAAAAATGTTAGCAAAAAACCTCCCGGGGGTGAAATCACAAATTGTCAAATCATTTGGGCATAGAAAGTCATCAACTTTATGTGGTGAGTGGCAATTTATACTCTATGCTTAGCTTTCATGGGAAACAATGACAAATTTAGAATCAATACTCCTAAATGATCTGCTCCCAACAAGAACAGATTGTTTTCACTGGATTGTACTGAAGGGCTGGCTACAGTGTAATACCACGGGAGATCAGCGGGAGGCAGCACTGAATGACAGGTGAAGTAACAAGGAGGCTGAGCCAGGAAAGAGCCAAACCTCTCAGCCTTCCTGGATAGGAAAAGCACGGGCTTTGAGGACAGACAGGTTTCAGTTCAATTTTTTTGGTTCACCCATTTGTTAACTGTGTGATGTCTGGCAGGTTGGTTTGCCTCCTTGAATCCCAGTTTTCTCATATTTAAAATGAGAGAAGTAATACCTACCTACTAATGATGTTGAATAATGACAGGTAGATACATGCCTTGTACATTGTGTTTCTATTATTATTTTATCTTTTTTAAGAAGCTTTATTATTCAAGCAACATAGGAGAACAGATTAAAAGTCTATGGACTTTTCTTTGGGAAATCAAAATTTACATATATTCTACATGATATGATTTGTGGATTGAAAAGTGTATTTATAAGTACTAAAGAACTAGCAACAATTTTAAAGAGATACCTCTAATGAAAGTTGTTGAAATTAAGAATTACTGAAAGAAATATGTCTTTTAGGTAGTAGGTGGTAAACTTAATGGATTTCATTTATCACAATTTCATTTAGTCTGAGAGTGGAGTTACATATGCTTATGAATACTGGATCCATAGACAACTTTAAAAATATTTTTGGCTAAGTAGCACTTTTATATAGTTCAGCTATAAAAAAGCATTAAAGAAGGAATAAAGAAGTTTTCTTTCTCTTTTTCTTTTTTTTTATCTTAGTAGAATTTTTAAAAATAGAAACTAGAATATTTGGAGTCTATCACTACCTGCCATTAAATATTGCAGTGCTTAAAACACAAGTACATTTTATTAAATAAAAAAAAAAACTTTATTGCTGGAAGTATTACATATGTTCCCCTTTTTCCCCCATTGACCTCCTCTAGCCTGCCCTGTCCCCTACCCCAGGCTGTCACCACCCTATTATCTGTGTCCATAGGTTACGCATATATGCATACAAGTTCTTTGGTTAATCTCTTCCCACCCACCCAGTCTTCCAAAGTACATTTAAAAATATATATTTTATTGATTTTTTTACAGAGAGGAAAGGAAAGGGATAGAGAGTTAGAAACATCGATGAGAGAGAATCATCAATCAGCTGCTTTTGCACACCCCCCATTGGGGATGTGCCCGCAACCCAGGTACGTGCCCTTAACTGGGGATCGAACCCGGGACTTTTCAGTCCGCAGGCTGACACTCTATCCATGGAGCCAAACCGGTTTTGGCCCAAAGCACATTTTAGTAAAGTACATTAGTCAGTGTATGGCTACTGCTCTTTTCATTATCATAATGAAGCACCATCATGAATGGGTGGTCACTGTGAGCAGAATCTGCAGCCTCATTACAATGTTCGAGAAGCTGGGCCCATGTTTACCATGGAAGAGTCATGACTTGCAGGATGCTTTCTTCTTTAGTTTCACCTCTATGTAATTCAGGGGTGGGGTATGTCCAGCCTGCGGGCCATGTAAGGCCCACAGAATCATTTGGTCTGGCCCTACCATGACAACCATAGATGAGACTTGAAATTCAATAAATCTATGAGCTTTTCTTTTCATAGCAACATAAGTTTATATTAAGGGAATTATATCATAAATATCCAAATGGCCCATGGCAGAAAAAAGGGTCCCCACTCATGACTGATTCTACCTACATGAACTGTTTCAAAGCCTCATGAAAGATATCTCCATTTTAAAGAAAATATTCTTAATATTAAATAAATCCTAACAGTAACTTAAATATTGTCCTACTACATGTTTTATTCTAATATTATTGATCTTGACTCATTGCTTATAACAGAATTTATCTGAGTTCTAGGTTTTCTTATATTAACACAGCCTAATAATAGGTTATGATTATTATTAATTCTATATTTATAATTTATGTAATTTGAATACTGGAATTAGCAACTAATATTTCTACATTTTAAACTTACTTTATTAGATGTGTAGCACAGAGGTCAACATCAAGAACTCTATGGATGGACTGCCCTGGTTCTAAGCTTGACTTTTATTACTTACACAATATATAACCTCAGGCAGGTAATCTAAACTCTCTAAGTCTCACTTTTCTTTTCTTAAAAAATATATATATTTTATTGATTTTTGTACAGAGAAGAAGAGAGAGGGATAGAGTGTTAGAGGAAACATCGATGAGAGAGAAACATCAATCAGCTGCCTCCTGCACAGATGAGAGAGAAACATTGATCAGCTGCCTCTTGCACACCCCCTACTGGGGACATGCCCTCAACCAAGGCACATGCCCTTGACCGGAATCAAACCTGGGACCCACAGACGGATGCTCTATCCACTGAGCCAAAGCTTTTTTTGGCAGTCTTACTTTCCTTGTTCTGTAATGATGGGTATAATAATTGTATCAGGTATGTTCTAAGGGTTAAATCAATATACATGTTTATAGTGTATATAGTAAGAATATGGATTAGCTCTACTACCATTTTATTGCAAATATATCTACTAAAGTTCTTTCTTCTAGAAAAAAAAAATGATGGCACTATTTTTTATATTTACTGTGTCTCTTAATCAAGTATTAAAGTGTGGAAACCTCCTTATAAATTGTTTAATATTCATCTTTTGATGAAGTAGTAGATGATATTAAGGGTGTATTTGAATGTTATTAAGATAGTATTTGAATGTTAAAACCATAATTCTCCCTTCTCAAAACTACTCAGCAAATCCATGATCAAATTATTAAAACAGCTTTTGAGATCAGTGTGGCATGCCTCTTGGCTGTGAATGCTTGAAAAGAAAACACCACAGACACACAGGGCTTTGGGGCTGAATGAAGCTCACATTCCTCGAGCCAGCCATGTTAGCACTATGGGGCAAGAAGTGTTTCTGCCTCTCCCAGGCCAGCTTCATGTCCACCGCTTGCATTTCTAGCTTCGACCATGGGTGAGAGAGTTTATGATCACAAGGGTGAGAACCCAATACATGACTTAAGCCAACGGATGGTGTCACCAAGTTTTCAAAGCATTCTTCCCTCTCTCTTCTTTCTTTTTATATTCTTCCCTTTCTTGTTATAAGGGCCTGGAAATGACCTGATCCTTGATTTTCTTTTTCATTCTATGCTTCTGGCAAAGTGAAGAAGATGGTCTTTTCCCTTCCTGACCACAGCTCCCACATCCTCCTCTCTTGCTTCCTCTCCTACTGAGCTGCCAGGGCCTGGAGACTGCTGCCTAAGCGAGTTTGGAATGAGTTATGGGGCATAACCTGATGCCCATCTCTCTCCTCTTCCTTTAGAACTAGAAATATGCGGAAAATAAGCAATGTTTGCTTTTTTTAAGAGCCTATAAATATAAAAAATAGAGTCAGATAAAATTCTATGGGTAGGCTTTGAAGGAAGTGTTTTGATTTGTTAAGAACAGGAGGTTCAATTTATTTCTAGAAAGACTGAATGATGCAAAATTGTCAAAACTTGGTCTCAAGTGTTTGAGGAAAGCCAGCATGGAAGTCGCTGGCAGCAGGCACACCCCAAGCTCTGTGAGAGGTGCAGTGGTTTGCTTGCTTTGCAACCTGCTGTGGGAAGACGGGCCCTCTCCCCATGCATCGAGCTTCCACGCCACTCGGGACCCACTGGCTAACAGCAAGCCACAGCTGCAGTAATTCAAACACACAGGGATTGCTGACTGAAATTCTAACCTGGAAACCATCAATGTAAGAGTTAACGATACTGTTCAATGTTTAATAAAACAACTTAAAAGTCAAGCAGAGTTAACGCTCTAAAATGGAGCAGAGAAGACAAAAGTGGGAAAATGTTAAGTATATAACTAAAATTAAGAATCCTGGGAGAAAATGAGAAATAGGGCTCTGTGACCTAAATTTTTAAAAAAAATCTTTGCTTAAAAAATATTTTTATAAGGTTTATATGAGAATAAATAAAAGGTATGACCTCAATTTGTCTTCTCTCTGTGTCCAAAATGGTCAGGCCCATTTCTATGGCAAATGGTACAAAGCAAGTAAGCTCTGAACTCTTTGCTGTATTCAAAGCAGGACTCAGTTTGAACTCAGATACCCTTGTCTGGGAACCAACTCTAAACTCAGGAGCAAAGGCGCTGGTGGCCATGTGAGCTCTCAGGGAAGGAGGGCCGGGGAGAACTGCTCTCATTAACAAATGCTTTATGGAAGAAATCGGGATTGAGCAGGACCTCAATAACTGGCCTAGGTCACAGCCTTCAGTGCAGTCGTGGCTTGTTTTTTACAAATGCAATCAGATTGCAGCAAATACACCAATTTGCAAAGCAATGCTCTGAAATATTCAGACTCAAGAATCACAGGCAGTTCCCATCATTGAAGGCAATACTTGAAAATCTTTTCTTTAAGTGCAACTACTTGAGAATGAGAAGGGTCTCACATGATGAATTAAAATCTACCAAATTGGCACTTCAGCGGAATGCATAAGAGGGAAAAAATTCTAGAAGTATGGACCGTCCAAAGAAGAGACACTGCTTCATTCTTCCCTAGAAATAATAACATCTTTTACATATGCCACTTCTCTCTGAGGAGCTTTCAACACTTTATCTAATTAATCCTCCCAGCTTCCCAGAGAGGTAGATAGGGGGCAGGTATTATTATCTGAATTTAGCAGTTGTAGATATTAAAGTGTCCTGATTAAGTGGCTTACGTAGGAGACAGAATTTGTACTTCAATAAGTGGGCTATAAATTCTCTGCTATTTGCATAAAAAGAGCACCTACAATGTATATTAAATCTGCCTCCTTTTAATCCATCCTATATGTAGTCTGGCAGAAAAAAAAAAGTATTCACTGTTGTTAAGTACAAAGAACAAAATATCTATAACTCAAAATGTGATTTTGAATTTAGCGGTGGCTTCTGGGACAAGAAGCTAGAGGTAATTTTTATTAAACTATAAATAAGGAGATTTCTTGTATTTTTAAATTGCGTTAGGAGTCAACTTAGTATTATTTAAACAGCTGAATGCGCATTGTATCAGAATAGAAATATGAGGGGCTGTGGAATTCTACATGAGAGAATGGAAGGAATCTGCATTTGGACCAAGTAATCAAACACTCAGGGTAGGAAATGTGAAGGACAATAGATAAAGACAAGAACAGAGTCTAAGAGAAGGGACTAAGTTACCAGGCACACTGTTACCCACTCAAAAGTCACTTTCTTCCTTTCTCTGCTAGTGGAACTCAGTTGGGGTGGGCGGGTGCATTCCCCCCCACCCCTTGTCAGTCATAGTACACCCATTTCTCTTTCATTTCATGTGGCAGGGTTGGAGAGATGACCAGCTCTGCCCAGTGAGACCCAAGGGGGTGAGGGTGCTACAGACCATCTGGGAGAGGCTTCTTTGATGTTAAAGAGATTCAAGAAAGAGCCCCCTAATTGGTTAAACTTTATCTGAACCAGCAATGGAACATGTGGGGCCATCAGTGAGACAAGTGGACATGTTGGACAGCAGGACAGAAAGAAGGAATGACTGTTTGCCTAGTAATGCCATTGAGCTATCGAGCTATTGAAATCACCAGCCCTGGAGGTTTTTATCTTGACACTTTTACTCTACATGAGATAAAATTCTATATCATGTATAGAATTGTTGGGTTTTCTATACAGATAACTTGTCACTGCCGGTGGAGTATCAGACTTGCTGGTATCCAGCGGTATGAAAATATTGAGATAATGAGCACAAGGTTTGTGAGATATCAGAGATGCACAAACTACACCCATAAATTTCCTCACAGAATAGAAAAGTGTTGTCGTTTGCACTTTGCCATAAATAAACCACACGAAGCACACTGGGCAGGCAAAGGCCCCTGAAGAAGGTGTTGGCAATGGCGGAGAGTTGGAGGAAATCCTAGTCCGTTTTACCCTGAACCAAAGGCGATGTAGATGATGAAGATGAGTATTATGCCCACAGTGCATTATGCCGGTCGATATAGCAAATGTCAAGGTTTCCTATGAATACAAATTTCATAAACAAAACAAGGCAGTATTGTCTATGGATGTGTTCTATTGTCTTGTTCATCAAAAGTTCTCTGAGAAAGGTGCTCAGAGCTTAAGATTTAAAAGTTCTACTTGTCCCAATGCTCAGGCAGATAGTCCCTCCATGTGCAAAGGCATGCATAACTCTAAGGCATGGGAGATACATTAAGCATCCAGACCTGAGTTCCTGACTCTACCCACCTCTCATTCATTTTTCAAACAGTAAACAAGCCATGTCTGCCAATTACACTAAACAAATAAGCAACAAATGATACATAATAAAACTGCTCATTTTTTTTCTTACTGAGGAGTGCACAACAAATGAAAAATAAACTACTTCATTTCTTGCTACTTGAAAAGCGAATAGCTAAGAATGAATTCATTTCCACCCTTTGCTTCCCTGGGTGTGCGAGAGGGGAAAAAGCAAAGAAAGTTCAAAAGGTTCTAAGACAGGATTTCAATAAACCCCAGGATCAAAACACAAACCACAATAACCACAAAACAAAAGGAAAAACTACAAAGAACTCTAAGAAATATGAGCCATTTGAATGAGTAGAATGATAACATGGCATTGCTGAGCCTCCAGTGATGGAGTTTCTAACCTCTCTCCAAGTTTTTGCTGGTTTCTCTTGTGTGCCTAATGCTGAGCCAGTGTTTTAATAGGAAATAAAATTA
The DNA here is from genome assembly GCA_963924515.1 of Vespertilio murinus. NCBI lineage: Eukaryota > Metazoa > Chordata > Mammalia > Chiroptera > Vespertilionidae > Vespertilio > Vespertilio murinus. The sequence continues at coordinate 22,503,136 of OZ004711.1, read as the reverse complement.
CTGTATGCCAAATGAAGAATAAATGTATTATTACATCACTATGCAAGACGCTATTTCCAGGCACTGAGAGAAAAATGTCCTTGAAATAGCTGGCTCCTGATTCCCAAAGGCATAAATGTGATCAGAGAGATGACATATAAGCACATGAAAATATTCATAAAATTCAAGGTAGTAAGCAAAAAGTGTCTAACAAACAGGATTGATGACACTAATCTGCACAAAGACACCAAAGATCTCATTCACAGAGATTACTGTGTAGTGTTAGTGGGGTAGGCTCCTGTCCGTGGGATTGCAACTCAGTTTGCCTTGAGAGTTTCATGAAAGAGAGAAGTCAACCAACCCTTCTGTAAACGCTTTTGAACAAAAACAAAACAAAACAAAACAAAAACAAAAAACTAGAAAACAAACCAATTTATAGACTTGGCATGTTGGGCTGTGAGGAATAGAAGTGATACAGGCAGAGTGTCCACCAGAATGCTGAGCCCTCACTAGAGTGCTTGATACAAAGAAATGAGATTAGTAACAGCAGGGTGAAGGAATGGTTTCGTAAGTATAACTAATGCTTACTGAATGCTTTTGGTGTGGGAGCCACTCTGTCCAAGTTACCTCATTTAATTTCCACATCAAGCTCTGTAAGGCCATGCAGACTACAAAAGTTAGAGATGGAAAGCGTTCATTCTAGTGATGAGACTCAGGGAAGAATTCACAGGAGAGCTTACTATAAAGGGTGCATTGGAGTTGAATTGGAAGAGAGGCCATGTGATAGCATGCCAGGGCAGGAAATGGGTCAGCTTGGGGAAATCAAACAAATAAACAGTGGTGTCAAAGGGCTTATCACTTGATCTGGCCTGCATAACTCAGTGGTTGAGCATTGACCTATGAACCAAGAGGTCATGGTTGGGCTCCTGATCGGAGTACATGCCCAGGTTGTGGGCTCAATCCCCAGTGGAGGACGTGCAGGAGGCAGCCAATCAATGATTCTCTCTCATTATTGATGTTTCTATCTCTCCTCTTCCCTCCTCTCTGAAATCAATAAAAATACCTATTCTTAAAAGGGCTTATCACTTGTTTAAAGAAGCCATGCATTATCACCAAGAGTATGGCACACACAAACTATACATTAGAGGACTGTGGGGTCCAAAGAACTCTGTGTGCATTACAGAAGAACGTGGTTGGAAGGTGCCTTACCCAAATGAATTGGGGAACCGACTTAGCCATCTCTCTGAGGTTAGCCATCTCTCTGAGGTTGATAACCTGAAGAGCTAGAACCTCGGGGAAAAATTGCTCGTTGAATCTTTGAAGTAAGCAGGGAAATCAATCAATCAATCAATAGGCCTGTTTTGACATATGCAAACTTAATTAGGTGGAGAAAGGAACTCCACTTATCAAATATTTATTTTGTTGTATGTCAATTTGAACAGTTATTAAATTACTGTTTTCAAATTAATTGTCTAACTGCATCTCACCGTTGCCAAAATCAACAATATGTGGTCAGACATCAACATTACATGTTATCCCTGTCCCTTGCCAGTTGTATCATCAAGAGTTCAGTGATGGCGTGGTCATGCTGGTGAGTCCCTGGGGTCTCCTCCCCCTTTACTAGCACTTGAAGTTAGCAGGTACTCTTTGCCCAAGGTTGACAGTAGCTTCCTGAAGGACTCTGATATTTCTCCTAAGTATGCATTTTCTGCCCCTTTAGGATTCAGCCTTTAGTGTGTGGGTGGTTTCTGCTTTTGTTTGTGGGTGGTTGTTCCAATCTGCAGAGGGATTTTTTTTTTTCCCTCTGTGTTTTCCTCTTGGTTCAGGAATTTTACCAAGAGTGGTGGTGGCCTGCCTCATTGTGACATTGTTCAGTTACACATTGTTAGGTTCCCAAAGCCAGTGAGACAAGGTCCTGAGGACATCAACATTTATTAGTGTCATTTTGAAATGCTGAAATTAAGACCACCTTGCAAAACAACTAAATTATGAACGTGCTATGTCGTCTTGTTACCCAATCAATTGGCCAGTAACAGGAAACACTTATTAGACTGTGCTGTGTGAGTCCAGCTTCCTCCTCCTAATGGGACGGAATTAATTCATATAACCTGATAACAAGGCTATTACAATGCGAACAATGGTTTAAAAGCGGCTTGCGTGGAACAGCCAGGCACCATTGAACATTTCAGATCAAAGGTCTATTGAACAGAAAGAACAAATAGAATCAATTTCTTGAACTCTTTCTGCATTTTCAAACTTGCAACATTATACCACAGAATGTGACTTAATGAAGTACAGATGAGAAGACCAGAGAAAAGCTAGTTTTTAATGCAACAATGAAAATTAATGTAGTGCTTTGGATTTTTTTTTCCTCTGTGGAAACAAACCAGTTATTAAAGACAGCTTTGTCTGCCTAAAACTGTGGACTTTGAAGGCAGCTAGGATTTAGATAGCTCGCTTAGTTACAGATAACAAGGAGGAGAGAGGTAAATTTGCTACTTTTCTTCTGGACTGCAAAGTTGTTATAGAATTTATTTTTAAACATCAGAGAGGAATTAATGAGGCAAAGTGTGCATCTAACTTACATAAGGAACAAAAGATATACAGGATATTTTACTTGAAATCTAAAATTAAAGATTAAACGGTGACTATAACAACTTGAATAGTGACAAGAGTGGGGGGAAAAAACTTTAGTTTTCTGGAAGCTTATTTGTTTTAAAGGTTGTTGCTCAGTAACGAAATAAAAATTGTTGGAACTCTAGGAAAAAGTACAAAATATATTTATTCATTAAAAAAATAGTATTCCTAAAAAAATAATAATAATAAATAAAAAATAGTATTCCTCCTATAAACCAGACTTTAAAGAACTAGTTTCTGTGGAATTATAAGAAAACAAATAATTAATAAGTATGAAGAAAAGTGCTAACTTAATGAAATTTTACAAAAATAAAATATAGAAATAAATATTTGAAAATGACTAGTATTTAACATAAATTAGAGTGTAATTTTGAAAGTACCTAAAATTAGAAGAGATTTTTAAATAAAAATATGCAATTAAAATATTAATTTACATTTAAAAACATTTAACCTTTTGAAAAATGTCATATAATATGCTGCTTAAGGATACAGATCATATTTTTTTTTACTTTTTTATATTTATTTGGGTGACAGTGGATAATAAAATTATATATGTTTCAGATGTATAATTCTGTAACACATCATTTGTTTATTGTATTGTGTGTTCACCATGCCAAATCAAGTCACTTTCCCTTTCCATTTATCCTCCCTCCCTTTTCTCTCCTCTCCCACCTGCCCCCACTCCCCTTCTCTGCTAATCACCATAGTGTTGACTGTGCCTATGTTTTTTTTTGTTTGTTTATTTGCTTTTTTGTTTTTGCTTAATCCCTTCCACCTTTTTAATCCAGCCAGCAACCCCTCCCTTCTGACAATTGTCACTCTGTTATCTATGAGTCTGTTTCTATTTTGTTTGTTAGTTTATTTTGTTCCTTAGATTCCACTTCAGCAGTGAATACATTGTTATAACTTTTAAACAAAAAAAATACAAAAATAAAATATTAAGAAAATGATTGCTAACTCCTCTTACCTAACATGGTTTGGTCTGTACTGCTCACCACATAGCCTTGTCATCGTCCTCAGTCTGCGTCTACTAAAAGGGAGCTGTTTTCTGGGGCCACCATGGTCACACACATCCTTTTCCCACCCCGTCTCCTCCGCCCACCAGCAGTTTCTGAGGAGGCAATAGATCCAACACAGAAAGAAGAGAACTTTTACTTGATGAGTAAAATCAATGACAGTAGATGAAAAAGAAGCCAACAAGTGGTTTTATTCTTCTAGAGAATTACAGAGTCATGCTCACGTTTGCACAAAAGAAGTAAAGATTGCTCTAAAATTCTCATCAATGAGTTCATCTCCTTATAATTAGTGGAACATACAGTAGAAAAATACACTTGACACATCAATTTTCCCTCAACTTTAAGGTGAGACAGAGTTTGTCGACCTCCAAGTGGAACTGAAGGTATGAAAAACTATAAGAAAAATATAGACAAATATGGGTCTATAAAAAGAGTTTGCACACTAGAAGAGAACAATGATTAAAATATACAGAGATCCCTAGCCAGTTCGACTTAGTGGTTAGAGCAGTGGCCTGCAGACTGAAGGGTCCCAAATTCTGTTCTGATCAAGGGCACAGTAGGGGACATGAGGACGCAGCTGATGAATGATACTCTCATCATTGATGTTTCTATCTCTCCCTCTCCCTTTCTCTCTGAAATATATATATATATATATATATATATATATATATATATATATATGAGAGAAGAATATCTATGGGGGGGGGGAATTTAGTGCAGGAAATTAGAACCTGTAGGAATGAACCCACATAGCCTTCTCACTAAAGAAAAACTTGGAAAAGTTTAGTTTAAGGGCTTATATAAAGTGAGATATCCACATTGATAGAAAACATAAGAAGGCAGGAAAACTCTGTATGCATAACACCAGAATTAAAATTTTTATTACAGGCAGAAAAGAGTGGAATTTTCACTGCAAAAAAAAAAAAAGTGTACTAGCAAAGGAGAGGGAAAACTGCAATTTCTAATATGAAAGAGATAAAGACAACATATCTGAGATAAGTGATATATAAAAATATGAATGGGAAATTGTATAGAAAATTGGATGTACTAGGAGTGAAAAAATAGAACTTAGTCCTGGCAGGTTTGGTTCAGTGGATAGCCTGTAGACCCCCAGACTACAGGGCCCTGGGTTCAATTTTAGTCAGAGGAATGTACCTTGGTTGCAGGCTTGATGCCTGGCCCTGATCAGGGGGCGTGTGTGGGAATCAGCCAGCTAATGTATTTCTCTTACATTAACGTTTCTCTCTCTGTCTCTCCCTCTAAAAATAAATGGAGAAGTATCCTCAGGTGAGGAATAACAACAACAACAAAAATAGAATTTAAGTGGTTATCAGTGATGTGAAAACTAATATAAATAATCTTTTTTTGAGCTCACACACTATATGCATTAAATATTACTAAATTAGTAAAATGATAAATAATATTTTAAATTTCTATGATGAATACATCATTTATTTTAAAAAATAATGAAATTTATAATTTATAGAAAGTGTCATGAAAAACTTTTTTTTTTTTTAATTTAAAGGTGTTCACTTAACCAAGTCAGACTTTTTTACTTTGGTGTTATTTTGTTATTAAACTTCATGGAAAATGGCAAAAGAACAGGTCAATGGGAATCCATTCTTCCCATTATAAAGGGTGACTCCTTGAACAGCTATTAACTCAAAGCTCAGAGTTTCAACCATCAGCTAAAAGGATCACTCTTATGAACTGGGAAAAAAATATCACTGATAGCGAAATTGAGCAAGTTGATTGTAAGAATCATGACTTGTGTGAGACTCACTTCTTTTATATGTGATAACAGTACAGTTTTAATAAGTATATTTCAGATACCATTCAACATCATGTGCTAAATACCATCTAAAATTACCACCTGAGGATCCCTAAGTCTCTCTCTTATCTTTGTCCTCTCATAGTTTTCAGAGTTTTATTCTCTCTGGGGATTTATTAATGGAAACGTCTGAGAAACATTATTTTTACGGCTTATGACTTCTTAACTTAAATAATGATGTCTGTCATGAACTGAATGGGATGTTACACATCTATTGGGTACTGATCCTTATAAAACAGTCATAATTCATGCATTCTTTTCCTTTGGACATACAAAAAATGTAGGTATTTAATATGTACAACTTGATGTGTTCGGAATAAATATACAACCATTAAAACATCATCACAGTGTCATAAACTTATCCATCACCTCCTATAATTTCTATGTAAATTAGAGCACATGAACATAATGAACACATATTTGAGAATGTTGACCTAGGAATATTTGGCTAGAAAACATGTATTTCCTCTTACTGAAAGAAGCCTACGAAGCACATAGCCTTATAGCCAGGAAAGCTAATATTTCCTTGAGAATCTAAATTGTTTTAATTCTTTTACAACTCTTTGAAATACATTTACTTAGGAAGGGCAGAATACAGCAGAGTCTTTTCATTGTACTGGATAATTATCTTTCAATCAATATCTTCACTATTAATCCAAATTTAATTTTTAAATGCCAACTTCTTATATTTTATTATGTACACAAATACCTGTTCTTTTCTTTGTATCTTCTACATTATTTGATGGTAACATGTCTATATTTCAACTTAACCAACTTGGTTGTCAAATGTATATCTATCCATAGATTTAACCGTCTCATTTATCAAAAAAAAAAAATATTATTATCAAGGGTATCATTCTATTGCTAATTTAGAGATCATTTAAATAACCACACTTTTCAATTACAGAATATGTAGTCTTTTTATTTTTATAAATCACTAAAAGTTTTACCTGACTTTCATAAAATTTGTTTCAAAGAAAAAAATTACTGATTTATACCAGGTACAAAGAACCTATTCCTTTTTCTGTTTCAATCTACAGCCATGTACACAACTATTTACCATTCTTTTCTAACATAGAACTCATTTTGTTTTTTTACATCCTGGGGAATTCCAATCAGTTTAATTGTTTGACAGAATTTTCCTGCCTTTCCTCAGAAGGTATAAATTTTTCAAGTGCCAGCAACATACACTAGAATATTTCCCAGGAGTGGCAGTTAATTGCAAGTTGGTTTACTGGGACTGTTGTTTGAGGGCCTTTCTGTTTGTTTTATACCAATGTGCTCTACATTACAAAAATAGAACTTAAAACCAATGCCTTCAAAGTAAAAAAAAAAAAAAAAATTTAAAAAATACACTCTGTAAAATTACTTTGCCATGATAGCTACATACATAGAGTTGAATTGCAATCATTTTTCACTGATATCAGTTGGTACTTTTCCTGAATTAAAGTAGTTTTTACTTGTTGTAACAAATTTTGAACATTAAAAATGAGTTTTATGCCTCATTCTGAAAATATAGATGGTTAATTTCCTCAGCAAAATGTGTTCTTTTTACTATTGAACAATATACATGAATGGCCCTCATTTCTTCTTCCATCCCGTCTAATATCTCTTTAGTATATACTCAAAAGAATATAATTTAAAAAACTTCATAGAAAAAAATTATAATTTCTTATGCCAAGTCTTTGTATTCCAGAGAATAGTTATTTCAACAACAAAAGTGTTCCATAGTGTGTTATCTCAATAGAATATTTTCTGATAGACCAACAAAATTAGACATAACATGTATACCTTCTATACCTTTCAAGTTGTATGTAAATATTTATGACTAGAATACAAAGTTTTTGATGATATAAGACATATATTCATTTACTATCAAAAAAGAAACATACCTATTAACAGTTAAATTACTGAATACAAACACTTTCCAACCCTTACCTCATTTCTGTTACCTTCTGAAAGTACTTATTTCACTCTGAATTCTTTGACCTTTAGCTCCTATAATTCATATGCATCCAACTTAGAGTAAAATAATTATTTATGTAAATTTTCTATATTCTCAAAACTTCCTAACTAATTTTGAAATAGATATATTTGGTATTCAGGTCGACATATGTTGTTGAATATCTTGAACTCCTTTCACACTCAATAGGAAGTGAATGGTTCCTTTAAGTGAGTCATTTTGTAACCATCAATTACATGTACACAATAAATTACGTTAAATATGCTTTTATCTCTAGAATGATGACATTTTATTCTGTTTAAACAATAACAACAACCCTGTGTGCAGATTGAGAAGGACACAACAGGGGACTTGAATGTTAAATTCTGCAGGGACTGTGGTAGGCTCCATGATTGTTACACTCTGCCTCTCCCTGCAGCGGCCCTGCAATGGAGGATTATACGTCTCTGCCCTGTTGGCTTTGTCATCTCCTTCGTCCCTTAAAATGAATGACAGACACAACATATGCCATTTCTGGGAAGGATCTTTAAAGGCCAGAATATCTGTTCCAGATAGAGGTTATTCCATCAACCTGGGACCCAAAGTGAAGACAATGTAGAGCTAAACAACAAAAACCTGTTCCCTAAGCGTAACAGCTGATGTGGCCTACCAGAAGGCCCTAAGTTGAACTATGCTTAATCAAAATGCTTATGATAGTTGATCCTTTGTGTTATTGTTAATATTTGTTCATTAAATTATTAACCCCTTTTATTTATTTGGAAACATGAATGAATACTGAGCAAAGTTTATTTTTTAAAAAAATAATAAAAGTAAGGGTTTTATCGGCACAATGGAGACTCTGTGCTAAATAACTTAGGAAGTGATCCCTCTAACATCTCTGCCTCTGAGTAAGACTGGACTCATAAAAGTAGAAAAGTTCAGAAATATTTCTTTTTAATTAATTTAACAAATTCATGTGAAAAGTGAACAAACATAAACATGAATCAGCAATCATAGATGCATGGTATTTCTATAGAAGCACCCTAATTACTTACAATGGCAACTTCTGACAGCCTTTAGTTTGCTTTGAGTTCCAGCAAAATTAGCAGGATTCACAAACAGCAAGCAAATAATCTACATAATCCAAGTATTTATTACTTTCTTAGATCTTGCATTTGAAAAGATATTTCAGCTACTTTCTCCAATCACTGAAATTTTTATGATGATTGATTTGTGTTACACTGGAAAAAGTTGTTTTGTTTGACATTAGAAGATAAAGTAACTTGTTATCAAAATGGTATTTTATATGGGATGGGAAATTGATTTAAACTAAATGGGGAAACAAAGGACATAATGTTATTCAATTTCTTAAACATAACTAAGACATTTTGAAAACTGACTTTCTCAAGACTGAAGTTCTACTCAGTACTGTGGAAAAGTAATACCTGAACACACAATTTCTAAAATAACTATGAAAAAACATAATTTAAAACCTATACTTTGATGTAATTGAATAAGTTTACCTCCTGTTTTCCATCAGTTTCTATTTCTAAAGTTAACCAAACACAGATTTAGAAATAATAAATTTTACTGAAAATTTAAAATGTAATAATGAAATTCAAATAAAATTTTAATCTAAGACAGAATAGTCATAGAATCATATTGCTTTAAAAGGAATACATTATGCTTATCTTTGGGTTTAATCATTTAAGAGGAAAACAGAAAGAAAAAAAACAATGAATTAAACCTTCTTAAATAAATATTTTGGAGGAAAAAAGAATGTAAAAATTATATTGATAAGACAGCCTGGGAATCACATATTTACTTTACACAAATAAGAATCCTCTGACCTGAACTATCTTGTGAAAATTCTCACGAATAATAACAGCACTCTCTATGTATATATTTTTCAAAATTAAAAAAAAATTAATTCAAAGACAGGTAGACTTCCTGTTTTGTTTTGTTTTTCTTAACTAATTGTTTTTAACATGGAAGGTCATTTTTAACTTATAGGGAAATATTTTAAAATACCATTTGCAATGAAAAATATGACAAATATAATTTTGTTAGGTCATTTGTGAGCTTTTCCATCAGCAGCACAGAAATCAAATTTCTTTTCTTTCTCCCAGAAACTCTTGAAGGGCCAAAACTTTTCAGCTATATTTAGATTTTCCAACTGTAGCTTATGTCTCACGGCCTAATTTGGGGGTTAGAACCTCTGTCGATGCTGGGTTAACATTAACCTGTGACAAGTTTGAATCCTGTTGGTCCAGACTATTTTTTTTAAAGCATAGATACACGATATTCTCTGACTAATAAGAAGTCACAAAGATACTATCTTGAAGACTCTGAACATACTGTTCCATGAGAATTTACTGTCATTTTTTCCCCTTGTAACTTTCAAGCCAAATTATGTTGCCTCCACCTAATGTTGCAAAAACTTTGGGCTTTCACCCAAAGTGATTCTAAGACTCTGGTATGGTTCTGTGTAACCTGGCATCTTTCCTGGAAGTTAACTTTGTTAAGCAGCTATTTTTATAAACAAACTTTGTAATAGGAGAGACACACATGAACAGATGAAATGCCACCACCTGCGTTTTCTCTACAACCCCGGGAAGAGATTGTGCTTGGCAATTAATTATTAGAAGTTGACACTGTAAACTTGGGTCCCATAACCTTTTAAAAGGCCTTTTGTACTGATTGAACTTTACTTTCAAATATGGCATGTCTTCCCCTATAAATTAAGGCACTGAATTATATTTGTAGACATATTGCTTGTATCAATTAGCTATTGCTCCATAACAAACTATCCCCAAATTAAGTGGCTTAAAACAACAATCACTTGTTTTCTCACAATCAAGAATCTGAGTTCCACTCAGATATTCTCATATAGTGTTAGGACCACAAATCCTGGACCTCCATTACTAGGTGAGTCAGTATCAAGTTCAGTAGGAGTATTTCTGGATGCCATTCTTATACCAAGGGACCAGCCATAATTCATCAAAGCCTGAAGCAAGACCAGGCTATGGTGCAAGCTCCTTGACACTTTAGCCATAATACTCAGAAAAGTCAATGAGAAATTAGATTTACAACTGTGGAGTTTGTGGCTGGTTGCAACAAAGGACCCTATGGTTGTGAAGGAAGGCTTTGCCTCCTGCAATCAAGAAATCCTCACCAATTGAAAAGGAGCTACTGGGTTAGAATAGATACTGAGCACCTGATCACAGGACATCAAGTGACCATGTGGCTTCAGTTTCCCATGATGCACTGGGCATTGTCAAATCCACTGGATAGGAATATTGAGAAATGGTCTGTGGATGGAAATTCTATATTCAGAATTTGGCCCAAGCAGGTCCAGAAGACCTAAATCAGTTAATGAACATATGGTTCAAACTCCCATTTTTATCTCCTATCACTGTTATATCCTTGCTTCTTGAAAGCGAGCAGATGAAGGTTAAAAATACTCAGGCCTAATTTGTGTATGGGTCACCTCAATATGGTGGTGAGCATTAAAAAAGGGGGTGCTGTGGCTGTACCAGATCCTTTAAGACAGCGGTGAGGAGGAGAAGGAACCTTCCCACAAGAAAAAATTGTAAAAAACTTAATTTGTTTACTTTATAGATAATAGGGCAGCCCACAGTCAAAACACAGACTGATTTCTAGAAAGTGAAGAATGGCTCTACCTGTTGGTCAGAGGCCTAGAAGGAGACAGGCAGTCTGGAAGATTGGAGACAAAGAAGTCTATAAATGTCAGTGGACTCCTGGATGGGCACAGACACGCAGATCTTTCTAGAGAAAGATGCCAGCCACCAGCGAGGGAATTCAGCTGTACTGGACATGCGGCACAAGCCAAGATACAAGGACTAGATTGCACTGGATTATTTCTTGTGTCCAGATTCCAACCCTTTTGGCTTTACCTGAGACTCACAGTGCACCTAGTGTAAACCATTTGGGGTGGGGAGGAAGAGGCTTCAAACCCTCTGAACTGACTACAGCTTCCTCAAGCACATTCCGCATATATTTTCTCTTCTGCCATGCATATTCTCTGAGTCTATGGGGTAGGACACCTGGAAGAGTCTTCTTGGCATATCCCCAGATGTGCAGCCAAAATTCAGGATGATTAGCCTATCCAGAATCAACCGTAAAGCAATGACATGAGAAGCTGATGGAAAAATGCTTCCTTATTCTGTGGATCCTTGGTTTGGAATTCTGTCAAGTGTCCTCACCACTCTGTGACCAACTCAATAACGGTCCTGGTAGTGCCCTTTCTTCTTTCTGTTTCATTCCTGCTAGTTCAGAATTCCTGCTTTCTGGGATCACTTCCCAAATAAACTTGTTACAACAGGATTCTTAGTCTCAAACTTTACTTTGAGGGGAGCCCAGCCTCAGCCAGAACATATATGGAAAAACTATTTGCTTAAACGGAATTCAAAACTAGCTCCCTAAGAAAGAAAGAAAAAAACAACAACAAACCATTCTTCCACTGAGATACAGCTGTCACTGTCATAAAACTTAGCATAAACAAATATATCATCAACTACCCCATTATAAAATGTAACATCCAGCATACTAAAGAATTTAAGGTGACATCATTCATTAGAGTATGTGAATGACTCTCTTGACTAAATGGGAATTTTGTGTTAAGTAGATGCAAAAGCTGCTAAAAAGCAAATGTTATTGAAACACACATCAGCAACTTATGAATATGTCCTGGAGGGCATCTTGACCATAGAAATTACCTTTATCATGGAGCCATGAGAAGCTACCATAGGGTAGTATCCAAATCAGTTATGAGAATAAATTATTTGAAATTTTATACTTACAAATGAAAGAGGATCATAAGCATTATCAATTTTACTCTCCTTTCTATATGTATTTTTTCACATCCTCTTCCTAAATAAAAACAGGGGGGCTTAACAATCTTCCCAGGGGAGATTAGCAAAGCTTTCTGTAAGTGAAACTTCATGCTTTGAGAAAGGAAGCATTTTAAGTGGCAAAAGAAGCTAGCAACAATGGTAATAACAAATATGCAGTCATAAAGCAAAAACTTATCCAAAAATTTAAAAACAAAACCCACAGTCTTACTTTAAAAATAGGCATTTACAAGTTTCTTGCAAGGAATAATATTCATTTGATATAATTTTCCAAAATAAGTGCTATGGCTTTTTGTTATCTGACTTTTACTAATATAAGCAAATATACACTAGAAACTGAAAATTAACTATTAAATATAATCACTGAGAATTCTGGATTAAACTTTAACTTTCCTCCTAGGGTAATTTTAACTCATTATCTCCTATAATCTTCAAAGACTCGTGGTCTATATAAATATGCATTTTAAGGATCAGGATTTTCATTGTATAGAATAAGATATACAGTTATTAGAAACTTAAAATTTCAAAGATAAATTTATTGCTTCTGATTAAAAATGTGTTGACACACTGATGCTGCAGAATTGTCAAAATTGCTTAAATTACATTTTAACTATTTTATTTTTTATAAAAAGTGCAGAGTGAGCTGAATAATTGTTTTTTAATTTGTAAATCCATGAAGAAAGATGACTATATGCTTTGAGTCTCTGAGTCATTAACAATTAATCAGATTTCTTCAACATAAAAATTAAATGACTGGGAAGAAATCTTGAATTTTATAAAACCCTAAACATTTCTCTTCGACACTGTAAAGTATGTTATTTCCAAAATGTAACTCAGTGAGCAGCAACTTAAAATAGATTCATGCTTGGATCCAAATGAGTGATTACAGAGTCTCATGTATATTCTTATTTCAGCAATACAGTGTATCTTTAGACTCAATACATCTTCCTAATAGTTGACTACATGTTTATTTGCTAACAGAACGAGTGTCAATAAAAGGCATCAGTCAATAACAGCCAAGAGTAACGTGCTTGGATAAGCCATGGAAATTATAAATCCCCGGTTAGGACAAAAGATATGTAAGTGTGTCATTGCCTCCCTGAATCCTCCCTTCTACAACAGGACAGAGAGACAGTACTGCCATCGGATGAATGACATCCAGGGCCAAGGGATTTCATGTTTTTATTTTACCCCATAAGGAAAGCCCTCCTTTGAATACCACGCCAGAGCACCCAGCCAAATCAAATCAGCAAAGTCAATGCTGGAACGCCAACGAGCCACCAGATGGCAGCAATGCTTTTATGAATAATGCAGCACTCTGTGCAGTCCATCTAAGATTTCCTATGCTAATCATAGAACAATCCCGACTTTGGGAAAAGGACAGATTTGTTCGTCATAAAGCCAGCCATCCTCCTTTCATCTCATTAGTTATACTTTGTGAAGTATGCTTTCTAGTAGCGTTTGGGACCCCCCCAAAAAATATTTATGTTCTTGCACATTAAACATTAAATTGCCTTTGAATTTCATTTTGATATTGTGGTAGAAAATGCCTGTGGCTTGAAACAAATATTTTCCTTTCTGATGGACAAATAACATCTGTGGTTGTAAATGTTCCAGTGTAACTGTCAAAAGAGAAAGGATTCACATCATTTCCTGCCACCCTCTTTGGTATATCCTACACATCAAAAGCGTGTTCATGGCCTCCCTTTCCTCGAATTGATTTCAAATCGATCACAGATCTCAGATTTTAGAAGCTTGCCTTCTAATTGATCATGGGTGTGCGAATTTTGAAAATGAAGCATTTCTTAGATTCAAGAAAAAAGAAAAAGAAAAAAAAATGATCAGCCTGGCCTGCGTGGCTCAGTGATTGAGCATTGACATATGAACTAAGGCACATGCCCAGGTTGCAGGCTCAATTCCCAGTATTAGTTGCAGGAGGCAACTAATCAATGATTCTCTGTCATCACTGGTGTTTCTATCTCTTTCTCCCTCTCCCTTCCTCTCTGAAATCAAGAAAAATATATTTAAAACAAACAAACAAAACAATGATCAAGGTCTAAATTATTTAGAAATGGAACCTCAAAATTAATGTTTCATTTTGTTTTGGAGCTCTTAGCAGCATTTTGCTAATTTCATCACTGTAGATATTAGATAGATAGATAGATAGATAGATAGATAGATAGATAGATAGTTTTGTACATGTTCATGAAGGATGTCAGATTATTACTTTCTTCTAGTGCTAGAAATAAAATGTTAGGCAAACAGATGGAACCAAGGCCAAGAACCTAGTAGCTCTCCACTAAAACAAGATTCCTCTGAAGCATGGAGTAAGTGAATGTCCCTCATGGCCAAGTCACCTCATTCTCATCGGTTATCTGAAAACAGTTCAAACAGCTTCCTTCCTATTTCTCCCCACCGTCAGGCATTTCATTTCATTGTTTCACTTAGCTCATCTCTCAACATCCTGTTTTGTTAAGATAAAGAAAAGAGCTGCCTCCTCTCAAATACTGAGAATCCTGATACTTGTTCAGTGTCTTACTTTTGAGTATTTCTTTTCTACTAAATTTTGAGTAGTGTGTTTGTTTGACTCATATATTGAGAGATTTTGTGCACAGATTCTACAAGTGGCTTCTGCAGTTCTGTATGAATGCTGGTATTTTCTTTTCATCTTAAACTAGTGTTTCTTTATTATTGTGCTCATTTCAAGCCTTTGTTTACGGATGTTCACTAGGTCAGTTTATTATACTGCTTTAAACATTACTCTGAGGATCGAAAGTTTTGCTCACTATTGCCCAGATTTTTCTCCTGCTCAGTGGCTTGTGGCATGTAAACTCTGTTAGTGTGTGTGTGTGTGTGTGTGTGTGTGTGTGTGTGTGTGTGTATTATATAGATATTTTTTTTCTCTCTCTCTTGCCTTCAGATCCAACCTCATTACCTTATGTTTCTAAAATCTGAATGGCATTGGTGATTTATCTGCCAGTGATCCTACACTATCCAAAAGCTCTCAATTTTATATCACCCTGTGTCATCCTTATGGGCAAGCTGTAAAATGTGATACCATTTACTGGCCCCATCTATTATGTACCAGCTTTAGGGATTAAACTGTTCCTTTTTCTGGAAGAGGCTTGTTTGCTATTAAAGAATAATCATGTTCAGCATGAAATAAACATGGATGCTCTCTTTAAAAAATATTTTAAAAAAAGATATTTTTGAAATAGATAGGAAAAAGGGATCTGTTGGTCTGAATGAATGATGTCTTGCCAGCATCAATGTAATATCTTTACAAGATGAAAATCACAAATGGCAAAACCATAACACTTGATGGCTTTACTTCGATTCCATGCAATCCTCCACTGGGAGTGCTGGCTTTTGCTCAGATAGGGCATATGGTCTGAAGTCCCACGTTTGATTCCATGCAGCTCAGTTACCCTCACCCTGGCTCTGTGGACTTGGGGAACTGTACTGTCAGCCCAGAAGGTCACAGCAACTATCATGGCAGATTTTCCGCCACATCAAGATACAGGGTACGTTCCATGAGAATAAGAGGGTTACATCATGATGTCAATACATGAAGAGCAACATGTTTCATTTAGCCCGTTGTCACACTAAAATCCAGAACGCATTCTAAGTGCACCCTCAGGTTTGAGCAGACAGAGTGAGGTATTCCAGAAGGCACCTCGAGGTGAGTTAACCAATGACCTAAGCTCATCAGGACACATGCAGACTTTTCTACTAAATTTTTAGAAGTATCAGGAGCCAAGTTGACATTTCCTTTACATTTTTTTTATTTTGATTTATTTTCTTTCATTTTTAAATTTTAAAATCTTGATTCCCTTAGTTAACTTGGAAATAAAGTTTAATAATATGACTATTGTCAAGTTTACTATCACCCAGTTGCGTTCTGCTTTGATGACAGTTCAAAAAGAAATGAATAGAGAAAGATAGCAACACACCCATTAGTAGTTGGTGGAATACAGAAATGTGCAAATGAGGACATATGCTCACAGTCCGCTAGGCTCCATGGGATCATCAGGCAGCATACACTTGCAATTGTTTCCTCTAATGATATATACTCAGTTTATCAGTGTGTTAATTCTATACTTGAGATCATACTTTTTTTATAAAGAGAGTTTTATCAGTTCTTAAAAATTAAATTTGCAAAAAGACAGTGGTTTCCAAGTCACATGGTCTGAACAAGTAGGTGTGTCTCCTTTGAGGGGTGCACTTTCCATCCGCCAAGCTTGTTTCTGTTTTTCCTTTCATCGGTCTGGCTAACATGCTCTTTAGGTCTCACCTTAGATTCTGACAATCAGTTTTATTCCCTGCCCCCAGGCTCTCTCCTTTGCCGTAAATCTTAAGCACTCCTGACATTAATATTCCTAAATCAAAGTTCCAATTATAAAATTATATCACTCCATTCATCAAATTCTCCTGTGTAATCCCACTGGCAAAAATAAAGCCCGAATCATAAAAATAACGATATTTCCTCCCCTTTAATAATAAAAAAGTATGATTCTGGTATCTCAGTTGAAGAATAAAAAGTTGCCATTGTCTCTCATTTGGGAGCATAATTTCTTCATTTATCTCGGAGTGCCCTTTTGCATGTTGATTATCAATATCTTGGTAGAAGCTTTTAGTACAAAATGATTTTCTTAAAAGTAGTAACTGGGATAAGGCAGTAATTGATCAACCTACATTTACTAGATATTATGTTAATTACACTATTTATAAAATAGAATGTTATAAATAAATTCGGTAAGTTTTGAGGACACATTTTCTTAGTTACATAGTAGATGAAAAGATTTTCTCGCAGTCTTAGTCTAAGTCTTAGTCTTTTGGTCAAGTTCACAGTGCAGTACAGAGATTAGAAGTGACCAAGTCCTGAGTTGTATTTCATCGATATCTACCTCTTCTATCCAGATTTCTCCAAAATTCACCTCCGGAACTACCCTCAAAGTGTTGTGAGAGGATGTGGTCAGTAAATGATTATTAATACCCCATTTTATTAATATTAAAAATCAGTCATTCAGAGTTGCTGTCAGAAACAGGAGTTTCATGTTAGCATCCGTACAGCATGAAGGCAGATGAGGTAGGGACTGTTATTTCGGATTCCCTTGGGGTGAAAAACTGTAGGTTGGAGGACGGATCCTGCTCTGGGTTCTATATAAGAAGACAACTGACACAGCTCAAACTGGAACACATGTCCCCAGTGCACTCTCCCCATGCACCTTCTAAGTGATGAATGAATATCTAATAGGCAGATAAAATGATTGGGGACAAGCTAGAAAGCAAAAAAACCCAACTGTATTAGATATTAATGTTACTCTTACTCTGGTTTATTTTTAATGTCATCCCTTTTAAGATACTATTAATTCTCTAAAGTGAAACCAGCTTTACTTGAAATCTAATGCATATATAGATGTGAAGAATCACCCTTTACATTTAGTCTAACTAAAGCAGTGAAAAAATGAAAGAGAAAATTGGTAAAAGCTTAGATTTCTCTTTAAGACACCACTTTTAACAGAAGGAAATGGATAAAAGCAAAATACCAGTAGTTTTCTTTTTGGCTTAAAATAACATTTTCCAAGATGTTATTGAATTATCTTTGCATTAATAAACTTAAGTGGTACTTGAACATTTTAAGCTGAGACATATTCAGATCAGCAAGAACAATCAAATTATGTCCAAATGTAAAACATATCCATGGGAAATATGACATGAATGCGTTTAATATATATTATAGCCAGAAGACTCCATCCAAAGTCAGAAAAGTCATACATGTAATGATAAAACTATTCTAAAATTTACTTAACTTTGAGGGACAGAGCCTATTCCCCTGAGACATTTACATATTTATTAAAATAGAAACTCACCCTAGCTGGTTTGGCTCGGCAGATAGTGTGTCAGCTTGTGGACTGAAGGGTCCCAGTTTCTATGCTGGTCGAGGGCACATGCCTGAGTTGTGGGCTCAATCCCCAGTGTGGGGCGTGCAGAATCATAATTTTTTTTTCAAGTGGCAATAGATATAGTTCCAATCAGCTATACTTAATTAATGGTAGAATTATCTCATTTTAAGCACACTATTGATAGATAAGCGCAATGCATGTTCATGGGTAAACTTTAAAAAAGTTTTTTATGTTAAAAGGAAACTCAGTACAACTGAGGGCTAGTCATTGCCTGGCTCTGGAAAAAATGTATTTTAAATGAGTAATCATCTACTTTCTTATGTTTTATTGAAAAGGATGAAGAAACAGTATTTTTCTTTTGTTAATTTCATTAATAAGGATTATTTATTTATTTGTGAATTTTTATTGAATTAATGGTGTGACATTGGTTAATAAAACTATATGTTTTGGGTGAACAATTCCATAATACATCATCTGTATATTGCATTGTGTGTTCACCACCCGAGCCAAGCCTCCTCCATCATTTATCGCCCTCTACAGTCTTCTACCTGCCCCACCCCCTTTCCCTCTGGTAACCATCATATGCCTTCTGTGTCTGTGAGGATTTTTTTCTTTCTTATTTTTTTGCTTAATCCCTTCACCTAGACAACCTCCCTTCCTGCTCCCAACACCCCTCTGATATCTGTCAGTCTGCTCTCTATCTATAAGTCTGTTGGGTTTTTTTGGTTGTTTGTTTGTTTACTTTTTCATTAGATCCCACACACAAATGAAAGCATATGGTATTGGTCTTTCTCTAACTGGCTTGTTCCACTTAGTCCTTCTCCCCTTATTTACAAAAGGGAATAGTGTTGACACTCTGAACCTCATTTGGGAGTACTGAGCCTATATTGTGAACAGTATTTCCTAAAATGTTTTAGGACAATATTTTTTTTTCTCACTAATGAATGTAACTCTAGCCTTAGCATTAACCATTGAATTTGTTAAAAAGGTCTCCAGTCCTCTGGGTTAATATGCATAAAGCAGTATGGAATATACTAAGGTCTCTGAATTTGTATTTTCTTTGGGAAAACAGAACTAATTTACATGACAGGAGTCAAAAATATTTAAGTGCTAAATTAAATGTCATGGAATCCATTACAGTGCTTGAGACCATCTTAGCTTTAACTAGGGCCCAGTGCATGTGCACTGGTAGGGTCTCTAGCGATTGCTGGCTGCCTGCTGGGGCCTCCCGCCCTTCCTCTGACCAGCCCTGCCCCCTGGTCGAACTCCCAGAAGAACTCCAGGTGGAGGGGACAATGTGCATATTACCCTTTTATTATATAGGATAAGGGGGGAGCTCCCTGGAGGTGGGGAATGTTTTTGAGATGTTCCTACCTCTGTGGTATCCATGCCATGAACCCTTTCCCTGACTTTCAAAAATGTTTTTACACTGAGATCCTTATGTTCGGAGGAACAAAGAAAACCTAAGGGGAAATTTTTCTGTAACTGTGAAACAAGGAGATATTAAAAGTTTTTAAATAAATTAGTGATTGTTTTAAAGTAGTTTGCAGCCATTTTCTCAGCTGAACTTCCGGTGGAAAAGCTTTGTAAATGCCTGATGTATTCATGAGAAAAAGGGAGACGGGGACAGAGCAGTTTGTATTATGACAGTGCCTGACAGGAATGCCATCCATTAACACGGTTTTATTTAGTTATTACACTGTCTCTCTGTAAATGGCATTCAGGATTATTTAAGATTATGTTGTAATCCTTTTAATCCTTAGTGCTTTAAATTTCGGGCTAAACACCAAAGAGCACACTAGCACTTAGCAGTAATGTTTAAAACATGTGATTTGAACATCAATCTTTTAATTCACTCTTTCCCTGAAGAAGACCTAGGGTTGCTCTTGAGTTAACTAAGAAAACTCGTACCACAGTTCATTACAAATCACTCGGTTGCTAAATGTTTTCTCAAGCTGCATCAAACTTGTGAAGGTCCTTGACAATTATGCTAAAAGCGGGATTAAACAAAAGTTAGCGGAAATGAACATTTATGAGTGTAACTTAAAAATCGGTATAGCCTTTTATAGGTACAAAGTGTCTTTCTGTGTTTGGGCGTATGCGTGGAAATGGGCACTGTTTCCTAAGGTCAAACTATTAGATGTGGGTATATACGTAGATGCACATACACCACATACACACACACACACACACACACACACACACACACACACACATTTACACTTTTAAATTGATTTCAGGGAGAGAGGAAGGGAGAGGGAGAAGGAGAAAAGGAGGGTAGGAGAGAAACACCACTGGGTTGCCACCCAATATGTACTGAGCTGAGATTGAACCCACAAACTAGCTATGTGCCCTGACCAGAATTGAACCCATAACCTTTTTGGTGTACAGAATGGCATCCCAACCCACTGAACCATCTGGCCAGGGCAGTACACATACATTTTTTAAACACATAATATGGCTTGCCTTCACATACTTTATTATAGGCATTGCTAACAATTTTTTAAAAAACTTATTATTTATTATTAAGAAGTAACAATTGAGACAAAGAGTGCTGTTATAAAATACGGGGAGATGTTCCTTATCTCAGATAGCATAATTCTGAGTTACTGAGAGCTGTTGAATAACAAGCCTTAATATTCAATGTTGTCTTTCTTACATTGCCATGTGCCAATCAATAAGATTGAATCTATATCAAGAGTTGAATAAAGCTTTGAATATGAAGAGATTTTAGCTTCTAATACAAAAATAAAATGAACAACCCAAATATCCAAATGTCATGTACAAAAGAACAAAATAAATGAAATCCTTCCCTTTTTTGGTCACCAATGTGTGCATCTGAATCTTTCGAACATATCTCAGGCACATGAGTTTCTATCTGTTTTGCTATTCATTTTAAGTTGGACTTCTCTGCAGACACTGTAATTATGTATCATATAACTACCAATCCGTCAACTTTTTAAGGACAGATTTCAAATTTTAAATTATTTCTAATTTTTCTCATCTTTGATTTTTCTTGAACCAAAACTCTCAGTAGCCATTTGCTATCTGTAATCTATAATTCATAGGCTGAGATTGAGCACCAAGCCTAATTCAAACTTGGAAGTCTAAAGCTATTTCTGAGTAGCACATCAGCCAAAGCTATGATGGTCTCTTCTGGACAGGAAGAAACACTTCATTACTCTGTAGGTAATGAAACCCTTGCACATACACACATTCAAACATTCAACAATGTCTTAATACCATGTTTTTGTAGTATAATCGTGTTTATTCTGATCATTTGAGAGTTAGACCAGCTAATGTGTCTAATCAAATATTGATGCAAGTCATCTAGATTTAGCTCTCTGGCAAATCCTTCCCAATGCTTTTCTGTTAACAGAACTATAAAAGCTATTTATATTGTTTTTCTCAGAAGGCATACATCCATAGTCTGAATCCACGACTACCTATTAGTAAATGTGACTAAATCTCATGTGTTTAGATGACAAAAAGATTTTAGCACAGCCAGAAAAATCACATGATTCACCCCCAAAAGAAAAAGCAGTCAATGAAATTTGGACCTTTTGTTAGTTATGTTCACAACATCCTTATAAAATCACCTCTTGTTTCTCTAGACTAAATGCTACCAGACAAAAAATAAAAGATAAAATGGATGTAAGAACATTGAGGTCCCAGGAACTGCTCAGGTACCTTACAGATAAAACTAGGTGGCAAGATTGTCACCTCCAAAATTTAACTCAAAGTGGAAATAGTTTTTAATATCTGTGGAAGTACCTATATTTAGAGGTATGAAAAACAAGTAAAATATAAGAGATAGTTTTTCATGTTCAGAAAAGGTTAGGATGATGCATATCATAAATATAGGTAGCTTCAATGTCTATGTTTATTTAAATATGTCTTTATTGTTGAAAGTATTACAGATGCCCCCCCTTTTTTTCCCATTGACTCCCTCCACCCCAAACCCTAGCCCCCTAGGCCCTCCCCACACTGTGGTCTGTGCCCGTGGGCTATGCATACCTCTATCGATGTTTTATGTTCTTATCTATGTAAAATTGTACATAAATATTTTTCATCAATATTTGCAGCCTTATCTATCATATGTATATTTGACTATTTTCTTTATTCGTAGTCTAATTTAATTCTTCATAAGGTTAATAGAAGGAACTAAAAAAAAAGGCTGCTTTAGCCCAACTCTAAGAGTTTCTGTTGTTCAAAAATTATATCAATGCCAATTTTTTGTCTTTATTTTATAACATTGGTAACTAGGATGCTAAACTCATAATACAAATAAAACTAAATAAAACTAGGATGCTAAACTCAGCTCACACAATCCAGTTCAGAACTAGTCATACTGACCATCTGTGCTGTCATAGAAGCTAGGATAATAACCTCTAATTTTTGTTATTTCTGGCCAAATAACACAAAGAATAAGAAATTAACCTACAATTCCTTATTTTAAAACAAAATTTATTTTTCCTTCTTGATTCTGAAAATTCACATTCTAATCACTTTCAACTTTAGTCTTGATTTCTAGGCAAGTATATGTAGTTTTCTATTCTTCCTTTTTTGTTCTTTCTTATTCTTTTTTCTTTTTTAATAAATAACATTGTCATATCAAAAGGAATACCTAAATGGAATAATACTAGAACCCGAAAAATAATTTATTCTAAACATAATTTATTCTCTGGTAGCCATATGAGGTGATGGATGTGTTAACTAATTTTAATAGTTAAAAGTGATTTAAAATATAACCTGGGTCAAGATTTTTTGGATAAACCTGAATTAGCATCTGAAAAGTACAGGACAAACTAGAAACCAGTTATTTTTTTCTAGTGAGAATTCAGATAGAAATCTCACCAAACTATAATTCCGTAACACCCAATATATTAATTTCATTGATGCATTTAAAAACAAAACTGACTTTTCTTCAAGAGTCAAAATAGCATTTGAAGACATTTAATATATTAATTATAATAATCCAGTTTCTTAGATACTAAATGATATAAATTACAAAATATATCTATAAAGCTATTGGTTACTTTGGAATAGAAAAGTGAGTTAAATTTTATATAAAATAGAAAAAGATCAACCTACATTATCTAAAGTTATTAACTGCCAATGGGATTTTAGTAACATCATCTGTTAAATATTAACTTTTTCCATTTACTATTTTTCAATAACTTCATCCGTTCTTTTCATTCAATGAAAAATGATTGAATTATTAATAATATGTATTTGTCCAAAAACTCTAATTATGCAATTTGGAAAGGTCCAATTTTTATAGCTGTTCAGCTCTCAGTATCCCCCTAAAGCACACTGGTAAGTATATTTTATGACAAGATGAGAGAAATAACAATGAATGTAAATAGTTTATCATAATTAATGAATCTTACTTATGTATATCTGAAAGCTCTACAATAAATCTAAGTCAAGCATTCTAGGTTTGAACATCAAACATCTAGCAAATACATTGCAAAAATCAATGACTTTTGGGTTTTGAATGACAACAAACAAAGTAAAATTCAACAGAAGAAAAGGAGTCGGTTTTTTCACAATGGCTTTTGCACAACTAGTTGTAAATGAAAATACACACGAAAATGTCGCAACAAGGTAGTCTTATTTTTATTACCCAAGATACCTCAGATTCAGAAGGAATAGGGATAAACTGGATATATGTAACTCTCTTACCTGAAAGACATTCTTTCTGCTTGATTTTTCCTTGGCCCACTCAATATGTGCTCCACACAAATCCACACTTTCTGGTTTGTGCCCAGTTTTCTGTAAATAAAAATGAAATAGGAATAAAAGGCATACAACATTGGTGATGCATGTCAGAAAAAGAAAATTTATTGAGTTAGCGGCTATACATATTTATGATATAAAGCCTTTCTTTTTTAGTTTCCAAGAGACATTTGAACCCTCATGGTCTTTGCAGTATTATTTACAATAGGCAAGGCATGGAAACAACCTAAGCGTCTGTCAATGAATGAATGAATAAAGAAAATGTCACACGCACACGCACACACATTCTGCAAAAATTATTCAGTCATAGGAAAGAAGGAAATCTTGCCATATGTGACAACATGAATAAACCTAAAGGGTGTGAAATAAGTCAGACAGGGAAAGACAAATACTCCATTATCTCACATATATTTGGAATCTGAAAAGATTAAACTCATAGAAACAGAATGTAGTTATCATGGGTTACAGAAATGGAGAGTTGTTGGTCAAAGGGTACAACCTTTTAGGTATAAGTTCTGGGGATCAAATGTACAGCATAATTAAAATAGTTGATGCTGTACTGTATGTTTGAAAGTTGCTAAGAGAGTAGATTATAAGTGTTCACTTTACAAACATGCACGCACGCGCACACACACACACACACACACACACACAGGTAATCATATAAGGTGAAGGATGTGTTAACTTTTTGTGATAATAATTTTGCAATATATGCAGGGTGGTACAAAAGTAGATTAATAGTTGTTTGTATGGAGAATACAATAATTAATAATAAACTCTGTGTTTTTTGTACTAAGAATTGTAAACCTACCTTTACCCCCTCCATGTCCTATATAATAAATCCTATCTAAAAATTTAATATGAAAATTTTCATATAATAAATCCTATCTAAAAAGAAATTAATATGCAAATTTTCACTCCACTACACAAGATGGCTGCCCCCATGCGGTCAAAGATGGCTACCACAAGATGGCCAGCAGGGGAAGGCAGTTGGGAGGGACCAGGCAGGCAGAGGAGGGAAGTTGTGGGTGACTGGGCCTGCAGGGAAGAGCAGTTGGGGGGACTAGACCTTCAGGGGAGGACAGTTAGGGACAATTGGGCTGGCAGGGGAGCAGTTAGGCATCAATCAGGCTGGCAGGGAATGGTTAGGGGATGATCAGGCTGGGAGGCAGAAATTGTTAGGGGCAATCAGGAAGGTAAGCAGGCAAGCAGTTGGGAGCCAGCAGTCTTGGATTGTGAGAGGGGTCTCAGATTGGAGAGAGTACAGAGGGACACACATCCCCATGCATGATTTTCGTGCACCAGGCCTCTAATATAAAATAAAAGGCTAATATGCAAATAGACCAAATGATGGAACAACAGGAACAACTGAACAACTGGTCCCTATGATGTGCACAGACCAATAGGGGCCCTGTACGGAACATGGTGGGCGTTGGCTGTGGCAGGACGGTGGTGCAGGTGAGTGGGGACACCAGATCAAGGTAGGTGGCAGTCACTGTCATCAGGTCGAGCCTCTGGTAGGTTACTAAAAATTTTTTACTCCCACGTGCCTTAGTCCTGCCCTATACTTGCACCTTGTTAACGGTGCCAGAGCAGGTCCCAATCACCCGGGACCATCAGTGGTGTGAGTGGAGGCTGCTGGTCCTGATTGCCCCAGAGGGCCTCTACACCTCTCCCTGCTCCTGAGGGGTGATTGGGGCAGCAGCCACCACTCACACCCACTG
This sequence comes from Vespertilio murinus, assembly GCA_963924515.1. Classification (NCBI taxonomy): domain Eukaryota; kingdom Metazoa; phylum Chordata; class Mammalia; order Chiroptera; family Vespertilionidae; genus Vespertilio; species Vespertilio murinus. The sequence continues at coordinate 22,477,485 of OZ004711.1, read as the reverse complement.
ACAGTGATGGCCCTGCTCACAGCTGTTGCTGGTGCCTACCCTAATCACTCTGTACTGTCAGTGGGTGTTAGTAGGGCTGGCACTGTCAGCACATGGAAGCAGTGATGGCAGGAGCAGGGCTGCCAACAGACAGGAATTTGGGGGCCGTGGCAGGAGGGGCTGGGCAGGGTCATGGAGGATGGGCCAGGACCTGCCCCTGTGCCTACGGCAGCCTTGCAGCCCACAGTTCCTTTCAAGGTGCACGAATTCGTGCACTAGGCCCATAGTATGTTTATAAAATCATCACATTGTACACCTTAAATTTATGCAGTTATTTCTCAATTTCATTTCAATAAAGCTATAAAAGGAATAAATATAATCAATATTTCCTAGGTAGCAATCGTGTACCTCTTGGAAATTTACTTCTCAGGTTTTTAAGACTATATGCATAAGTAAATGTTTATTTGTATCTAATAAATTTAACTTAGACCAAGTAGAATACAGCATATGATTCCTCTTGCCCAGGACAGTGTGGGTGTTACTTAAAAGCTATTTTTACTTCTTTAATTCACAATACTCAATTAATGAGAATATCATCTATACTTGCCTCTTCATATTTTCATTTGGTTCAAATGAGTCATACTTACATAAGTTTACATTTGCATAATGCCAAATATTAAACAAAAGCTTACTAGTTTTGGAAATTTATTAACAACTTTTGAAGAAAGTGATGCCAGACTTCAAAGACTCCACCATTTTTATACATTCTGAGCTACTCTAGATTTCTCTATAAATGCAGAACTTTTTCTCAAGCCATTGTTTCATACAATACAATTTTTGTATCTAAGGCTTATGCTATTTTTAGACAATATTTTTAGTAGTATAAACTTTAGGCTAAAACATGAAATTATCAAAGAATGGTAAAAATGTCAAATCTCTGCACAATTGTTGCCTCGTAGCCATGATGAGCAATTCTATCAATTTAGGGAAATAGACTATTTTCAGAAAATGCTAGAAGTCTGTCTTTTTAAAAATATATATATATATATAATGTTTATTAATTTTTTGCAGAGAGGAAGGGAGAGGGATAGAGAGCTAGAAACATCGATGAGAGAGAATCATCAATCAGCTGCCTCCTGCACACCCCCTACTGGGGATGTGCCCGCAACTAATGTACATACCCTTGTCCGGAATCGAACCTGAGACGTTCCAGTCCGCAGACCGACACTCTATCCACTGAGCCAAACCAGTTTCTGCTAGTCTGTCTTTTTTAAATACCAAATTGTGAAGGTCTTTTTTGGCAACTCAATAAAATTGTGGTTTTTTTGTTTTGTTGTGTTGTGGGGTGTGTGTGTGTGTGTGTGTGTGTGTGTTTTAAATACTGTACAATTCAAGTGTATCTTTCCTTCTGGATAAATTCAGCTGGCAGGACAGCATATCTTTCTTCTTATTCAGTAATAATTTTATGAGACTCCAACCAAGAAGAGTATGCCCTTAATAGACGCTCAGTCAGTGAAATATTTTTATTGGTCCATGCACACTCCATGACTCAGGTGATCAATATTGTGCAACATGTCAAACCATGAAAATGATCATTGTCAAAGTGAGTTTTGACATGGAAAAGTTACAAAACAACCTGCTTCCTCTGCAGTTAATTAAGTTATAGGGTACTCAGAACCAACAACATAACCATTAAAATTATGAACAAAAGAGATTCCTTTCCCATCGAGTGCAGTCAGGGGAAACAAAGATGGAATTATTTTGTGTAAGAAGCATTTTTCATAACTATACATTTATTTAATTAAATAACTATATGAGGCAGGTACTGTGATCACCGTCATACAGGTAGGAAAACATTTTAAGGTGGTTAGGTAAACTTTCTGGGGAATGTAGGTAGCAAAGGAAGAGCCAGGATTGAAATACGGTCAGTATCACTCCAGAGTCTGTTCCCAGCCACTATGTAGTCCTTGAAAATTAAATTTACACTATAATCATTCTCGTGTTAAAACACGCCATCTTTTGGAAAATGATATGCCTTTCCTATTATAATACAGGCATATTTATGTAGTTTCTCTCATCTGTTAAATTTGATCTTCCCATGAGAAGATCTTCCCACCAGTTTACCTGGAATACCTCCCAATCTTCACGTGGCTGATTCTTATCCAACAGATCCCAACTAAATGTCACCTTGTCAGAGGTCTTCTCTGACTGTCATATAGAAAAGAGGCATTTCAGCACTCCTGATTACTCTCTATCTCACAATTTCACCATAGCCCTCCTCCTAGCTGAAATTAACATACATATTTTTGAACGTGGTCTATTCTTCTCCCACTAGAATTAAGCTCCAGGAACCAGGAACTCCTTTGCTTTTTCCTCCACTATTCTCCCCAATGTATGGAAGTGCCTGGCACACAGCTGTTGTTCAATGAACATTTGCCGAACTCATGAATGAAGGGAAAATACCAAAATGCAGCTAGCTTTTGTGCTTTCGAAGGAAGGTGTGGGACCTTAAAATTCCCTATTTTACAACAATTAAAATTTGTATTTGGTTTAATGTGGAAAAGTAATAAACAATTTAATGGACTCATTGGATTACACCTAGGATATCCCAGAATCATTCAATAGCATTTATTGCATATCTATCATGTGTCAGCTTACCAGCCACTCTACATTGGGTGTATCTCAATCCAAACTCTGCCCCCACCTGGTGCTCATTCAGGTCCTTGCTCCATTCTTACATATTCTTCATGAGTTCACTGCGTCACCTGCTCTCCACTTCAATCAGCTTCTCATCTAACAAATTCTGCTGAGTTTTCCTTACTCCCGTCCTGTTATGTTTGCTTTTGATACTGAGAATACCTCTGTGTATTCTCCCAGTCTCTCAAGCTTTTCCTGGTTTCACTTCCTTTAACATCCAAGCCTATGTCCCCAATTCAGCAGCCACATAAGCCTTTCTCCCCACCAGTGTCCATCTGTCTGTCTGTGTCTGTCCTGCATTCAATCACCCATTCCTCTCTTCACTTTTTATTGTTATACAATCTTCCTTGTGCTCCCTAATTCTAAAAAAAATAATAATAATAACTTTTGACTACTTAGTATAATAACATTATAAATAATGACTGCTTTCTTCAAATAGGCTTCTGACTTTACTTAGCAAAACTTTTATGATGATGATGATGATGATGATGATGATGATAAGGACATTTAACATATCTATGAAATCATGCCAAGTCCAATGTCATGAAACTTGGCAAATTTTTATCTGTTCCTGGTCACTCTCTCATGACACTGTTCACCCAAAGTGTTACCCCTTTCAAGTTAGCCCATCAAATTTTCTCCTAATCACAGAGGTCAGCCCTCATGTTAGAACACTCACAATTCTTCCCACTTTCCTAGTTAGCCTGTGTGATCAAAATGAACAAACAAACCAAAATAAACTTTGATAAATTCCTATACATCTTGCCCTATGAAAGTTTTATGTCAATTTCTCATGTATTCTTTACAACCATGTGAAGTTATTATTATTGCCTTACACTTACCTGTGAAGAAACTCAAGCTGGGAGTGGGTGAGTGCCTTACATAAGCTCTCACACTTAATCAGTGTCTGAGCTGAGGTACATATCCACTTTTTCCTGACTCCAAGCCCCAAGTTCTTAATCAGGACACACCCATGAGCTCTTCCCTATATCTACCCTCCCCTCCTGCTAACTCACTTAACGCCCTCTTTAAGTGCCAAAATAAAAATTCACTTTTTTCTCTCTTTATTTCCTACTTCTGCTATCATTTCTCATTTACCCTCTTGGCTCCCAGAATTCAGCATGTGGGTCTGTGACTCTGAGCCACCTATCTAATGGACACCCATGCCTGGGATAACAGAGGCTTAGCAAACGTTGAAATTATTGGGCCTGTCAGTGCTGTCCATCGCATAAACAACTCATGGGCAAGTCCTGTCTTATCTCAGAGGAAATGATGCTCCTTTGGCCCAAGGTTGTTGTTGTTGTTTGTTTATTTTTTTTTTTACTTCTAGTTCCTACCTTTATAGGGCAGAAGCAGAATATTAGAGACTAGCTATAGTTATAAGAAATATTTATCATGCTCTTTCAACCTTGGTTGCTTTGTTCTCACTAAAGAAAGCACATGCTAACCTGGCTGGGAGGTGTATGCCCCTGGGACCTGGCAGTCAACCTTGGACCTAGCAGGCATTTTCTCTCCAAATTCTTCTTTCACCCTTTACCCTCTTCCTTCTCTGTTGTTATTGTTGTTGTTGTTGTTGTTGTTGTTGTTGTTGTTGTTTTCACTGACTTGTAAGTGTTGGTAATCCTTGGCTTACTATTCTAGGCCTTCATTATTCCTCATAGTTTACACACTTCCTATGGGTTTTATATTTGCCTTTTCTGATGCATTACTTATAACATGTTGGTCCCTCAAGAGTTCCTCTGAACCTCAGCTCCCTATGTGGCAGAACTACATTCTCTAACTAAGTACTGAGAAAATCAATAAACAGAAACTTCATTTAAAATGGAGTCAGGAGGCTAGAGGGGAGAACTCTCGCAGGTGTCACTCAACACACACAACTGCCCCTCCCAGGAAGAGACGCATCTTGCATCTCCAGCAGGAGAAATAAAAGATTCCTCCTTGCCCAGTAACAGCTCAGCCAATGGAAAGTCACTACACTTACCATTTGTGACAACCGGGATGGAATTACACAAAGTGAAATGGGTCAGACAAAGACAAATACCATATGGTATCACTTATATGTAGAATCCGAAGAACAAGATAAGCAAACGAAACAGAAACAGACTCAGAGATACGAAGAATAAACTGAGGGTAGCCAAATGGGAAGAGGGTTGAAGAGCTGAATGAAAATGTGAAGGGATTATGAAGTACAAATTGGTAGTTACAAAACAGGGATGTAAAGTAAAACATAGGGAATATAGTGAATAATTTTGAATAATTTTGAATAACTATGTATAGTACCAGAATCATTAGGACAATAGTTTGTAAATTATATAATTGACCACTATGCTGTATACCTGAAACTAATGCAAAATTATACTAAAAGTCAACTGTAACTAAAAATAAAAATTTAAAAAGAAAAAGAAAAGTCACTATACTTCAAACTTTGTTTCCTTAAACAAACTCTTGTTTACAATAATAGCCTCTCCCAGGTCCATAAAAAAACTTCCCTGTCCTTTGATATTTTTTTTTTTGGACTTGTATGTGGTTCACCATTAGAATGCATGTTCCAAATTGCAATTCTTTCTTTGTTTTTCCCAACTAAACCCATTTTTCTGAATAAATATTTTGCTGTCCATTTGTTTAAGGTCAATGCTGCCATTAGGATACAGCACAGACATCTCAGTGAAACCACTCTTATTTTCAGACTTGCCCCCTTTTCTTGCTTTCATGGTTAGTCATCCCTTTTTCCATTTCACCTTCTTCACTTTCTGAATCCTCCCTTCTCTCACCATCCACAGAAAAAGGTACAAAGCCTGAATTCCAGAAATGTGTCCATCTTTGTCATCCTAGGACCACACCCTCATTTGAGCTCTTCTTTTTTTTTTTTTTTTCATCTGAGTTCTTCTCCTTGCTGTTACCTCTGAGACACGTCAAAAAAAATGTTTAAACCATAAATCTCACCCTATTTCTTCTAGAAAACGGGATAATGTACAAATGCCTTAGAAGGGCACCTTTTCATCATCCCCCAAACATTCTTCTTCATTCCATTCAGTCCCTCATTCTTCTAAACACCAACTATGCTAAACTCCCAAACTGCACCATGCTTTCACTACTTTATGCACTGGTGATATGAGGACAATGCACACTTTTTATCCAAAACACATTTCTCTCTCTTCAATCCACTTTCCTTGCTTGTCATTTGCTCCACTCCTGCTCATTTTTACACTTTAATTCCAATGCAATCGCCATGAAGTTCTTCTTTGCTTGTACAGGCTCAATTACTCACTCCTTTCCGGCATTTCCCCTACTCTGAAACACACTTTAAGTGCAATTATTTTTGTTACCTACACATTATAACTACTTCTGGTGAGTCTCCCACATTTATACCACTAGAGAATAAGCTGGGATTATCTTATAATACTTCTTTATTTTCCCCAAATCTAGAAAAGTGGCCAAAATAAGCACTCACAGATATTTGTTAACTATTGGATAAAGTTATGAACAACATGGATATTACAATGGGAAATTTCCAGATTCATTCCAATGTATAAGTAAGTAAAACTAAATAATACATCCCAAAGTGGTAGCTCACAAAATGAGAAATACCTAAAAAGTAAAAGTACAATATTCCAATTTATACTGACCTTTGATAGGAATTGATCTTGTATGGCAAAATCAAAGCAAATGATAAAGAGATTTGGGGCAAATTTAAAAGTGTTCCAGAAAAAGGTAAAGTGGCTTGAATAATATTCAAGCAGATAAATACATATTGGCTTCAAAAAGAAAAATAAAATAAACCACAATAAGAAGATAGAGGACTACATTTAAAGAAATCCTAATCAGTAGCTGATCACAAAGCCAATGCAGGAGGACCCAGGCTAGAACAACTCTAGGGAGCAGGCTTTATTACAAGGGAACATTTTTAGTTTGTAATCATTATCAAACATTGAAATAAAGTTATTCACAAGAGTCATAGAATTTATTTGGAAGACCAACAAAATTTTATTCAAGAAGCTTGAAATTAAAGAATCCTTTAATAAAAAAAATGTATTTCTGATTCTACAGCTATAAAATATAAAACACAAGAAAAACTCTGCTAATGAACTACGTGCCGCCAATGGATGATATTGCACATCATTATAAAAATATACTTTTTAAAAATTGACTAAATATGGATTTAAACCTAAGAGCTCACATTTCTTCTGGGGTAAACTTAAAATATAAATGACTCATTTAAAAACATTTAAATAGAATTATTTAAAAGTTACTGCTTCTGGACAATAAAATATAGAAACCTCGTTGTGGGAACAATGTGAAGTCATTAAAAATTGATCCTAGGTCTTGTCCATTTCTGATTTTTATTATTCTCTTAGTCCTTCTTTATCATATCCCAATAATAGCTGACAGGGCAGTCTCTCTTAATGTATTTTTCTCTGACTTAGATTAAACCTCTGGGACTAAATTTCCCATTTTTCTCTATGGAATATTTGGGGCTTTTTAATGTATATTAAGAAAATATGAAGGGCCAGATGCTCTTTCACTTGATGGTATTTTCCAGGATGAAGATTAGGTGTATGTGCGGACAACAAATCACTGGGCCCCTCATTGCCACACCATTATTACTAGATGCAGTTAAAAAAAAGACAAGGCTCAGATTTTTATGAAACAGTATATTAGCTACCATTTTTTATTTTGGATTAATTGCTATTCCAGAATATAGACTCAGATTGCCCTTATCAGTATGAAACACAAAATCTATTTAGAGGAATTAAGTTTTAGCACATAACTGGTTTTGATTCTGGAAAATCATTCATGGAGGAGGAGAAAACTCACTTATAAATTTTCATTTGGGAAAAATGATTTAGGAAATAGTGCTGAATGGATACCTGATCTTATTAATGTCTAAAGTATATCCACTGTCAAGATAGAAGAGGATACTTTGAGGGTAAGATGTGGGTTTTATGTATATGAATATAAATGATGTTAATAATAACTGAAATTGTTTCTACAGTAAAATTTCTCAGTACATTACAAGACCAAATCAACCCAGATTTTCATAAAAGCAAATCTTTGTTAGCGATTTGGGGCACTAGGATATTATGTCTTTGGATGATTTGTTTGTTTGTTGTAAGGAGAAAGTATTCTCTCCTTTTTAAGTAATAAACACCTATTGATTTTACTGCTGAATCAAAAACTTGCTAGAATAAATGTGATAGTTTTAGTCAGTCTACTATTGTCTTACATATATAGTGCATAAAGACCTATTTAATTCTGCAGAGTAAGTAGCTTGGGCTCATTTTTGATGCCTCAGGTGCTCCCTCAGAGTCCTTCCTTAGACCCTACTCTACTCTGTCCATCTCAGCTGTCCCTCTAGATGACCAGTCCTGATTGGACCCACAGGGTTGGTCCCACTTCCTGAGGACCGACAGTCAGTCACTCTCTTGGAATGCTAAACCCTCCCTCCTGACTGCCAAAGTGCAGAGAGGCTTTTGGTTTCTGACCACTTCCAGAACGGGATGAAATAAATGCCTCTTTACAGAATGAAGGATCTGACTTTCTGAGTAGCCATCCAAGGGGGAACCCGGAGTCCATGGAACGCAGGAAGTGAAGACCGAATGATAAACTTGAACCAAAAGGAAGCAGGAAGAAACATGGCAGGTAAAACCTCTTTCCTTGGCCCGGCTCAGTAATCCTGTGTCTGAGACTCTCTGAGAGTAGTAGCCAGCGCGGTGGCACATCCCCTCTACTGTTTCCCAACACTTCCTGCCTCACTTCCTTTTTGTTTCACCCTTTGTGTCTGGTTTCTTCCCCCCCAAATAAATCATGGATACTTAATTCAGGCTTTGCTTTCTAAGGAATCAGGGCTGAGACAATGTTACTTTCCTCCTGGCAGAGATGAATAGCTCTCATGCAGTATTGGTAAAAATGAGGTTTGGCAAACATTTCGGATTGTATTTGTACAGCAGAAAGTGTTCTGCTACCTGAAAAATCTTTAATTTATTGTTAAAACAAACAAACAAGAAAACAAAACAAAATAAAAAACTAAGAAATGTTTTAAATATATTGCCATTAAGTGGCAATTTGGCTATTTGAATCTCAAATTCTATCTGGTTCCAAAGCCTGTGGTCTTAACCACTATACGCTATTGCTTCAAGTAATAACATTAGTAATAGTAAATATAATTAAGATTTATTATCTTTGGCTATTTGAAAAGCATGTAACATCAATTTTCTCATATAACCTCAAAATAATTATATGATGTAGCTTCTCTTATTAACCCCAAACTGCAGTCAAGATCTCCAAGGATTATAGCAACAAATAAAATGTGAAGCTGTGATTCCTCACTCAGGTGGTCTGATTTAGAAACTCCCATTTCTACCTAATGAGATATATTGTTACTGAGCACATTTCAATTTAGTAGAGAATTTTTAAGAAAGACTAACTGCACATATTCAGTAAATTAAGAAGTGTAGTGTGGAGTAAAAGTCTCTTTTATCTCAGAGAAATGCAAGCTCTAAATCAGATGTATCGCATTGACCAAAATGATAAACCACAGAGAGTCAAGCTTCATAATTAAAATAGTTTTCTGAGAGAGCCTAAGGTGAAGTTTATTGGACAGTAAGCTATTATCCATTCATAAAGCATCTTATCAATTTCATAGATTTTTGTGGTTATTAAAAATTACATAAGATACAAAATTTATTGTGGTTAATGGCCAAACCTTGAGAAAATTATAACCATAGAACATGGCTTCATTTATAGTAATATTGATCACTTGATTTCATTTTTCTTCTTACCAAGTTTATGTTCCAAAAAATACTAGAATTCAATTTATTTTTCTTCTTTCTTGTCTTGCATCTCCACCAATTATCTTCTAGATTTTCAACTGTTATATTTTTCTAATTTTCAAATGTATGGCGAGGCCATACAATAGTGCAAACTATGGCCATTGTTATAAACTGCCCAATGATAATCATGCTGACTTTGCCAGAGCACTATCATTATCAGAATTAAAACATTGAAGAGAAGTTTAAAATGCCTTATTAGGCTAAGGTTGGTAGCTCTATTGTTTGCCCTTTCATTTTTTATGGTCTTTTTCAACAGAGATCTGAATAAGGGCTCAACACTCACTTTACAAAGATAAAATCATTTCAGATTTTTTTTTTTCACAAACCACTCAATAATTCATGAATAGCTTTCTGATTGAAACTATTTTCATATTTTTGCTAAATCTCATCATTTTACTCCCATAAATAAGTCCATTTTGTTACTTAAGATATACTACAGTGAATGACCGCTAGATGTATTATATTATTTAATTAATGATTGTGCTCATTATTTTGATTGGAAGTAAATATTAAAAGAGAAAACAAAATATTTTAATGAGAACTTTGATATTAATCTATTATTATTGCTACTACTACTATTGTTATTACCGGCTTTAAAGGTTATGGTTGAATGAATGGTTTCAGAAATGTAATAGTTTATTAAATGCCTTGAAAAGTTTTCCATTATATGAGGTAAAATTTGCCAGTATTTGCCTCTTACTAAAAGTAATAGCATGATATAAAGTGAAAAAAAAAACATAAAAGTAGCATCAACAATAAAGTTATAAACAATATTAACATGCGGGTTTCATATTGAACATACTGACTTCAGAACCTTACATTTCAGGCTATAAATATTCCTTTTAATGCCTATAGTGCTTTTAAATTTATGTTAAAAGTGACAATAAGTTTTCTGAGAGTACTCTGTTAAATGAAACAGCAACAGTTGATTGCTGAGAATAAGGTGCGTTTGGTCTGGTTTGGTGGAGACATTTCTCAAACTAGAAATGTACTTTGCACAATATGTTTATTTTAGTAAGGTACAGTACTGCACATGTGAGCAGAAATCATATATTATTCATCTAGACATCTCTTTAGGATTTAAAAACCACATTGTGTGACACCTGTTAGGAGTTAATTGTTCATAGAATAGATAAATTAGCGGATGAACTAAATTACAGAGCTTCGTGAGATAATCAATCAATGGGTGTTTTTTTTGTTTTGTTTTGTTCTTATGAGTTTTGTGGGTTTTTTTTTAACCAGGAATGAATTTTTGTCATATCCTATGACTTGAGTCAGGTGTCTACTCCATATCAAACAAGCTCCAAAATCACAAAGTACAGCAGGTAATTAGGAGGCAAGTTGCAAATGAAGTGCTGGAGCCTTGGACACACTCCACTGGCACTAAAATAGGTATGCGTACCTGAAAAATGCAAGACGCCTGAGGAAAGGCCTCGGAGGATAAATCAAATTGACAACTTTGTAGGTGCTTTGAGCAACAGTTTTGCTCTTGGTCTAAATGAGAGCAAATGAGTCGAATTCCTCATTGACTTTTCCTCATGATAGGCCTGGACACATAACACCTAGTCATACGGCTGTTCAGTATATCAGTATATTTGTTTAAAAAAAAAAAAAGTGCCGAAACCGGTTTGGCTCAGTGGTAGAGCGTCGGTCTGCCGACTGAAAAGTCCCAGGTTCAATTTGGTCAAGGGCATGTACATTGGTTGCGGGCACATCCCCGGTAGGGGGTGTGCAAGAGGCAGCTAGTCGATGTTTCTTTCTCATCGATGTTTCTAACTCTCTATTCTCTCCCTTCCTCTCTGTGAAAAAAAAAAAAATCAATAAAATATATATTTTTTTAAATAAAAAAGCTATGCCCAGCAAGTGTGGTTTAGTGGTTGCGTGTTGACCCATGAACCATGAGGTTGCTGGTTCAATTCACGGTCAATTCAATTCAACACAGGCCACATGCCTATGTGGCAGGTTTGAATCCCAGTGTGGGGCAGCAGATTTATATTTCTCTCTCATCGATGTTTCTGTTTCTCTATTCTTCTCCCTTCCTCTTTCTAAAATAAATAAAAACATATTTTAAGAAGGAATGGTTATGATAGATTATTACAGGGTGAAGATGTCTGGGGACTAAATACACCTTATTAAAGATTTGTCCCTGATAGCAAATCTCAGCCCATGGCACTTTCCTCAGTCCTTTTCTTTTATCCTATCTTCCAACGAAACTGGGGGGAAAAAATTCCTCTTTTTAGCACACAGACCTTGCCCATTTTGTTTCATGCCATTGTTCATATTTCTTACTCCACTGAAATTCCCTCCCTACAAATCCTCATATTGAAATTATAACCATCCTTCAAGGCCCAATTCAAATTTTCACAGATGTGAGCTCTCTCTCCTTTAAATCCGCCCAAAAAACAAACAAACAAAAGACAACAACACCTCTTGTATGTTTCTTATTTCATCTCATCCTATTTTTTTGGCAGAGATGCGATAAAGCAAAGACGGTATCTTGATTATTCCTGATTATATCTCTGCCTTATATGTAGCCCTAACGAGCAAGCTGTTCATCGTAGGATTTCAATACATATTCTTATGAAGCCTTTTCCTACCAAGGCTTATATAAATAGCACAAACTTGATTAACCAACTGCATATTTAAATGAAAGTGAGGTAAACTGTAATGAGAAACTATGTTATTTGGATCAACTCTCCAACTAAAAGCAATGAAAAATGCTGGCTAATTTTTTTAAATTATCTTAAAGAACAAAGGGCTGACTTCCCCACAATCTTTTCACCCAGGATCACTGTGCTCTAAGCACCCTGGCCTCCTCCCTTCTTTCCCAAACGCCAAGCACATTAAGTTTCTGGACTTTTCTAACTTGCTGTTCCTCCTGGACCATCCTTCATTTGGATTCCTCCAAGGCTTCCTACATTTTCATTCAGCTCTGCTCAAATATCACTCAAAGAGGTCTTTCCAGACTATCCCATCTAAAGCAGTACACTCTTGTCTCCCTTCCCTATCATTCATATAATTTTATATCATTTTAGTTTAATTTGCATCCCTGTCTACATTATCAAACTCCTTGGAGCAGGAGGGAATGTATTTTCACCATACCCCCTTCCCTCTCCATCTCCCCACAAAAAGAACAAAAGATTGAAAAGATAGTGCAAAGTGGGACTGGAAGTAATTTTTGGAGGTGGGATTCTAAGCCCAGAGAAAAAAAAAAGTGCATATCCAGTGAACATACTGCCCTTTGCCTGAGAGCATTCTATATAATAAAAGGGTAATATGCAAATTGACCAAATGGCAGAACAACCGGTGGGGGAAGGGGCCAGCAAGCAGGTGGTGTCAGGCCTTCAAAGGAGTGTGTCCAAAGGCAGAGGGAGGGAATGGTGATTGGGGGGGGGGGGGTGACAACTAGCAGTGGTGGAGGGGCGATCAGGAGGTGGGGCCGGCCACTTGCCTGCTGGCACCCTCACCTGATCAGCCTGCCCTGTCACCTCCTGCAGAGGGAGGCCTGCAGGGAGGAGGCCTAAGCCATTAGTTGGGCATCCCCTAAGGGTTCCCAGACTGCAAGAGGGTGCAGGCTAGGCTGAAGAACCCCCACCCCCCAAGTGCATGAATTTTCATGTACCAGGCCTGTAGTCTGTTTATATTCTACATTTAAATTTAAGTCAATTGAGCTCAGGGATAATGGAAAAATTACTGCCTGAGGGTCTTTGGAAAAGATAAAAAAGAATGCCTGGAAAGCAGGTGTGGCTCAATGGTTGAGCATCCACCCATGAACCAAGAGGTTCAGGGTTCAGTTCCCTGTCAGGGCACTCGCCTGGATTGTGGGCTGGGTTCCAGGTCATCACTATTTTTCATATCTCTCTCTCCCTCTCCCTTCCTCACCCTGAAATAAATATAAACATAATTTTTTAAATGCTAAAGAAGAACCAATATTAAATGTGTTGTTTTTCTCCAATCCAAAGGGATTATAAAGAAGACTGCCTTTATAGATGAGCAATGTAATAGAAGAAATAATAAAAAACAAAGAGTAAATACTAATTCTATCTCTGAGAAGTTGTAGCACAGTTGTAGCCCTCCTACTGTTTACATACTAGGCCCAGTGCACAAATTCATGCACTAGTGGGTCCCTTGGCCTGGCCTGCAGGATCTGGCTGAAACTGGCTCTCCTGAGGGGTCCCGGATGGCGAGAGGGCACAGGGCAGGCCAAGGGATCCCACCAGTGCATGATTGGGGCTGGGAGGGACAAAGGGGGTTAGCCAGCAGGGGAGGGACCGCAGGAGGGCTTCAGGGCTTGTCTGGCCCATCTTGCTCAGTCCTGATCAGCCAGACCCCAGCAGCAAGCTAACCTCCTGGTCAGAGTGCCTGTACCCTGGTGGTCAGTGCTCTTTTTTGTGGCGCCTCAGAGGCAGCTGGCTGCTTCAGGAATAAAACTGAGCATTGCTTTCCCGGCCCCTAGATGCCAGAGACTCATTGAAGTGGATGATGATACTAACTTGTACCTCCTAGGAGAGGTGTGTAGCCACAGAAGTTGCTGCTGATGCTCTGGGTGAAGAATGGAAGGGTTGGGTGGTTGTAATCAGTGATGGGGAAGACAAATACAGTTTCCACACGAAGGAGAGGGTCTGACTGCTGCTGGGTAAGGGGCGCTCCTGTTCTAGACTGAGGTGCACTGGAGATAGAAAAGGCAAATCCATTCAGGATTGCATTGTGGGTGCCAATCTCAATATTTTTAATGTGCTCATTGTTTAAATGGGGGGAGAAAGATATTTCTGGTCTCACTGACACTACTGTGCCTCAATGCCTGGGGCCCAAGAGATCTGGCAGAATCTGCAAACTCTCCTATCTCTAAATAAGATTATGTCTGTCAATATGTTGTGAGGAAGTCCCTATACAAAGAGTAAGAAACCTCAGACCAAAGCACCCAAGATTCAGCGCCTTGTTACTCCACATGTACTGAAACAGAAAGAGTGCATTGCTCTGAAGAAACTATGCACTGCAAAAAATTAGAAAGAGGCTAAAGAAGATGTTAAACTTTTGGTTAAAAGAATAAAAGAGGCCAAAGAAAAATGTCAGGAACAAATTGCCATGAAACATAGGTTGTCCTCTCTGAAAGCTTCTACCTCTAAGTCTGAGTCCAATAAAAAATGAGATTGAGTCCACTCAAATATAAGAACATCAAATTTCAAAAAGCAAACAAACAAAACGTGTGTGTGTGTGTGTGTGTGTATGCGCACACACACAGTGGAATGATATTTTAGATGTGATTAAAGAAAACCACTGCCCACTGAAAATTCTATATCCAGAGAGAATATGTATTTCTAAACTAAGGGAGAAATGGAGACATTTAGAAACAAGCAGACACTGAGACAGATTGTCACCACAAGACCCTTACTACAGGAATCTCTCAGAATACACTTTAAACAGAAGGAAAAGTGATCCTTGAAGGAAGGTTTAAGATGCTGGAAGAAATAAATAGCAAAGAACATGGTAAATATTGGGCAAATGGAAACCAACATTGACTCTATATGTAAAAGAGAATGAATAATGATGTTTAAAAAAAGAATTAAAATATAAAACAGCAAAAGCATATACAAGGAGACTGAGCCAGAGAGAAAGAGAAAGAGAAAGAGAGAGAGAGAGAGAGAGAGAGAGAGAGAGAGAGAGAGATAACTCATGGACACAAACAACAATATAGCAGTATGCTGATTGCAGGGGGAGGGGAGGTTATAGGGGAAAGAGGACATGGGAGGAATAAATGGTGTAGGAGAAAAAAAAATAGCCAGGCCTGCATGGCTTAGTGGTTGAACGCCAACCTACAAACCAGGAGGTCACAGTTTGATTCCCAGTCAGGGTGATCAATGATCCTCTCTCATCACTGATGTTTCTCTCTCTCTCCTCCCTTCATCTCTGAAATCAATTAAAAATATTTTTAAAAATAGATAAAAAATAAAATGAATAAATTACATTTTAAAAAGAGATAAATAGCTTGGCTCAGTTGGTTGAACATTGTCATTTGCACCAAAAGATCGCCAGTTCTGGTCTAGATCAGGGCTCGTGCCTAAATTGTGGGTTCGATCCCCAGTGGGGGGTGTGCAGGAGGCAGACGAATTGATATGTGTCTCTCATTGATGTTTCTATCTCTCCCTCTTCCTTCCTATCTCTGAAATCAATAAGAGCACATTTTTAAAAATAAATAAATAGATTAAACATATTTTAAGCTGATGTTTTGACAGAGGGTAAAATATTTGATTAGCTTTAGTCTTTGATAAGTATCAATGTAATCCTAGGTAGGCCACTAACAGAACAGAAACAAAGTGTGTCACTACCAAAGGAGTAGAGAAAAATATAGAAGAATAAAAGCAATTGAAAGTAAAGACAAGATATACTGATATGAAAAAGCAAAAATTCTATATATGCACTACGAGTCCATATATAGAAATTCAAAACCAGACAAAGTAAACTATATTTTTTAAGGTGCATAGATACATGTTGGAAAATAATGAAAGGTAATAAAATAGTGGATAAATGCAATTTAACCCTGTGGCCATGGATGAGTAGGTGTTGACTTAAGGACAAATGTCAAGGGGTGGTGCTTCTAGGGTTGACGGGGTCTATATCTTGACCTGGGAGGTGGTTAAATAGAGGTTAGATGAATAATTTAAAATATTTGTATATGTTTTATACCATTTACTAAA
Source organism: Vespertilio murinus (assembly GCA_963924515.1). Classification (NCBI taxonomy): domain Eukaryota; kingdom Metazoa; phylum Chordata; class Mammalia; order Chiroptera; family Vespertilionidae; genus Vespertilio; species Vespertilio murinus. The sequence goes on along the minus strand of OZ004711.1, from coordinate 22,461,284 downwards.
AATGGTTTCTGTATTATTTTCCAATGACAATATCTAAAAACTTTAAAGTGAGTTAAAAATCAGAATACATGAAAATCCATGAGACTATGAGCACTGCCCTTTGCTTCAGCATACAGCATATGCAGCTCTAAGGACACTGGTGGTTTTCAAATGCTGTGCCTCACTGGAGTGTCGGCCAGTTGGCACCAAACTTTCTCTGGTGTGAGGTGAACAACACAGACAACGTGAGTGCACACTGCAAGGGGACAGTGTTCTGTCCTGCTAAAGACTTTCATTCTGAGGTTCTATCCCGCCTAGGTTTGGGACTGGTATTTTATATGTCCTTTTTCTGTTTAAAAAAAAATGAGAGTGGCAGTAGGAGTTAAGTTCCTCTTTGATGCCTTTACTAAAAACAAAAACAAAAAACAGGTCAGTCCTCCTTTCCCTTGCCTAGTTGACTGAGGACCCAGAGCCTAAGAATCTCTAGTTTGCAAACACCAGTAAAGTGATTCTACGTCTATTTTCAGGGAAAGGGCAACTTTCAATAAAAATGTGACTTGATGATGAACTGAAACAATGTTGGTGAGGGTGAAAAATTGCCAAACATGAATTGTGGTCTCAGGCACAACGTTCTGTGCCATGCTATATTAAGTGTGAACGCCTTGGGGGAAGAGTCAATGACGGAAAATGGATATGGACAGGCCGGAGGGTGCATGTAGAGCTCCCAATGGAGACATGATTTCATCTTCAGAATTATTCAGTGCCCGGACACAATATTTTATGCTGCCTATGAGTATATATGTTTGTCTTCTTGGAGGATGTACATACTGTTGAAACTTGAACTAATTTCTCTTCTGTATGTGTCTGAACCAGTTCAATTACAAAAATAACATAAGAAACAACTGGTTTATACTTATTTTCTTAATGATGTACTATAGAATATCATAAATATAATCAGACTAAAGGCCCAGTGCAAGAAGGAGGGGATGGTCCCTCAGCCCAGCCTGCCCCCTTTCACAGTCCGGGAGCCTTCAGGGGATGTCCTACTGACACGGGGCATAGGCCTAAACCTTAGTCTGGCCTCCCACTGCGGGCTGATCAGGGGAAGGAGCCACCCACGACTGGCCACCGCAGCTGCCAAGGTGTTTTCATCAACACAGACTCCAGTCCCTTCACCAAGAAAAAAATGACAAGCTTTTTTTAGGCATTTTCATAGGATATGACATTTCTTTCTTTCTCTCTTTTTTTATTCTCACCTGAGGATATGTTTCCATTGATTTTTAGAAATTGTGGAAGAGAGAGGGAAACATCAATGTGAGAGGGACACTTCGATTGGTTGCCTCCTGCATAAGCCCTGACCTGGGCCCCGGCCAGAGAGGAGGCTGCATATGCCCTTTATCAGAATTGAACCCAGACACTGTGGTCCACAGGCCGAGGCTCTATCACTGAGCCAAACTGGCTAGGGCAGGATATGACATTTCTTAGACCCTCGTGTAGCGGACCTTAGTTTGTTCCTCCAGGAGTGAGGAGGAAAGACCCTAGATCACCTTCTTGGATTCTTATTACCCAAGTTACCAAGAACACTGCCAGTGGCTTACAGGGAGCTTAGCCAATGAGCGGTCAGAAAAGGTGTTTTCTCTGCAGCTCACACACAGAGGCTGGCCTGCTGGAGCACTGTCTCCCAGTGGGGTGGCCTGGGCACACCCCCCTGCCTCTAGGCTCCAGCTCCCTCTGCAGGCCTGCTCCACCCTGCTCTCTGAGGACCTGATCATCGCTGTGGTGACTGGCAGGCCCTGCTCCGGCCTGCTCTCTGCATGCCTGCTTGTTGCCTGAGCCACCCCATGGCTTGCCTTGCCATGCAGCAGTCTCCCACCCCCCACCCCGCCCCATCTGCCCACACAGCCTATAAAGAGGTAATATGCAAATTTGTCCTATCATGACTATTATAGCATCCCAGACAAATTTGCATATTACCTCTTTCTGTAGAGAGATATTTTAATAGAGTACATTATAATAGAATATAAGTATTTTATGGTTATTGTGTGTGTGTTTTAATTTTATTAAATAATTCCATTCCTTATTAATTATGCCGACAGATAACACTATCACCATTTTAGAGATGAGGATTCCAAAGCTCAGAGAAGTTGGGTAACTGTCAGCTCCTAATGGCAAAACTAGAATGGAGTTCACTGTGGTTGAACTTCAAAGTCCTGCTCCTAGCTACTTTGTTGCTTAGTTCACCACTGCATTAACATTCAAAGAGCATTCCTGTAAAGATTAAAATGCCACTTACTCTTTTAAACCACATCTGCACATACTCAGGCAATTTCTACTGACCCGTGGGCCTTGAGGGAAGGACAGCCTTTCCCCAGAAGCACATGGACAACACCAGGGCATGTGTAAGGGGACACAAGAAAAATTCAGAAATTGGGGCATAAATCTCTCTCAAAACAAAACCACAGCATCTTTAATCACGTCTGGCAATTATCGTATCGTTTCTCCGAGGCTGGAGTTGGGGAATGCGGGCTACCCCACTAGGCCTTTAAGACTTGGTTAGAAATGTATCCAAGAAGTTGACTCGCGAGACAATTCATGCAGCACAAACACGGATCTGTAATTCTCTCCCCCAATTACCACAAAGCACAGTTGGTTCCTGCCCTGAATTCCCTTGGAAGGCAACGAGTGCCCAGGAGAAACCGTAAGATCGTTGAAAACGGGGCCAGAAGTCATAAGCAGGGACTGCCAAACAACCACCAACACCTGTGAACAAATTTCTTCTACAAGTAAAATCCGTTGTCAAGGTACAGCAATTTCGAAGGTTGAACTGGAGGCGTGAGATGAGTGAGCTGACTTGCAAGGTTTTCCTACCATCTAAAAGGGAGTTTTAAAATTCAGCAGCTGATAATGTTATCCTCTCACACAAGGAGATTAAAATAATAAATATAAACCAACTTGGAACCCAATCACCCCCAGTGGGATCTGGTCGCCTGGGAGAAGGGAGATCCTCTTCTCAGCAGCCACACTCAGTTAGGCAAGCACACGCCCTCCCTGACTCACTTCCTTCCCTGAGAACTCATTCAAGGGAGACGAAGGGCTGTGAGGGGGTGGGGGCTGTTTTGTGCCTGGCCCTTAGGGGTACTTTATTTTTCTTAAAAAGATTATCTTAACTTTACTGTGGCCAAAAAACAAACAAACAAACAAACAAACAAACAAAGCCTTCAAACAAATTTCTGAGGCAGTTTGAATTAAAAATACAAAGGCCTGAGATATATTTTTAATTTATTCATAATTAGTTTACAGATTGGACTGCACCGAGATTCCAAAATCAGCAAACCACTTTGGGATAGAGGCTATTGCAATTATCAGGAACGAGCCAAATGCTACCTTTTGTTCTTACTAAAATCTCCCCCTTTAAATGAAAACGTCTCCTAGCAAAAGATTTCCTACTTCCTATTTAAAGAGGATTACGTAGCATACATGACTGGTGGCTGGAAAGCAAAGAGCTTTCCGTCGTTTCATGACCTGCCAAATACAAATTAGCTCATTGTGGTTGACTCCTGCCCGGCACCCCTTCCCCTGCCGCCCACCAGGCCCATGGGGTGTGGCAGGTGGGCTCCTGCCTGCAGTCCTTCCTAATCAGGGGGCTGTCAGCTTTGCCGCCTGCCCACTGTGTCCTACATCTATGGCAGCACTGGCGTTTGGGCAGCAAGGTTTAGAGGTTGAATTGCCCCAGTAACTAATTAAAAAAAAATGTTCCTACTTACTATTACTCTCAAATCCCTGTGGGCACATGGGAAGTCCTCCTCCAGGTACGATAGAAACACCCTACAAATTTCACTTTGTAATAACCAGAGGATACAGAAATTGTGTTAGCTCCATTAGATGGAGTCATAGATATATTCGGAAAGGTTAGTGGGATATAGTGAATGTCCCGGCTAGACTAAGATAAAAAATCACTTTGTTAACGTAGAGTGTTTCCTCAGTGGTAGCACCCTAAATTAAGGTGCCATTTATAAACAGTTTATTATTATTTATTAATGTGTGGAGCACTTTATAGCATGCTAGATAACAACTTAAATTCATGTATTAAAGATGCACATACATGGTTTAATACGATTTACGTCTTATAATATTCTTTAAAACAGCTTCCCATAGTCTCATCCGTTAAGCATTTATTACTAATGCATTTTATAACACACTTTATAATACATTATTTGAGCAAGTAGCTGCATTTAGTGATCATTTCATAAATAAGAATAAAGCGTGTATAAATGGCACCTTAATTTAAAGGGTTACCTTCGTATTACCAGATAGCTGCTCACCATTCATCTTGTTTTGTGATTATTCTCCAAATGCACCACTTAATAAAACAGACACCAAGTCCTATTTTCCCTTCATCGGATTAAAAGTTTACTGAGCCATTTCCTCCATCTGCTTTCAGAGGGTGGTAGCTTGGAGGTTTTAGTGTGATTCTTGCTGAATCCAAACTTTTAAAAAATATATTTTTTACTGTTGATAGTATCACAGATATTTCCCACCCCCCCTCCATCTACCCCCTATCCAGACCCCATATCCTCACTACCTATTGCCCGTGTCCATGGGCTATGCATAAGTCCACATTTTTCACTCAATGGTATTTCTGTGCAGATAAACAATAGAAGCAGAAAAGCACCCACCATATTAGGCAGAGCCTGTTGCTTGGATTCCTTGTAAAATTCAATTTTTCGACTTGAAAGGACAATCCAGGAAGTAGACCAGTTTTTCCTTGGGGGAAAATAAAGGAAAGTAGCATTATCACTTAAAGAAATTATTCATAGATTAATTATGAGCAACATTTGGATTAAGTAGAGGCTATATATTTTTTAATATATTTTATTGATATTTTACAGACAGGAAGAGAGAGAGATAGAGAGTTAGAAACGTCGATGAGAGAGAAACATCGACCAGCTGCCTCTTGCACACCCGCTACCGGGGATGTGCCCACAACCAATGTACATGCTCTTGCCCGAAATCGAACCTGGGACCTTTCAGTTAGCAGACCAACGCTCTACCACTGAGCCAAACCAGTTTTGGCTAGAGGCTATATTTTTGACTAGAATTCCTAAAGCTATTTTCTTTATTACAGTATATATGTTGTATGGAATTTGGGCAATAAGGACATTCTGTAATTTTTAAAGATCATGGCATTTATAGTAAAAGTTTCTCAATTCATATATCCTTCCCAAATTCTTTTCCACTACTGAAAATCCAGTTTTAATGTATCCATATTTCCTAAAACACCCACTTCATAAAAAAGATTGTTCCTTCAGCAAGCCAAATACAGCAAAGTAAAAATAGGAATCAGAACACCTTTAAATTGTTACTTCTCATCATTGATTTAGTATATTTATGAGTCTTAAACACTAAATAGCTAATGTGCCACTGCCTAATTCAAAATTTCACTAGAAATCAAAGAAATGCAAATAGGAAGAGTGAAATGCCTTTTTTTTTTTTTTACCTCTTTGCCAATCAAATTGGCAAGAATGTGAAGGAATAATACCAAGGGTTCTTGAACATGTGGAGAAATGTATTTTCCCATACAAGTTTGGTGGGAGTATAAACTAGCACGTCTTTTCTGGAATGAATTAGGCAATATGCTTTATAAAAATCTTTTAAAATGTGTGTATGTTTTGAGTAAACAAGTCCATTCTTAATGAATTTAAATGTATCCTAAAGAAATCATCTCACAAGTTGTTAAGGTTGTATGCCCAAGAATGAATTAGATCACTGTGTCTTATTTCTCTTCCTAAAATATCAAAAAAGAAAAGACTGGTATGTAAGCTGCACATAACAGATTCCTAGAATGGACTAAGGAGCCCTATGCTGTAGAACAGGGTGGGGAACATCCAGCCTGCAGGCTGTGGGAGGCCCACAGAATCATTTGGTCTGGCCCTGCTAAGGCAACCAGGGGCGGGACTTGAAACTCAATAAATCTAGGAGCTTTTTTCATAGCAACATGAATTTATATTAAGTTAATTGTATTAAGCAAATGATGTTATAAATATCCAAATGGCCCTTGGCAGAAAAAAAGGTTCCCCAGCCCTGCTACAGAAGAATATTGATATGAGAGGATTTTAATGTAGACCATAATACAATATGCAGTTTATAACACCATGCTATTTACCTACGAGTGCCCTCACACATCCCAGCCTCTTATTAATTCTTATTGACTGGAAGTTTGAATATTATGTCCTCCAATGTGCCTTCTATAACTTTCTCACATAGTACTCATGACAAATTAAAAGTTAGTTTTTATAAATTTCATTTCTAACTCCTTATTTTTAAAAAGCCTAAAATGACAGAAAGTGTTTCATCTTTGCAGAAACATTCCCAAGTGCCTAGCACAGTGCCGTGGACAAGTAGACACTAAATAGAAATTTACTGAGTCAATGATTAAACTTCGGCATACAGGGAAAAAGCTGGATATAACAACAGTTAATTCAGGTGGTAAAATCACACCTTTTAATTTTCCTTTGTATTTCTTGACGTTTATCAAAATAAGTTTCTACCCAGTATATCGTATTGTTATAATTTTCTTTGGTTTAAATACTCATTCCAAAGTAGCTGACTTCATCTTACAAAAGTGGTTTAAAAAAGAAGTTTACAGAAAGGCTTTACTCAGGTCAATAGAAAACTACACAAAAAATATATTTTAAATGACCAGTCAAGATCTTTGTGTAATTTATTTCCACTTATCCCCTAGGATCTACGGGCTTGATTGAAAGGACAGCTTTGACTCAATCGAGTTGATATTTACAAGATTAGGCTGTTCTTACATGCCTGAAGCTATCTGACTGATATATCATCACATTAAAAAAAATAACATGACAAACAGAAACAGTGTGTATTTTCCAACTTTCAAATATAAACACTATGTTCTTGGATCTACTTTTCTTCAAATGAAGAGTCACTTTTTCAATCAAATGATGACAAAGATGCTGGAAGGGAAAACAGAAAAAACAAACATGTAGGCCTTTTCTCTCCTTTGTGCTAGTGCCCATATGTCCTTTTAGGCAGCAGCAAGTGAATCAGAGCAGCCTTAGCCTTCTCCTCATGAGGGAAGATTAGAGGCCTCATCATATTAGGAGGGCCACAGGTAGAAAACAGAGAGACAGTGGAAACATGCTGGTCTAGACTGGGCATCTGTTATTTCCACCCCTAATTTTGACTGCATGCGATCAGAGGGTATGGAACACCCTCAGACATGGTGAAACCCATATGTAACCTGCCTGTTATATTTCCAACGCTATTTTTCACCTCTTGGCAGGGAGACTATACCTTATTTGCTCCCTGTCTGTACCAAGTCCTGGATAAATAGTTCTGATTTGAATCTGTTTCAGATGTTGATCATTTAAAGGACTTATTGGCATTATTCGTCTTTCTCTTAAACTTGGAGCTGGGTCTGATTAGAATTGAAGTGCATGAAATTCAATTATCTCATGGTTCTACACTAGAACTTTGAACTGCCTTGAAATGTTCCATTAGGGAAATCTGAAGAACAAGCCAAAGAGGGTAAGAAATGCAGGTTTTGAAGCCTTAGTAATAGGCACGGTCCTGACACTTGGCATACGGTGCTATTTTGTTTTGAATTTATAAACTGCAAATAATGCCTTTACAGCATTAGAATAAGAGTAAAGATTTTCCCAATTGGCTTAAAATATTTTGTTTCATAAGGAAGAATACAATGATGTTGTCCACCTTTTAGATGTACCAAATTCATTTCATTTTTTCATGGTTACTTTAAAAATAATTAGCACAAATCATATTTTGAGTTCTTAGCATAAGTTTGATTGTCTAGTGGAAGTTTAGCTTCACTAAATAGATGTCAATGGTTCTAATATGGAAAACGTGGTTCTGAGAGTTCAGGTAACTTAAATCCACACACTTTTAATTTCAGAGTCAAACCCAGTTTCTCTGACTCCAAAGCCTGTACTATAATCTGTTCACTAATTTATACTGTCATTTTTTAAGGATTAAGCAACACAATCTTGGGTAAGGAGACTATCAATGTCAGATTTTTGTCATAGTTTTAGTCAAAATTCTCCAATCGTAAAAGCTAGTGTGCATAACCTGTCACAAGAGCTAAGCCATCTGAGCTCTCTTATAACAAACTATTTTACCTGATGCTAATTAGAAGGTTTGGGCAAAGGCCAGACACTCCCGAGCTCTCTCCTTTCCTTAGAAGTTGCACTGGCTTAAGAGTCACATGATGGACCTTCAACTCTTCCAGAAACAAAGGTGTGCTGCTAATGAAGACACCTGTGTCTCTTTCCTACCATAGGACTATTCTGTGATGAGCAGAGTCACCCACACTCAGTAGGAAGCATCAAACTAGGAAGTAACTGAGAATTCACCTCATAGGAGCAACTTTTACAGGATGACTTAGATTGGAACCTCCCCTCCACTGAATGAAGTACTCTAGACACTTGACTATCATCCTTACACTCTCTGTTCTATCTGATAGGTTGCCCATCAGATAGGTTTGGCTCACTGGGTTACTGTAATTCTTAGAGTATTGGTGGAAGACCTTCTTAACTGCATTACTCTAATACATTGAGTCTTTTGAAGGCATTGTCAACTCTGGAGAGAGTGTGAAATGTGTCATTTGACAAGGTTTTGCTTTCACCTGAACCTTCTTTCATGTTTTCTGAATGCAATGGAATCCTTTTAGGTGACTGCTGCTCAGAAAATAAGTAATTTCTGCAAATGTAGACAGCTTAGCCAGGACAGGTGACTCTAGAACCATCTAATGAAACTCTCAAAATAGACTTTTTGATGATGAAGCTGTTTTCAGAATGGAACATAAGACCCTCTATCCTCCTAGTTCCCCCAAAGAGACATTATCCCTAACCTCTTAGAGCTTTCCCGCTTCTGGGCACAGAATCTGACATTTAGCAAGTGTCTGCTGAAAGTTTTTGAGTAAAAACATATGTATTTCAGGAAGCTCACGCATCTAGATTTTTCCTGCTCCGTGTTTGCTGTTATTCATTAACAAGGATTGCTAAAGCACTTATCTCCTGCGTTTCCCATTTCTGTTTGTTAGTTCCCTAGGGTTTTAATGTGTCATTCCTAGCATTAAAAAAAAAAAAAGATTTGAAACTTCATGTTTAGTATATTTTGGCTAACTTATAATTCTAGTGCCAATATCTAAGCTTTCTAGAGCTCTTCCTGGCTTTTTGGACTTGTGTCAATCAGATGACCTGGTATTTTATATGCATCAACTAATTCAACTTCTAAGCTAATCACAAGTGTCTACTGAGCATTTACCACATGAAAAACACAGTTCCAGGGACTGAATATATAAAGGCAAGTAAGAGGGACCTCAAGAAGTCTACCTGTAACTCAGAGGAGACAGAGAATAAACAGAGAAACAAATAAATCTTCCAAACACCATTGGGAGGTGGGGAATACACCCATTTTACAGGTGAGGAAACTTGAAGCTTCGTGAGGCTGCAGTCTACTCAAGGGCACAGAAATCATAAATGTGGGATTGAGGCCACATTTTCTGGACCTTCAAAGCCATGTTCATTCTGCTGCATCAACTGTCTCTAGAGCAGGCAGCACGCAACTCTTCCTTAGTCATATAAGGCATGTGTATGCAGAGCTTCATGAAAGGCTCTGAGAAAGGAAGATACAGAGCTGTTGTCATTACTTGAATGTCTTTCTTTTTGGAGAAAAGTCACTTTATTGCCTGATCTGGGTTGTCCCAGAATGATGAATTGCAAGCCCTTTTATACCTACCTTCCCATGATGGCCACCAGCCAAATGTATTCACTGGTTGGAGCCAATTAATGCCTCATCTTAAATATGAGAGCACTCTTTTCTATGTCCCACAAGGAAATATAAAAACCAAACTCTTGAATGGACTTAAGGATTAAGTAAGACACATAGCTCAAGAACTATCTCACTTCATTAAGTTAGAGGTCTTAGGAATAGGTGAGCCAGTCTTCCCACAAATTTACAGGGTATCAGTCATGTGAGGCATTGATATTGAGGGTAGTGATTTAGTGCAGAGAACAGACACAAGAATTGCAGGCATTTACTTTAATTTTTTTTTTTTTTTTTTTTTTTTTTTATGAAAACAAACCAGATCTAAGGGGAACAAGGTGCTTACTACAATTAGGAAGAGGAACTAAATTCAAATAAAGATGATTTACACAATTAGTGAGACACTTAAAGGACTTTCTTAAAAGAAATTGTGAGTTTTGAAGGTGAAAATATAAAAATAAAACCACAAACAAACATAAACACAAACAAACAACAGAAAATAACAAAAAAACGAAACAAAACAAAAAATAACAAAACTCTTTGGGCATCAGCTTGGCTTAAAACTCTTTGCATTCTACAACATGGACACCGGATGGCAGCACATAATAGCAGCAACTTCGTAACTGCTTATCTGAGGAACACTTGATGGAGAATGCCCCTTAAACTATTCATTATGGTTATAAGAGTCGGTCAGCTAGAGCTCCAAGTCTTACACAGTCATTTGCTCTAGCATTAAACTTTAAATCCTACACTCACCTCCCTTATGCCTTCTTTGGCTAATGATAGGGTGGCTAACCAAAATGCAGAAGAAAATACGTGAGATTTCTTGGTAAATTTCAGACCTTCTTTGGGCTACCTGCCTTTGTGAGGTGACTTGGTCACACTGGATTTGACTTGAATTTGCAACTGGGGAGGGAGTGAAAGTAATTTACTCTGGTGTCCCTGGGTAACGTACCACAAAATCACTCAGATACTGTTAAATGTTCTGACTCGTTCTCAAACTGACGCGTTAGAAACTTAATTCTCCCTTCCCATATTTTAAGCTTCTTATAACTTGTCACATCTAAAAGGAGGGTCAAATAGACATGGAGGCATAAATAGACACGTCGCTGCCAGTACTGCAAGAAACAGAAGCACTTCACATATCCAAAGAGCTATCAGATGTTGGAAATTATAACGGAGCAGATTATGAAAATCCTAAAACCAAAGCAACCTTTAACAGATCCACTTCCACATTATGTGGTCTCCAAACCTTCCTTCTAGACCTCACTAGGAACACAAAAGGAAAGACACTTTCAGCCTGGGATGAATGACTGGGATCCTGAGCAGAAAGTGCTAACGAAAAATAAGTTCACGTCAGAAGTGTACCTTCATATCACATTCTAAAGGAAATCTATTCTTAGTAGCAATGGTTTAAAAAAAGAAAAAGAAGAAGAAACAAAGAAACAAAAGGTCTAATAGCGAGGGGTCCTGGGGTGAAAATGGCACCAGTGGACATAACCCTGCACCACTTTTATTCTACTCCTTCCACCTTTCCCCTTGCCCCCCGATACGCACCTCTCCACCCATTGGGTGTGTGCACACACGTATGTACTTCTCAGGCCACTCTGAAGATCAGAGGGAGAAGGGACATGTGACAAAGTGTGCAGAGCTACAAATAAGACAATAAGACCAGGAAGGGGCAGGCATGAAGGGAGAGGTGCAGGGGGGGGACAAGGGCACTGAGATAGCGTTCATGCTGCCAGATGTCTTCTGTAAATTAAAGGGTTGAAAATAACTTTTCACTGTGGTCTCAGGGAGCTTCAGAGAGGCTGGCGCTACTTCTCATGTGGGATCGATCCCCAGGCCCCAAAGGAAGGAAGCCCTGATCTTCATCAGAAAAGCTAAAACATATTTTCAATGTATACAATTAAAAATTAAAGTTGAATGATGAATGCTTTAGGCTTTCAATCCTCTCTGTGATCACTGGGGAAATTTGTGGGACTTCATTTCAAAATAAGGCTAAATCCATGGTGCTTTATGAATGCAACATATAGACAGTGTGTTCTCCCTCCCTTCACCCACGCTTGCTCATATTCAGAAATAGGTCAAACTTTTCTTAGAAAGAGAAAGTGTATGAAAGAAGGAAGACAAACAAAAACAAGGACACAGTACTTGACGTGGGTGACATGCTTATGGATTTCTGAGTAAAAAACTTTATAAATATGAATAAAATAAAGTTGCTAAGTGGCAATTGAAGCCCTTGGTACTGTCAATGATACAAAATAAAAGAATTATTTTTCACTCCCTGGACTCAAAAGGCTTCTAGAAAAAAAAACTAACCTATTCCAAACAGAGGATGAGGCTAAAATCTTACCCTAATCTTTTGTACAATAAGGTGGAAGAAAGGAGAGGTTAATACAAGTGACTAAGTTTCCCTACTTGTAAAACTGAAAGTAATAATACAGCCTATCTTATAGTATTATTACAATATTAGTGACCCAGTGCATGAAATTCATGCACATTAAAAGGGAATTAATTAAAGGAAATATTTCAATATTTGTTATTTGCCCTTCCTCTATAATAGAAGTGTCAGAGGTGAACAAAAATTAGTAAAATATAAATGAAAATCTTCCTCCTGTCAGAGTCTGGGGCATGGAACAGGAACCATAGTCCCCACCCATCCAAATGCACCTTGAAATCGCACAACTCCAAGACTTGGCCAACCCCATCCCCATTGGGTTAGTTCTAGATCCAGCCAGCCCCCTCCCCATCAAGCCCTGCCAGGTGGGGGGCATCACTTCAGGTTGCCTGGCCCAGGCCAGGGGTGAGCCTTGAGGTCTCTGGGCCTGGGCCAGGGACACACCCTGAGGTCCCTCAACAAGCCTCGCTAGGTGGGGGGTGAGGGGGGAGGGGGTGGTACAGCCTGAGGTCCCCTGGCCTAGGAGAGGGCAGTGAGCATGCCTTGAGGTCCCTGTCAAGCCCCTCCAGGCAAGGGGCATGGCCTCTGATCCCCTATCAAGCCCCGCATGGCAGGGGGTGCAGCCTCAGGTCTCCTGGCCTAGCCCTGGGGCAGGGGGCATGCCCTTAAGTCCTCGGCTGGGTGCCTGGGCGGGGGGCGCAGCCTAAGGTCCCCTGTCAAGCCCCACCAGGCAGTGGGTACAGCCTCAGTTCCCCTGCCCAGGCCCAGTGCCACGCAGCCTCAGGTCTCTGCTGATTTTCACTAAGGCGAATTACAGGAACTCAGCCTTCGCTGTGGGTACACCATCTTGTGTTCTGAGATCCCCACCTCTGCTGTGGGTGCAGTTATCTTGTTATGGTGTGATGGTCAATTTGCATATTTCCTCTTTATTAGATAGGATTTCTGGTAAAATAATTTAGCCAAGTGCTTGACAGAGTAAGTATCTATAATAATAAAACTGTAATAAGCTAATTAGACTGGACATCCTGAATGACCTTCTGGACGAAGCTGGGGCTGTGAGGCAAGCCCAGGTCCTGGAGGGAAGCCCAGGTCCCCAGTGCCAGAGGAAGCGGGGCTGGCAGCCCAGGGAAGGAAGGCCTACTCTTGCACAAATTTCATGCATGGGGCCCTTAGTTTATTAATATTGTTTACTAACTCATCAAAATTTATAAACATATATTTAAGTACCTTGATATATGGGTAAAAAATTATCAAACAAAATTTTGCATAGGAAATATAAGTTATAATAATTATGGTGATAATTTAATAATAATTTAATATTTACTAAATTATCAATGGGATAAATTTACACATTTTTAAGGTTATGATCAAACTGAATATTTTGTTGGCAGTTACAAAAAAAATACAGACTCCTTGGGCAAGAAATAAAATCATACATAATACTATTTTGTTTTTTTTTCCAAATGGTTGTGTGATTTAATCAAGCAATACAGGGTTAGTATTAATCTAAAGAAAATATAAAAGAAAAATTGACAATAGGAGGTTTGCAGCAATTATAACTATCCTATATAATTGAGAGGTAATATGCAAATTAACCATCACACTCTCATACAAGATGGCTAGCCCAATGTGGTCACAAGATGGCTTCCACAATATGGCCACCACAAGATGTAGGAGGGTAGTTGTGGAGAATATGGCCAGCAGGGGAGGACAGTTAGGTGTGAGCAAGCTGACAGGGGAGGGCAGTTGGGGACAATTGGGCTGGCAGGGGAACAGTTAGGTGTTTTTCAGGATGGCAGGGTAGTGGTTAGGATGTGATCAGGCTGGCAGGAAGAAGTGATTAGGGGCAATTAGGAAGGCAGGCCGGTGAACAGTTGGGAGCCAGCAGTCCTGGATTGTGTGAGGGATGTCCGACTGCCTGTTTAGGCCGAATCCCACAGGGAAATCCCCTGAGGGGTCCTAGATTGGAGAGGGTACAGGCTGGACAGAGAGTGCTCAGTGCACAGAGTTCATACATTGGGCATCTAGTTTTAGTATAAAACTGGAATCAATTAAATATCAAGTAAAAGAGGAATGCAGGAATGGATTGGTATATTACAGTCCCATCAATCTGGTGGAATATTATATGTTACTAGTAGCCCGATGCACAGATTTGTGCACATTGAAAGGAAATTAATTAGAAGAAAGAATTGTGTGGTAATTGCATTACTGCAAAAAATTTTATTTCAAAATAATATCTATAATATAGTATTATAAAATTAAAATGCAAAATATTTTAATATTGCTAATTGCCCTTTCTCTATAATAGAAGTGTAAGAGATGAAATAAAATTAGTAAAATGTATATGAAAATAATAAATTGGTTAATAAACAACAACAAGATGTAACAATAAAGACATGATATAAAAACAAAAAAACATGATATAAAAACAAAAATATGATATTAAAACATTGGTAAAAATTATGACTGATAAATTGATTAAATTTATTCTAATATCTTCCTGTACACCACCTTAAGAGTAAAAACACTTAAGAGTGCTTGACTAATTTCCCTTGTGATGAAGTATTTATAACTTTAATGTCACAGATTCCTAGAACTCAAGAGAAAGCAACATATAAGTGACCATGGCTGAAAACATATAAGTGACCATGGTTCAGGTAGGAATATTCCTACTCTGTCTAGATAGAGTTTGTCCTTGTGATTTATTATCATAGCAAATGTTGGCATCATGGGAAACAGCTTCAGAGGTACGTTGTGCCAACAGTAGGTCTTCAGATACACTCTGGTGTCATGTGTGATTGGTACCAGTGAGAGCTTTATATGTATTTTGCATGCGCAAGTCAAAGTTTATTTTTAAATTGCCAGTGCACATCATATGTACTGGCTGGTCAGTGGTTGGACGCTCTGGGGGATGTATGTTTGGTCACTTAGGCTTTTATATATAGACTAGAGGCCCAGTGCACAAAATTTGTGCACAGGGGCGGGGGGAGGGTATGTCCCTCAGCTCAGCCTGTACCCTCTCCTATCTGAAACCCCTTGAGGGATGCCTGACTGATTGGGCCTAAACAGGCAGTCAGACATCCCTCACACAATCCAGGACTGCTGGCTCCCAACTGCTCGCCTGCCTGCCTTCCTGATTTCCCCTAACTGCTTCTGCCTACCAGCTTGATCATCCCCTAATCACTCTACTGTCAGTCTGATTAATGCCTAACTGCTCCCCTAACTTGATTGCCCCTAACTGCCCTCCCCTGTAGGCTTGATCACCCCCAAATGCCCTCCCTTGAAGGCCCAGTCCCTCTCAATTTCCCTCCCTTGCTGGCCTGATTGCCCACAACTGCCCTCCCTTGTAGGCCTGGTCCCTACCAACTGCCCTCCCCTGCTGGCCATCTTGTGGTGGCCATCTTGTGTCCACATGGGAGCAGCCATCTTTGACCACATGAGGGTAGCCATCTTGTGTGCTGGAGTGACAGTCAATTTGCATATTACTCTTTTATTAGATAAGATTATACATGGTGAGTTTATCTACAATGTTCAATTCATAAAGTATTTATAAGGCAGAACAAAAAAAAATGCCCAAAATAATAGAGTAATACTATGCAACAAATGGGATCATATTAAAGATGCCTAGTCCTTGAGGACTTTCATCAAGAAGGTAAATATAAGAGAGTTGGAGAGGAGATTTTTTGCAAAGTCTAATGTTGACAATGTATTACTACCTAAAATATATTAGGAATTCTCTCTCTCTCAAAATATGTCAGAAACCCAATAGAAAATAGTCATACTTTAAGGCAGAGGCAATTTTCAGAATGCAAAACCTGATTGACTTGCAAGAGATAAAGTGATGCTCAACTGGAATACTAATCAGAGGAATAAAAATAAATGCAACACTGAAGTAATTCTGTATGGCCACTGACTTGCCAAACTGAGAGGTATATGAAGCTGTGTGCTGATAAGATTATGGTGAGACAGAACCCTTCTGAATTGCAGACTGAATGTGAATGTATGCACTCATTCAGGAAAAAGTCTGGCAGCAGGACTCAATGAATTTATAGATGTGTGTTTTTTCAATCCTGCAATTCTTCACTCTTGGGAATATGCACTGGAAAGAATTCCTAGCAGGTTAGTAAGGAGCCATATATGTGGTTTATTGCAATGTTGTTTATGATCAAAGGAGTTAGGGACAATTTAGGTGTTCATTCTCGTATTTGTACATAATGGAAAAATGGGCAGCAGTTGGAAGCAATGAACTCATTTTCAATATATTGATAAGCATAGATATCCAAACACTAACATTATATTAAGCTAGTAGGAAACAAAATGAGGTTTATAAAATAAAAAGGCTTCTGTAATTAAGAACATATTCACATACACAACTACACACTACTTTCTAGAAAGTCACACATATAGCCAATTGAAAGTATGGAGAGTGAGTCTGATAAACACACATTTTACAAGGGATTGAGGTGAGGATTGAAGACTGAAAATAAAGTAAGACCAGCAATGGGTTCTCCTCAGATCATGTTAATGTAAGACCACACACTGAAGAGTACAATCAATTCAATTCTATAAACCTGAAGTTAAAAAGAAAAAAGAAAAACTAAAATTTATATAACTTTAAATGAAAAAAGCTGAAAGAATTCATAATAGCATGCAAACTGACTAAAAAAACAATAAGAGTACAAACTACTGTTTATGTGAATTTAAACCAGAACACAGGCATGGCATGCAAACTGATTAAAGTGACAATGAATAAAACAAACACAAAATGGTATACAAACTGATTGATTAAAACTACCTACAAATGATTCCCTCTGAAACAGAAAAAGAGCTCTGTTTCGCTTCTCTGCCTTTTCTTGAAACCACCTTCAAATAAAGAAATTCACAAGAATGGTTTATAGATATGTTGGGGGGTTTTTCTGCTTAGGGCCATTTGGATATTTATAATATCACTAGAGGTCTGGTGCACAAAATTCATGCACGTGAGTGGGAGGTTCTCTTAGCCTGGCCTGCACATTTTCCCAATCTGGGTCCCCTCAGGGGATGTCCAATTGCCAGTTTAGGCTCCATTCCACTGCTGAGGTTTCCCTGATAGCAGGGCTGACTGGAAGCCATTTCTGTTTGCTCTGGCCTGGTGATTCCCTTAGATCCTGCCCCACACAATTTACCACCCCACCCAAACTGTGGGCAAAGACCTTTGCATATGAATGACCTGTCCTTTCTCAGGCTAAAAACTTGTCAAACAAGCTGCAACTGGGTCAGGGAGCACCAAAAGTATCAATAAAAGGACCAAGACCCAGCACCAGCACCAGCCTGCCTTGCTTCACAGCTGGTCCTTGTCTGGGTAACTGTGATGGAAAAGAGGAGGAATCTGCAGATCTCTCTGCAGCTCCTGCTGGGTGGCCCCAGGCAGTGGCTGACTTTACACCTCCCTGGAGACCCAAGAGCCAGTGTACCCAGTGGTTAGTGTGAGACCATACCAGATTAAAACTCTTTAAATATATAACTGACACACTCAAAGGGCAGACTCAGTGAGCACCAAAGACCTTCTGAAGCAAATCCTGCTCCATAGGGGTGTCTCCTTCACAGCAGCTCTCCCACTGTAATCACAGCTGGTCTCCACAGCCAATTGACCTAAGGTCAATTCTTCCCAGTGACACAAACAGCAATCAAGGCTCAACTACAACAACACTGTGCTCACAACCCACAAAGGGGTGCACCTGCAGTGTCCAACTCAGGTGATTGGGGAGGCTGAGCCACTGGGCCCTATAGGACACCTACTACCTAAGGCCACTCTATTAACTCAAGGAGACTTAGCAGCTCTACCCAATACATAGAAACAAACACAGAGAAGCAGCCAAAGTGCATAAAGAAACATGTCACAAATGAAAGAAATAGAAAAAAAAGCAAACTACTGGATATAGATTTTAAAACCACAGTTATAAGGTTTTTCATGAATCTTCTAGAAACCTCCAAGGGACTTACTGAGACTTTCAAGGATCTTAGTAAAATGTCCTCCCCCCCCCCCCCCAATGAAAAAGGACCAGTCAGAAATAAAGCATACACTGACTGAAATAAAGAATAATAAACAGGGATTCAACAGTAGACAAGAGAAGCGTTTCCCAAACTTCTCACATGATGAGAATCACCTGGTAGAGTTGTTAAAATACAGATTCCTGAATCCCAACTAAGAAATGCTAAACTAGAATTTTTAGGAACATATAGGTAAAATTGAATACTTAACTAGTGCTCTAAGCTTAGAAACTATAAGGATGGACTAAGCTTAGACTAGTGCTCTAAGCTTAGAAACTATAAGGAAAATACAGATTCCTGAATCCCAACTAAGAAATGCTAAACTAGAATTTTTAGGAACATATAGGTAAAATTGAATACTTAACTAGTGCTCTAAGCTTAGAAACTATAAGGATGGACTAAGCTTAGACTAGTGCTCTAAGCTTAGAAACTATAAGGATGGACTAAGCTTAGAGCACTAGTTAAGTATACAATTTTACCTATATGTTCCCAAAAATTCTAGTTTAGCACTTCTTAGTTGGGATTCAGGAATCTGTATTTTAACAACTCCACCAGGTGATTCTCATCATGAGAGAAGTTTGGGAAACACTGGACTAGAGGATCCTGAGAATCATATCAATGATTTGAAATAAGAGGAAGTAAAAAACACCAAACCAGAACAGCAAAAAGAAAAAAGAATCCAAAAAGATGGAGATAGTATAAGGAGCCTCTGGGGCAACTGCAACGTACCAACATCTGAATTATGGAAGTGCCAGAAGAAAAGAGAGAGAAAGATATTAAAAACCTATTTGAAGAAATAATAACAGGAAACTTCCCCTACCTGGTGAAAGAAATAGTATTATAAGCCCAGGAAGCACAGAGAACCCTAAACAAGATGAACCCAAAGATGACCACACCAAGACATATCATAATTAAAATGCCAAGGACAAAAGACAAAGAGAGAATCTTAAAAGCAGAAGAGAAAACTAGTTAGTTATATACAAGGGAATACCCATACATCTGTAACTTGATTTCTCAATAGGAACTATCTAAGCCAGAAGGGAGTGGCAATTAATATTCAAAGTGATGCATACAAAAGCCTACAACCAAGATGACTCTACCTAGCAAAGCTATTATTTAGAACTGAAGGATGCCACCAAACCTGTATAGGGCCCCTTGAGAATGCACATGGATGACCTTTAATTATCATCACCTGAACTCAAGGTGTAGGCAGAGCCACACCCTGGGAGACTGTTATCATTACTGATTTCTTATCTTTATCTGTGTGCTTGGAATGAGGAATGAATAGGATCTTGACTTACCAGGTCTGGATATTCTAAATCCCAGTAATGAGGGAAAGAACAGGACGTGGGCACACCCAAAGTTTCTTTGACCTTAAACCCCCCTTTGGAAATAAATAAATGTGCTGTGTTGTCTGTGGTGGGTGTTGACTGTCTCTCCATAAGAGTGACAGCACCCCACCTGGGTCCCAGCTTGAATCTATTTTCTGCCTCTTGGTCTCTTTTTTTCTTTAATTTCTTAATCCCCAGCTCCTCTACTCAGGAACCTGTCCTTTTCCTTGTGAGTCATGGAAAACAGAGAAACAGCCCCCCACACAACCCAGTCTTATACAAAATGCTGTATATTCATTAAGAAAAGGAAGAAGAAGAAAAAGCTAAAGATAAAAAATATGAACAACAAAGTGGCAACAAATACATATTTATCAACAATTGAATCTAAAAAAATCAAATGAATAAAAAATCTGATGAACAGAATAAACTGGTGAATGGCATAGAATGAGGGGCATGGAAATGGCATAGACTGATGATTCTCAGAGGGAAGAAGGTGTGGGTGTGTGGGAAGAGATTAAACAAAGATCTTATATGCATTTATGCATTAACTATGGACACATACAAGAGAGTGGTGAGGGCCTGGGGTGGGGTGGGAACCTGGTGAAGAGGAGATATGGGGGGGGGGGGAAGAGAGACTTCTGTAATAATCTGACAATAAAGATTAATTTTTAAAAATAGCCTGCTATATTTGCTATAAACATTTAATTAACTCACCCCTAATGCCTCGGCAGAGACAGATCAGATGTGGGCCTTATACAGCTCGAGGGCTGGACATTCCCCATACCTGGTTTATGAACAAGGACACTATATGCCTTGTCTCCCAATTTGACCAATTTCTACATATCTTTGTAGCTTGCATATCACCAAGCACAAATGAGCCTGAACTGCATGGGTCCACATATTGGAGGAATTTTTCAATAAATACAATTGGCCCTTCCTATCTGCTGGTTTTGCCCTGGCACAGTAGTTGGCAAACTCATTAGTCAACAGAGTCAAATATCAACAGTTAAATTTCTTTTGAGAGCCAAATGTTTTAAACTTGAACTTCTAATGCCACTTCTTCAAAATAGACTCGCCCAGGCTGTGGTATTTTGTGGAAGAGTCACACTCAAGGGACCAAAGAGCTGCATGTTACTTACAAGCCATATTTTGCCGACCACGGCCCTAGCAGATTGAACCAAGGGGATGGAATACATTATTTTGCATTCCCAAATGCAGATTCCCACCGTGGATTCCCAACAATGAAAAATATACTGTTTTCTTTTTTTTTCTTTTTTATGACTCAAATTTTTATTCCAAATTTTATAACCTTTATATACACTCCATTTCACACCACACCCAAAGGCAATCTTTGTACTTCCTATGCATGGTTTAACCACTGTTTATTTTTTAGATATATGTACATTATTATACTAAAAAAATACTGTTTTCAATTTCAGGTTAGTTGAATTCATCCAAGTGAAGAGCCATTTAAAAAACAACATGATAGGCAGATTTTGAACTATGTGGGGTATAGGCTCTCCTAACATTCCAAGTTGTTCAGGAATCAACTGTGATAGAACCTATATAAAAAATAGGAGAAAATCTAAAATGGAAATAATTATTTCTAAATATTCCACACATACATAATATTCTAGTGTCTTTCTCTACCCTCCTACTAACCATACTTTTTTCTTTCAAGGTTTTTTCCTCTCCTTGACTGAAGAATGCTTATTACCTTTTCTAATTTCTCTCACCTATTGTGTTCATTGTGCCACCAAATGCAACTTCCAACTTTTTATCTAACAGATGATTTCATTTTCCTTTTGTTTGTCTCAAATTATTTTTATTTGGGTAACAAATGTACGTCAAATCCTTATTTGGTGGGGAAAAAAAAAAAACTATGCTTGCAATGTATTATAGGAAAATTTTATTTAATGCAATACAAGTCCATTCACCCCTTAATCTGTTAATATGAGAAATCAAATCCATTGTGTCATTTCTTTGCATTTTTTAAAGATTTCATGTCCTAAGAAAACAAGAGCACTTTATTTATGTATTTTGTGCAACAATATAGAACATGGGACTTTTATTGGAAAACTATAACTACAGTAAGAATAATAATCATAGTAATAGAGTATATTCTAGTCTTGTACCATAGGGCCTTACTTTCAAACAACAGGGATGGCACAAGTAGAGGAGATAGGGAATTAGCACAGTCACATAAAAGTGAATTAAAGAACTTTCATTACCTCAATTTCTTTCCTCCATCGGCAATTTTAGCTTTTTGAAGATAACCTTCTTTTTCAACCATCTGCAAGAAGAATGCATCTGTTAAAACTGTGACAAACTCCCATGCATTATTAGTTTAAATGAACCTATGCTTTCCAAAAGTCATTGTAGTGATAGAAGTTTCCAGTCATAGAACTTCATTAATGATGCATATATAGCTTATGGGAAGTGCCTGCAAGATGATAGTCATTACAAGCCCTTAAATATCCAAAAGAAAGATTACAAAGAGTAATGAGAATGATTTGTTACATGGTGATACACCTTTACTCATTTTTCCTTCTGGGCATTGAAGTAACTTGCTTACAAAATTGATTAACAACAGTAAAACAAAGACAAATTTGATGCTCTCCTTAATTTTACTGATCATCCTTGGAAAAGTATGCTTGTTTTTTTTACTCCTCACCCCCCACTTCCTCATGTACCTTCTGAGGCCAGGGATCTAGAAGAATTCAATGGAGCCAGGTAACTGAGTCACGTGAACCATGGAAGGATATTTAAAACAGTGATATTGCATGCATTTTGTTGTTACCAAGATATGTTGTGTAACACTAACCACTGCCTTCTTCTATGATGTGAGTTTGTTTCCTTTCCTATTTCTATGTATTGGCTTTTATTAGTTGTACATCAGCAAGATTCTTAAAGGAGATACAATATTTTTTTTGTAACACCACAGAAGTTTTGTGGAATTCTAGGGTAATAAATGCATCATGCAAAAAAAAAAAAAAAAAATGTAGTGACTCCCAGAAAAGTCTATAATAAGTGTTTTAGCTTCAACTAATACATTTTTAAAATATTTGCATTGATTTCATAGAGGAAAGGAAAGGGAGAAAGAGATAGAAAGAAACATCGCTGATGAGAATCATCAAATTGGCTGCCTCCTACATGTCCTCTACTGGGGATTGAACCCACAAACCAAGCATGTGCCCTTGAATGGAATCAGACCTGGGAACCTCCAAGTCTGTAGGATGATGCTCTATCCACTGAGAAAAACCAGTCAGGGCTGTTTTAGTTTCTTAACATTCTATTTCTACCTTCCCCTTGTCTCACACACACACCATTCTATGAGCTTACCTTTATATCTGGATGAATTGCTTACATCTTCTCTCTCATGCTATATGATAAAAGATTTAAGAAGTCACCTGCCTGCCCTACCAGCATGGCTCAGTGGTTGAACATTGACCTATGAACCAGGAGGTTGCTGGTTCAATTCCTGGTCAGGGCACATGCCCAGGGTTGTGAGCTTGATCCCCAGTAGGGGGTGTGCAGGAGACAGCCGATCAATGATTCTCTCTCATCATAGATGTTTATCTCTCTCTCCCTCTCCCTTCCTCTTGGAAATCACCTGCCTAATATTGAAGGACCTCACTCAGTGACACCCTAGATACTTTCTTCTTGCTGTAATATTCCACTTCCACCATGCCTTCCTCTAACAAACTCCTAAACATATGACATCTAATTTAAAATGCAATGTGTCTGTTAGAGTTTTCCCATGATTCCTCTGCAATTTCTTTTAGGGGCCCCTGTCCTGAATCTCCATTTCCATTCTGCTATTGTCACTACCATAGCTTTTACTGGATCGTTTGTAATGGTCCACTTACTTGCTTGTGCCTGCACCTGTGCTGTGACTTTACCTTTCAGACCTGGATTTCCAGAACCTAGAGTACTGGACGGCACCAACAGTCACAATAATAAATACTGTTTCATAAATGAGTGGATGAATAGTGGACTATTTAAAGTTTTATTTAAATCATTATAGGAACCTGGAAAAGCCAAGAAATTCAATCTCTTCTGTGACAAGTGAAAGGAAGAGATATTTGTCAATAAGTGAGTTGTCCCAAACCACTAAAATTTTGCCAGTTAAAGAACTGGCTATTTACAGACCCACTCTGATCTAGGTGATATCTTTTCTGACTTGTTCTTTATTACATTCCTAATACAAAGTACAGTACTTAACCTTCAAAATATATTTGAGGAAAAGATTTCTGAATTATTATAGCAATTGTGACAATTTATAATAATTATAGCAAATAAATTTTCACATATCAACATTTCCAGAAAATTCCTTTTACTTCAGCATGCTCTCCACAGGGTAAAAGAGTCTAAGGAATCTCTCTTGCACAATTTTTAGAATCATGATGCTCATTAGTGACATTTTAATACTTGGATACATCTATTCATTTGCTTTTCCCACCTTTTATTCCATGTATACTGTTTCCTTTTCTTGGTGCCAAAGAATCTCATTTGTTTACCCACTAAAACTCATATAATAAGTTCAGTGTGTAACTCTGGGTAGCACTGGGTTTCTACAAATGTCGGAAAGAAGGATGTTTTCGGTAGCAGTTAGTATCACAGAGGAGGTCCCTTTTTTTATGAATGTATATTGAGAAAATTTTTTGTGTGTAACCATAGACAAAATTTGTTTTACTTAAGCTTTTGTCTGATGAAAATAAAATTTAGCAAAAGCCTGAATTTATCTACTACCAAGAAGCCACAAAACTTCTCTACCCATCAGAGCAATGGATGCATGCTTTCTCAGCTAAGAATACCCTTTCTAACCTCAAAAATATTCACTGAAAGGCCATTGGGTGGACCAAATAAGTGTTTTGTTGATCATTTCTCAAAAAGAGGAATGTGAAAGGCAAAAGTTAATACTCATGCAGGGATAAATCAGCATAAGCAGGCTAAAATTATTTATCTTAAAATTCCATCTCCTAGAACACATAAGCTATGGTCTTCCAGACACTGCTGGGCCTTTTCAAGGTACCTGAGAGTAGGCCTGGGGTCTGTATTTCTCATGTTAGAACTCTATACATTTGACCTAATTGCCATCAAACAGGCTGAGCCATTCCCCCTGATCTTGAGTCGATGCATTACAGTTGTCAGGTATAACCACAAAGAGGTCCCAGGAAAAGGAAAGAGGAAGAGGTAAATGGCAATTTAATAATATTTTCTTGTTATCATCTTCCAAAATCCAAGCTTTCTTCAGTGTATTACAAAGAAGCTAACTGTCTTTTCACTGTGTACTCTTACCTACGACACTTACTATTACTTTGTGCACATATTCACATATTTACAAGTATCAACATGCATATTTCTACATGTAGTCTATATATATGTACAGTCATCATGAACACATTCTCACTTCTGGAAAGTGTTCATTTCTCCCCATTGTATCTTTATATTTAACTGCAGTCATTTATTCTTTCAACCAATTTTCAAGTTTTTTTTTTTTTAAAAAAGAGAGAAAACCTTCCCCTTCAATACAGCTGCTATGTCACCCGGTTTTGCTTTTAAGGGGAATGGATACCATAATATCCTCCGGCACCTTAGTCACTTAGGCCAGCTTTTGCCCTGGAATAGAAAACTCCAACCAGACTTCCAACACCAAAAGCACTGCCTTAGTTTAAGTCCCATTCTGGCAAGCAAATATTTCATGAGGTAGATTTTAAATTACTCTAGTATTCCTTGTCATCATATTTTGAAATGTCTCACTATGTTTTAGGCACCAAGAATCGGTTATTCTGGGAGGCTCACAGGAGCTGGCAGAAATATTAGGTCAAGCAAAAGATTTCCATGTATTTTGTATGTAGGTTTATATATGGTACCGTTATTAATTATTACTCTGATTATTAATTATTCTAATCATTTATTCCTACTTTATGTTCATGCCATGGCTTGAAAAGACAATGGTACGTAAATTACAGTTGTGTATGTCAGTCATCTAGGACTCAGGCGGTCTTATCTCTATTAATGTATAAAATTATATGCAGCTTTAGGTCTAAGTTGAGGACACCATAATGCCAAGTTCTAGGCCAACTTGAAGGTCGTTAAGATAGTAACACCCCCTAAACTATGTATACTTAAGAAATGTCAACCAATCTTTAGATGCTGCATCTGGCTTCTTGAGCTTTTTGTCCAATGACCCGTAGAAGTCCTATTTAATGCTAAGTGGCAGGAAAGATCAGCAATTTGTCTAGATTGGATACCAGCCAGTCTGCTAGCATTGAGGAGATACACAGTAGACCCAACTCTGCTCAAATACAGATGAAAAGAATGAATGGTAGTGGGATATCCATATAGTACTGGCTTATCAACCTTAGTTGGAGGTGATAGACAAGACATCTGATTAATGTAACACTGTGGCAGAAAGACCAGCCTATACTCATAAGTCCAGACACTGCAGTTTTTCATGTGAAGGCTCCATGTTGTTCTCAGATAAAAGAAATAGAATTGAAAACAATGGGTTTCATCACACCAGTACACCAAAGAGTTCTGTCAAAATACATGTTAATAAAAGGAAATCAATTGTATCTAAGACTTTCACCAGAGTTTGATGAGGAAAACTTGGCTTTCAACACCACAACCACAAAGCCCTTATTCCTTATAACATTTACTCAGCTATTGTTTTTAAGTTATTCTTCGTTTTCCCCTTTGTTCTGATTCTGTGTTCACTGGCAACACTCTGACTCCAAAATTAGCTTCCTAGTTCTTTGAAGTAGAATATGGGTGCCTTAAATAGTCAGCATCAGAATATCCACTACATAAATTTATAAGTCAAAATTTTCCTATTTAATTACTATATTTTTTTCTGAACTTTTAATAGCTCTCAGTACTTTTCTGTTAATCGTGTTTGATTTTATAATCTAGCTATATCTATATAAAAGCCTAAGCAACTGTTACAACCGAAACAACTGAACAGATAACCAAACAAGCTGTGTGGGTGACTAGGCCTACAAGGGGGTAGTGAGGGACAACCAAAGGACTGAATAGAGGGCTGTGTGGGGTGATCAGGCTGGCAGGGGGGTTAGTGAGGGATGACCAAATGATTGAACAGCAGGCTGTATGGGGCAACCAGGCCAACAGAGGAGACAGTTAGGGGTGACCATGCTGGCAAAGGGGGCAGTGAGGGGTGACCAGGTTGGTGGGGGTGCTAAGGGCAATGAGATCAGCGATGGGGGGCAGTTGGGGGTTACCAGGCTGACAGGGGCGGGGGCAGTTGAGGGTGACCAGGACATCAGGGGGAAAAGTTAGGGGTGATCAGGCAGACAGACAGGTGAGTAGTTAGGAGCCAGTGGTCCTGGATTGTGAGAGGGGTATCTGACTGCAGGTTTAGGCCCAATCTCTAGGGGTCCCGGATTAGAGAGGCTGGGCTGAGGAAATTCCCCCAGTGCACAAATTTTGTGCACTCTTAGTAGGTATATTTATAAAAGCCTAAGTGACCTGCTGACTGGCCAATTGGCTGGCCAGTAGCTATGATGAGCACTGACCAATAGGGGGCAGATGCTTAATGCAGGAGCGGAATCCACAGGCATGGAAACATGGAATAGTCTGATAAATCTCAGAGTAAAGTGAGGAGAGGGGAGGGCCGGAAGAGATTAACCCAAGATCTTATATGCATAGTAAAGGCCTGGTATACAGATTCCTGCACTGGTGGGGTCCATCAGCCAGGCTTTCAAAGATCGAGCTGAAACCAGCTCTCTGACATCCTCCAAGGGGTCCTGGATTGTGAAAGGGCACGGTTCAGGCCAAGGGACCCCACTGGTGCATGAATATATGCACTGAGCCTCTAGTTTCTATTATAAAACTCAGAATGGGGATACACCTGGTTATATCATTTTATTCCTAAATTATGCTTTGCTTTTCCTCTTAAATTCTTCTTACTCCTCCATTACCCACAGAAATAGATATTTCTGCCTGTCTTATTTCCATTGCCTTAATGTTAAATTTATTTTTCATTTTTTCTATTTTTAAAATAAAAATCATACAACATAGTGTTTTGATATACATAGTGAAATGATTACTATAGTCAAGTTAATTAACACATTCATCTTGTCACATAGTTGTCTTTCTTATCTTTTCTTTTGTGTGTGTGTAGTAAGAGCACCTTAGAGCTAATCTCTTAGCACATGTCTAGTATATATAATACAATCTTATTGATAATTATCACTATGCTGCATATTAGATCTCTGGAATATATTCATCCTACGTAACTCCATTGGCTTTCCTTCTCATGACAATGTCTTTAGGAAGCACCACTTCTCTCCGTGGTGCTCACTGTTTACATTTTTCTCCTTGGTCTCCAAATGTTTTTATACTGTCTCTTTTTTGCTATATCAGATCTGTTGATCTTATATGTGGATTTTCTGTGGATGCAATTCATTAAGAACAGAAATGAAAGTGAGGGGACAAATCATCCTAAAAATCCAGCTTATCTGTATGTCATATAAAGTACTAGTTTTATAAAGAATAAATGCTTAATTATAGAAAAATCTTACACATAGCTTGAAATATGATGTTTTTAGAGACATGAAATATGATGTTTTTACCTAATGTAAATATGTAATTTACTGTGCATATACTTTCAAAAAGTGGTAAGCCAAAATTCAAGCTGGATACACTGATTACGTGAAAAGGAGGATATAAGAACAGCAAAGCAAAATGATTCTGGGTCACGCATGAGTGGTGCCAGAGAACAAGCAACTTTAGGCCTTCCAGTTAGGCAGAGTTTGCTCACTGCAACCTATTTATAACCATCTATATACATGTTGCTCAATCTGGTCATGGATAGTCTCCCTTTCTTTCTCTCACTGAGAATGAGAGAGCATGTTGGGCTGTGGGGTTCTGCTGAATGTCTTGAACCATTTTTCAAATGTTGGGTTTGGCAAAGCACATATTATGTTTTGCCAAATATTTTTCCCCATGATTTTAAACCCCTGTGTATTTCAAAGGAAATTTTACCCACATGTCCTGATTTATTTACCCCTAAATCACCAAAATGTCATTTTGAAAAAGCTAGTATTTGATGTCTAAAAATCCCCATAGCCTTTTCCCCAAGACTTTCATCTTGTAACCAGTGTGTTTTGTTTGGTCACACCAAAAATCTAGGTTCTGTTTGGGAAACAGGCTCATGAAGGCGCCCCTTGTGTCTCAAAAACTTTCTTCAATCTTCTAGAGACGTTTCCTGTGTCTCATCTCTCCTTCCTCCTCTTCAGTTTCTCTTTTCTGTCCTGAATTCTATTTCTTTGTGTCCTTGATATAACTATATTGTTCTTTCTTTGACTGCTACTGGAGTTCAGTAAGAATGGCCTTCTCTGTACTGTCTGGGCCAGTTATTACCATAATTCATTTTTTGTTATAACCTAACTAGAGGCCTGGTGCACAGATTCATGCATTGGTGGGGTCCCTCAGCCTGGCCTGCACCCTCTCCCAATCTGGGACCCCCTCGGGGGATGTCGGAGAGCCTGGCCTGGGAGGGATCAGGCCAAATCCAGCAGTGCAACATCCCCTGCTATGCCTGCTGCTGCCACTCAGTAGCACTGCTGTGGAGACAGGAAAGGCTCATACTGCTGCAGCTGTGCTTGCCAGCAGTGAGCCCGGCACCTGGCACACATTGGTCAGCTGAGCATATTCCCACTGTGGGAGTGCACTGACCATGAGGGGGCAGTTCCTGTGTTAAACATCTGCCCCCTGGTGGTCAGTGTGCATCATAGCAACTGGTCAAATGGTCAACCGGCCGCTTAGGTTTATATATAGAGAGAGCTTTCAGTCTAGGCAGTAGGGAAGACAGAGTTATTACTCAATGTTATTAGCATTTTTGTTGTTGTTGTGTGTGTGTACTTTTTCTCTAGAGCTAAATGAACTTAAAATGTGTGTCTGGATGAGAGACATTATTGGAACCTCTTTTTGTGTTTTAATGGTTTCTAAACTCCTTAACATCAGTCCCAGGCCTTCATGGTCTGAGAATAACCCCCCTCTGCTCACATCCCCTGACTTATTTCTCTATTGTAGCCCGTGTGTGATTCTTGTACTTCCTCAAAGGCAACAGTGTGTTCTGTCCTCTAGACCTTTGCCCTTGTTGTTCCTTCTGTTTGAATCATTCTTCTCCTTCCAGTTCTCTGCTTAACAATCTCCAAACTGCATATCTCAATTTAAATGCCCCTTTCAAAAGTGCTTTTGTGACTACTCAATCCAAGGTAGGCTCTTCCTCTCACATAGAAACTTGTTTTTCTGCTGTTAAAACAGGTGTTATAATATGCATTTGTAAAATGATTTATTCCCTTACTTACTGAACACTTCTCTTTACTCACAGATTGAAAGTCCCTCAAAAAAAGAACATGAGTAATTAGCATATTATGCACACCCCAAAACTAGCTCAGGAATGGCCTCCACAAATATCAGAATGCATAAACGCACTCTTACTTGGGACAAGAAATGGTGCACGAAACAATGGAGACGGTTTCTATTAGTTATTACATTATATAATTATTATTAACACACGACCAGCTTAAGGATCTGGGAGCATGCTATTTCAGAAAACCTAATTTTATCTTGCCAAAGTAGAATTTTGAAAGACTAAAGTGCTTGTGGATTTTTTCCTTTGGTTTAGTCAATAGAATCATTCCCTCAAAGTGGCTGTCTTTTGTTTTAAAACAGAAGAACACTGTGAGCCCATGATGCCTTTCATCCTCAAAGGCCTCACAAGCATTAATTAATCTACAAAATGATATCTGGCTCCAAAAGGTAGAATCTGTGACTTAAGGTTTATCTACAAAAACCTGCTTTGCCCCCGAGGCATGGCAACTTCCCGAGCTCTGTCCTCCAAATCCTCCTCGCTCAGGAGGGAGCAGATGATTCTCTGAAACCTGCCACAGGCTTTTGACTCCTGCAGGGTTATCCATAGACGTGTCTCATACTTTTGATGAAAAATAAAGATGATAAAGATTTAACATGTTCTAAACATGGTTATTTTTCTCCAACATCTCTTTACAAGGGGGAAAAGGGAAAGTGCCGTGAAAATAATTAGATCTCATGAACAGTTATAATATAAAGTATACAAGATCAGGCAATAAAAACATATTGGTATAGTTGATGTTTCATGTTTAAAATTATAGTGCCTGCTAAGCATCCACAAAGATTCTCAGAAAAGAACTTAGGGCTCTTGCATTGGTGGCACCTGGATTTGAATACCAGGCGGCAGAAATGATATCACCTCTCAGTGAACTGGGTAGTTTCCACCAGGAGATTCTAATTAAGAATTTATTCTTTTGTCAATATTTGAAAGAAACACATTATGCTTCTGTTTAACCATGTTGATCACAATCTACTTTATTAAAGAAAGCATTCAGAGGTAAAGCATGGTCACCAAAGGATGATAGCATCTTTTAGAGTTTCCATGATGTCAGATGCCACTTTTGTAAAATAAATCATTTTCTTCCAAAGGGAATGGATCTAATGGGATGATTGTGCCAGTTATCGTTAAAACCAAAGCCTCTCGTGATCCCTGGGAAATGTTCAGCAATGTTCTCAATATAAGAGATTAAAAGAGTAAAGATTTATACAGCACCAAATGTTGGACATAAATAATCTCAAAAATCTACATCATAAAAACAATGAGCAATAACACCAACTTAAAAAGTTTCATTATTTTATAAACTGTTTTAATGTGTAGTATCTCATCTGTGGTAGCTCATTCCGGTAGTTACTGCCAAGGCAAACTACTGCCAAAATCCTTGCATGACTTCAGAAGCAACACTGAGGCCTGAGGGAAAGCAGGAGAATGGTTGGGCTTCAAGTAAGGAAGATGCCAGGTTTGTGGAAAAAATATGTAGTTCTAGATCAAATATATATATATATATATATATATATATATATATATATACACATATATACGTTAGATTAGCCAGATATAAGAAGACTTTATAGGTTCTGGGATAATTCAAGTCTTGGTATAAATCATAGTAGTTAAAAAGTAATCAGAATTGGGGGGAATTGGTAGCTATTTTGGAATTGCCCATCATGATGGAGTGATTCATAAATAAGAGTTGTGAGGTAGGTGTGAGGTAGGTGTGAGGGTCATTGGGGGTAGAAATGATATCTTAGTTGATATCTGAGTAGTTAATTATAAAAAAGATACTGTTACATGTTAATTACATTGAAAAATTGGTTTTCACTATAAAAAGCAGTCATATATTCATTAGCATCTGAAATTGATAATATTTAAGAATCCTTTAGTATCTTAATATTAAGTCAATGGACAAGCAAGTCTTTTTTAAACAAAAACCAGAGCCGAAAGCAATGTAAGGTGAAGTATTATATAAGAAAGAAAATACAAGTCATGACCCCTAACTTCAAAGCATTTATAGTCTAGCCATGGAACAAGCCTATTACCCATGAAATAAGAGTGGACAACAAAAGAGTGCTGGGATGAAGAAATGATGATTGTTACAGAAAATTTAAGCTCCTTCAGAGTAAGAGCCATGTCTTAATCATGGTACTATTGCTGGCCCGAGGGTATGTATTTGGGAGTAGATAATAAATGAGGTAAATCAGGGACCATGAGAGAGGTCTATAGACTTAGTGTTATAGAAAATAGGAAGCTGTTGAATGCTTTGACAAGAAGAATGAAATAATAAAGGTACTGTTTAAAGAAGGTTGGTGTAGGAGGGCCGTGATCTTGTGTAGCACTGAGTACAGGGGATAGTAGAGGGATTGAGATCAGAGGCATTGAGAGGTCTGGGCAAGGGTTTGCCTGTACACATTAAGGAAAATGTGGGCACCACATCCATTGTGAAGAAACTGTTTCAGAAAAATGCTCAAGTGTCATAGAGAACATAAAGGAGCCAAAGAAAATGTGTTCTAAGCCTAGATAAATGTTTACTACTCATGCAGATGAACTCAGTGCAAAGGAGAATCAGCTTTGGAGATTTCACTTCTGAGATGACACAGAGACATACCAGAACAAATGATTAATTAGGACTTCAAGATATAGGATGAGATAATGAAGAGAATGTATACAAGGATAGATATGTGTATTATATAGGCCTGGAAGTAAAAACCAAAGCTATTAACTGTATCATTTGTGTACTTATTTAACATATGTTTTTATGTTATAACAATTATTATAATAATGGAAACAGAATTATGAATATAGGATACAATACCCTTGCTCTCACAGAATATCCTGATGAAATTACAAACAAATAAAAATATAGCATGATACATGTTTGTAAGTTCTATGAGGAACATTAAATTAGGGTCAGAGAAAAGGATTGTGAATGAAAATGGTGGGGAGGGATTGTTTGCTTATTTTTAAGAGAGATGAGGAAAGACCTACCTTAAAAAGTGGAATTTACCATTTGCAAAAGCATGGATGGACCTGGAGAGCATTTTATGCTAAGCAAAATAAGCCAGTCAGAGAAAGATAAATATCACATGATCTCACTCATTTGTGGAATATAATGTACATAAACTGATGGACAAAAATAGAACCAGAGACATAGAAGCATCGAAGAGACCATCCAACCTAAGATAGAAGGCAGGGGGCGAGGGAGGTAAATGATCAACCAAAGGGCTTATATGCATGCACATGAGCATAACCAATGGACACAAACAGTAGGGAGGTAATAGCATGTGCTGGGGGGTGAGGGGTTGGAGCGGCCAGGGAGAGGTCAATGGGGACAAAAGGAGACTTATGCAATACTTAAAAAAAAAATAGAGAACTTAAATAAATAAACTAAAGGTAATATTTTAATACAGAGACAAAGCAAATGAAGTAATAAGCCTTACAAATTTCTAGGCATCAAATGAATTATTTTGTACCAGGAAAAGGATAAAACAGTTTTAATGGCCCTGTGGAAAAAGTAAGGTGGCCAGAATGAGCTGGGAGAAAGAATAAAATGATAAGGCCAACTGGCTAGCTGAGACCAATAGGATCAAATGAACCAGTAAATGTTGTTCAGCTTTTACCCTAGGAGTTTGGGGAAGCCAGAGAGGAATTTGAGACAAGAAGTGACATAATGTAACTTATATCTTAATAAGGTCACTTTGGCTGTTGTGTTGAAAATAAAAATGTAGAGAGCTAGGATTAATGTGGACACATCAGCTATGAGGCTATTATAATACGCCAGGTGTGAGATGATAGCATAAAAGTGATGAGAAGTGAACTGATTCTGGACTGATTTTAAAGATAGAGCTAACAGGGTTATTTGATATTTAAGTTTATCTTGTAAGAGTAACAAAGATGTCAAAGATGACTTTATGAGTTTTTACTGAAGCACCTGGAAAATAATATTAGCATATTATAAAATGGAGAAAATTAGGTGTAGGAGAAAATCAGAAAACATACATCTCAAATTGAACATATCGTATGTTAGACACATAAGTGAAAATATCACAATATACAGTACTGGAAAGCAATTTACTAACCAAGTGAAGGATATATTGCCCCCCAAAAAGAGAGTTATCAATTGGGTTTAAATATTCAGGTAGGAGAAAACTTAAAATGTTAGGGATGAATTTAAGCAATATGACAGCAACTAATGACCTTGATATAGGGTGAGTGGTTGAGATAAAAGCCTAAATGAGGTTGGTTCAAGAGATAAAGAGAGGGGATAAATTAACAAGAGTAAAGGTAGACAATTCTTGAGAGGAATTTTTTATTCTAAACAAGAGAAGAGTAATGGAGGCATTAGCTAGAGTGAAGTCGAGAGATCTAGAACATGCAAAGCAAAAGAAAATAAGATGACTGAAACAAGAAAATATGTATTTTTAGTGTTAAAAATGAGAAATCCCAAAGTTAACAGTAATGGAATAGTAGGAGATAAAAGGGAATAAAATCATCACTGTGGAGCATCCTGTGAGCCAATGGATTGGTAGTATGTTGACCAATGTGAAATACAGCAAGAAGTATGAGCACAAAGAAAAAGGGCATTGTATTCATCAAAAAATGAGGCCATTAACAGAAAATGCATTAGACTATATCAGAAATGTTGGACATATATTTTTAAATATCTCTATTGCATTCATTTATTGTTTTTAATGTTTCATGTACTTTTCTAGTCATCCTATCTAATAAAAGAGAAACATGCAAATTGACTGTACCTCCGCTACACCCACCAGCCAATCAGAGAGAATATGCAAATTAACCCCAGCAAATATGGTGGTGACCATGTAGCTGGAGCAAGGAGGAGGCTTGGGTTGCCCCCCGCAATGTAGGAAGGCAAGATTCCTACCTGCCATGGCTGGCCCTGGCCTCCATTCAAGGCTATAAAGTTTTAATTATAGAAGAAAAATAAATCCCACATACCTGCTTCCAGCTGGCCCTGGCCTCTGCTCAAGGAGGCCCTGGAAAAGGAAAAAAGGAGGAGCTGGGAGCTTGGGTGGCCAGGGGCATGGCCAGCCTACAAACAGCCATCAGCCCCTCACCCAGCCTGGCCAGGCACCCCAGTGGGTATCCTCAGCCTGATCCAGGACACCCTTCAGGGCAAACCAGTCAGCCCCCACCTGCGTACCAGGCCTCTATCTATACTAATAAAAGGATAATATACTAATTAATCTGGGAGACCTTCTAGGAGACCTTTCAGATGTTCTTCTGGACAAAACCATGGTGGTGGGGCCGAGGTAGAGGTGGTTAGAGGCCAAGAGGAGATGGCAGTTGTGGGTGATCAGCTGGTGGGGGCAGGACTGTTGGGGGTAAGCAGAACAGCAAGGGGCCAGTTGTGGGCAAATAGGCCATCAGTGGGGGTCAGTTGGAGGTGATAAAGATAGCAGGATGGGAGTTTGGAGTGAGCAGGCTAGCAGGGGGCAGTTGAGGGCAAGCAGGCCTGTGGGGAGGGGAGGTAGGATCAAGCAGACTAGTAGGGGGCAATTGGGGGCGAGTGGACTGGCAGGGGAGGCAGCTGGGGACGAGCACACTGGCACAGGGGGCAGTTGAAGGTGATCAGGCTGGCAGGAGTGGGGGCATTTGGGGGTAAGCAGGTAGAGTAGTTAGGGGCAATCAGGCAGGCAGGCAGGCAGGTGAGCAGTTAGGAGCCAGCAGTCACAGATTGCAAGAGGGATGTCTGACTGCTGGTTTAGGCCTGATCCCTGTAAACTGGCAGTAGGATATCCTTCAAGGCATCCCAGATTGGAGCGGGTGCAACCCCCACCCCCATGCATGAATTTCCTGCACAGGGTCACTAGTTTGGACAATAAATAAAAGTGAAAAACAAAAACCTTCTCTGGTAGACATAGAATCTAATAGTATGAGATGAATTTTTCTTTAAAAAACTGTTAAAATGTGCCAGAGGCCCCCAATATCTTTGATTCCTATAATTCACAGCCTTGTGTAATTCCTTCCCCCTGAGTGTGGACTCCATTTAATAAGTTGCTTCTGACCAAAAGAATGCTGCAAAGTTGATGGGATTTAATTTCCACCATTAGATTACAAGAGATTTTGACTTCCGTCTTGTTAGTAGACTCTCTTGCCTGCTCAGCTAGCTGTGTGCTTTGAGAAAGCAAGCTATCCTGCTGAGGAAGCACACGTGACAGGTAACCGAGAGTGTCTCTGACCAACGGCTCTGGAGGAACTGAACCCTGCCAATAACCATGTACGTGAGTCAAGCCTTCAGATGTGACCCCAATTCTGGCTCAAACTCTGATTGTAACCTTTTGAGATATACTGAGTTGGGGGACTCTGCTAGGTTCCTGACTCACAAAAACATGAGGTAATAATGTGTGCTGATTTAAGCTGCTGAGTAATAGAGTAATTCACTTTGTAGCAGTAGCTAAAGAATACAGTCTTCGAGTGAAGGGATCACTTACCAATTGTTCCAATGGAGGAATAATATCTTTCAAGACATGCTGTGAATGATTCCTTCTGTGTCGGGGTATCTGCAAAGGTATTGACATTTGATGCTATTATTATTTTTTCTTTTAAAAGCTACAAACTATTTTAAAGAATATAACTTAGTGGGTGTACATGAAAATAACCATATTCAGATTCATTCAAGAATAAATTAAATATAAAATAGGAAGTAAATCTTTTGAGACTGACTAATTTGAGTAAAATGTGTAATAAAAGATGGTTGGCTGCAATATCTCATATTCCACATTCTTTTTCTACCATGTAACTTCCTACAAGTTGTGGGGTCTATGTTCTTCATTTTGAACCTAAGAAGACCTCTATGTCTTGAGGTTTAGGAGAAAAAGCGATGATATTTATTAATGGTAAAATATTTTTCATTGAAATAGTTATTTAAGTATATGAAACATGGCAAAAAACCCAAACATAATAAGTGTGTGACTGAAGTTTGGTAAACACATTTTAATGAGAAGAAATTGAAACCAGACATAACCAGTTATTCAACACACACATTTCAGCCTTGAAGGAAACCATTAGTTCCATGGTATAAACACAATTCAAGTTGATAAATGATATGATAATATTGTCTGCTATCATTTTTTGAGTACTTATTATTTGCTAGGCACTATTCTAATTGTTTTGCATTAATTAATATATATATAATTCTCATACAAACATTAAGAGGTCCGTTATATTACCCTCTTTTCATAATTGTTAGAAACACAGACACAGGTGGTTTTAAGTAATTCTAAAAACAACAACAACAACAAAACAGCTTGTGATAAATCTAGGTAATATTTTAACACAAATCTAAGGCCTCAATAGGGTGCAATATTTGATTGCAATTTATTATTTCTTCAACAATATAAATCTATATGTATAAAGACAGGCATTAAATGCTTAGGGAACTACAAAGTTGAAATCCCTGTGTGCTGGGATGTGACATAGGAATTTAAAGAGTGTCAAACTTATAAATTTGTACATAGTTACACAGGAAGCTAGAAATCAGGTTTCAAATCTGTTATAAATCATCTTAATATTCCTTTAGGGGAAGTAATATTGCTGATAATTCCTAAGTCAATAAGCTAGCCAATCGATCATGTTCAACCAGGTTATGAAGATGGAGGGGAGGGGAGGAGAGCATGGAAGAAATTTCATCACCTGCCGTTTGCTGTACTGCTCTTCTCAGTTAAGCGTTGGGAACAGAAATCTGTTATTATTTCTAATCAGATTATGCTGACTGAGACTTATGATTTTGGAAATTTTGGATCCAAATTGTTCAGTTATCTTGAATGGATATCAGGAAAATTAGGACATTTAAAGAAATCTGTTTGTATATGATGATATACTTAATTGAAATAATTATAAAGAAACTTGAAGTCAACCAAGTTTTGATTGAAGTCTGAATCAAAGAATATGTATGTATGGAAATATTATAGAATTTATATAATTATTTATAAATAATTTATTACTGCTATCTGGTAATTTTGCAAATCATTATGTGGCACATTCTTGAGAAACATTCCCACTTAAGACATTAGATGTCCTTAAAAACCATTCAATTTAGCCAGTCAACACCTCATGTATAGTACACTCATTTGCTGGTCATTTTTAATAGTAGGTGTTCAAAATATACTTCCTTTGTTAAAATTATAAAACATCTCTACTAGTAGTATTGCAAAGAGAGTGCTTTATTTTGGATGGTCCTAAGTTTTTCTCCAAATTTCATAATTTCTAAATGTATCTGATATAAAAAACCTATGTTTTGTTCTGCAAATTTCCTCTGGACAAGTTTCAGAATGCAGGCAGAAGCGGGATCCATTGTGTGATCTTAGGTGCTTTTCACTTTTGCAGGAATAATTAATCTCTGAATTTGGAAAACTTGAATAGCAGTAATAATATTAGTAGTAGCTTGATATA
This sequence comes from Vespertilio murinus, assembly GCA_963924515.1. Classification (NCBI taxonomy): domain Eukaryota; kingdom Metazoa; phylum Chordata; class Mammalia; order Chiroptera; family Vespertilionidae; genus Vespertilio; species Vespertilio murinus. The sequence goes on along the minus strand of OZ004711.1, from coordinate 22,422,925 downwards.
ACTTTATTTACATTATTTTCTCCTTGAATTCCAGAAGCATTTATTCTGAGGAAGCCTGACAATATGGTTTTTGTGCCTGTTTTCTTTTTTGTTTACAAATGTTCTGAAATAGTATACAGATTCTTCCACTAAACATAAGTAGACATGTACTTATATCTACCAAATATTTGTGTTCATAGCCCATTTTTTTCCTAATTCTTATACTCAAATTATAAAATGTTGGTTTCAACATCATTTCCAAGTTCCTATTTGAGAGTTTCCAGTACTTTAACAAAAAAAGCCTTAATAATTTAAAGTTTCTCTCTTTAGAGGTGACATGGTTATGTCTTAAATTACTTTTCTATAACAGTGTTCTGCCTCTTAAGTAATTGAATTTCCATAATAAGTACTTGAGGGGATGACAACCCTTCCTTTTCAAGTGGAAAAAAAAAGTCAGATCTCATCTTCTTTTTCTTTTTTAAAAAAATATATATTTTATTGATTTTTACAGAGAGGAAGGGAGAGGGTTAGAAACATCGATGAGAGAGAAACATCGACCAGCTGCCTCCTGCACACCCCACATTGGGGATATGCCTGCAACCAAGGTACATGCCCTTGATCAGAATCAAACCCTGGACCGTCAGTCCGTAGGCCAACGCTCTATCCACTGAGCCAAAGTGGTTTTAGCTTCTTTTTATTTTTAATGATGCTATCTTCCTCCTGATTTATTGCGCCCAGTAAATAGAAATGATTTGTACCTATCATTAGAGGTGGGGAGTGGGAATTAAATACACATGTCTTATGATTTAGCATTTCAAAAAAATATATATTTTACTTATTTTTTTAAATATATTTTTATTGATTTCAGAGAGGAAGGAAGAGGGAGAGAGAAAGAGAAACATCATCATCTTCACTGGGTTGTTTTCTGCTTGGGCCTCCCTGGGGATCGAGCCCACAACCAGGGCAAAGTGCCCTTGACAGGAAACATACCCAGGACCCTTCAGTCCATAGGCCACCACTCTATCCACTGAGCCAAACCTGCTAGGGCTGATTTGGCATTGTGAGCCCAATATCGGATTAACATATCACTGCAACACTTAGATCAGATCTATCAGTTTTTCCTGCTTTATTATCACCCACCACTCTTCCTCCTTCTATTCCCCTGCTCATTCCCAAGGACTTTAGCTTTGTAAATTGTGCAAAGCAAAGTAGAAAAATGTAGTACTCAGTGTTCAATGCATATTATCCTTTAAGTTCCTTTTTGCTCTTACTATAATATGCATGATAATTAAGATTTTCAGATATATTTTCCTTCAAAAAATTAAAAAGTCACTTTTTCAAAGTATCATCATTTTTTTCTTCGATTCCTTTTTCATTTTTATCTATTTAAAGGAAATGAAACTGATGGGTGGAAATAGTACTTGATATATTAAAAACTGTAAAAATAACATAATTTGGGAATTTTATTTTTTCTGGTATAGGAGGGTCTACTGTGAAATTTATATATACATATGAAACATTCCACATAGCTCTGTTTAAATAGATTACCATTTTTGATGAAAGTTTATGTCTTGTGGCTTAAAATTGAAATAAAATCACTTGAATAAAAGCATTAATCTGTTCCAACACTTTCACAGAAACATATATTTTCTGAGGCATACTTTCCATTACCACCCTCCCTGGGTACTTAGATAAAAAACAGAAATACATTTGTAGCTAAATTTAGTTTTTATCTTTTTGGTTCTCAAAAGTTCTCTCTCTCTCTCTCTCTCTCTCTCTCTCTCTCTCTCTCTCTCTCTCATTGTATCCCAATTCTTATGTTCAAATCTTCCTTTGTTTTGCAAAATTATATTTCTTAAAACTATCACAATCAGAAATTAAGAGCGGTCAGTGAAGTTTTTGTTTGTTTGTTTTATGTGGAAACATGGCCAAAATTTTTTGTATTCATAACAATTCAGTTGTTTAGAAATAATAATCATAAACCTTAAGTGCTGGCTGTATTTTAAAAATTATATTTATGTGGGAGGTAACTGCTGTTGAGAGAATCAAATTAAGATATGAGGACATTATCTTATATCATGTTTTTCATCTCTGTCTTATCTGTTGTGGACACTGTAAAGTCATCCATGTCTCACAATTACTCTACAACTAACCAAATGTATTTTTCATAGTCCTAATGGAGATAAAGATATAAATCATAAAAATCCAAATTCCTCTGTTTTGTTCTATATTAATGTACTACACAGATAGTGTTTAAGATTTATATTCTACTCCTCCCTCTGCCCACAATATCATCCAATTGCCATAGTGGACATCCAATGCAAATGTGCTTTTTTTTTTTGGCTTTTCCATAAATCTCTTTCAGTTGTATGCTGTCAATCAGAAATCTGACACTCTTTTTTAGCTCTTTTATCCCCTGCAGAAAATGAAAGGAAAATATCTGGAATCCTTCTGGAGGACATATAAAAGTGTATTGACAATTTTTTTTTTCTTTTTAGTTTGTTGAATACTCTTTGCTCAGTGTCTGAGTCACCTGTAGCGCTCACCAGCCTTTCAATCCTTGGGAGATCTAGTTGATTAAATTCAGCTTTAACCACATTTTCCCATCTTTCATATAGACAAAGGGAAATACTTACTGGAATGATTTTAACTCCTTGATACTTTTCCCTTGCTCTATTTAGTCCCAACCACTGTGGTCTTCTAAGAAGAAAATTAAACTGCCATATAACTTCCTCTTTAAAGAAAAATTAATTATGCACTATGCATACTTCCTTATTTATTGCTAAATACTATTTCCTTTAGTTCTTCCACCCATCCCCCACCCTTTCTCCATGTTCTCTGTGGAATATTTCTTTCTAAGACAGTCTTCTCAGACTCAAAGGTGTTATTTATATGGAATTTATATGAAGTACATATATATATATTGTCTTAATTTTAAAATTTATTTTCTTCTTTCTCTGTAGGTTAATTTATATTTAGTGACATATTTATAAACTGATATAATAATAAACTCAAGGCCAACATAGGCTCATAAACATTTTATTCTACTTATTATGTTATTCATGTTGTTATAACTAAGATAGCATGTCATTTGTTAGATCTATAGCAAAAGTTACTAAAATTATCAGTTGAAATAGTGTATTCACCTCTTTTTTGCTTTGTCACAGCAATATTTCCTCTGTTGATATTACAAAAAAAAAATAGTTATACTAGACAGTAAAAAAAATACTTGTGCCAAACTGACATTTCCTCCACAACTGAAAGTCATATTATCTTTTAAATAAAAAATTTATGACAATTAGTTTTACAATTATTTATTATACAAGAAGCACAAGCACCACAGAGCAAAACAAAATATAAAATAAATAATTATTGGAGGTTTACATTATTAAAATGGTCTGCCTATTTTTAGCCAAATGAAACAAATCATTGTCAATTCATCATTTGGCTATTTTGGCAGAACTCTATATCTAACCTCATGAATTTCAACTATCTGGAAAGTTTCAACAAATTAGAATCAGGCTTTATTTTCAGTCTCAAATATAAAGCCTCTTCCATTTCCCAGAAGAGCTTAAGTTGAAATTTCAAGTTTCCTTGTTATATTTTCAGGTGTATGTTTAGTTCCTGAAGAAAATGTTCTCTTCTTTGGAAAGCTATAATCCATTATACAGCAACTTGATCCATAATATGAAAAGTTTGATAAATATATTTATTCACAATCATATTTATATAGTCTTTTGATACCTTTCCTCATACTCCATTATTTTTTTTAATGCAAAGATGGAGATGTACTATTTGATTCATTGAAAATGCTCTGTGTGGAAAGGTCAATTCTAAAAGCATTGTGAGAGGCAATGCTTTTAATAACTACGGCATTTTTTTCAAGAATTAATAGACTTTTGGTAAAATATTTAAAATATACATGGAAATGCTCTCAGCATCTTTAGTGAATATCTAATAATTGTATCCTTTCAGTTTCCTGTCTCTGTTATCCTTTGAGGTTTTCACAGACCCCCAAACTCACCTTCTGCTGCCGAAAAAGCAGATTTAGTTCTGAAGGTTAATCCAACTCAGCAGGATTGAAGGATGGCACTTTTCCTTGGTCGTAAGTACTAGTATGTTGGCTCAGGCCAGACAGCTGTTAGGACATTTTCCTCTGGGAATCGTGCCCTCAACACCCACCGTTGATGCACATACATGGTCTACTGGCTGCCGACTTCTATGCCCATCTGCTCAGATGGCATGGTGCCCACTCACAAGTTGGCTGGATCCTTGCCCTTAGTGTGTAGATGCCAGGCAATGATGGGTTTAGATGGGCAGCCTGCATAATACCACAAGTGACAATTTTCTCTCTCTCTCTCTCTTGCTCTCTTTCTTGCTCCAATATCTGTCCTCTCTCTGTGCTTTCTCTAAAAGAGAAAATTGTATTTCCCCACCTTTGATTATACCTGTGGACACATGTGGATAAATGTACCCAGTCTGCTAACAACAGTGAGATGAAAGGGATGAATCCACAGAGCTCCAAATGACAAGTTCTAACACCAAAATGGGTTGGATTGTGAAAATCCCCACCACCTGGAGTCTGTCAGAAGAAATTTAGCATGGGTGTAAGTACAGCAGACCTCTCACGGATAGCGATGACACCAGGAAACAGCTTAAGTTACAGCACTTTTTGTCTGTTGCAGCTCCAGCACAAATCACTTGCCTTGCATTGAAAAGGCACAAGCAGCAGCAATAGAAATAAATTAGGCAAAAAGAGCCAGCTTAATGGGAAGACGATTTATATGCTCAATAGGGGCAAGGGTGCAAGCTATAATATCCAGATCTCAGAAATAACCCCGACTGGCGGTCCTAATAGAAAGAAAAAGCAACAGAAATAGCCTCTCTCGTTCTCATCTACAGCGAACCCATGGAGAGGAATAGATTGGCATAGGAGGTTGTGACTTTAATGATCCAAAGCATATGAATGCTTGTTAGCAGACAGCAGACAGACGCAAGTAAGAACAACAGTAATGGCTGTATCTGCAGCCTGGTCTGTGGAACTCAAACCAATCAGACAGCTTTGGCGAGCAGTGCCAGGAGGTATGTTAAAGCCATGCTTTCCTTGTGTGTTTATTCAAGGGTGATTGAATTCAGGGTGGTGTCAGTCTGCCTTGAAGAATGGTTACCCAATGTGTAGGCATGATCTTTCTCCCTGAATATGCTCTGTTGAGTCAGTTAGTTATGTGTGACTACTCGCTCTGCCCTAGTCTTTATACGGTGCCAAAATCCTGCAGTCCAAGTTCCAAAGGAACGGGGCCTGAAAACTTTTGGCTCCAGAATCAAATTAGGAGTCTCTGCTTCCCTAGCCAGAAACGCATAAATACCCAATGGCCAAAACCAAAGAATTTGACATTGTGGAATGAATAGAGCTGTCATATACCACTAAAGTGTGGAAATATCTACTGTTTGAAGTTAGGACTAGTTCAACATCTTCAGTAATCAGAACAGACTTCATGGGTTATTCTGGCTTTTGATTGGAAATGTTTCTGGCAAACTACTGAGTCCAGATATCAGAAATGTAAGAACATACGGTTTATAAGAGAAATCTGCCATCTTTTTCCTATCAAAAAAAAATTCTCAGAGGCAGCACATTTTCCTAAAAGACAGATCCCTCACCCTGTTTTCCTGATTGACCAAGTTAGCACCACCTGCATAGACATACACTTGAAAGAGAACTAGTCAAAGAAGAGGTTAGTTGGTATAGTATGAACAAATGTTTATTTAAAACTATATTTGGAATTACTGGTGAGTTTTTCACCCATTTTTTATGAATATAGAAAAGAAACTGGTATAATCACCCAAAACTCCTCAATCTTATTCTATACTATTACACTTGGAGTTCTCAGAAGAAGAAAAAAAATCATTTTCTTCATGAATTCCACAGCTTCATGCTATAAGAGCAAAAGTCACATTCAACTAACTTAAGGTAAATGAAGAAAAGCAGATGTTCGGTCTTGAGGTTAAGGGCCATGTTTTACTAATCTTAAAATCCAAAGAACTTACCATAGCATAGAACACATATTATAGGACTGGTCATTTCAAACTTTATATAGCATCTCTTTATACATATGACCTATTATTTCACTGAATTCACCAAGACCTTCAGTAGCCTATAATGTCTTGCTCTAAGATATCTTGTTAGAAATGTATCCATCATTCTTTTTAAAACATGGACCAAGTCAGCATTCTTTTTCAGATGAACTTTCCTAATACCCCACAGAATATCTGTCTTCTATCCTTACAGAAATGAGGTTAAATTTTCAAAATTATTTCCTCTCACTCTCCCCATCAGTCAACCATTGAAATAACTGATACTAGTTAGATAATAGTTCCATGATCTATATAGTATATAAGATGTCTGGGGTTTATGTTCTTCTAGATATAAAAATAAATAAAACACATATATAGATATATGTAGGTAGAGATATGAATATAGATATAGATGTAGTTCTTTTTAATGGTATTATATATAATCACATAGTTTGTTATTTTTTAATAGATTTATGCACAAATTATGTAACCTCTTGTTGTTTCTATGTCCTCAATTGTAAACTATGGATTACATTATAAATAATTAAATTAGTAACTATACAGCTTCATCCACATGGTAAATAAATTCTCAGTATTATAATCTATATCAATCTTCTATTCGCCCTATTAGTAAATGAGTAAATATATTCTAGTAAAAGGATAATTGACACTAAGATAATATGCTTATAAAGTATTCCTTCATGCCCCTAGAAACTCCTTTAAAATTATGTCTTACTTTACATTAAGGAACCATAATCATTTCCTTCTAGGATACTTTGAAAATTTTATTAGAAAAACTTTTAAACACTCAAGGATATAAAGTTATATTGGGAGTGAACACCAGGAGGTGGGAATCTTGGATTCATCTTAGATTTGGCCCCCATCTGGCCCTTAATCATGTTCCTCCACAAGTAAAAAGTCACCCCCTCCCAAGATGTCAAAGAATATCTCATATAATTACAGCAATCCAAAGAAAGTCTCATCCTTTAAACCTAAATCCCATTATCTCACCAGCTCAGAGAACTAAATCTAAATTTTGAAAGAAGGTGAGCTTGCCTGAAATCAACCATTAAATAGCAGATACAGGACTCAAACACAGATAATTTGGTGCTGCAGCCAGTTGTGTTTAACACGTACTGTGCAGCATCCATGCTATGAAGTAGTTATGATGATCGCACTCATTGATGATAAATCTAAGGCAAGTAAGGTATGTAGGAAAAGATCACAAAGTTAGTAAGGATCAGAGGCAGTTTGGTTTAACCAGATTAATCTGATTGAAAACCCAGGCATTCTGACAACAAAGCTTTTAAATGTGGAACTGACTGCTTCTCATAGTGGATATTCAACAAATGCTTGTTACCTGACTATAAGATCACACAGTTTTCAGGTCAAAACATGGAATAATGTTTATCACACCTTTAATCAATGTTATACTGAAGTGCTTACTTTCTATTTTCATCATATCTCAGATAAGGAATCTTTATAATCATTATTTTATCTAAGATAAAAATAATGATAGCAATGTTTGGAAATCAGACAGATGAAGAGACTAACAGTATGTATAATTTGCCACTCTATTTACTCAAAAATAGTGCTATATATTTTTATTTGGTGAATCCAGATGCTGGAAAATAGCCATCTGTTCTGGATATTATACTAGTTGAGGAAAAGATGCCAGGGTGTCTAGTTGAAAGTTGAGGATTGACCACACCTTAAGCTCCTCTGTCTACCAAAATCAGAATAAAAGAATAAAAAAGTACTATATACATATTGAGAGAGAATGATAATGTGAGCAAAAATGGATGATAAATCTCAATGTATTTTTGAAGGATAAAAAGTGTATGAAATCATTGTCATTATTTTATAAAACAAAAGAAGCTACAATTTCAGTTTTCAGCAATGGAAAATGGAACCTTAATGACAAAAAAGTTAGTAAGCCCCACCCTCTTCACAGATGAAAAGCTCAGCACTTGGTAGCATCAGGTACCATAAAAGACAAGGTTACGACTGCCTGTAACAGCATCATTCAGGAGTGCTGGACACCCAAGCGCCCTCATTCATCACAGATTGCCAGGGAATTCTCCCAGACCTATACAACACAGTATTAAGCCAGGTAACCTCTAGAGTCTTGATTCAAGGCCATTTGGCATTGTGAATGGAAAAGAGAAGTGTAGGCCTATGAACTAGGGCAGTGGTAGGCAAACTCATTAGTCAAAAGAGCAGCAAACCATGGCTCGCAAAGCTGCATGTTGCTCATGAGCCGTGGTTTGCTGACCAGTGAACTAAAGGATTAATGTATATTTGCTAAGCAATGAGAACATTAGCACCCATTCTCAGTCATTCTACATGTTGGTTTTACATGTTTTACAGAGAAGCTAGTCAATACATAACACAGTAACCCAACTCCAAACACACAGAGAGTATTTCAGTACCTTCTTTTAAAATATGTATGTGCAGCATGGGTTATTAGGAATTAATTAATATATGGATATAATATTATAAAGTATATAGCATATGTATAGTTCATTTATAATACAAAAGATACTGTATAATATGCATATAATACTATAAATTAATATCTTATATATTATAAATTATCATTACTACTCTGACCATAGTATGCCATATGCTCAAGGCCAATTTGAGTATGGGGGCCCTGTCCAGAGTATGCTGGATGTTCAAGACCACTCTGCCATACGCAGGTGCAAAAGCAAGGACACGGCAATCTTACTGTATGCTCTGCGCAGGCGTATCTTTCTATAATTCAAATATTGGTGTCACTCTTTGGCAAGAAGCCTCTTTTGTTTAAACTGGTATAAAGATGTGTTGCTGACCAGCCAGTGTGCAGCTGCTTTGTGGGGCTACCGTGGCTGCAATGGCTGCTGTATTGGCGGGGCTATTTTGTGAGGCTGATTTTGTCCAGCTACTTTGTAAGGCTACTTTGAAGAATGGTTTTGTATGATATCTCCTTGTTAGCAATGGCTACTTGGTCTACAATAAAGACTCTTCTCTATGCCTATGACTTCTCCTGTCTTGTCTGTCTAATGCCTGGCATCTGAGGACCTGTGTTCCTACACTATATTGCACATATTTATTTACAATGCACTGTTCTAACTGCTGAATAAAATAACTTCTGCTAAAATAAAGCTAATATAGTAGGAGAAAGTCACACAATGAAGGAGAACTATCAAAAGAAGTAAACATAAAAAGGAACCCCCAAAAGCAGAAATAAGAAACTTAAAAAATGTTATTGGTAATATTATAAAGAGATAAGAAGATATATATAAAACATCATAAATATGGAATATCATAAAAATAGGAACAATTTTGAAAATTAATAATATAAAGAAATATATTTGTTAAATCAACAAGTTTTGGAGGATAATAATAATAAATATGTTAGGATATAGTAAAAACACACAAAAAACAGGATGAATCATAGAAAAGAATAAATAAGGAAAAGATTGATAGGAGTTTGACAGATTTTCTGACATCTTTGAAAAATTATCTCAAGGTCTGACAAAATATAAGCAAATTAAACTAAGTCAATCGTTAACTACATGAAAGAAATTTGAATGCAATACAATTATGATTATACTAGTGGCCCTGTGCACAAAATTCGTGCATGGGGGGGTGTCCCTCAGCCCAGCCTGCACCCTCTCCAATCTTGGAACTCTTGGGGGATGTTCAACAGGCAGTCAGACATCCCTCTTGCAATCCAGGATCACTGGCTCCTAACTGCTCACCTGCCTGACTGCCTGATCACCCCTAACCACTCTGCATTCCAGCCTGCTAGCCCCATTTGCCCCCCTCTTGCTGGCCTGATCATCCTCAACTGCCCCCTGCCAGCCTGCTTGCCTCCAACTATTCCCCCTACTGGCCTGCTCACCCCCAACTGCCCTTTCCCCCTGGCCTGATCATCCCTAATGGCCTCTGCCTCAGTCCTGTCACCATGGCTTTGTCTGGAAGGACATCTGGAAGGTCTCCCAGTCTAATTAGCATATCACCCTTTTATTAGTATATATAATAATTTTTGGCTCAACTAAAAATATTTATAAAATCTCAATAATGTCAAATAGTGATTGAAATAAAAAGTGATGGAACTATAATGGAAAATTGAAGAAAAACAGGAAGGTATGGAATACAAGTGCAAATACTAAACTATCATAACAGAAAGTCAATACAAATATTTAAAATATATAAATCAGGATGAATCAGTATATGATTCGTACTAAAAATATTAAGTTAATACAAAAAATAAAGATGTTGAATGAGGTTCCTCTAGGAAGTGAGATTGGTAGACATATGGAAAAGCCTGAGGAATGTTATTTTTAATCAAAATGACTAATGTCTTAACTATCTGGATGATTTGGATAGAAAATAAGCATCGATTAAAGATTAATGGTAACATATCAATAAAAAATAAAATGTTTATCAAATAGTCTTGAGAAAACATGAAATGGAGCAGGCAATTTTCACACCTAATTGAATAAATGCTCAACCAGGACTCTTGGCAATCAATATACAATATGAAAATTTGCCACTTACTTATCAGATCCTTGAATACGAGTGGACTACAAAAAGGATTATAAGTCTGGTCAGCAGGGAATAATTATTTTTTTAAAAAATCACAATGGTAACAACTTATGGATTTATGCACTGCATTCATTGTTAATTTTGTGTTATTTAGGGCAAGTTATTTAATCTCGTTGTGTCTTAGTATCCTCAGATACAAAATAGAGAATATAATAGCTTATAGCTCATAGAGTTATGGAATGATTAAATAGATTAATACTTCTAAAGGGCTTTCAAGGGCACCTGGTATGTAATAAGTACTCAATAAGTGCTAACTATTATTATTATCAAAAGAAGTTATAAATCCTGAACCCTATCAGGATCCCTCCTAAAGGAGCTGTGTCAGCCATTTTATCTTCGTAGGGTTTTGGTTTGAGGACTCACTGCCTGGTACACTACGGGCAGTGAAAGAGTCATAGGAGAAAGCAAGGAGGAAGTGGGACAGTGACCCCTCTTCTATTTCCTCCGGCCTCTCTTTCTTTTGCTCTGTGAAGGCATTTCGCACATACAAATGCAACTTTTCAAATAAGTAGCTAAGGAATAAAACGCTTATGTTTGCATTTAGTACCACAGTGCAGGGAAGAAAACGCACTGATGCTATTATTTAACTAGATATTTATCTTTCTGGACATTAAGTAGAAGAGGCTGGAAAATAACCTCTCAGTTGTTACTAGCGGGTGAGACGCCACTATTTCCCTGATTCTGTAATGTCCACAGAAAGCTTTTTATGTTTCTGGTTTTTACAGAAATCTACAAAGATTAAAGAGAAAGCCCTTTCACTAGTCACCTACTTAAAACCTTTTCATTTTCAAATCAAGGGAAGCTTCCAAATTTTTATTAATTTTTAAAAAATAACTCTCTCATTAATGCTCCCCTTGGATGAATAAAGAAGGAGTTCAATTCTGAGCCCATTTTTAATCTTCCATTGTGTACACACCACAATGCAAGAGTTAGCTCATTAGTGCTCTCGGCAAGGGCCATCATTTTTAAATGATCACAGTGTTTGGGGAGAAATCAGTCACATAGAGTAATGCTTCCCAAACTGTGGTCCTGAGCATTTAGGGGAAACATCCTCTGTGATTCATTTAAGAGATATTTTAAGGGAAATGTGAAAGCTGATAAAATATAGGGCCAACTGGGACTGCTTTGAAGATAAAGGGACATAGCATGGCCATAATATTGGTTTAGGGACAGGGATTTGAAATCAGTGGCAGTTCAAAAATGAGGAATAAAAAACTTCAGTCATAGTACATAAAACAGGTGAAAACAAACCTAAGAATTAATGATTTAGGTTATATGCTAAAAGAAAATTTTTATAATTTAAATAAATTTGGTGATATAAACTCTTAAAATGAAAACTATACTGCTACACTTTAAAACAGAAAACTTTAACCTATTAATCTTTAAAAATATGTTTTATCAAGAAAAAGGCATATTTTTATTCTTTGAAGGTAGAGGTCATTTAAATATAGATTACTAAGTTTTAATTATAAAAAGAAAATATATTTTGTTCCTAATACATATGTTCAAATTTCCTTGATAATTTTTTTGTTGTTTTAACACTGACTTGATTTTCTTCAGCTAGCCACAATGAAAGACACGCTCCAATCAGCAAAAACAACAAAAAAAGGTTGATAATTAATTTTCAAATATTGACAAGAAGCTTAATGGCAAAGCCCGTGAAGGAATGTAAAGAATATACCTAACAGGAGTTTGGTGGAGTTTTGCTCAGGGAACAGAACATGTTAACTTAGAGTCTCAGTTTAAATAAGATAAGGGTTAGATGATCTTCATAAAGCTAATGAATTTGGGTAATTTTTAAAAAATACATATTTCATACTTTTTTTGTAAACTTAAGATAGAATACTTTTTCTCTTTATGTTATGAAACATCACTTAAAATTATGATTTATAAACCACTTTCTCATGATTTATGAAGCCCTTATGATAATACTGACAAAGGATATAAATAGATTTCCTACGATAGCAATTACTAATGGGAGTCTACAGAGCATGTGAAAAAGGCAAAATTCATTCTAACAATCAAGCAAATATTTATTTTTGTAAATATATATTTTTATTGATTTCAGAGGGGAGAAAGAGAGAGAGATAGACACATCAATGATGAGAGAGAATCATTGACTGGCTGCCTCCTGCATGCCTTCCACTGGGATCCAGTGCCCTCAACCTGGGCATGTGCCCTGACCAGGAATCAAGCCATGACCTCCTAGTTCATAGATGCTCAACCACTGAGCTATACCAGTTAGGCCAGTAAGGATATTTCTAAAGAAAGGATTTCAACACTTTTTGGACCTCCAAACATACCTGAAAAAATACACCTGCAAGTAACAATTGTTACTATTTCAGTGACTACAGCCATTAGGTAACATACCAAGAGGATACTGCAGAATCTTTGAGGGGAACACAGTTTGAAAAACATCTCATACTAGAATAAAAATTAATGAGAGAACCAAAAGTTTAAAGCAAGGGAAAATGCAGAAAATGTTCAAAGTATATTAGCTTTAGTCTGTGTTAGTAGATAAAAGCAATGGAGCAAAGAAAGTTTCAATAGGGATAAAGTAAATGACAAATGGAAAACATTTTATTTTATGGTAACAACTCTATGCAGTTCATCCTAGTAATCACAAATACCAGCACCATACTGGGCATATGGCAGGCAAGGAACAAATGTTAAGTTAAATGTTAAGGATCAATTTTTAAAAATTCACTTTTTATATGATTTTATATGTATTAGCCTATTTTATAAAAACAGTATTGTATGATATAAAAGAAATTATTACATACATTTGGAAGACAAGGAAGTTGAACTATAGTTTATACAATTATTTCTTGGGTAATTTCATATATATATATATATATATATATATATATATATATATATTATTGATATTTTACAGAGAGGAAGGGAGAGAGATAGAGAACTAGAAACGTCGATGAGAGAGAAACACCGACCAGGTGCCTCCTGCACACCCCCCACTGGGGATGTGCCCACAACCAAGGTACATGCCCTTGACCGGAATCGAACTTGGGACCTTTCAGTCCGCAGACCGATGCTCTACCACTGAGCCAAACCGGTTTCAGCTTGGGTAATTACTATGAACAAAACATTGTGTTGAGTCCTGCATTGGTGAGGTAGGATTACTACTGTAAAAAAGTATACTTTTTTTTAACTTATATCCAAAATGTCACTTGATCTACACAATTAGTCTCCTAAATAGCTATTATTCAATTCTAAAATGAGGCTCAAAGATATGTGACTAGGTATTAGTTAGCTAGTCATTTGACCCTATGCCAATACATGATGTTTCCTTGAGACCACAGAGTAGAAGCTGCCATTTCCTTTCCAATGGACCATTCTGTCCCCACCCAACCAGGTAATTTCTGGGTGGGAATATGAATAAGGAAAATAGTCCTGCTGCACTCAACTCAAAGTCATCAGAGAGAATTCATAAGTAAGCAACACAACTATGTAAGTTTGCCTGGTTTGCTATCCCTCTCTTGGCTATGCAATGCTGTCCAATTTTTTGAGGTCATATTTATACAGATAAGAGTTTCAGTTGTTGCTAAAGGCACTTGTCCTTCAGACTTTTGCCTCATCAAGAATCTTGCCTTCTCTTCAGTATATGCAACCATTCTCCCTGTCGAATGCTATTCTTTGCAATTCAGCTAACATGATAGACTACAAAATATAAGCCTGCAGAGCAACAAGCTGCATCAGCGGCTGTGTCATTTCAGGTTACATGTTTCTGTCCTTTCCTCATGAGACTTGGGCTGTTGGAATGCTGACCTTCAGTTGCAGTCAACTGCCATGGGCTACAGTCAAAGAGAAAGCAAGAGTTCTGAAGAGCAAAGGCAAACCAGCCGAGATACATCAGCTTTGGCTAATCTCACGTTCCTGTCTTTCTTTTATCCGTCATGCCAACTTGAGGACTTTCAAAGACTTACCTTTTTATGTTGTTCTGACTTTCAACTTCGATTTAAGGACACTATCTTTTTCTTTTAAATTTTGATTCCAGTAAACAAACTTGTAACATGACAGCATTTTAGCTTTAAAATAAAGAAAAACAAATCCAAAACAGAGAAGTCTAAAGTGTTTTAAGTCGCATCCTATTCTCATATTTATATTGGAATTGTGACCCTTTCAGCACTATATACTTTATTTCCTTTTAGAGTGCTCCTATTTCTTATAAGATTATTTTAGATACTTTAACATACTTTATAATTTTTCAAATAAATATTTATATCAGTACAAAGAAAACAGTAGTCTTTGAATGTGCCCACTGAAGTCCTTCCCACTTTCCTTACTGATCATTGTTCCCTTCACACAGAAGAAACATGACTTAAATCTGAAAGAGAATTTAAATCTCTATAATTCCAATAACAAACCTCTTTAAGCAATAATAATTAATCACTGATAATGAATAAATAACTTCTTGGTTATGAATAAATTATAATCCTTGACAATACACAACAGCCCTACTGACTTTCTCCTACCTTTGCTAATACTAATTCTGAAGACTCACTCTTTTAATGAGCTTAGCTGAGCTCAGAGCCACTCATAACAGGAGCTAGGAGATGTCAGCCCTCTCTGCCCCCTGTCTTGAAAGGATGAATACTCAGTGAGCCTCTCCAGAATCAGAGTCCATGAGCAATCCACCCTGAATCTCTGCTGTTACTCAAGCCTAAATGTTAGGTCCAAATTTGAAAACTCCTGTGGTCCATCCATACCTTTTGTACCTCTAGGATGGATTTAATCTCTAAGATTGATCTCCCTTACTTGACAGATAACCTTTCGTAGCCTATCTGTGTTTTTTTAAAAATTATATAACATGATTTTATTTTATTATTATTTTTCTTTATTGATTAAGGTATTACATATGTGTCCTTATCCCCCATTGCCCCTCTACCCCCCACTCATGTCCTCACCCCCTGGTGTCTGTGGCCATTGGTTAGGCTTATATGCATGCATACAAGTCCTTTGATTGATCTCTCCCCCTTATCCCCACCCTCCCCTTCCTTTCCTCTGAGGTTTGAGGGTCTGATTGATGCTTCTCTGGCTCTGGATCTGTTTTTGTTCATCAGTTTATGTTGTTCATTATATTCCACAAATGAGTGAGATTGTGTGATATTTATCTTTCCTGTGTGATGGAGAGTGCGTGCCTTGGATTATTCTTGTTAGTTGAAGGGCTGCCTCCTTTGAGATTCTGCTAATTCTTTTTCCTGGGGCTAGACTCAATTCTTAGTATCCCTGCTACTGAGTGGGGGCCCTGCTACACAGACACAGATATCTTACTACAGAATGACATCTCACCTAAATCCTTTGTGATATGCTCCTACCAGCTGTTTGAACCAACTGGTAAACATGATTATCTAAAATACCTCTAAGTTTTTTGCACTCTGAAACATTTGCCTTACCAGAGCCAATTCCCTAAAATGTATTAATTTCTATCACAATAGAAATTGAGTTTTTGGTGAGTGAAAGCAAAAGAGAAGGTAATTCCCTGCTCGTGACGCTTATGGAAGATGCCCTACTGGTTCTGCAATAACTCAATAATCTATTATATCCTCTCATTTCATATTGTCTCCTCTCATCTCCTCATCTCTCCCCTCCTTTCCTCTTCTCTGCCTTTCTCTCTCTCTCTCTCTCTCTCTCTCTCTCTCTCTCTCTCTCTCACACACACACACACACCCACACACACACACACACACACACACACACACACACACACACACCCCTTAGGGAAATGTTTGATAGAAAAAGTATGAAAAGGTATAGATTTTCTGAGACATAGAAAGAGTTGGAACCTTGCAGCATAGAAGGTAAATATCTCTAGATTCTTAATACAAGCTGACTTTGAATGGCCTAGTGCCGTGGTTGGCGAACTACAGCTTGCAAGCCACATGTGGCTCTTTGGTCCCTTGAGTGTGGCTCTTCCACAAAATACCATGGCCTGGGAGAATCTATTTTGAAGAAGTGGCCTTAGAAGAAGTTTAAAAAATTTGGCTCTCAAAAGAAATTTCAATCATTGTACTGTTGATATTTGGCTCTGTTGACTAATGAGTTTGCCGACCACTGGCCTAGTGATATTGATTTCATAGGCTGAGTTTCAAAGCAGAGATTGGCCAATACAGGGGACTCAGTTTTTGTTTGTTTGTTTAACTTTTAGGCCTGAGAGATTTGGTCCTCAGTGAAGAGCAGAAGCCAGATTCTGATTTGTAAGGTCTAGGGTGAATTCAAAAATCTCTATTTAAAAAATGTTTGCAAGTGATTCTTGTGATCGGCCAAGGATTATAATTACTACACTATAAAACAGTGCTAATTTCCATAGATACCCTACACAACTGTATGCACCTTAGCATGATGGAAAAAGAGCACTGCACATTCCAAGTTAGCCTACGACACTACCTCTAGGATTTGGGTATTGGCTTCTGGAAATTCCCAAATTGATGCCAAGCAAAATAAACTGATAATCATATATTGGGAATGAAAAGCAGTCCTGAAAACAATTCCCGAAATGAAAGAACAAAAGCAAAAAGAAAGGAGCTGTCCTTATTCTAGGACCTGAATTGTTGTCTAGACTTGGTTTGCCCATTGAAAGGGTATGAAAATAATCTTAGAAATATTAGTAAAGGCAATGGATAATGTCTTGCCAATTAAAGAATAGTACTCCTCATAATGATGAGATTAAACTATAACAGACAAATTCACTGCATCTACCGAGTTGACTATAAAGAAGGATAAGCCTCAAATAGCTTGAAAAACTCCTACTGTCAGCACCATTCACACTCTGAGGATTGCATTATTTTTAAAATATATATATTTTATTGATATTTTACAGAGAGGAAGGGAGAGAGATAGAGAGCTAGAAACGTCGATTGAGAGAGAAACATCAACCAGCTGCCTCTTGCACACCCCCTACCGGGGATGTGCCCGCAACCAAGGTACATGCCCTTGACCGGAATCGAACCCAGGACCTTTCATTCCGCAGACCGATGCTCTACCACTTAGCCAAACTGGTTTCGGCAGGATTGCATTCTTTTCCAGGGCCATATCATTCTACTGTAACCTTAAGTTTGTGACCATATTACTAAAAACTACCTTACAGACACAAAGATTAATTGAGACTATGTCTATATAGTACTGATGACCAGTTTAATTCATGTCATAGTCTTCTCTTCTTCCCCACTCCTCAAAGTTGATGCCTCTTGAGATAATAGAGATAACACTAGTTATCAACACATGTATGCCATGTGAGAAAGTGAAAATAGTCATGAGAAGTTCTAAGACAACATAGGATACTAGGAACACAGCTGTTGAGTTATATAGGCCTAGGCTGGACTACCATTTTCCTCATATTTAACTTTGGCTTCCTGATTATATGAAAGTGGTAGGACAAGCACACCTGGTAGAGTACTTTGGATAATCGAATCTTTTAATACATGCAAAGTGCAGAATGAAGTCCCAAATACATAGTAAATATTTGATAAGTATTAGCCATTTAAATTTTGAAATTCCTATTTTGTTTTTCTTAGAACTTAATGATTTTGGAAAGAAAGCCCTACCGTGAAAATTAATATGCAGTGTTTATCCATAGAGAAATCACCATGATCTGGCTAAAAGAAAACATAATTTTTTTAAAATAATAAAGAAGGCCCTCTCCAATCAAGTGCAGCTTTAGTAATCAGTGATTTGCTAATGTAGGTGATGGTGTTTAATCATAGAACCTTCCATTTTTCTTCTGAATCTGCCTTTTAGAGAGGTTTCAGGAACAAACAAACAAACAAACAAGCATACAAGCAAACAGACAGTTACTATTGAACTGACTGGTTTTGGCCATTGGGGACTGTGGTGGACACATTTTGGAGAATGCCTCGGCTCAAACAAACTTAGTCCTCCCAGTCTCAGTGCATGTCCAGCTAGTTTAAGGTTGTCCTCCTACTTTGTCCTGTGTCCAAACTTATTTAAATCTAACCATACAAAAATTGGGACAGAATGTAAGCTATAATCTAGGCCAAACCTCCAGTTTTTAAACTTGTGGAAAATAATACCCAGAATTTGCATAGGAACACTACCAGAAGTTAGAAGTTCTGAACAGCAGCCCAAAACTCTTTTCAAGGTATAAATCATGCTATTATTATCACTATTATGTCATCTAGCAAGTCAAAGCATTCTGAGTGTAACTGTAAATCATGGCAAGAATGGAACAGTAGCTTGCAAATAAGGGCTATGACAATTATTGGAACTTGACATGTGACAATTACTTTGTGCTATATGTGCATTAAAATTTTTTAACACTCAAAACAATCCTTTGGGAGATATTGCTATCATTATTATTATTACTACTATCATCATTATTATTATTTGCTTTTTTTTAGTGAGGAAACTGAGACACATAGAGGTTAGAAAGCATGTAAAATGCCCACCAGTTAGTAAGGATGAACCAGGATTTGAATCTACCTCATCTGCCCATATTTTTTAATCCACCAAATCATATTGACCAGGGAAATTTCCTGGCTATTTCTTGAGCAGCTGAATACAACTTAGGCTAGTTAGCTATAGAATCTCTTGCCTGCCCTATCTGTAAGATGAGGAGATTGGAACCAATTATCTCTAACAGCTCAAGCATTTCTAAATTGTGATTTTATGCTACTATCTGCATCTTATCTCAGAAAATAAAGTTCAAGATTCATAAAGCCCTCAATAGCAACAAAACTCAATACAACATCAGGGAAATAATAAGTCAAAACATTTTTGTAGGTTTATAAAAGTTCCTTATTATTCTAATACACGACATAATACATTTTTTCTGAGTGTAATGAATTCTACAATTCAGACACACAAACAATTATTAGTCACTTTACATAATATTTAGACTATATCAGTTAGTGGTAAATCTAAAATTCTAGTGAGCACTTTCAAACTAATTGATAATTTATTTAAAAAATTTTGCTAACTTAGAGGTAAATTGATATGAAAGAGAAATTTTATCCCTCAATGGGATTCATGATGCATAAAAGTAAATACTTATTTATAGTTCTCTTTATAAAACCAATATCTACTACTATTTTTTATTGATTTCAGAAAGAGGAGAGGGGAAAAATAGAAACATCAATAATAAGAGAGAATCCTCTATCAGCTACATCCTGCACGCCCCCTACTTGGGATAGAACCTACAACCCAGACATGTGCTTTGACAGGGAATCAAACTGAGACATCCCGGTTCATAGGTTGATGCTCAACCACTAATTCTCAATGGCCAGGCCAATAGCTATTATTTTTAACATTTTTCCCCCTTAAAATAAATATTGCCCTCACCATCTAAGAATTTAAAGTCTTATAGAAGATATTGACAGATAGGCAAATACAGTGCAGCATGATAGATACTGGAATCCCTCTGGAAATAGATTAGCATCTCTACTATGCTCTGGAATGAAGACACTGTCTACTTTCTGGATTCTACATTGTTAACGTAGACAGAGTTTCTCACACATTTTTCAGAGTACTTTATATTTTAAAAAAATAGCTTAAATTCCTTAATTAGCATAAACACCATATTACTGTGGGTTATATCCTATATAATAAAGAGGCAATAGGCAAATTGACCCTCATGCCCTTGCACAAGATGGCCGCCCCCATGTGGTCAAAGATGGCTGCCACAAGATAGCCTGCAGGGGAAGGCAGGTGGGGAGACCAGGCCTGCAGGGGAGGGAAGTTGGGGGCAACCAGGCCTGCAGGGCAGGGCAGTTAGAGGTGACCAAGCCAGCAGGGGAGGGTAGTTGGGGGCAATTGTGCTGGCAGAGGAGCAATTAGACAGCAATCAAGACAGCAGGGAGTGATTAGGAGGTGATCAGGCTGGCAGGCAGGCAAGTGATTGGGAGCCTGCAGTCCAGGATTGTAAAAGGAATGTCTGACTCTGCTGGTTCAGGACTAAATCAGCAGTTGAATATCCCCCAAAGGGTCCCAGATTGGAGAGGGTGCAGGCTGGGCTGAGGGACAGCACCCCCACCTCCCAGTCCACAAATTTCATGGACCGCTAGTGTAATAATATTTACCAAGTTAGAAACTAAAATTGAATAAAAATTTAAATACTTATATATTAATCAGTTTATATACAATAGTAATAAATCCATTGTTTATTTTCATAAATAATATGTATTTGTGAAAAGAGCTATTTTCTAAAACAAAGAACAATGTAATGATTAGAGAGGCTTTGGTTAATATATTTTTTCAAATATTTTCAATGACTGGCTTAATAAACACAGCAGGAATTTCACATCTGCTTCTCCATTTAACCTGTGATAGTACATGTCTCATAGTCTCTGGAAGACTTCACTGTAATTTGCATGAGAATAAGAGTTAAAATGATAAAAATCAATTTGATCCCCATGAAAATGTGAGGAATCCCCAGAGATCCCTAGATCACCCTTTTAGAACATTGCCTGTGAGATCCACATGCACAGATAGATGAGTGAATGAGCAAATGGATATATAAGAGGAAATAAAAGATAGAAAAATGCAAAAGCCTCTTTCTACTGTCAAATCTTACAGTGAATAGTCTTTATGTTGTTCTGAATACAGTTTCTTTTGGTGAGAGTAGGGCAGTCTTTCCTAATCCAATGACATAATCTTGGTGGTACTATCCAAACCATAACCAGGACTTTTAAGGCCTGATTCCATACCCAACTGGACCAGGCATTGTCTAAGAATAGTTTTGTGACAAAACAAAGCCAATTAGAGTTTTTTTCCTGGAATTTTTCTGGCTCGGGCTAATGGAGATGAACTCCTTTTTCTTCCACATACACCATTCTAAACATGTGAACTGCCAGCTCTCATCTAACCTAGTTAATGTAGAAAAATTGTGTATAGCGGGGGAGAAAGAAACAATATATAGAAGGAAGATAAGCAATGATAAAGGACAAGGCATCCTAAATTTTGATTATGTGGCAGATTTAAAAAAAATATTTTTTATTGACTTCAGAGATAGGAAAGGAGAGGGAGAGAAAGATAGAAATATCAATGATGAGAGAGAATCACGCCCCCTACTGGGGATTGAGCACAGAACTCTGGCATATGCCCAGACCAGGAATTGAACCTCAACCTCTGGTTCATAGGTCAACACTCAACCACTGAGCCATGCTGGCCAGGTCAGATTTTTTTAAGGTGTCTATGAGAACTCCCACTCTACAAGTACTTACTACAACATGACATTGACACTCTCATTAAGAATTTATATTCCCTTCTCTTTAATTTAGGAGGCCAGTAACTTTCACCAATGTGACACTATATGACTTCTAAAACCAGTACAGAGTTCAGACAACTTTCATATGGTCTCTTGAGACCTAAACTGTTTTAACCTTGTCAGTATGCTGTGAAGAAGATGAAGCAGGCCACAGAAGGCCTATTCAAAAGCAAACAGAGTCCCAGACACCCCCTCAACCCTCAGCCCCAGGTGGGCTTCCAGGAGACAGTAGCACTGACTTTCTAGCCATGTGAGTGAGCCATTTTGGAAGTGAAGCCTTCAGGCCTACATTGAGCTTCCCCAGCCAATGAGATGGGACTTTGTTGAGTCCTGCCCACACTGAAGAATTGTGAGTTAAGTAAGCATTTGGGAATGGTTTATTATACACAATTGTTAACTAATACATGCTATGAATGCAAATATATTTTTTCTTTTCTAGTTAAACTAGTTAAAATTGGCTATCTACATTTGCAAACAAAAGACCTGACTTGTATATAGATTTTCCTATTTGTTAGTTGGTTTGCATCATTTAATGTTAAGTAATAGAGAAGGAAAGAGAAAGATTTACTTTGTTGTCCTATAATAATTTTAGCCAGCTGTCCAATGCCCAAAATTGTTTTGAATATCTAGTAGTTAAATTATTAATAGCATGTCTTATGCATATAAGTATCAATTCCAGTTTATTTTTGAATAATGTGAGGCAGATAACCTAAATTAACAAAGCAATAGATTTAACTTCTTGAGTAATTTTCTTGTTTTTGAAAATAGCAATTACAAAAGTATTATAGTATAGGTGAATAGAAAATGTTTCCATTATTGCCCACTCAACATTTTCCATCAATATAAAATACTCTTTGTGAATACATATAACTATGTGACAAAAGCATCCTGAAGTATTTTACTTAAGGGAATGAAGTCATCTCTCTTTCTCATGCAATCAGTTCGTTGTATGCAGGAACCTTTCAAGATATAGGAACTCAGTTGTGTTTAAGCTTCACAGTGCAGTGATTATCTTGAAATTTGCCAAAACTAGAAAAAGTTCCCTCTAGATAATAATATGCATATTATTTTAATGTACCATAAAATATCAATTTCTTTCAGGAATTGTATACATCATATTATTTTATTATATTATTATTATACTATTCAAATAAAATATATTCTGATTCTACAGACTTGAATTTGACTTTTTTTCCTACTAAAATTACATCTATTATTAGGTTGGAATTTCAAGTTGATCATCAATCAAGCCACAGTGATAGTGGTGGTTTGCAGTAGCTAGAGAGGCTTCCTTAAAAATACTGCACATGTTTCTAAATCCAAGAAAGAAGTTTTAAGAATAAAAGAGTTACAGTGACATCTGAAGATGACTCTACAGAGTATTTCCACCACAAGATGTGTGGTTAGAATAAAAGTAGCGAGGATAATTTTTCTTCCCTCTGTCTCTGCAGAAGCCTATTCCATATCCATGGAGACATGAGAGCTTTCAGATTTTAAGCATTTGTCTCCTAAGGGAAGCAACACCAATGAGAACAGATCATTATTATAGGGATCTCTGCCAACCACAGCCTTTAAAAAGGCTATCAGGTAATTTTCCATTCCAGCCTTCTCTCCTTCAGTCTTTCCTCCTTGAATATCTGCCAATTACTTCCACCAACTGTTTCCTGTCCCCAAACTTAGCTTTTGATCTGTGATGGGCCTGAACCTACTATGTGGTTAATACATTTTCAAATTAGTCTTCTGTGAATATTATAATAGCATCAAGCCCTGGTAATACTTAGGCTCTTCTTCATTTCTTCCACTCAGGTCAGCGTAGGGGCTTCCCAAGTCTCTCAATCCATTGGTTTGGGAGCCCTTGAGATGCATTAAATAGCTAATGACCCATAAAACTTCAGGCTTGATATTGTTTAACCCTCTCTAGTTTTCTTTCTATGTATGTATAAGTGTACCACTACAAAGTGTCCATTTTCAAATTATGCAACTGTAGGATCCCAGGGAAAATTAAAAGTCTACAATATAAAATTGATTTAAAACTTGGATATGAAAAGTCTCCATAGTGTTGTTACTTTTGTAGTAGTGAAGTGAATAGTGCTCATATGTCTAATTAATACCCAAAGAGATATTTTTCCCCACTTGATCAAGTATAAAAATATTGTTAATTTTTTTTCAGAAAACATTGTGTTTGTTGTATAAGAGTTTCATTATAGAGTCATTATTCTACTTTTTCCAGGAGGAGATATGAATATGAAGTAACTATCAAGTAATTCCTTCATCCTTCCAGAAAAGGGGGAGACAACACTTATTAATCTAAACCAATCCTTTTAACAAATAAATCAAATAAGCACTCTAAAGTATGTTCCAATTCCTACTATTTCAACTTATATTTATAACACATCAGTTCTTATAGTAAGAAAATAAAAATATTGGGGGGGAAATCAGAATATTAAAAACAAAGCTTAGGCAAGCAGTCCGTGTATGACCCGAACAACAAATAAAATGCATAAAGCTAACATTACTTGGCAAAAACAAACACAAAAAAAGGAGAAAAATTTTTTGTAAAAAATAACATTTTGTTTTTCTTTAAAAATTAAAAGGTCTGATAGTGCTTGCCAATTATGGATGGGAAAGCTATTGAAATACTGTGCTCTCAAAGGTGATGATCAAAGTCTTTTCACTCAGCTTTTGGTGACTATTAAGCTGCTCATTTGGCCGAGGCTATCATTAGTGCCTTAATGTGAAACAAAAGCTTCAGGACAAGAAGTTCTGGTTAAAGATCAATATGAGAGGTATCGCTTCAGATGTAATAATTGTAACCGTAGGGAGTCTGGCAGAGCTGGGTTTATGAATTAATATAATATAGAATTCACCAGGTACAGACGGAGAGTACAAATAAAGGAGAATTGCAAGTAGTGACTACGCTGGGAATACTTGGGTGAGAGGGAATTGTTTGATAAATGTGAGTTGACTTAAAGTGGGCTTTAGTACAGTTGCCACAAACACATCTTCCAATAAGAGAATGCATATATGAGGGCCAAATTGGGAAGGGAATTCCACCAAGGAGAATAAAACTGAAAAAGACCCCTTGAAAAACGATTAATTTTACACATTCCATTATCTGATAATGTACCTTGTGGGATTTTTTCTGTAAGTGAGTAAAATCAAACACACGGTTGACATTTTCATGTGAGTTGCTGCTGAGGTACAATAGTCCACTTGGACAGAAGTTTAAAACCACGTGGTCAGAGACTGTTATCAATCTACCAAATAAATAATATGCCATTAACCTTTTCTAATTAATAGAGTTTATCATTTTATCCTGAGGCAAACTGTAAATGAAAAATAAAGTAGAAAAGTATTTACTCAATTGACTCAAAGTAAAATTAGAGTATTTTTAAAGTTTTGTAGCTTTTGTTATTATCTCTGTGTAGTTTATTTCTTTATCTTTATCTTGATTTTTGCCCTTTGATTCTATCTTTGAAGATATTTTTGCATATTGAAACCAGCTATCATTTTTTAGACATTCAGATTTGTGATGTTGCGATGAGAGATTGCTTCTCTTGATCCAGAACCTGACACTTTTGGTGGGAATGTTAAAAGGGCAAAATAAATTTTCCTCTTCCAGAAGAAGAAAAGTATTTAAAACATATAAATATATCTAGATTTTTATCAGAACATACATTCAAATGTATCTGGGTAAATATTACTTATGTATGCATGCATATTCATATATGACTATAAATTATATTTTAAATACACATGAAACAAAGTCCTGTTTTTACTATATCTTTAGTTCATAATATCAAAGTTTAGATTTACCAGTTTCACCTCATTTACAACTACTATCAAGTATTTTCACTTTGAAAGTAGTGGAATCTACAGGCACTTAAGTGAAATATATATATTTAATTTGAGTATTCTCAGGCATCCCTTTATTCTTAAACTTTATGCTATATTTTTGTCCAACTTTCTAGTCACTCCTTCAACTCCTTTATTGGTCTGGGTCTTCTTTTATGTCTTTACTTTGTTGCAATGGGATCTTGGCTATTTCTGTAGCATTAAATATCAGCTGTTGGTTGAGGCATCAGAATGCTATCTCCAGGGCATACCAATTTCCTCAGTTCCAAAATTGATTGTCCCCTTGACACTTTGACTTCTCTGTGCCACTGAAATCTCACACTTTCCACAATCAAACTTCACCCCTTGATATTTCACCTTGTCAAATCCATATCATTCTGCCCTGGCTAGGTGGCTCAGTTGGGTAGAGTGTCATCCTGTACACCAAAATGGTGGGGGTTTGATTCCCAGGCAGGGCATATACCTAGGTTGTGGGTTCAATCTCCAGTCAGGCATTCCTGGAGGCAACCAAGTGATGTTTCTTTGTCCTCTATCCTTTCTCTCTAAAAATATCAATAACATATCCTTAGGTGAGCATTACAAAAAATCCATACTCTTCTTCTATTCTTGGTTCTTCCTGTAACAGTGAAGGCACTATAATCAATCCAATGTCTCCATCTAGATACCTGAAAAGAGCCTCCCTACTTCCTTTCTACCTGCAAGTCTTTAAAATTCTGTTTAATATATTTTTTAAATTTGTTTTCTTTTATTTGTCTCCACTCAATCAGAAGCTACCATGATTTATTAGATCAAGAATAGTCTGAACTTCTTAATAGTGTTCCTGTTTTCTCTCTTCCTCTTTTAACCAAGCACAGAGACTCCATCTGCTTAAAATCCTTTAGTAGCCCTGAACTGTGCATACAATAATAAATTCTAAACTCTTTATAGTAAACTAGAGGCCATGTGCATGAAATGTGTGCATGGGGGAGGTGTCCTTCAGCTCAGCCTGCACCCTCTCCAATCTGGGACCCCTCAAAGGATGCCCAACTGTCTTGTTTGACATCCTTCTCACAATCCAGTACTTTTGGCTCCCAAATGCTTGCCTCCCTGCCTGTCTGACTTTCTGCTCCTAACCACTTCTTCCTACTAGCTTGATCATCCCCTAACCATTCCCCTGCCAGCCTGATAGACGCCTAACTGCTCCTCTGCTGGCCCAGTTGCAACTAACTGCCCTCCCCTGCTTGTTCAGTCACCCCTAACTTTCCTCCCTTGCCAAACTGGTCACCCTCAACAGTCCTCCCATGCTGACTTGGTCACCCCTAACTGTTCTCCCCTGCTGGCCTGATCGCCCTCAACTGCCCTCCCCTGCAGGCCTGGTTCCCCCAACTGCCCTCCCTTTCAGGCCTGGTCCCTCCCAACTGCTCTCCCCTGCTGACCTGATTGCCCACAACTGCCTTCCCCTGCTGTCTATCTAGTGATGGCCATCTTGTGTCCACATGGGGGTGGCCATCTTGTGTGTTAGAGTGATGGTTCATTTGCATATTGCCTCTTTATTATATAGGATTACAAAGTGTTGCTTAATCTAATAAATGTCCCCACTCCCACCTCACTCTTAATATACTTTATCATTTAACTCTGATCTTTTATTAGCTCTAGCTCTGTCTGATATTTTGCTTATAGCAGCAAGTATCCTGATTAAAACTTCCATTTTCAAGTCTTACTTGAAGTTAAATGTGATTATATGGTTTTGAACAATGAGCTGTAACCAGAAATCACTGAATGGTTTTTCCAAGAAAGTTGTTTAAAGAGGATAGGGTCAGCTTGTTTGCCTTTGGCTTGTCTTCTTTCCTGCCTGGAATGCAGCTGAAATGCTAAAGGAAAAGCAGCCATCTGCTGGCTATGAGAGGATCAGCAATAGGAAATAAACCACATTCTAAAGATGGTGAGTAGAAAGAGAGAAGCCCGTGTCTTTGATATATTGTTTAGCCAAACACTGCATCTGCTGGGTACTTACTACAAAAATTTTAAGCCTGTTACTCATTTAAGCTAGCATGTCCACTTTGCTGTTACATGGGGCCAAATGCAATCTGTAATAATTACAACAGGTCAAGTGATCATTTCTCAACTGAATTCATTATCCAGATAGGTGGCTGAATTTCCCTCTTGGAATTAGGTACAGCTTGAGAGCAGTTTGATAAGCTCTGTTATCCATCAAATTTTTAGTCAACAAGACGACCTAATATAACACTGGCCAATGTTGCTTAGTTGAGTGGGTTTCATCCCATACACCAAGAGATTTCAGGCTCAATTCTTGGGCAAGGCATATGCCTGGGTTGCAGGCTCAATCCTAGGTCAGGAGGCAACCAATTAATGTTTCTCTTATATCAATGTTTCCGTTTCTCTCTCCTTCTCCCTCCCTCTCTCTCTAAGAATCAATAAAAGCTCTAACTGGTTAGCCTCAGTGGATAGAGCATCAGCTTGCAGACTCAAGGGTCCCATGTTTGATTCCGGTCAAGGGCACATATTTTGGTTGCAGGCACATCCCCAGCAGGGGGTGTGCAGGAGGCAGATGATCAATGTTTCTCTTTCATCAATGTTTCTAACTCTCTATCCCTCTTCCTTCCTCGCTTATAAAAAAATCAATAAAATATATTTTTTTGAAAAGAATCAATAAAAATATATTTAAAAAAATACTACCTCGCATGGTTTTACTAGATACAGGTGGGATCATCTTTAGCTTTCCTACCTTGTTCTCTGGTGCAATTGGCATATATATAAATCAATATATAAATCTATATATAAATCTATATATAAATCTATATATAAATCTATATATAAATCTATATATAAATCTATATATAAATATAAGCCCCAACCTGCCTTTCTACTGGTGCTCCTGAACTCCAGCTCCATCTTTAGCAATATACTTGTGGTTACTATAATTCCCACTTCATTTCCTTACCATCCTTTCTTTGCTGTTTTCTGGGAATTTTTATCTCAAAGTGAATATAAAAAGCTGGTGAAGGATAAAAAGGAATAGAAGTCTGCCTTTCAGAAAATAACACTGCACAGTAGAGGGAGTCTTGCCTGGTTTGGGGTGGCGCACTCCCCATAAGTTGTGAATTATAGCCAGAGTGGGAAAGAGATTAGATAATTATTTCATTTTTGGTGGATGCATTGGTGACTTCATGTTCATGAGGTGAAGCACAGATGGACTGTCGGTGTTTTATCCCCCTCAATTTATTTTTTATGTCCTTAGTTATGAGATATTCCTAGATTCTAATTTTTTCTTACTTTATGTTTTTCTCCCTCTGAAACTAGAAGAGATATCATTAGGTGCTACTAGCCACAAAATATTTGTAACTTTTTAAAGTACATTAAATTAAAAAAACACGCATATATAACATGCTAATTTTAGCCAGGTTCAGTTGAGGTTGGCTATGATATCTGATTTTAAGGAATTTTCACTTAAATGGGGGATATATAATATAAAAATATTAAAAGTTGAACAGCAATAATGAAGGGTAAGGCATTTTCAAAATAAAACAGAGATAGACTAAAGCTGAAATAATGAATAATTACATAATTAATCAAATGAATAATTGCTCTATTATTTCAGATGAGAGAAAGGCCAGTCAGAGAAAATGTTGTATAGATGATTGAGTTTTAATTGGTTCTTTAAAGTTGAATATGATTTTAATTAGCATGAAATAGATTATACGTCTGATTCCTACTTGTTCTCTGGGCCAGGATGAACATAACAGAATGTCAGGGGCCTAGGGCAGGGTTGCAGGGCTGAGGATCTATAATACAGATTGTGACTCACAATGACCAAAGCTTGGGCTTTGGCATCAGACATCCTTGGGCTCGCATCTCAGTTATGGCATTTATTTGTTGGTGTGAGGCCTTGTCTTCTCTGTGAAAGTACTTAGCACAGTGCCAAGTCCATAGGAAATGCCCCAAATGGTAAACATTTGTATCACAGTAAGAGCTGTGAGTCGTGGCTGAGGATGGAAGCCAGCAAACATTATTGCATCAACACTATTAGAGACTGCTCGTCTAAGAATCAGAAGCTGAAATAGACAGGAATAGGTTGAGTAAGAGTTCAGAGTTATTTGGATCAAAATGGTTCAGAATACAGGTGAGTATTGGGAGCTGGTTTGCTGAAAGGTGATGGTCAAATGGCAGAGGGGCAAATGGGGCAACTTAAAGCTACAGAGCCAGGCCATCTGAAAGGACTTTATATAAATGGATAGCACAATTATAATAATATTTTATACAATTTTGAATGCTTTCTATGTACTCTGGTATCATACTTATATACATTATCTCCTTTAACCTTCATTAGTCTACAGGTACTGCTATTTTCATATTCATTTTAAAGTGTAAATAAGAAGGTCCAAAACAATCAAAAATTTTTCCCAAAGTAACATAGTACAGTAAAAAGTGGAGCCAGAATTTCCTCCCAGGTTTGTCCAATAGAAGTTCATGTTCATAATCACTAAATTCCTATTTGCTCCCAAGGATGGCAAAAGCACTTTGGAGGTAACATGTAGATGTACTTGAGGAAGTTATTTATATACTTTTAGGTTTATAATGCCAAAAATTATACTGGCTAGAATCAAATGTTACTGGTCAAAACACTGAAAGCATATCAAACTCATAACTAACAAATGAGGGCATTACAGCCTCTCTATCATACTCACCAATGACAGTTCTGACTGAACCCACAGGGGCGCTTCAGGGACAAAGGCTTGCCACATCGCCCCATGACTGAACCTTTGATTTGTCACTGGAGATTTGTGTACCATAGGGGCACTAATTAGTGTCTCTGAGAATCAGCAAAGGATATAGTTTTACAAAGTCTCATTTATGTAATAACCACCCGAATATATGAAAGAACTATTTTTCATATATATAAACAAACATATATAATGTGTGTGTGTGTGTGTGTGTGTGTGTGTGTGTGTGTGTGTGTGTGTGTGTATGCTTTTTCCTATTTAAAAATCTTATCCCACCTAGCAGAGCAACTTGGAAAAGTTATATACTAAAGGGAGACATAAGCTTTGCAGTTATCTGAATGACAACTCAGCTTCTCTCTGTCCTTAGAAGGCTTGTAAAAAAGGTTGAGATAGATAATGCAAAGTTGACATTGCCAAGTAAAATGTCAGATAGGTGACCTGACCCAGTTGTGAACTAGAGGGCACTGGCCCATCTAGACTGAGCAATGGCTATTTACCTGCAGCTGCTTCCTACCTGTTCTTTGGGGAGCCAGCAGAACAACGCCTGCATTTCTGGGTATTTTGAGAGACGTCACATATACAAAATTTTATGTGAAAACTCACAGTGCTAAATTAAAATGTCTGTTCAATTAAAAAGAAAGAAAGAAAAAACACTATCTAGACCAAAAACAACAACACATATCTTTAGGTAGAATTCAACATGCATGATCCAAGTGTAGAGATTTCTGAGGATCTATTGATCTTTGTTTAAAGGAGATTTTTTTTCCTCCTGTAAACCTATCCTCACTCCATAAAGGCACACAGCTTCTGATTGTGTTTAATTTTCTGTTTCACTTCTTATGGATGTTACTAATACATGTCAATTGAAAACTAAATAAAATTTTCTACCAAAGTTTTCAAGTCTTTAAATTAAGTTTAACTAAAAAAAAAAAAGTAGTCGAAACCGGTTTGTCTCAGTGGATAGAGCATTGGCCTGTGGACTGAAAGGTCCCAGGTTCGATTCCGGTCAAGGGCATGTACCTTGGTTGCTGGCACATCCCCAGTTTGGGGGGGGGAGGAGGTTGCAAGAGGCAGGTGATTGATAATTCTCTCTCATCGATGTTTCTAACTCTCTATCCCTCTCCCTTCTTCTTTGTAAAAAAAAATCAATAAAATATATATTTTTTAAATGTCAGGCAAATGATAAATACTATGATGATTAGTCAAATTTAAAGTGACTTAAATGTTGTACAATGTTGTGAACTGTTAGATAGCATCATTCTTCATTTTTAAGGACCTGGAGTGATTCTTTTTTATAAGATTTAGAAGTGCACTGCTTCATCACATACAAAGTTGCTTTGCATAAAGTTTTTAGAACTATTTAACAAAACCCACAAAAGTTAAATCAGAGACAACCCAGAATAAACAGAATATTTATAACTTGGTGACAAGAAAACACCATTACCATAGATAATCACAGTTATTTTTTTTAGTGTTGTCTAAAAGGCAGCAAGATGTTTGTTAATTTATAATAATGTAAAAGTCTAAAATTGAAATAAAACCCAAATGAGAAAATCTGAATAAGAAAATTATTCATATTTAGTTACATAACAGACTGCTTTTACACTGTCACTAAAATATGATAGACTACATTTCCAAATGTATGACTGACAATTGTCATCTTCTGAATTTCCAAGTTTATAATTAACAATTGTCACCTCTGACTTGCCACAGTTCACTCTCACCTGAAGAGCCAATCAAAGAAATAACTTTAAGATTACAAGCTGATATGTCTTCAGGGCCAAGAATTTTGCATAAATTGATGAAGATACCATAACCCCAACTAAATTTAAAAACACCATTTCAGTAAAATAAAAGATACTGAGGACAAAATTGAGACAGTCACTGAATAGCAACTCCTGTTACAGAACCATTAGCCTCACTGTTTAATGTGTAAATAACACATATAAAATCAATATTATTTTAAATAAGTCTGACAATACAGGCAAAAAAGGATGTCAGAATTCTAAGTGCATGTTGGTGATCTTGGGAAGCATGGATCTTGGAAAGCAAGGCAAGTTTCAGCTAAGCTGTCAGGTAGGACCTGTGGGCTTCAGAATTTGAAAGGAGAGGAGTGGACAGAAGCTCAGATTCATAGTCAAAAGATGCAAAAGATGCAAATCTCTTTATGCATCCAGAATCTGATCTACATTTCCTTGTCTATAATCCTAGCAAAACTTCTTACCAATTACACATACTTGAGAGAAATAAGGAATTGTGTGGCCTCAAAAGAGCCTATTTTGTGTATGGTTAGGCAATCCCAAAGACCTGAGAATCAGCTTGCCTTAGGCAGAATTAAATCTTCAAAATGGTTCATTCCTTGGTTCATTTCAATACCTGGGCTTTACTGTACTGTGGCCCTAGTTTGTTTACTCAATTTGAAGAAATCACCCTCCAAAAAGTTCATTTTTCCCTTTGTTTTTCTTTATTTCTCAGGATGGAGTAAGCTGCAAAATAGCTCATCCTGCCAGCTGAGCCTATGTGCTCTGCTCTTTGCTTCCCAGACTGGACAATGCTGTCACCCTTGCTTTAATGCAGGTGCACACTGGTCATGGCCAGCAACGCGTTTTAAGGGCCGTGATGGCAAGCTCTTCTTAAGTAGACAAGAATAGCACTAATGATAAGGACTATTTACATAGATTTGTAAATTAGGTTACTGTTTCCACAATCAACACCACAAAAAATTCCACAAGTCACCTTGGAGGACAATGTTCCGCCACACATCAATAGCAAATATCTAATAAATATTTTTAATAGTCAAGAACTTGGTGAAAATTTTGCATGCTCTGTAAAAGTCTAAGTTGGGCAGTTTTCATTTTTAAAGCATAAGGAGTCATAGATGGTAAACAAACATACTAACATTTTAATTTGAATTTAAAAAAAATTAACTCAATTAAAACTTTATCATAAATTTATCAAGACGAAGGAAGGGGGGATAAAAATGGGTAATGGATAAAATGAATAAAAAAAAGAATACTTGCACCTTGACTTGTTACCAAAGAAAGTATTTTAATAGCTTGGATATGCCAAAGGAGACAAGAGAAAGGAAATACATCAAAGAGAGTTTAAAGTAGGTTAAAATAAGGTAGAAACCCCACAATTTAAAATTTTTTTAAAAAATTATATGAGATTTACAACCCATAGAAATCCATCTACAGGGAGAAAGAGTGAAAATTTTTTATTTATTTCACAGGTCAATTTTAAACTGTGTGTACAATATTTGTGACATAAAGTGCATGTTGCTAATTCTATTGTTGAGAGTGAGGAGGTACTGGCAGAGACAATGATGAGGTCTAGGAAGCTAAGCCTGGGCTATCCCGGGATAAGGAGTGTACCTCTCTTGATTGTAACCTCCAACAGGTTAGAAAATCTTTCTGTTTTGTGTCCTCTGCTTTCACAGCAGGCTCTTACAGAAAATGGAGGGTAGTAAATATCTTCTAAATGAATAAAAAGCATGAACTAATGAATGAATGTATGAAAGTAGTTGATCTGCTTGCCTTCCTTCCCACTTTGGGGATCCGTAAGGATTGGGGTGATGATCATTCAGTGAGCAGGAAATGATTAATGCAGGTACCTCAGGACATACCATTAGAGTTTGCATTATATAAGATAGAGCACACTAGTGTAAAAATAACAATTATAAAATTAGCTTAAATATAATTCTTTACTATCCAAAATAAGTTGTACGTGAGAATTATAAGGATGCTACATTAATAATCTGTGTGAAAATAAAAGCTATTCATTAGTATTTTCAAGACAGGAAGAAAAATGTCTTCTATTTCTCTCTCTCTCTCTCTCTCTCTCTCTCTCTCTCTCTCTCTCTCTCTCTCTCTCAACTATGGAGGTTAAGGATAGCACATCCAGGAATGTAAACTTCTTTCCCATCTATCTGATCATGCTTTATTGGCATTAAAACTGTCAATAATTCATGGTAAAAGAGGAAGTTGCCATGAAAGGTTACCCATTGTCAAGCTATGATCAATAAGCAAGAGCACAGTGGGTGATGTATTATCATGTATCAGCCAGAATCACTTTCTCATGGATCTTGAAAACAGAAGTTACGCTCAGTTTGTGTTACCTGAACAAAGCCTATTTGCTCCTTCTCCTTTCACTGCTGATTATAGCCTATGACTTGAATACATTCTGAGTCCAGAACAGCTCTTGCTATTTAATTCTTGTGATCTGGCGGTGGGCCTCTAGGACTTGCCTCCCTGTTTTGATGTTGGCGTTTCTATTTGAGCAAACAAAACTGTCACTTTGCTTTCCTGTCTTCCTCTGTTAGGTCACTCTGTGCTCCATGATATGAGCTAAGACAATGCAATGCAAGGAGACACATGTCTCTTCTTATTGGAAATATGAAGACTGTAGCTTCCTTTTAGCCTGTGGGAAAGAAAGCAGGTCAGGTGTCCAAAAGTAGTGTAGGAAAGTTAGTGTCATTACTACTTCTCTTCCACACAGAAATGATGTTAGCTCATGAGCCATGAACAGCACTGGTTTCTACACAGAGGGATACAGAGAAAACAGTGTCTATGTTGTGATGTGTGTGATACTGTGGAAGGGCACCCATCTAACAGCAAGACTATCCTTTCCGAACACTTCCAAAGACATTCTTAATCTAATACCATCTTGCAATCTCAGGGGGGAAAGTGTGGCTCACTTATTAAAATCACATCCTAAATGATAAAAAATAAATAAAACATCGGCAGTCATTTGGCTTCTTTGTTTGATTTAGAAAGCAAACTCTCCTGATAATTTTGGTCTTCAGAGTCAGGCATCTAAACCATTTTGAAACTTAAACACTCAAATTTGTTTTTGTTTCATTTTATGTTATTTTTATTGCACCCAAATGCTAGTAAATAAAATAATTTAGACATAGTGAGAGGTCTGCATCAGTCAGTTTAACTTTTGCATGTGGGGAATGCACCATACCGTGGAAATGGTAGGCACCACCAGAAATGACATGCTGGTGCTTCTCTAATAAAAAAGAAAAAATAGAATATAATAATAATAAAAAATAGGATAAAGTGAAAAAAGAATAAAATAACTCTGGATTTCTTGAGGTGTCTTTTTGTTTGATTGTTTGTTTGTTTGTTTGTTGCCTTCTTCCAAAGATCCTTCTGTCCTTTTCTGAGGATATATAGGGTGGGGAAAAAGTAGGTTTACAGTTATTTGTATGAAAAATAATATAATACTTAATAAATAATAATAATACAAGAATAAACTCTCTGTTTTGCATGTATCCAAAAATGTAAACCTGCTTGCATCCCACCCTGTATATGATTTCTCTTACTTTATCTTTGAAATTGCTTGACATCTGACAACCATACGCCCTGTTATAATTGAAATCCTATATCTCTTCCCCAATAAACTCACTGCCAGTGCATTGGAAGTGAATGGGAATCATAAAAATCCATCACCTCAAAGGAGAAGCCTATGAGAGTACCCGTAGAGAAGATGCATTGTGGCTGGGAGAGAGCGGCGCTGTACATTTGCGAATTACTTACAAGACGCATTCATGTAAAAATTATTGCCTTTCCCTTACTTAGTATTGTTTGGAGATGGTTCTGCTGATAAGTTTTTAATATGCCTTTTGAAAACTGACAAGTGCTTTACCCACATCTCTTTAGGAACGCAGGGATTCAAAGGCTGGATAAAATACTTTCATGCTTCCCAACACAAACCTGAGAGGGTAATTAAACAGATGGCAACAATAAACAGAATCTGAACACATCAGGGACTGGAGTCCCTTATTAAAAGCCTTATGTGCTGAAGGGAGGGGGAAACAACTCTGGGGAAGTGTTTCTACCGCCAGCACCTTTATGTCTGCCTTGACCTCAGAAACAGAAGCCAATCAACCAATGAGGGCCGGCTCTCCTACCCCTGGGAGAGGACACTCCAGAGGCCTTCTGCACTCTGAGGAGCAGGCGTGCGGAGTGCGCCTCTAAGGCAGTGGATCTCAACCTTCCTAACGCCACGACCCTTTAATACAGTTCCTCATGTTGTGGTGACCCCCAGCCATAAAATTATTTTCGTTGCTACTTCATAACTGTAATTTTGCTACTATTAATGAATCGTAATGTAAATATCCGTGTTTTCTGATGGTCTTAGGCAACCCTGCTAGCGGTTCTCAACCTGTGGGTTGTGACCATCGGAAAACACAGATATTTACATTAAGATTCATTCACAGTAGCAAAATTACAGTTATGAAGTAGCAACTAAAATAATTTTATGGCTGGGGGTCACCACAACATGAGGAACTGTATTAAAGGGTCACGGCATTAGAAATGTTGAGAACCACTGCTCTAAATGAATGCCTCAGAATTTCCTTCACAGACATCAGTTTTAGCCCTGGCCAGTGTTGCTAAGTGGTCAGAATGTCTGCCTGAGCACCCAATGGTCGCAGGTTTGATTCTTGATCAAGGGCACATACCTGGGTTGCAGGTTTGATCCCTAGCCCCAGTCACGGCCCATCCAGGAGGCAACCAGTCAATGTGTCTCTCTCACATTGATGTTTCTCTATCTATCTACGGTATCTATCTATCTATCTATCTATCTATCTATCTATCTATCTATCTATCTCTTTCTCTCTTCCCTCCCCTTCTTCTCTTCTACTCTCGCTTAAAAAAAAATCAATGGAAAAATATCCTGGGGTGAGAATATACAAAAAATCAAATAAACAAAATGACCTTAAATCAGACATATCAATTTTGTAGCTATCAGTTCACACCATCCTCACCCCTATGACACACACACACACACACACACACACACACACACACACTCTCACATGGAAACCTATGTTGGAAGACTTATACTTGAAGCACAAAGCTAGTTTATCTGCCTGAGGCTGAAAGGAAGTATAGATCCTTATGATAATACAGGTATTCAGAATATTTTCACCCTCATTTGTGGCAACAGGATGATCTCCTCCTTATCCCATCCTTGAAACAAATGAGAATTCTTCTTATTTCTCAGAATTTATTGTCACTGCCCTGAGTCAATCTTCAGACAAGGAGAAGTGAAGCAGTTTTGATATTTCAGCTTTTTAATGTATGTGGTTATGTTTTCTAGAATGTAAAAATGAGCTCAAATATATAAACATCATATACATCTCTCTCTTTGTATATGCGTGAATATATAGAGAGATGGGGATATATATATATATATATATATATATATATATATATATATCCTGATCAGGGCTGATTGCTGAGTGGGATTAGCCGGCCGGGGAGAGGGGCCTCAGGTGGTTGGCTGGCCAGCCCTGCCGCCCGGTAGAACTCCTGGTGGAGGAGACAATTTACATATTGGCCTTTTATTATATAGGATATATGTACTCTACTAGTACATGCACTCAGTGTACTGTGTTTATGTATGTGTGTGGATACATACAGAAAGAACTCATTCTATGCAAGAAAGGATCATGTTGCTTCGGAGGGTAGCAGTGTTAGCATGCCACCACACATGCAAAGATGCTATGTTGTCATTACATAAGGCACTTGCAACCTGAGGGAAAATCAAGTCAGCGTCTGCTCTTCTTCTGTTTCTCAACCTGCTTCAGGACTCTGCTTCACTTGGCAAGTTTTTGGACTGCCACTGATGAGAAACATTTGACATCGGTACAACAACGATTTTGCTTAAGTGCTAGCAAGCAAAGTACCAGGTCAACTACAGTGTTTTAGATTAACCAAGGTTATAATGATGGTCTATTAAAGGACATTTTTGAAAATTGAGGCAAGTATTAAATCAGGAAAATCTACAAGGTATATCCAAATATAAATCAAATGGCAGACATCATATTTCAGCTTGCACGTTACCTCTCTGTAGGTTCACATTATCATATAACACTATCCAAATTTAATTTGGGGGCTTGATACTTAATAAATATAAAAAGGCTGTTCCCATCTTCTGTTAAAATTGTACCTGAAAATGACATGCATCACCTTGGGAATTTGCTATAGAGCTCTCTTAATAATATTGACTATGGTTCCCAAGTTATCTTAAGAGTGAAGTGTATTGTATGAATTAATAAGAGACTGACAATAATTTACTGGCATAGCTTGGTTGCTGCCACACAGAGTAGTAGGTAACCTTTTTTAATTAGAATGTACACTTTTAGATTACTGATTATGAATATCAGGGGAACCAAGATGTTCATTCATCAGTCATTCTCCTTTATGTCTACACTAAGAAGTAAAAACGAGACCTCTGGCTCTAACGTGGAATTTCAGAGCCTTTTGAGCTGGTGCAGAAGCTGTTTTACCTGTAATCTCTAGTGCTGCTCTGCCCCCTTGTGCTGCTGCAGCGAACTCGACAGAGGAGCCGTCTGTCTTCATCTTTTTGTACGTGAACTACAGAAAACCCCCGCAGTCTCTTCTCACTTTTCTGGCAAGTTCAAGGTCAGTGTCTAGCTATTTTCAGCTCATCTCTTCTTGATCCATGCAGAGAAATGACAAGGTAACGTGATTCGAGGTCAGCTGTATTACAGGAACCGTTACATAAACGGAGAAAGTGAAAATCAATCCTAGCTGACAGTGACTTCGGGATAATCAACGCTCACTGGGTGCCTCTGTCAGCTCGCCTGCATCAAATGCCGTGTGACTTCTGTCAGGTCTTTTTAATAAAACTATATTCTCACTCTCAGCAAACTAAACAACTATTTCACTTGAGCTGAGCTTTTTCAGCTCTGTTAGCCTTCCAGATCTCTAACCTATGCTAATGATCCTTTGAAAAATTTCATAGTTGATCCCATTATCCTGCAGTTTGTTATCCACATGAGATGCAAGGCACTTTTGCAAAACATGACCTTATTTTGCTTGGCTCCCGGGAGCTTCCCTACAGACTGTTGTATCTTCAGCATTGAACTCAACACCCTTCCCCAAATCATCCTCGGCCCTAACGCCTCTCTCCTCCCTCTTGGCATCAAGAGCCCCCTCGCCAATCATCTCTTGTTGAGAGATTAGGTTTCTTTCTCCATTTTAGGTGCTCATTGTTGCTTCCCTTTTCATCTCGTATTTCCTCCTCGAATGTTCTTCCCTGATGCAGAATTGGAAAAGCGGTGTTTAACAAGATGTTCCCCGTCGGTGGCATTCCCGCCGACTGCACCTGACAGGCCAGGTTAGGAAGAAGCTGTCTTAACCCACCCGCCTTGCGCTCCCTGGAAACTAACTGTCAGGCACTCAGTCCTCCACTGAAGTACAATTTACCATAATATTAGTTGTCAGTAAATTCAAAGACGGAGCTCCTAAAGCTATAAAATGGATTAGAAGCAATTTAAAAAAGAATTAACAAACTAGAGTAAGAGTATACTGTCAACAAACAAATGCTCCATCATAGGACTGTAATTTGGAATTTTAATTACCCCTCTGCTTCTGTAACAAAACAATGTCTGAACTGGCAGCGATTTGAATCTCTCACAGGTCATTGAGCATTCTAGTTAATTACTCTATGAATAGCCTGTTTTTCTCCCCTCTGGAAACACGTTTCTAATGGCAGTCAAGGTCTGACAAATGTGTCATCTACATAATTAGCTAGGAAGCAACACAAAACATTAAACATGCTTTGTGCCGACAACTATCAAAACATTTCATTTGTTGTCAATTATTCATTACTTTGTAGGTTCTGAAGGGGTTGTTATTATGGAAATAAGTCCAGATGCTAACAAGGTTAGAGTTTTGGATTCAAATTAGTAAATCAGAGGGCTAACTTTTTTAAAAAAATATATCTCATCTCGGGTACATGCAGCACCGTGCTCGGTCTGTAGCAGATTACAGATGCAGCTGTGCTCAAGGTAAAAGGGAAAAGGCCGAGCCATGCGTGTGAATCCGGGAGCCCGGGCTCTATTCTTTGAAGTACCAGCTCCACGGTGTTGCTGTAAACTTCCTGAACCTTTGACAAGTCCAATTTGTGCTTGGTAAACAGAGTTAAAGATTTTCACAGCATGAGATGACATGGGATGGCGAAGACAAGGAAAACAATCTCTGGTGGTGTTTTTATCCTCCCAGCCCCCTCCCCGCCACCGAAGGGCATATTATGTAAAAGTCAAAATGCAGGCCAAGGAACTATTTTTGTCCATGCTACAGAAGCCTACGTACCTTAGGTAACCCTTGAATTTCATTTAAAAAAATTTTTTTGCTGATTTTGAAATCTTATTTCTTTTATTATTGTTTTAATATCACAGGAGAGGCCAAGGATTTTGTTGAAAGCAGCACTCCTGATGTATATGGAGGCTATAAAAAGATTTCTCAACAGAATTGACCTCTCAGTGGCAAAGAGAATCGCGGTGGAAGACACATTATTGCTTAGTCATATCTGAAGCTTGGATCTACGGAGAGTCGCACTCCACTGTCCTCCAGCTTTTCCTTATAAACCAAAACGCCTTACAAATGTCATAGCAATAGTCCAATAAAGATTAGGAACAAAACCCTGTCCTTACATTGATGAGATAAGGAAGATTTAGCTGCGGGATGCAGTGTATAACAACAGCTCATAAGGTTTGCTGTGGAATCAGAAAAACAGAATTCAAATGATACTTGTGTGTGTCTGGAATTTAATTGAGATGAGCCGTTTATTTTCTACATAATGTTTAATCAGATGCCTGTACTACCGAGCTAGATAAAAAGAAAGAAAACAAATTCTATCAGGAGAAATCGAGAAGACCCGTTATCTACCGGGCGTGCGAAATATGTCAGAAAATAATTCCACCCTGGGTGCGGAGATTGCCCAGTTAATAAAAAAAATAAATAAAAAATCAGCGACTCGCTAAGAGAAAATAATTGTCTGTATCCATATTTTTCAAAGCAAAAAGGCAGCCGCATCGCACATTAAGTAGGACACATTAAAATGAGCTTTAATAATCTTTATGCAGAAGGAAACTAATCCTTTTCCAGATCATACAATCCACAGCAATAAAAGGAAATCATCAAACTAAAAACAATTTCAGAAATGGCTGCAGACTCTCATTTAATTAACATGCAACAGATCATATATTTATGAGGAAGTCAAAATATTTAGGAAGCCTATAATCCTGTAAGCCTTAATGTGGTATAAAAACAACAAATAAATGCAAAGTGTTACTGTTATCCATGCCTGCCTGATCAATGGTTTTCACATATTGATCTATAAATGGAGCTGACAGTCTGTGTTGGCTGCACATTTTCCAAGCGGCGCTATTTTTGCACAAAACCAATACGGGCAATTACCTTTGTTTGAGATGCCAAGTCTTATCAATTCAAAGTGATTTAGTGTCATTTTAATTAAATATCAGGATCCACTTCAGGACAATTTATACAAACAAAGCCTCAAACCTAACTATAAGCTTGATTTGAAGTAAACACGGACAAGTCATACAGTCTCGTAACATTTCTCAAAAACTCGGCTGAACAGAAGGCTTATATTTTTAGTAGCAAATTTTATGTCTGCCTTTTTGGCTAGCCACAACTTTGGCAAGTATCCTACAATCACAGAAGTAAGAAACAAAAGAAAGTTGTTTCCTCTTTTTTATTATAATAGATTAAAAAGGAACATGAACGAGCCCAGACTGTTAACAGAAGCAAAAGGAATCTCATGTGTTAATGTTTAGCAATGGCTCAAGCTAAGTCTTTATCTGAACACTAACAGAAAGATATTTCCCTGTCCATAATGGCCATGAATGAATGAATGCACTTCTGCGGGGTTTACAAGATGGAAATGGTAAATATGCATACATGTTGCTGCTTAAGCCACCAGCATGAAATACCGAAACAACTCCTGCCTGCAAATCCTATGTCTGCAGTTCCCTGACTTCAACCATTCAAACTCTTCATTAATATCTATTCTAAACTGCCTACTAGGCTGGAGGATCACTCTTATAAAAATCATCAACGCCACATTCAACCGTTTGCATTAGCTGTTTGCTGGATTGCATGCTAGTCTTCTTAGCCCTTCAAGAGCCACACTTCACTTGCCCCATTTACACTCTCTAAGCTTTCTGCTTCTGTGGGTAGCACATTCTGGTAAATAAACAGCAGTCCACCTTTAAGAGGGCTCTCCCCAGTACTGAGGGTGAGACAGCAAACCACTGAGACCAAAGAACATTCTTGCCCCACCAAGCAGAGGTCTCCAGATCTTGCTCACAGATAGGCAATTTTCTTGCTAACCATGTCTTCCCATGTCCAAATTTCCTCCCTTGCCAATATTCCCCAGGTACTAAAGTGACCTCTTTGAATTTTGAAAATGCATCGATCTTATGAACCACATAAAAATGATTATTTGGTGGTTAAGGAAAATGATGCATACCACCCAATAAAATAGTAATGGGGTATCGATACCTGGTCACCGAAAAGCTTCCCTGCAGCACTTAGGTAATCAAAACTTTTAATACAACAAGTAAATTCACCTACGTTTGCAGTGCTTAGGGTTGAATTAATGTTCATATTGACATTTCAAACTTTTGCTCCTAGATTTAAACACCAACAAATAGGCTCTTATCAGG
This sequence comes from Vespertilio murinus, assembly GCA_963924515.1. Lineage (NCBI taxonomy): Eukaryota > Metazoa > Chordata > Mammalia > Chiroptera > Vespertilionidae > Vespertilio > Vespertilio murinus. The sequence continues at coordinate 22,379,952 of OZ004711.1, read as the reverse complement.
CATATAGGAGAAGTTTATATTGTGTTCTGAGCTCACAGTTGTATTGAACATACTTGAACAAAATAAAGAAGATGAATTTGTGAACTAATGACAAAATTAGATAATTGATTTGACCCTAGAACCTTTGATTACTTTTTGTAATAAGTTAAATTGTTATGAATATAACGTCAGTTTCTTGTATTATGTACTTTAATAAGTCCATATTTGCATAATTACCATGCTAGCGTACATATACACATATATACCATGCATATTAAATAGGATGTATAAGATATATATATAGTTTCTAAGTATTCTTAATTTTTTCTGAACAGATTAAATGCATGTATTTCTGTTACAACATGTGCACACATTTTTATTATGCATTTTCTCCCATTTCTCCTAGGTTCCAAATCCCCCCTTGACCTCACTCCAACCTTCAACTTCTGAAAGATCAAGTTCTTGGTTAGCTTGAGCAGATATCTTTAACAGGCTTGTTTGAATAAATATGCCCAAATACTTTACATTCTGTCAGTATCTAGTCAGAAAATTACATGGAGAAAAAAAAAAAGATGAAAAGAACTGAGACAGAAAGAAAATTAGTGCCATGGCAAGCTTTCAATACAGTATCTCTGAGCCAAGTTTTCTCGGTGAAATGACATATCCTCACTGAAATACCCTTTTTATATAATTATGCACTGAGCACACATCACCCAAAGTAACTTATTTTTGTTCCTTATCGAGGAATACATATTGCCCAGGCTAAGAATGAGGAAACAAAAGCTGGGATAATGATGGCTGATTTAACTTTGGAAAACTCTTATTCTCCAGCAGTCCAGCATGCAAACCCCCAAACTAAAGTTATGTAACAAGGTAATATCAACAATGAGAAACTGCATGATAAAATCCTGCCCAAAAGTGAAAAATGCTAATTTTGTCTCATTTAGCAGCTGGATACAGAAATGCTCATTAGTTTTAAGAGGGTTAATCCTTTTAACTTTTGCATATTGATATGCCAATTATGCCTAATTGTACAAGAGGCATCAGTCAAGGTAATAGTGCATAAACACATGAAAGTTATTAAGTACATCCCAACATGTAATAAAGTAGGTGTTAATTGGTAGCTGAGTTCTGCGGGCTATTGAGGTGGATAATTCATTGAGAGATGGATCACTTGTAATTTCTCTCCATAATTCCTTTTGCAGTCTCACGCTGTGATGTTTTCATGCTTGTCAAAAACAACTGCGGCATAGTGCCTTTTGTTAAACACAGCCAATAAAATATGTTAGGCATCATTAAATATACTTAACTTTTAAACTTCTTCAAAGGTATAGTTCTTACTGATAATACATTATAGAGATTCCAATAATTTACTCTAGCCACTGCCTCAGGTTCATGGTAGAGGAACATTTTAGCTGGGTCAAAAGCAAAGTCGGGCTGGCAGTGTTGCGCCTCCCCGCAGACAATACTTTTAAATGAGAAATAAATAAAGAAAAATGCATCTCTGGATACCTTATCTGAGGGTGTATTTCTCGCTCCCAAAACATAATCACTGGCTTCCTTATGCTAAATTTGTCTTTAATACCTGACGAAAGAATGATTCAAATCCTATATTTCTCAGGTGCCTGAGAAATTATTGTGGGTTAATTTTGCACTGGAAATTTGAGTGGCAAAACAGGGAATACATGTAATTGGTGACATGCCACTCAGAAAGTTTATCCCATTTAATAACTCAGTTAGGGAGCTGAATGTTTCCTAGGTCCCTGTGATATTAACGGAACACAATTAATAGCTCGCATGTTTCTGCCGGGTGACTGGAAAACACAGCCTGTCCCCAGCTAACCTATTTCTCGCTTTTGCTCTCACTGTGAGAAACAAAATAGATCCGGGGTCCAAAAGAGTGGCTAACATTGCATAAATAATTTTGTAACATCCTATGGCCTCAGCTGCAAGTTACCACCATTATGGGAGAAAATTAACCAGAGGAGACTCATCGCAATCAGCGTGCTCAGTGGCTCAGGATGCGTGCAGGGGCAGGGGCACAATTGGCAGTAGAGTTCATCTCTAACTATTCTATTTCAAATCTTCCTAATGACACATTCTCGAAACAAAATGGCTTCCTCTCCAAACCTTAAATTGCCACACCATTTCAATCGGTTCACTCATTCCAAATCAGTCCTAATTTCCAATATCATATATTGCTGGGAGAATTTTAAGAAATAAATTGTCACTTTTTTTCCCCCCAAAGACTTTTTTTCTCATCTCGGTTTATTCTTAGCTAATTTTAGCCTCTGGCTTTTCAAAGTGATGTACTATATCTGGAAGTACAAACACCACATGCGAACATAACCTCATTATTTTTATGACACTGAAGCATGATAGTGGAGGCCCTTAAAATGAGGCAAAGGTGCTCTTCGGTCTAGCTCCAAATCCACTTTATCACTGGATTAAGCTCATCTCTTCTCTCGCATCTGGGGACGTTATTATGACTATAAGTGGGCAAGATAAAACACATTACAAAATCAGTTTTCTCATGCACATTAGGAAAACAAAACAAGGCTAATTCGTGGTGTTGCTGTTGTTTTGTTTGTTTTGTTTTTCTTTATAAAATTCTGTGTCAGGGAATTTTGTTGTTAAGGATATTGACTTACAGGTTCAGTGACCTTCCCGGCATCGGTGAGGATCATGGATTTGCTCTGGCTCAGTCTATCATGGTGACTGTTGGCATTTTTGATTCTCATCTGCACAGCTCCAGTGCCTTGGCGAGTAGGATTCAGTGATTCTACAGAAGTATCTGAATTTGTAGACTTCTGCATATTACAGTGTTATCCCTGATAAAATAAAAAAGCATCATATTATTTTCTAAAATGGATACTTTTCCATGAAAAGGTCTTGGTGGAGTGCACATTCCTGTTGGCCAATAAGGTACAAAAATGAAATATAAAGTCTTCACTTTTCTGAGTAGTAAATAAAAAGGTCATTTCTTTGTAACTGTTTCAATCAATTAAATTACTGGACAATGCTTCACATGCCAGAGGCCTTCAAAGTTCATAGGCAACATGCCCATACTCTGTGCAATTTCTAATTCTATTAAGGAACTAATGGCAATATCATACAATCTCCTTTAAACAGAAATGATGTTGTCATCTAGTCATCTTTAGGGTATATTATTTTTTATTCACATTTTCATCTGTTATCCATTCCACTCCCACATATGACCACCAATGCTGTTTTCTGGTGAACAAATAACTATGTCAATAAAGTCAACTTTAAGTGAAAAGAATTGGCATTATAGCAAACCAAACCAAGTCATGGTCCCAATGACTATCAAATATGTTGGCTTGGTCTTATTAGCATGGTGCTTAGCTTCAGCCTCCCCCCACACCCTTCCCCACACACCCACTTATAGTATCCACAGGGGGCATTGAAATTCTTTTGTCCATCACCATCTGCCAACTGAACTAGATTCAGCAGCTTAGTTGGACATAATATTTACAAAGAATGTGAAGAAAGTGAAAGTCAACACCATTTATTTATGTATTTATTTATTTATAATAATATTTCATAGAAAAAAATTTGACCAGACAGGAAAATTGAATGTGGGCACATTTAAAGGAGTAGCAGTGAAGAAATAATAATTTGGAAAAAGGAAACAAAGAGAATAGAATGAACTTTGGTAGTAGCAATGGGTAGATTAGAAGAGTTTAGTTACTTCCTCAAATACATATTTCTTTTCAACTGCTCCTCCCCATAAGCACCACAAATGAACATATCATCTCATTTAATATAGAACTTTTACAATGCAAATACAGCTTAGAAGCTTCTAGAAACAGATCCTGCCCTGATTGTTATCTTCACATTCCGCCTAGGTAGACATTCTATAGCTAGCATGGACATGTGTGTAAACAATAGAACAATTTGTCACCAGTTATAGTAGCCAATAAAATCCAAAAGAAAGATGAAATTTTAAGGAGCAACTATATTGTTAGTCTTATGTCTGCTGAGCAGACAATGGGGCTTGAATTATGGAAATGTTCAAGTGGACACTGAAATAATTAGAAAAGAATGAAAGCATTTTAATAGGAGGAAAGTGTCACCTCATAACTGACACCAGTAAGGCAATCCAGTGTCAAGCAATATGTTCTGTGGTTTAATTCTTGTAAAACCTATGAGATAGATATTAAACACATGTTTGTAGAGGAGAATACTGAGTCAGAGAGACTAGTAATTTTTCCAAGAGAAAAAAAGAAAGAAGCAAATGAGTATGCATTTTATTCTCCAAAAAAGACCCAGATACCCATCAGATGAATAGATGGGCAGATTCTAAACTGATACATACAACTATATGGATAAATTACAAATTCAATGTACTGAGTGAAAGAAGCCAGCCAAAAAAATAAAAGTAGTTATCGAGTGCTTATAATTTCCACGTACATAATGTTCTAGGAAATGCAAACTAACAGTGGCAGAAAGGTCATCAGTGATTGTCTATGGATGGGATGGGAAGAGAAATGGATTATACAGGATACAAGGAATCTTTGGGAGTAACAGATATGTTTGTTATCTATGATTGGGATGATGGTTGAACAGTAGTAGTCTACATATTTTAAAAGTAATCAAATTGTACACTTTCAGTATTTGCACTTTACTGTACTTCAGTTATACCTTACAAAGCTGTTTATAAAAATGCTGTTTTAAGAATGTCTTCACAGATGGTTGCTCATATTTTCATTTTTATGTTTCTACATTAGTGATGTATTATAAAATTTATCCAATTGAGAATAAAATTTAACTTTTAATAAGATTTAAAACATAATTTGAATAAAAGAAGATTCTGTCCTCCCTATTTCATAGAAATATAATAACAATTACTTTCATGAGAAGAGTTTTAAGATATATCAAATCTGTCCACTAATTATCTAACTAGGATTATATATATATATATATATATATATATATATATATATATAATTTTTCTTTCTTTTAAAAAGTAAATGCATGTGATACAGTAATTTCTCATATATCCCAGTATATGATAACTTATTTATTTTATTCTGTCTGTGATTTATCATTGAGCCTATTTATGTTTCTTAGCAGCAAATCTATGAATCTTTGACATTTATGAAAATGCTATTACTAAAAGCATTATTTTTTTCAGGATATATTTTAGTGAATTGAAATAAGGGTGAATAAAGGCATGAAAATCTATAAATTGCCTTTGTAATGGAGACCTTGGATTCAAGTTAGATTGGTTACATAAAAATGTCCTCATGACTTTAGAAGCACTGTTTCTAATGGACACCTTTGTGATTTATATACATCAATGGACCTCTGTTTCATCACTGGAAAAAAATGATAGTGAGGGGGCAGGGATAGCTAGGAGGATTGCTGTGACCTGCTTGGTCCTTTTCTTTCTTTTTTTCAAACATATTTTTGTTGATTTCGGAGAGGAAGAGAAAAATAGAAACACTAATGATGAGAGAATCACTGATTAGCTGCCTCCTGTATGCTCTATACTGGGAATTGAGCCCAAAACCTGGGCATATGCTCTGTCCAGGAATTTAACTGTGACCTCCTGGTTCCTGGATTGATGCTCAACCACTGAGACACACAGGCTGGGCTGTAGGGTTCTTTTCACTTCAGATACTGATGTGCTTAAAGACTGGGAGCTCAAGAAGTATTACTACAGATTTACATAGTTTAGTAGTTTTAGGCAGATAAGCAACAATGTAAATGGTTTGGTGTGAATCAATGCCCAAGGATTTGAATAGGGGGAAATCTATGATTAAACATAAAAATTTTTCTAGAAAAATCTGGGTTCTCCTCTGAGTGCATTCAAGGCTTGAGCTTTCATATTACTCAAATTCAAATTCTAAGGACAGTGTGTTTGTAATACTGGTGAGGCAAATCACTCAGGCCAAGGGCACTTTCTTCTGACAAAGAGCATGAAGCCACTGTATTTACATAGCCAGGCCATGCTCCATTTACAGGACATGCTGCTTCCTCAAAGTCTGCAAAAATTTCATCGTCAAATCAACATTTGCATTCTCGCATTGATTTCACAAACAACTCCTAATTTGCCTAGCGATGTGCTGCTCTTAAGGGCTGGACTACTTAAAAAGCCTTTCATCTGGCTTCCCCACATCTTTTCTTGGGGACAGACTACAGGAAACATTTGAAAAATCTTCCTTCTTTAGATCTTTCTGTTTAGTTTATCTCTTCCCCTACTACAATGTTTTTACCCCATTTTCTCCTCTAGCTATCACTCCCTTTCCTTCTGACCCCATCCTTACATTTGGTTGATATTTGCCTGCACTCTGTTTGTTCTTTATTCAGCTTTCCTGTATTTTGTTCTACAATGGCTGTAACTTGATTTTATTTTATAACTAGTGGCCCGGTGCACAAAATTCGTGCATGGCCAGGGGTGGTCCTCAGCCCGGCCTGCACCCTTTCCAATCTGGGACCCCTCGGGGGATGTTCAACTGCTATTTTAGGCCCAATCCCACATCCCTCTCACAACCCTGAGCCTCTGGCTCCGAACCATTCACTTGCTTGCCTGCCTGATTGCCCCTAACCACTCTGCCTGCCAGCCTGCTGGCCACCAACTGCCCCACTTGCTGGCCTGCTCAGCCCTAACTGCTCTCCCCTGCCATTCTCCTGGCCCCCAACTGCCCTCCCCAGCTGGCCTGATGGCTTCCAATTGTCCTCCTTGGCCAGTCTCCCAGAAGGTCTCCTGGTCTAATTAGCATATTACCCTCTTATTAGTATAAGTAGTATAGATTGTTCTCATTTATAAATAATTTTGCAGAACATTACTATATTGCTCAGGAAAGAATAAAGCAAAAAACCACAAAGTCTCTTGTAAAAGATTCCTACCAGCAGAATATAAATTATCCATTAAATATTTATTGAGATTATCTTAAGTGGCACTAAAGGAGAGCCGGGATATACTCTTTTTTTTTTTTTTTTTAATGAAGTGTCTTACAGTTTGTTAGGGTGATAGAGCAACAACCATATATAATTAAATGAGAATAGAGTTGTGTCCAGGTAGATAAAAGAGCAACTCAGGTGGAACTAGGAAGTGGACAGACAGAAGCTGCTATCTGCATAATAGATTGATTAGTGCAAGAGGCAAGTCAGAGCAGGTGGGGCATTTCAGGCAAGGAGCTCAGTAATGCAAAAGTATGCAAATTTCTGTGAGATTATAAGGTAGACATTGAAAAATGCTCTGAAGGAAGATATAGTGCCAAGAAAGTTCAAGGAAAAGACAAATGATGGATTTTATTTTTTTTTTAATTTGAAAAATCTTTATTGTTCAGATTATTACAATTGTTTCTCCTTTTTTCTCTCATAGCTCTCCACCACCTGATTCCCATCCTGCCCTCTGCTCTTACCTCCCTCTCCCTCCCCCCACTGCTGTCTTCATCCATAGGTGTATGATTTTTGTCCAGTCTCTTCCTGTACCCCCCACACAGACACCCCTTTCCTCCTGAGAATTATCAATCCCCTCCCATTCTATGCCCCTGATTCTATTATATTCACCAGTTTATTCTGTTCCTCAGATTTTTAATTCACTTGACTTTTAGATTCACTTATTGATATGTATTTGTTGTTCATAATTTTTATCTTTACTTTTTTCTTCTTTTTCCTTTTATTAAAGAATACCTTTCAGCATTTCATATAATACTGGTTTGGTGGTGATGAACTCCTTTAGCTTTTTCTTATCTGTGAAGCTCTTTATCTGCCCTTCAATTCTGAATTATAACTTTGCTGGGTAGAGTAATCTTGGTTGTAGATTCTTGCTATTCATCACTTTGAATATTTCTTGCCACTACCTTCTAGCCTACATAGTTTCTGTTGAGAAATCCCTTCTAACTCAACCAGTGCTGTAAGGGGATGATATTCCAGACACTCTGAAGGAGAGAATGTGGGAAGAGGGCTTTCCTTGCCATAATGCACAAAGGTCTTCTTTGGGCGATTTAAGCAGAAGACAGAGAGAAGCAGTCCCTCTCACCCCCCACCCCCCACCCCCAGGACCGTGGTAGGGGCAGGAAGAAGGGAGGACACTGGAGGAAGGAAACCTGATAGACTGAAATGACAGCTGTGCTAGTGGCTGTGGAACTTATAACTGCTGTGGGTTAAGAGATGATTTATTGTCTTCCCCATTAGGAGCTACTCATTCTAAGTGGTTAAGGCTGTTTTTAGTTCAAATTTTGCAAGTTCTATTTGGATCCCACTTGCAGCCCTTTCTTTTTGCCATCTTTCAATTTCTCATATTCTCTTTACCCACCTCCTAACCTCCTTTCTTCCTCTCCCAGGCACCTATGATTCCTTTCCTATTTTATATGCCAAAGTCCTTACTGCAGCAACCACTCAGGCCTCCTCTCATCCACAGAGTCAACACTTCTGATATTCCATCACCCATGCTTTCTTACCAAGTCCTTGAAACATAGCCATTCACTGCATGAATCACTTAGATGTATCTGAGAGAGGAATGGTTAAACTACTCAACACAATGTCAGACTTCCCCTTTACTTCTCAGGGTAGCATTTACCTGAACTTCTAACTGGAATCTCTTCTGGTTATGTGGGGAAAATACCTTGCAGTGGAAGAGCTTTGATTAGCCAACTTCACATATGACCTTAAGTAAACTTAGGAGGGAGGTTGCATTGTGACTAGAGATAGGATGTTAATTAGCATTGCATTCGGGTAAGTGGTGCCCCATGAAGTTGTACTATGTGATGGCCCTACCTTGGTGGGCTTATGTTTGAGTCTTTATGAAAGAAGTTTCTAGGGGAACAAACTCCATTATGAAGCCTGCCCAACCTCAAATCAAAAGAAGCCCTCCAACCCTAGGGTCCATCCTGACTAAGCTGCCAGGAATGCATGTATCAAATTCAGGATGTACTCAGAAAGACTATGAAGAGCTTCAATGTGTGAATCTTTCTGTGTTATTATTCCAGAGTTTTGAAATTAGATTCTGTTGTTCCATCCAGGTTTTTATTCTTCAATGACCTTCAACTTCCTAGACTTGGTAGAATAGACTGTATTATCAATATTTGTCTATGTGTGATTTCTATGCAACTTAGTAGCATCAAACATTTTGTTAACTATAAGTAATATTAACTTTAAGTTTCATGTAATATACATGTGATTTGATTCAGAATTTTCCTTGTTCTTCCTGATTATCATCATCATCGTCATCACCATCAGTTTTATTAGATAAAACATTGCTGCATGAGAGAAACAGAGCCTCAGTGAATGACTAATGAAAATATTAAGGAATTGGTTCATTTTGAATGTGGCTAGCATATCCATTGATTTTCTAAAACTCTCCAAATAAATATCCCTGAGTTAGAATTGAAATGTAAATCACTTAAGACTGGCTTCACAATTTCCAGACTTCCTGATTTTTATGTACCAAGAGAAGAGCAAGAATAGCTTCTGATATTAGAATTGCACAGTTCCACTTTCAATACTCTTTTAAAAACAGGAAGCAGTGATGACAATGCACTTCATAAGAGCCACACAAGCTCTGGTTCTGCTCAACAGACTTGTTTCTGGGCTGTTCTCAGCCTGATTCTTCCACTGGCCCTTCAAATACCCAAATAGAAGTGAATGTGATATTTTGTCTAATCATAATTTCATAGCTGCTCTGTCAAGTATTTTTTTATACCCTGTTAATTACACTAAGACTCAGCAGCTTGCCCTTTTGAGTTAGAAAGTGCATTTTTGACATCTCTTTCCCATCAGCATCATTAAAAGTGGAAACATATTAAGAAAATTGTGAGCTAGGAGATACTGAATTTGCACTATGCTGTATCTCCAGGAGGCATAGCAGAGAAAACTGAAGTTCAGAGATACGGAGACGTTTTCCCAAGGTGCAACAACCTGTTCTAAAGTAGTCCCGGGACAGGACTCAGGGCCACACCCCCAAGCACCCTAGCTTTAGTCAATGACCTCCAAGTGTAAAAAAAAAATAAGGTTACAACAATTCCCAAGGAAATCTGACAGATAAGGGAATTAAAATGGTAATAGGACAGCCATGTTACGTAAGTCTTCCTATTTAATCATTTATAAATGCCCCAGTGCTTTTTGAAAACACAACTGAGACTTAATAAATGTTTGTTGAATATATAAGTAGAAACTATGATAACAAGTTAATGCCAGTGGACATAGCCTAGAAAAGCATTACCCATAGGAAAATGTCTTTGAGCAAGTTTATTTCTTAATGAAAGAAAAATATGTGTCACTCAAGTTGGCCAGTGTTTCTAAGGGCCACATGAACTATGGATATTTCATAATCAGTGAGAAGTGGGGGGAAAAGCAACCCATTTCATGTCTTCTGAGGCTAACATTAAACATACTTGGAGGTTCATATGAATTTTTTTTAATATGAAGAATGCCATATTTGCATTTTAGAATAAACCCTCTGTTTCTTTCTCATTTAAAAAGTGGCATTTATCACAAACTTAGAATTTAGCAGTCAATTGTCCTGACAATAGAGAATGTTTTCCTTGAGTTTCAAGTTTCTTTAGGTACAGCATACTCTTTCTCCAAAAAGAAGGGCTCGCTTCCCTGACATAACTACCACTGAGGATTTTGTAAAGAAATCCATCTCAGAAGCAGCACTGAATGTCCCCCAGGAAATTCCCATTCAGTGAGTGTTAACCAGGTGTTCATTCTGTGGCAAGGGAGCTGTCTGGTCACCCCAAACTTTAAGAGCTACCATGCCTGCTGCCTGAGCACATAGGAACTCTCTGTGGTGAAATGAGCCCCTTTATTTCCTGGAATATCTGGGAAGCACTGTTCCTCCAGGTCTGCTAAGAGCTCATGGCAGCTCCACAGACAAATAGTACTTCTCTGAGAAATTCACTCTGACCCCTGGAAAGATCTCATGTTGATCTGCGATAGAGCATGGTCTGTTTGCTTCCCCGTGCAAATGACTTGTGGCCTTGATAGCTCCAGTAATGTGTGGCACAACCTCGGTGCTACACTTTCCTGACAGGTCAGTAATTAACTTGCATTGCAATTGTTTGTTGCCTCCTCCACAGCAGCCATTTACCAAAATAACATTTTAATTTTAGTTTCCTTCCAGTTCACTTTCCTTTTCTTATTTTTCCCCCTATGGCTTCTACATCTCTATTAAGTCTAATTTCCCCAGACCGCTTCCGGAGAGTGCAATAAAACTCAATTTCAAAAATGTCAAATATAATGAAAAAAGAAGATCACAGTAAAGGAATTTGACCAGAGCCACCCCATTGGGTAACATTGTCTTTCATGGGGCAGGTGTTAATATATAGGAAATGTGATAAGGCTTTGCATTTATTTAACTTCTATCAGGGAATCTGGGCGATATGCCACAGTTACTGACAAAGTCTGGCAAGTCAACCACATAGATAAATTGTAGCACAGTTATTGTCATTGCATGTGAGCATCTAAGTGGTGAAAGGGACAAGTGAAATATGCTTTTGAGTAGAATAAGTCCTGGACAAAATTGAGTAGGTAACCTTGATCTTTTCTTAGATCTTGCCATTCCATTGCCATTTCCTTTAGCCTTTTAAACCCATCCTCTTGAGAGCAAAGCAACTGATTTTACACTTGAAATTTTCATCGAGCCTCAACCCTGAGGAATTTACTTGCTGGGTCCCACAATTTCTTCAAAAATTATTAAAAACCACAGGCTGAGATAGACATGAGCATGCTTATCTGCAGTGGGATCTGATGAGAGTGCAATGGAGACTGGGATTTAGGACAACTTCAAGGTGAAGGTGGCATTTGACTTTGACATTGTACGAAACATAGGACTCCAAAGGGATATCAACAGTACTGCAGGCTAAGATCACAATTTTTAAGGGAAAGGGGAGTGAACATCCATAACAATTGTTAGGGTGCGTGATTTGATGGGAAAGTTAGGAAGAAAGAATTAATTTTGGCTGGATTGGAGCACCTTGTAATTTCTATTAAAGATTTTAGGGTTTCTTTCTTATAGATCCTGAGGAACATTGATTACTTTATTTAAGGCATAATCCCATCTCAAAAGGCAGTGAAAAGAAACCCAAAAGAATGGATCCCCAGCCCTCGCTGATGTGGCTCAGTTGGTTGGAGCATCATCCCATGCACTGAAGGGGTGTGGGTTCGATTCCCTATCAGAGCACATACTCATGTTGCTGGCCCAATACCTGGACAAGGTGCGTATGAGAGCCAACCAATTAATGTTTCTCTTTCATTTCTCTCTCTCTCTTAAAAAAAAAAAAAGAATGGATCCCTAGACACTTAAAAGTACAATGGCATTATCATGGATTTTTCTTAGTTAACTTTAAATCAGAATCAAATTCACAGCACCTATTGGTAAGGACACCCAGGTATCAGGGCGGCTGGGGTGGGGTGGGGGGTGGGGTTCTCTAGAACTTTAGAAACTTTACTTTGAACTTCCAGATGCATGTTTAATGCTTCTGGTTACCAAGCAATTGAAGAGAGAGGTAAAGACTTCAGGGAAATGACAAATGAAGCATTGAAAGATGAGAGGTCCAAGGGTGCAATGGATTGACTAAGGGCATAGGAGAAAAATAAAATTAGGTGAGTGGAACTGCTTCCGAATTTCCCTCTGATCATCAGCTAAGAAGTCAAGATTAAAAAGCAAATAGGAACACAATGTCTTTGCCATTGTAATTATGTGTAGGCAGCATAAGACGTTTTATGAAATGCCAATCTCCTTGGATACCCAGGAGAACCATAAGGGCCATAAGTAATGCAATCTTCTCTGTTTCCTCTGTCAGTTTTGACCTAATCTAGCAAGAAACGCTGAGCCATTTTCCGCCTCTTGCGTACAAGTATCAATTAAGGGAAAGCAGGGTGACTGTCTTAGGGCGCTGCGTGAAGAGATGTCACTGATGGAGAAAACTGGGCGACAAAACAAGCCGCTCAGCGGCCACTGCATTAGGAACACGGCAAAACACGCCATCTCACACTCTCCAGGACGGACGAACTCACTGATCTTTGGGAAAAGAGTATCAAGTGTGACAAAGACATTTCAACCTACAATTGCTTGTTTCCTGGGATTTCACGTTGTATAGTATTTATTTCCCAAAGGATGCTACAAAGCCCTTCATCAAGCAGATTAAATCCAATCAGGCATTGCCCTGGCCAGAGTGGCTCAGTTTGTTGAGCACTGTCCTGCACACCAAAAGTTGCCAGTTTGTTCCCAGTCAGGGCACATACTCAGGTTGCAGGTTCAATCCCCGATCAGGGACAGAGCAAGAGGCAACCACTCGATGTTTCTCTCCTTTCCTCTCCCTTCCTCTTTCTCTGAAATCAATAAAAACTTATTTTTTAAAAAAATATCTAATCACCCATCAATTGTGGTACACTAGACTTCTCTATCTCTATTGTGGCTTGACTGTGTTAAAACATGGAGAAGCTGCATATTGCATAATTAGTGCTCAACATTAATGAACAGAAGTCAGTCACTGACAGTAGTCAAATATGGCTGACATGTGTTTAATTTAGCAAGTTTGTTATTGTATCCAATTAGTCTTTCCCTAATGCTCAAGGTTTCAAATTCGGAATTGATTGGGTTGGATTTCAGGGCCAAAGGGACATGTCTGAGAATGGGACAGTAATGTCATAGTCCATTGTTGTGACAATGGCAATACCATTAAAACGTTCAAATAAAATGTTTTATAATGTCTCCTTTAATGCATTTAAAAATCAGTTTCTTTCCCACTCAGTTATGTATGCATGAAAATACATTTTAAATAGGTGTGTGTGTGTGTGTGTGTGTGTGTGTGTGTGTGTGTGTGTGTGTGTGAATGCCTGTGTTTGTATAATCTGTGAGGAGGATTACTCAGAAGTCCCCATCTACAGATTGTTATCAACTAGGTGGCATGTTACTAAATGTCAGTTCTGAATGCCTGGTATTATTCAGAGGAAGCTCAATTACCCACAGAGGAGATCAGCCTAGGGAGGTAGGGCCTTAATCTTTTCAAGGGAAGGGGGCAATGAACGTGGTAGACACAGACAAAGCAAATGCCTGAGGATGAAGGCATGACTTGCCGAGGTACTGGGATTTGTAATTAAAGGGAAACACACTTGATATTTGTATCACAAGTGCAGACCAAAAGCCATGATCACTTTTTATAATTTATTATCAAACTCACAGAACTTCATCCCATTGGAAAGAGTTCAAAATTATTTGCAATAAGCTGAGATTTAGTCTGGGATTTCAGGTCAGAAATGACTCATCTTCCATTGAAAACGAACAAACAGCTCTGGTAGTGAGAAAGAACACCACTGAGAGCAGTGATGTGCAAGAGGAGCTACAAACAGGCAGGTTCCACTGTGCCTTCCAAAGACATGTCCACTCAGCAGGACTGAGGAGGGGCCTGAGGAACTACAGGCTTGGCCATCACTCCTGCTGACTCAGACGCATGCTGAACTTTCTTGAGAAACATGTCTATAGAATCACATAAAGTTATTTTTAAATTTCATATCTGTATTATTCTAAAATTGTTACCAATTACTATAGTGTCTCTGTTTTTAGAGCCCAATGTTATTAGATTCATATTTGTTTATATTGTTGCTCAAACTAAGTTTTCTTGGAATACATTTCACTTGGTAATGTGCTGGGAGGAATGGCATGGGTCACGGCTGGGAATAGTGAGAGGAGGGTGGGCAGTGAGTAGGTAGTTTGAGAGATGTATACATAGACAGAGAGGTACACGAAAGTAATACTGTGAATATCTATTTAAGATTAATTTAAATATGATGTTTAGCAATCCAGAACATACATCCAAGCTTAGTTACTGCTACAAAATAAATTATCTTACATACAAGAAAAACCCTAAAGGATCGTAAGGCAAGCAATCAGAGTCTATTGTATAACTCTCTGCACAGGTGTTCTTTGTTACTGTTTAATGTTTATATCATGAACTTTGTGTAAGTAAAACAATGTCAATTTGAACACTTGCAATTTGGTGTAAGAACAAAACAGATTCCACAAAATACTGTTGTGTTCACTCAAATTTATTCTGAAGTTTGGGACTAGTGAGGCTTCCTTTTATGAAGCCAAAAATATCAAAATAGGAAAGATTATTTGCCAAACCACGTTATTTAAACTGATGTTTTAGACTGAGTTTTTCAATCCTTCTTTGAACAGAAATCCTTCTTTCGACATGTGCATATGTTGTATATCTGAAAAGGTACCCTTTCCTTTCTAGATTGATTAACTAAAGGCTCTTTTTTTTTAGTCTCCTGAAGCACTTCAGCTGCATTATCAGGAACCTCAATCCTTGAGTTGTTCGGGGACTAGATTCCTCATTTAAAGAAGTGGTGTTTTCCATGGACAGAGCCAACAGAGGTGGGAAAGGGGAGTCATGGGGGGGGGGCAGCTGTAATACTTTTACAATAAAAATAAATTAATTATAAACTGAAATTAATAAAAACATATATATTTTAAAAATAATAAAAGTGGTGTTTTACTTCTCTTTCTCCAAAGGAGAACTGGGCGAGTCCTCTCCCCAGGAGCTGAGATGTAGAAAAGAGGGTTAGGTGCCTAACTAGGTTCCAGTTAATTGTCTGTTACTATAAGTTTTAGTAGTGTAGTCTAAGTTCTATATTATTTTAGGTTCCTCGCAAAACAAAATATTATAACTTTGACTAGTGCATATCCAACTCAAAGGGGAATGCGTAAATATTTATAGTTTTTAATTATATATATAAATATATAAACATATGAATAGATAAAAATCCAATGGATGCCAGGATTATCTATTTTGTTTAAACATTATTGAACAGTAATTCTTTTTTTCTCACTCTCCTCCCTTTATTCACTTATAACCTTGTCAAACTACTGAGGCTTAGAGATTCTAATCTATTAATAGATAACAAGTATGATGAAATGGGTTATACAGCCACACCCAGCTACATTTCCCCATCTTGTGGGCTGTGAATTTCACATCTGTCTGTGTATGCATACATGTGTGTTTAAATTGTCCTTTCTGTTATTACCACCACCCAAGGTATATGAACCTCCCTTATAGCTTCCCTACAACAATGCATCCACAAAAGTGTGGATGCTCTGGTCCATGATTTATATCACGTGGCTTTGAAAATAGCAGTAAACTAAAGATTACTATATTTGTTATGATTTAGAAGAGTTAACCTTTTGGAGATACATTTTCATGGTTAAAAATGTTTTGAGGAGAATTGGAAGCAGAGGAAATTTTGTTCTTTCAAATAGAAAAATGAACACAGTCATGAAAGTTAGACAAACAAAACAAGGACCTAAATTTATAAAAAACCCACACCCACACAACTATATTTAAATGGGTGCTTTTTCATAGAATAATCTAATGTGCTAGTCAGTCACTATCCTTTGATTAGAATGTATTGTGTAAACAGTTATTGCACCCTATTCCTGCTTGCTTAGGAGCAGCCATAAAAGCAAAAAGAGGTGGAAAACCAGCAGACTGCCAACCAAACACAACCCACAGACATATGTTGTTGGGCCTGAACAATGATTTCAAATGTTTTGAATGAGTTCCTATTGAAAATGAGGATTTTTACTTTTTAAAGGGGTATATATCTGTGCGTCTTCTCTTGGGAAGTCACAAGGTGTGAAAAACTTATCAAGGTGTGCATGGTAACTGTCAGCGGGAGGTGGGCACCCACTACATCCTCTAAAGGGTCCAAGTTCTCTCTAGTCCAGAAGAGACCTTCACACTTGATTTGCATAGGTATCTTGACTGGCAGGACATTTGTGACTGTGATTCTTGCTATCAGTCACCTCTGGGAACATTGCTCCTCTGATGTGTGGGTTGAGCAGAGATTCTGTTGCACATTAAACCAATGTCGTTATATATATATATATATATATATATATATATATATATATATATAGTTATGTAGAACAAAAACAAAAAGAGAATGTGTTTGTTCCACTGTTTTAGAATGGGTCATTGAAGATGAACATTATTTCATATATTCTTATAATGTCTTCAACATGATCTCAAATGACAAAGAGTATGAGACTGTGCTGTGCTCTTTGCTATTGCTAACTAAGTTCCCCTTTTCCTCCTTTCTGACCTCCATTATTGTTCCTTTTCTATGTTGGCAGATAATTATATCCTGGCTTCTAGTTTTGATCTGTTCTCCATTTGAGCTGTGTGTCTCTTATGCTCAAATTGACTGTGGGATCCTTAAAGTCAGACGCTATGTTTATCAGTGTTGTTAATTTGTGTTGTGTCTAGAACATTACAGGTATCTGGTGCCTATCTGAAATCCCCTGCCCTAATTCCCTCAAGACTGTGAGCATTTCCACTCATTCAAGTTTGCCACTATGTTAGACTGGTTGTGATTTCCAGCCCCAAACATCACTGGATTCCTATGTTTCTTTCCCACTTCCCTACATCAAAAACTGGCCTTGAGATACAGTGCATTCGGGCCAGGGAATAACCACTGCATCCCACCTTCCCCATCCCTCAAGTCAGGCTCTACCCCACACTGACTAGTCTCTAGTTTTCCTTTCTTGTCTACTTCCCACTCTGAAACCACAGCTCACTTTCTTAAAGCCAAACTATAACCCAAAAGGGCTTGACCTGTAGAATGAAGCTGGTTCTCCAAGGGCAGCACCATAGCCACTCCCCACTGCCACACCTTACTCGCATTAAGTGGATGTCCTAATGGTTATCAGAATTAGGACTGAGATTGGTCTACTCACTCAATTTACATACATGGAATCCTGAGCAGGTTTTCTCAGGGAGAAAATATAAATAAATAAAAATGATCCTGGACCTCTCAATTTCCTTTCTTATTTTTCCTTCTAGAATAATTTTGCTAGAATCCTAGCATATCTGCCTCAGGAACCTTCTACGTTATCACCTTACTGCCCTAGACAAAATTGAGATACAAAGTAAAAGTGGGGTGAAGAACATTTTGTTTTCTCTCTTTCTCCTTGTCTCTGTAGTTTTATCTGCATTTTAATTGCGTGTCCAAGAGTCAAAGGCTGCCTACCTCTTTTTGAATTGCACTGTGTGATGGATATTAAGTCTTCAAAAATAAAGGGTAGTTTTGGTGAGGACACATCTTGAGCAGCTCAAAGGAAAGCTCCCATACCAACCCCAAACTGGTAAACAAACAAGAGTGAGCCTTCTTCCTTCCCCCACACGCAGTTACACTGTCCTCCCCCACACAGCTGTATTGGGGAAATGAAAGCAATAGCAAGAAATGCTTTTGATCAGCTCTATAATCATATCATACTACTTACAATTGAAATAAACAAAAAATATCTTGGCATAAGTTTTATTTCATAACAAGAGGGGAAATGGTCAGCAATGGATTGAACCTAATAAACCAATTACTATGGCTACTATTTGCACTACATTTAACCTTTTATAAAATAATTATTATATGCCACAAACTAGACAAAATATTTTACATACATTACTTTTTCTTTTTATCTTGTGATGAAACTCCCCCATTTTATTGGTGAGGAAACTCAAGCTCAGAGAGTTGGACAACATAACGTATGTAATATCTAGCAAGTGCGAGTGGTGGAGCCCAGGATTGAACTTTGCTTTTCCTGACTTCCCATCCTGAGCTCTTAATATCTTTACTATCTCTATAAGGAACAAAAGAAGTTCTGGACTAAAGTTTGGGAGAAATATGTTCTCATCATGTTCTCAAAGAATTCAATTACTCCATGTGTTATTACCTTCTTTAAATCTATTAAAAGCTCTTTTTTATTTCACTAGCTTGCTGGAATAATCAAATAAAATGAGGTATGTGAACTCACTTTAAAAACTCTAAGTAGAATAAAAATAGAGAATTGACATTCTCACTTGGATTAATCCACCTGAAGACATAAAATAAATCTGAAATAGGCAAAATAAAAATGAGAAAGAGGAGTAAGGAATCAAGTAAGGCCCCTTTGCGAGAGTCTAGAAAACACTTAATGGATAACAAATAAATAACTACGACAATAAGTAAAAACAGAGAGGAGGGAGGGACTGGCTTCCCCTAGAACATGGCAATTGATTGGATGTGTGGAGTAAGTAGAGATTCCAAAATTACTTGTTTAGACAACTTGAGGAATCAAGGTATAGATATATCAAGAAACAAACTAAAATGAGGAAAAATATTGGAAGAGAAACCAAGGCCAAAGATAAAAATTTAAGAACTATATTTGAGAGATTACATTTAAAGCATGAAAATGGGAAAGAATGTCAAAGATGCCTGGGGAAAAGAGAAGATGGTCTAGAGGTCTGCCACTCATTAGAACTCTGATGTGAGTCACGTATGTAATTTAAGTTTGTGGTAGCCACATTAGATGAGCAAAATAAAATTTGTAAAATTAATTTTAATAATATGATTTTAACCTAGTATATAAAAATTTTATAATTTCAGCACATGATCAATATGAAAATATTAATGAGATAATTTAAATTCTCTTTATTTGTAATAATCTTTATAAGTGGGAGTTCATTTTACAACTCAATATAGACTGGCCACATTTCAAGTGCTGAGTAGCCATTTGTTGCTAGTTGCCACAGCATAATGTTCAGCATGGCTTAAGAAGGAATTTGGAACATTAAAGGACTGTGGGAAGACATGGGGTCTAGAAGAGATAAAGAAAAATAGATAAGGTACTGGTAGTATGACAGAAACAAAGGCAAAAATGTTTCCTTATTCACATATTTTCTATCACCTGTATATGAGGTAATTAATATGAACAAGCAACCCATTTTCCACAGGTGGCATTAGACATTCAACAAAGCAGAATCCTTTTAGACCCTTTTGGATGCTAAGAAACATATAATGAAGTCCAGCATTGCTTAACTGATGTCACTTAACTGGCTTAGAATATATAGGGTAGCATTGTGAAAATAACATGCTTTTTGTATTATCCAGATATCCCTGTAAATCATGATACACTCAACTAAGTTGTACATAAATTTGGATACTTAACCATGTAATTGTACCTTCCTTATCTTCAAAACAGATACTGACTCCCTCACATGATTAAAAAAATTATATTTGTATTGATTTTTTAGAGAAAGGGAGAGGGATGGAGAGAGAGAGAGAAACATTGATGTGAGAGTGAAACATCAATCAGCTGCCTCCTGCATGCCCCCTACTAGGGATGAAGCCCACAACCCAGGCATGAGCCCTGACCAGGAATCCAACCAGCAACCCTTCAGTGCCCAGGATGACACCCAATCAACTAAGCCACACCATCCAGGGCTCCCTCACATGATGTTTATGGATATCACATAATATCACATATCTAAACATCTGATACATAATATGCATTATACATAATAGTATAATCATAGTTGTGATTAGTATTATTAATAATCCTATTCTACTAATTTATATTGATGAATGTCTCATACTATCATAAGTATCTTGCAAATAAAGGAGTATTCTCTATTTTTTATAACACCATAGTAGCTACCACGGTGTTGGAGACACTACTGGGATATTCAACACTCATGCTGGCTCTTAAATTTCACTTCCTTTAAGAGAACCATCAAGACACAAGTAGATGATATTATCTGGAGGTTCAGGTTACTTGAGTTCCCAGTACACTTATCATAAAAATGAATATGGACTTTACTACTCAGTTTCTAGCCCTTAAAATTCTAATATGAAACTAATTAAAGCAGAAAAAATAAATTATCAGAAAGAAAAATTCCCTTTGACTCAGCATCTAGTTTCCTGAGCAGTCTACTTTTCCTAACTCTTCTAAAAACCTATCTCATTTTGACTCCCAGCTTGGCATTACATCAGTAGATATTAGAACAAAAATTTCTCTAAGGTTTTAGAAAATTAATAAAAAAACAAACATAAAATGATTAAAATTTAATACCATGGTTTTAGCAAAATAGCTTAAAATTGCAATAGTTAGAGATGGTTGGTGTGGATGATGTTACCTGTCCTGAGTTTCATAAAGACACCACAGTATATAATGGGTTCAAGGTTCTAATCCAACTTCCACCACTGCCAGGTAACTCAAAATGTACCCATAAAGTGCAATTTGTTTGAAATATGTTTCTAGCTCCTCTTCCCCTAAATTTCTCTTATTTTTCACACTCAGGAGAAATCACAAACATCCATAAAATGTCCCTGGTTCCATAGCTACAGTTAACTTTGTACTGTTTATTTTCTCAATAATCAAATATTCATTGTGTGTTTATTATATGTATGCCTACCATTGTTCTAGGTTCTAGTTATAAAAAAGACAAGGAAGGTAAAATACTCTCACAGACCATCCAGTCTATGTAAAGATAGCCACTAAGCAATGTAACAAAATAAATATAATTCCCCATATCCAAAAGACAATTATGAAAACAAAAACAGAGTAATGAAGTAGAGAGCTTTCAAATAATAAAAGAAGACTGAGTGAATTTGATGTGCAATGGAAAGGTATTTTGAATGGTCTAGTAGAAGAGTTGTATAATTTAAGTATTGAGAAGGCCACTCTGGTTACTCCTTGAAGAATGAATGTTATATGAAAAGTAGAAGGAGGGAAACAAATCAGGATAATTATGCAGTAACAGGGGTAGTAGTGATGAGAAGTGATTTAATTAGGACATTTAGAGAAATTTTATTTATATATATATATATATATATATATATATATATATATGTGTGTGTGTGTGTATATATATATATATATATATATATATATATATATATAGAGAGAGAGAGAGAGAGAGAGAGAGAGAGAGAGCGCCAGAGGCCATCACATCCGAAACAACCAAACAGGCTGCGTGGGGTGACCAGGCCAGCAGGGAGGTTAGTTAGGGACAATGAAATGACTGAACACCAGACTGTGTGGGGCGACCAGTCAAGCAGAAGGGTTAGTGAGGGATGACCAAACGACTGAGCAGCAGGCTGGGTGGGGTGCCCAGGCTGGCAGGGGGATTAGTGAAGGGCAATAAGGCTGGCACAGTTGGTGGCAACAAGTGAGGGGCACAGTTGGCAGCACCAGTCTGGAAGGGGGGATAGTGAGGGGTGACCAGGCCAGCAGGGGGCAGTTGGGGACGACTAGGTCACAGATGAGCCAGTGAGGGGCAACCAGGCTGGCAGAGGGAAGCAGTTGGGAGTGACCAGGTCAGCAGGGACGACAGTAAGGGGCAACCAGGCTAGTGAGGAGGGAAAGTTAGGGAAGACCAGGCCTATGGCGGTGGCATTTGGGGGCAACCAGGTTGGCACAGAGGGGGGGAAGTTGGGGGCAACTAGGCTGTCAGGGGGCACTGTTAGGGGTGATAAGGCAGGGAGGTAGATGAGCAGTTAGGAGTCAGCAGTCTTGGATTGTGAGAGGGATATCCAACTGCTGATTGGACATCCCCCAAGGGGTCCCAGATTGGAGAGGGGGGATACAGGCTGGGGTGAGGGGACCCTCCCTCTCCCCCCATGCACGAATTTTGTGTACCGGCCTCTCCTCTGTTAAATAAGAGTTAAATATATTCAATCATCATTTATAAATATATAAACATATGAATAGCTAAAAATTGGTTTATGTAAAAATTAACAATTTGGAAAAAATGTAGTAGTTAAGATATAATATTTTTTAAATTATCAAATTTCCCCTTTTTTTCCTGAATTATTTTTTTCACCAAAATTTTTAATGGTTGTAAGACTAAGTCTTGTTTTTCTAAGAACATACTTAATAAATTACAACACAGAAAAACACTTTTAGGACAAAAAAACACAAAACAACCCTTACTGAAATGTTCTGAAAGTTACTACATCCTCAATCTTCTTGAGTTTATTCAAAATGTGCAAATCAACATAAATCCATATATCTTTATGATTTTTCTCTTACTTGACACTAGAAAATGAATTGTAAGTATGGCTTTATCTAAAATTATGGTGTCATCAAAATGTCATTTATTGTACTAATTTAGCACATGTTTTGAGAAAAAGTCATAATACTAAAAAATAAACAAAATTAAGAAAAACATTTAAAAGAGCTATTTGTTTGAGGGGGATATAACATTTCAAGAGCAATTAATAAAATAATGGTCAGTATTTTGCAGGCTCTGCTTATAACTGATTAATTGGATGTGGTTTTGGATAAGGAGTGTGAAGAAATAGTGGAACTGAGGGTACTTCTTAGTTTACTGACCTTAAAAGATAGATGAATGTTGGTTCCATTAAATGAGAAGGATGGAAATAGGGAAGAAGCAGGTTGGGACAGGAACAAATGGGAAGTAGTTAAGAACTGAGTCTTAAATATACTCATTTCGCTAGCTCTGTGAGAGATTCCATTGGAGACCATGAGTAGGCAATTGCCTTACAGTTCCAGGGCTAAGAAAAAGACTTGATGTTGAGATCTCATTGAAATATAGATAGTATTTCAGCTCATGGCACAAAGTAAGATCACCTAGGAATAAACAGAAGACAAGAGCTGAGATTGGACAGGTAGAAATCAGAACACTGAGTGCAGGACATTCTAACATTTAGAGAGTTGGATGGTGAGAAAGAGTGAGCAAAGGAAAAAGAGAAGGAACATCCAGTGAGTTTGGAGGAAAACTGGGAAAACAAAATACCCAGAAGTTAAATGAACAGATAGGCTCAAGGGGCAAAGAGTGTTCATTTGCATTAAATGAAGCTTACATAATCTATAGTAATGAATGCATAATATTCTAATTAGGCCGGACAAAGCAGGGGTTGGGAGGGAAGCCCCTTCCCAGGTGCCAGAGGTAAGCCGGTGCAGGCAGCCGGGGGCAGGAAGGCCTACTCTTACACAAATTTTGTGCATCAGGCCTCTAGTCGATAAAGTAAAGACATATAAATAGCCATGGGACTTGGGAAAGCGAAACCATTAGGACTCTGACATAACATATTCTGTACCATTTCTATGGCATTGTATTTATACATATAAATTTATATTTAAATTGCTGTGTTTATGAAACTACTAAGTTTTCAGTGGTTAAAGAGCACATTGATTCTTTGTGTCCCTGATAATTTCTAGCACAATGCAGCGCATTTAGTTGCTCAAAATTATTTACAGAGTTGAATTGAACTGGGCTGATGCCACAAAAAAAAGAGAAAATTCAATTTTAAAATTCACAATTGTACTTATTGTGTGTTACTGACAAGACCAACATTTTAAAGTAAGTTATTCCACCTATTCTTTGGCATCTTGTAAGTACTCCCTCTCATCAGATGAGCTTCCCTACCATGTCAGAGGAGGAGGAAAAAATGAAAAATGAAGCATGTATCCCCTCAACTTCCTCTCCCCATTTCATCTTATCTACATCCAACTCATCTGCATATACACTCATTCCAGTGCTCCTCCTTCTGTTTCAGGTCAATTTATCTTCTTGAGCTAGTGATTTACACCCATCTGTCTGAGTATCCTCTGAGACCTTGTTGGGTTTCTGAATATTTTTCTTCCTTTTATTTATTTGTATTCCTTTTCTCCTCTCCTTCCTTTAAACATTTACATTTCATCCCATTTCTTTTTTGGCGACTGCCTATTTTAAGCTTTATACAAAGTATATTTTACATACGCTAGCCCTAATTCCTTATTTCCTTTAACATCTCATTCTAAGGCTTGAACTTCACTGATGCTTCTGACCCTGTATGTTCTCTTAGTAAGAATGACAAATAGAACTTTATTTTTAAATCAAGCTCAACCCCAATCATCATAACAGAAATATCAAATAAAACTGTTGAGATGCAGTTTTGTACAGATTGGCAAAACCTGAAGAGTGTGGCAGCACAATCTGCCGGGAAAGCTAAGGAGCTTCCAGCAGCATCCTCATTATGTGCTGGGGAAGTTCAAAAAGTTACAACTAACATGGAGAAGAGTTTGGAAGTAACTCAAAATTATTTTATCTCTTGGTCTTTAAATAAATAGTATTTCTGGAAATTCAATCCATAGATACATTTTCAAGTGTTCACAATTACATTAAAAACATTCATGTATTAGCAAAAAATTGAAAACACCCAAGAAACTTTTAACAAGCTGAAACCGGTTTAGCTCAATGGATAGAGCGTCAGCCTGCAGACTGGAAGGTCCCAGGTTCAATTCCGGTAAAGGGCATGTACCTTGGTTGCGGGCACATCCCCTGCGGGGGGTGTGCAAGAGGCAACTGATCAATGATTCTCTCTCATTGATGTTTCTAACTCTCTATTCCTCTCCCTTCTTCTCTGTAAAAAATCAATAAAATATATCTAAAAACAAACAAACAAAAAAAAAGTTTTAACAAGAGACTGAAATTATGCATGATATATCCACACAGTGGAGTACTGATCAGCTGTAAAAAATGAGAGAATTAGATAGTTTTTTGTTTGTTTGTTTTTGTTTTTTTAGTATGGAAATATTTCTAAGGTATTACTAAATGGAAAAAAAAGCAAAGTATGCATAGTATGTTACCTTTAAATATGATAAAGGAAGACATATGTGTATGTTTAAAAATGTGGTTGGCACCGTGGCTGGGTGGCTCAGTTGGCTGGAGCCCCATCCTGTGCACCAAAAAGCTCAGGTTCAGTTCACGGCTGGGGTTGTACAGGAGGCAGCCAATCAATGTTTCTCACATCGATGTTTCTCTCCCCTTTTCCCTTCCTCTTTCTCTAAAATCAATGAAAACATATCCTCAGGTGAGGATTTAAAAATAATGCGGCTGCCTGTTTGGTTAAGGTGGGGACGAATGCGGTACACAAAAATTAGAATGTGAGAAAATTTTTCTCTAAAAGTTTTATATTTGTTTTATTTTTATTTTGAACCACCTCACTGAATCTATCACCTATTCTCAAACTAAAAATAAACAAAACATACATATAAAAATGACTTCCATAAAATGAAATGAAAAAAAAAAGATGATTGCTTTTGGTCCTGATGGCTTTTTTAAGAACCTCAAGGTGCTTGGGGAGATGTGCTAGTGCCTTCCAGTGACTGCAGCCATTTCTGTAAACTTGCCTGAAGCATTTGTCACCAATAGTGAGGCATATGGAAGAAGCTAATGAATCTTGATGCTAAATAAACCACTGAGAAGCAAAATGTGGATCTCCAATTAGGTATTTTCCATGCTCAACAACCTTGCCTTAGTCATAATCTGTTCAGCAAGTCCACTCTATGAGGATCTCAAACTATGTTTCTGGCCTTACCTCCTACATTATCTATTCTTCTAGCTAACAAAGGCAGACAACCAATTCTTCCTCAGAAATTTTCTGATATGTCTCCATGTTTTTGTGCCTTGACACTTTTCTTTTCCTATCTCTTGGAATGTTCCTCATCTCCCAAGTCCTAGCTTTGTCTAAAAACTACCCCAAATGTTTTCTCCAAAACTGTGCTAATTTTTCTGGTAGGATATGATCAAATGAAGAAACACCTGGAAAATTCCCAAGTTTACTGGCTGATATAACAAGAATACAAAAATGTTAGATGAATTTCTGAACCCCGATAGAATATTTCTTATATCTTTTTATGGTGCATAGACATTTTTATTGACATCATAATTATTAAAATAGTAATCATACTAGATTATAAGTTTTAGATGACAAATATTGTGGGGAAGGAGTTCATACATGGAGTAGCTGGTTAAAAATATTATTTCAGCTTAATTTAAACCCTTGTTTCATTCAAACTTACCTATAAACTGATACTGTATTTCATCCTGATGATAGAGTTTGGACAATTTGAGTAAGTAATGGTTTTCAATGTGTCTATATGTGGCTGTGTTGTGGAGTTCTGTGCTTTTCCCTTCAAGTAATGAAACCACCTTTCTGGGGAAAGCATTTTCATTTCTGTTCTGTGGAAGCTCCTCTTTTCAGCTAAGAGAACATGGTTTGCAGGAGCAGGTGGTCCTCAGTGCATGAGTGGGCCTGGGACGTAGGCCTGGTCACTCAGGATTAGTCAGGGTGTCTGTGCCCCAGTCAAAGATCTGCTCAGCTATGGTCACGTGACACAATTCAGTCCAAACAGATCTTAATCCCTTGTTGTGTTAGAAAAATTAAGGTATTAATTTGCAACAGAGTTTGCTGAAAGGGTCGATGTAAACCTAAAGCTTTTTTGTCATTTAATTGTGAGTTTCTGCAAGAAACTGCTTATAGGAAAAAGAAAATAAAAATGAATCCTGATATTTATGTGTGATCTCCTGGATCCAGCCATGCCTGACTTCGCTCCCCTTGGAAATTTTAATTACATAAATCATTGTCTATCGTTATTATGTCAGCTAATTTTAACTAATTTTTAACCCTTTATAAGTGAAAGTCTACTATAAACTGAAATTTATAATATTTATAAGTACATTTTATTTATTTATTTATTTATTTATTTATTTATTTATTTTTAGCCCTCACTCCAGGGCATGCTTAGAGGGAACAAGGGAAGGAGGGAGGGAGAGAGAAAGTGGGGGTGGGGGGCAGAAAGATCAATGTGAGAGAAAAACATTGATTGGTTGCCATCAGTATGCTCCCCAACCTGGGATGGAACCTATAACCCAGGTATGTGCCCTTACTGGGAATAGAGGCAGGACACAAGTACATTTTAATGTCCAGCTATATAACAATTATTTTGTTATATATATGCTTCTGTTACTCAAAGGGTTAAATTTAGAATGATAAATTATTTTTTTAAATATATAAATCAATTGATTATGTTAAATATTTTCCAAGTTTATGGGAATACCAAAACTATCTGAAGATATAATACATGTAGTTTTCATCTACCATAAGAAATATGTAAGTCTTTCCAGGAATACCTTAGAGCAATGGGCACATCTCTTTGCTGGACCCTTTATATAGGACGATCTTAGGAATTCTGTGCTAAACACCACATGTAGGACCAATGAGTAACAAAACACACTTTCTGCAGTAACAAATATCTTCCCATTTGCCTCCCTAAAGATGGAAGATCTCACATTTAGCTGTTCCAGTGGATCCTATCTGCTGGGAGACCATAGTAGAATTCTACTAGGAGGGTGGCCTGGCTAAAAAAAAAAAAAAAAATAGAGAAACAAAACGCTGTGACCTTTTCCTGTGAGCATGGTCAACTTTTATCAGATGCTCTCAATGCTGATAAGTAGGATGAGCAAATTTTTAAGGACAATGGGAGTGGGATGGAATGAGCAAAGTGGATCCTTTCGCTCTGGGTACCAAGGCTGGGGTATTCTAACTTAGGGCTAGAGCAGGCCACTTCAGAACAGACCCTTAAAAAAGAAGAGGAGGAATATCAATGAAAGCATGTTTTCTTTCTGATTATTGCTGAGTGCTGGCCCCAAGTGGAAAAGAATGATATTCTTTTAATAAATCAGGTTTGAACTAGCTCTCCAAATGAGATCCTCTGCATTGCGATTATTTCACCAAAATGTGTTTCTTATTTATTTACTTAAAATGTATAAAGGTATGGTAGCCTTTATATAATAATTTAGTTGGAATTGCTTCTTAAGTCTTGGTCTGTATAGTCAAGAGATAATACATTATCTGTTTTACAAGCAAGTCTGAGTGTATTTTAGTTTACATGTCTATAAGCACTACGTGTTCTTTATGCTTTAGAATGCTAGGCTATGTTTAATTAATTCTTAATTTTACATATATTCCATGAGATGTTTTTATTTTAATTGTTTCTGCAAGAAACCATTGTTTTATAGAGAATTTGGTTTTTGAAATATTACTCAATCTAAAAAACTATACTGACCTTTTTTCAGTATTAATGCTTAGATGGACATTCATTTTGTTCTAATGTGTAAGTACTATATATAGGTTTATTCATGCAATGTTCTTTCATAATAAAATGAAATAAACTAATAACATATCAACCCAAACTATCTGAATTACACAGATTCTATAGATACAGAGGGTCAGAACCATAATATTGAAGGCAGATTTAAATAATGTTTTCCATTGTGAGGTAATGCAGCAAATTAAAAAGCTAATCACTATATCAAAGCAAATGCATATTACCAAGGTCTTTTTACATTCTAGCAATAAAAAGATGTATTGAACACCAAATCTTAATCTGTTTTTTGTGTGATAATTTTAAGTTAACAAGTAGCAAGCTTCAGTATTGACAATTGAAAAGGTCTTAAAATAGAGTGTACTAGTATGCCTAATAATTTCCTGCTAACTTGACCATATTAAAGAAAAACACATTTATATATGTCTTTCAATAGAAGACAAGAAAAGAAAATTGTTGTCACTTATCAACCCTGTAACCATTTTTAATAACACAAAAATATAGGTGTTGTGGGGGTCATCTCTTCCCCCATCCAACAGCACAATAAAAATAATATTAGAAAAGAGTGGATCATATCAGGGTCTTTTATTAAAATTCTTTCAAAAATCTACAGTCAGATTTATTTTAGGTGTTTGTCTCTGAGATTAGCAACACTTTCATATTTTCTGCACATATGTTATAGCACACACGGACATTCTATAAAAGCAAGAAGTCAATATAAAAGTTCTTGTCAATTTATGATTAAGAAAACCTTTTTTATTACTAGAGTTTTTATTTTGGAAAATCTCAAGGAAGGAAAATTACATAATTATATAAATAACTAAAGTATATCGCTAATTTGCCTCTTTCCCCAGAAGTAACCTTCGGTGAAGTCAGCTGTGACCTCTGTTTTAAACATACAGTTTTGCTTATGAAATAAAACTCCCACTTATTTCACTTACATTTCAAGTAAAATTTAGAAGAAAAAAAAATACATCCAAATGTCGCAGTACAGAGCTTTCTTTTGCATTTCAAACTTTGCTGCGTTTTAATAGCTATTTAATAAACTACTCATTTAATGACCTACACGTTTTCAACTTTATCACGGTACTTCACAGTATCTCTCACATTGCCATCCAGATGTTGTTTCTAATTGTTAAAATGCCTTTTTTTTTCTTTCTTTCATTTGCTGGATCTCAAATAGTACATATTTTTATAAGACCAGTTAAAAATGCAAAGTTTTGCATTTTCTCTAGTAGTTATTTTTACAAGCACTCCCACACTAAAAATATACCTTATTTTGTCTTTAATATTTTACTATGAAATCTGCGTGAAGGATCCGAGTATAATATCTCAATAAAGAAGCTGAGAATTTGACAGCTGCAAATATGAAAAGAACATTCTTGCCTGCAACCAAAGGAAACAAGCTTATGTTTCAATCACAGGGCGAAAACATCACATCTTTGTAGAAATGTTTATATGTTCACACCAAAGCTTAGGGTAATCTGCCCAATGTTTTCCAGTTTAAATTTCATGTTCGATATAAAGTTAAAACTCACTTACCTTTTCTCCGTGATGACTTGTTTATTGAAACTGCCATCAACTTGTTACTGTTAATGACTCTTTCAGCAAAAAACGGAAAACAGTGAAGTCACATGTCGTAAGAGTAGGCCTATGTTGGATGCTGTTTAATTTCAGAACTGAAGAAACAAAAAAAAAAGGGAGGGGGTGGGGGTGAGCACAAAAACTTTTAAATGAAACCACTTCCTGCGTAGTTACGGTTAACCACACACTTCGCGTCTTTACTCGATTTGGAGACATTGCCTTGTATAGTCAACAATATCGCTATTTTTCAATATGATTTTCAATCTTCAGACACTACACATTTATATAGGTATCATCAATTCTGATTTAATGGGGGAAATGTGCAGTTAAAAATGTGGCAGGGGGAGGAGCCGGCTGCTAAGCACTCAGGGAACTTCCTCTTTCTCTGGCTTCCAGCAAGAGCTTCAAACCTAACTAAGCCTTTGCTCCCCGCGTTGGCTTGAGCATTCTCCCATGCAGCCAGAAGCCCGGCCTAAGGATTGGGAACCAAGAAGCCAACCCCAATTCACAGACCTGGGGAACCTGCCTGGCTCCCAGAGGGACCCACGGAGGTGCTCCAGTTAATAAGGTCGTGGGGTTGCACAGGTGGCATTAGAACTTCAAGAACACAGCCCATGGCCACGCTGCCATCTGGGGGGGTAGGAGGGCACTGCTCTAGCACATGCTGCGAGCCACACTGGCTCTGGCTGTGGCTCCCACATTGGTGTGTCCTCTCCGGCAGCCTCCTAAGCAATTCTGAAACCTGCTGAAGAGCATTTGGTCTAGCTAGCTGAACCATTTTATTTTTAATATTTTATTGATTTTTTACAGAAAGAAAAAGAGAGGGATACAGAGTTAGAAACATCGATGAGAGAGAATCATTCATCAGCTGCCTCCTGCACACTCCCTACTGGGGATGGGACCACAACCAAGGTACATGCCCTTGACCGGAATCGAACCCCGGACCTTTCAGTCCGCAGGCTGACGCTCTACCACTGAGCCAAACCGGTTTTGGCTGAACCATTTTTTGTGTGGCCTGCCTTAAGAAGCAAAGTAATGATCCAAAGGGCATGGTTTCTGGCACGCTGCTCTGTGCCCATCTGCGTCAATCAATCCAAGACATATCTTTGGTTGTCTTTTGGGGAGAGGTGGGCATCGCGACAATAATGATGGAGTATGCATCTCTATGGAAGCATGGCGTTCAAGAAACAAGCCCCTGGATGTCCTGGCTTGGCTGGTTGGGTGAGATTTCCAAGACATTCACCAAGGGAAACATTCCCCTTCCAAATACAGGAGAACATTAAATCACAAGATTTTGTCATACAGATACATTGGACTAGAATATGTACAGTAACACTCAGTGGTTTGGAATCTTTGGCACACATAAAGACAATCTTTAAAAATATATTTGGGCCCTAACCAGTTTGGCTCAGTGGATAGAGCGTCAGCCTGTGGAATGAAAGGTCCCAGGTTTGATTCCGGTCAAGGACATGTACCTTGGTTGCAGTCACATCCCCAGTGGGGGGTGTGCAGGAGGCAGCTGATGGATGTTTCTCTCATTGATGTTTCTAACTCTTTATCCCTTTCCCTTCCTTTCTGTAAAAAAAAAATCAATAAAATATATTTTAAAAATATATATTTGGTCAGTGTGGCCCAAGTGAAGGATGGCATTGTCCCTGCAAGCCAATCTCATTTTGCTCGGCCTCTGCTTTCCAAAATCGAATTTCAGGGTGACCCCGGAACTCACCATCCACGTCGTTCCAGTGCAAATGCTAATGCCCCAAAAGTCTGAGCGCAGGGTTCTCTGACACTGAGGAGGAAGGGGGCAGCGCAGGGACATTGGAAGTGAGCAAATCAGAATCCAGGCCTCAGTTCCGACGCTGGTATTTATTTGTCGTTGGCCAAGTCACTTAAATAGCTGGGATTCCAGTTAGTAGGCCATACAATGGAGCATACAAATAAAATGCATCTGTCTTTTGAAATAATATGTTTGGTTCCCAAATTTGGGAGCTTCCCAGGAAAAATGGGAAAGTGGCCTCCATGCTCAGAGCGAGGGCAAGGAGCGACGGAGGGAAGGGCGAGGCCACGTCCAGGTTGGCGGGTAGCGGTGTTCCCTAAGCAGGAGAAGTCACACGAGGCTTAGCTGGGGGGAGAGACAGGTTTATCTCAGCACCTGTGCTCTAGAACCTTACAAGTTTCTGTGTAGAGGCCTTACCAGCGTTCAGTCCTGTGTTCTGTCCAGGGAGTCTCATGAGGCTGCAGATGGTCTCGTGAGGCTGTGTCCTTGGCCCTGACTCCCCCTGCGGCTACGGTGGGCAGAATGTTACATTCCTGGGAAGCGGAGGTGGGGGAGGGAAGGGAAGCCTTTGATTGCCCAGGTCCAGGTCTTGGGTCACCGGGGGTCAGGACTGCTTGATGATGACCCGCTGTTAGGCCATATATGCCCGGGCTGTCAACAAGGATTTGTGTTTTTTTTTTTTTTTAATATATTCTTGTTGATTTCACAGGAGAAGGGAGAGGGAGAAAGAGAGAAATATCAATGGTGAGAGAGAATCATTAATTGGCTGCTTCCTGCACATCCTCCCCCCAGACCGAACCCACAACCTGGGCATGTGCAACCTGGGCATGTGCCCCTGACTGGAATTGAACCCAGGACCCTTCAGTCCACTCCATCCACTGAACCAAACAGGCCAGGGCAATAGGGATTTTGTTAGCAGGGAGGTTGCTAGTTTGGCAGCTGACTATACTGAAGGCAGATGTCACAGCAAAAACTATGGGCACATGCAAGAGAAAACATAGGTTAATTATTTGTAAAATAAGCAACATTTCTTTTCCTTTACAAAAAGCCCCATGTTTCAAAGCATTAATTTATTAAGTCTCTTAAGCTGGATGTCAGATTGCTCGGAATATTCACGTGTGTTTCTATGTGATTTAATAAAGACACATGCATTAGCAGCTCATCAGACTTTCTGTTTGGATTATGTCACAGGAGCCTCCTTATGAGGCAGAAATAATGTCCAGGCCATCTTATTTGGGAGGACAGCTTTTCTCATACATGGAGACGTTTTAGTGTTTAGTGAGGACAGGCTTTGCTGGCAATCATTTCAGGCTTGTTGGTGAATTAAACAAGGACTTTATGTGTGCTATGATATCCTCCAAGCTAATGAAGGGAGCAAATACAATGAGCACATGATTGAACTTGGGAAAATAGAATGTGTCCACTTAGCTATAAAGAGAGGAAGGTTGGCGATTTTTGTTGCCTTGGGCAGGTTCTTCTGTGTCCAGAGAAAACCCAGGGTGTAGAGGCCCAACTATCCTGGTGGAAGCCACAGCCGAAGACGTGAGCCATATTACCACTGGGTCCCATTTGAGGTTACCCAGTAAATACCTACGTGGCGTGGCCACTCAGTACCAAACCAGTTATTACCCTTAATATGACAGAATGGCTACCTAGTTCCAGGGCATCCATCCATGTCCCTGGTCTAACTGAGTTACTGTTGTATTTCATTGGCAATCTGGCATCCTTGTAAATATGTCATCCCACCCTGGCACTCTACTGGCTGTTCTTTCTCTGCATCCAATCTGCTGCATACGATAGAAGGTCTGTTAGTAGGGTTCATACCCACGCTAAGGAATCGGGTTCCTAATTGCCAAAGGTGGGATGTAGCAAACAATGAGGACTCTTGCACGTAAACCCAAATGTCTTCTCATAAATCTTGACCTGCTTATCCATGATCATCCATCCATTAGCTTCTTATTATTGTCCCAGTCATAGGGTTAATGTCTTTAGAACAGCTCCACTGTGAGTACAATGGGTTAACAGCCAAGCCACATAAGTGATCACAAAGCAAAATGCTCTGAGGTCAGGCCACTGGCTACTGCGGTTCATTCCTGTTTCCATCCAGATGGTGTTAGTGTTGGGTTGAATAGGGTGAATTGCCCCAACTAGATCCATCTGTACACCAGGCATCAATGGGAACTTCCTTCATTCCTTTTCTACCTTCTACCAGCCACGGGGTCTGCCACAGGAACAGAGACACAGGCATTTAGAAACTTTGCATACTCTACATGAGCTTAGTAGCTCTTGCATTTCAAGGAGCCACTGGCAGACAGGGTGTCCTCTGTTGCAAATAAGAATGCTATTTAGTCAGCATGGGAGTTTGAGCCATGGTAGAGGTGGGTCAATGGAACATGGAACATATTCTCAGCCCACCTCTGACAGGAAGGGAAGATTGTATCATGGTATGCTGTTTCTTCGTGAAAGGCTTGTCCTAGAAGAGCGCTGTGTACACTGTTAGGAGCTGATGCTCTATGGGGGTAAATAGGGTTGTATGCCCCCTTCCAGACCTTGAGCCAAAATCCAAGGCATACTCTTTCATGTTGTCTCTGTCATAGTGTCATAGTGAAACAGGAAGTTTGGGGGGTAAAAAAGAACAGGTGTAGGAATTTTTAGAAATTTTGAAAATTAAGGAGGAAGCACAGGGCTACAGAGCAACAAAGTATATGCCCATAGAATAGGGGGAGATGAAAAGCTGCAACAGATACATTTCCACAAACTAAGGGAACTGGGAATAGCAAAAAGTCTGTATTTACAAAATAATGGAAAGAAAGCCCTTCATCAGAATGAGAAGAAGAAAACCCAAATGGAATAGGAAAACAATGAGGCGAGGTCAGACCTTTGAGCCCAGGAGTTACTATAGTAATCAGTCCAAGGGAATAGTGACCAATCAGAGGGGATATCAAGGCACCAGGATCTGTAGCCTTTATAAGCCATAGGGAAAAGGAACTCAGTAGGACTTTTCCACCTCCCTACATGGGAATCTGTTCTCGGGGACTCTTTCCCCCTCCCCATGTAGGAGTCTGTACTTGTTCTTTAATAAATTTCCATCTTTGTTATACCACCTTCTGTCTATGGATTTATTCTTTGATTCCACGGACAAACCGTGTGTTCCAGTCCAAAAATTCTGCTTCGTTAGTGCCCAATCCATACCTTCTGGCACCACATCCAACTCAAATGGCAGCCCTGCTTGTGAGAATCTCAGAGCTATGTTTGCCTTTTCAAAGGCGGCTTGTTCTGCTCCCTAGTCCCATGTGTGTTCTATCTTGACCAGGCAGTATAAGGGATGGAGACACTGCTCCACGTGGGGAATAAAAGTCCTATGAAGTCCCAGAATTATTACCAATACTAGCATCTCCTGTATGTTCTTAGATGTTTATAGGCTTGCATCCTATCAATCACAGCTTCTGAGACAAAGCACATCTTACCTTGAAATATGGTAGCAATCATACTTTGGTAAAAACTGCTGTTTGAATTTTAACCCTGCTAAGTCTGTCTCTTACACCTGAGTAAACAAGGAATATTTGCTTTAGCCTCCAGGTAGAGAACTGGAGGCTAAGGCAATTTTCTCTTGCCTGGGAACAGGAGCACAGGAGATTGATTCCCACGGACTCAATAGCTTCAGGGATAGAAACTGTGGATAACCTTTAAAGATAACCTTTAGAGATTAACCACTGAGTTCTGCTTCACATTCCAATGTCCAGCAAGATGTGACTAGGGAACGACCCTGCTGGCAGACCCCAGTCTTTAGAATGTAGTCTTTAGCCTTTAAAGTTAGAACAAAAGAAAATTCCTGTGGTTTGAGCCTTTAAAAGGGCTAGCTAGCTACACCTAAAATGGTGCAGTCATATGGAGTCCACCTGCGTGTGTTGCTCTTGCCGCTGCCCTGGCCAGATATTTCAATAAATCTTCGCCTGCTTTTTTTAATTAGTCATCAGCCTCTGGCGGTCTTATTTTGAACCCAGGGTTCAACCCCACAACAACCTGACCCAACAGTTTCCCAACACTTCAGCAACGCCCCGGCTTTGAATTTTCTGTGGGTTCAGGGCTCATCTTCTTAGCAGATGTTCCAGCAAAGTCTACAGAGTCCTGTAGCCTAGTCAAGTCTCATCATGTTAACATCATATTATCAAGGTAATGGGACTATTTTACTGACGTGGGCAAGGAGAACATGGTCAGGTCTCAGGCTAACATCCTATGACATATTGTGGAGCTGTTCGGTAGCCTTGGAGAAGCACTTGGAAAGTCCATTGTGGCCCCTCCCATGTGAAGGCAATTTTATTGACTCGGTGGCCAGAGATATATTGAAGGAAAAAAAAAACTTTCCTAAATCATTATATCATGATACTGATACCAAATTTTCGGACTGGAACCCAGATTCTTTGTTCCCGGAATCAAAGAATGAGTCCATGGACAGAAAGTGGAATAGCAAAGATAGAAATTTATTGAATAACAAGTACCAAGTCCCAAGTAGAGAGGGGGAAGAGTCCCACTGAGTCCCTCTTCCCTATGGGTTATATAGGCAGCAAATCTGAGTGCATTGATATCACCTCTGATTGGTCACTATTGCCTTAGAGTTGGTTGCTATAGTAACTCCTGGGCTCAAAGGTTGAACCTCACATGGGACAGATGAGGTTCTCTCTCACTCCTTCCTTATTGTTTTCTTAATCCCTTTGGGCTTTCTTCTTCTGAATGAACGAAGGGCTTCCTTCTCTTTATTTTGTAAATATGGACCTTTCTTGGTTGCTTCTAGTTCCCTTGTCTTACAGAAATGTAACTGCACCTGGCTTCCTTGTGTTATGGAAATGTACCTTCTCCCAGTCTGTGGCCCTGTGATTTTTCCCAGGGACCCCAATTCTAAAAATCCCTAAGCCTGCCTATATCCCCCTAAAATTCCTGCTTCAATGCATTCCAATGTGTCTAAAATGGTGGCTCTGTAGGGCCCAGACTCATGGATGGGAGACATCACCTTAATCAATTCTTAGTAGTCCACAGGAGACATTGGACTTTTGTGCCAGCATTCTGGGCTATTGAAAGAACTGTGGGCAAGACACACAATACTCACTCAATGTAGTCTTAGATAATTTCTTTTATTGTCTTATGTTCCCCTCCCCTAGGCGATTTAATAGTGTTTGATGGTTTCTGTTCTTCATGGGGGTGTAGATTTACTGGTTTCCAGTTGGCATTTCCCCTCGGCATGTGTTTGATTGCTCTAACCCAGAGACAGAATTCAGTGCTAGAGATTTGCTGAGTCTGACTTTGTAGGATATCAATGCCCAATATGTCCTCAAGTATTGAAAAGGTAAATCCTTGTGTTCTTGTGTAAGAGAACACCCAATTTATAGAGTCAAAAATGTTAGGTTTGAAGGGACGCAGGAAACTTACCATCAAGGAATTTTAAAGTAAAGTTTATTCCCTGGTAATGAGCTGGACTCATTAAGGAGGTAGAGAAACCAGAATTGAAGGAGTGGGGAGGGGGCAGGAGACCCAGCTGGGCTGCCTCCTGGACATGGAGGAGCAGCAGCATGTGGCTTGCCTGGGGGGTCCCTTTAAGGGCCAGAATGGAAGGGGGTTGGACCCAGAGTGAAACAGGAAGGGGTGGGCTCCAGGACATTTTGGCACGTGCTGATTGATGGTTCAATGTTTTGGAGATGTCTCTGTGACAGGTGCCAGTAATGTCATAACTCTGCCCATC
The DNA here is from genome assembly GCA_963924515.1 of Vespertilio murinus. NCBI lineage: Eukaryota > Metazoa > Chordata > Mammalia > Chiroptera > Vespertilionidae > Vespertilio > Vespertilio murinus. Next base: position 22,342,185 of record OZ004711.1, on the reverse strand, counting down.
AGTTGGGAGGAGGGAGAACCTTGCAAAAAAAAAAAATACTTGTGAAGCAGGAATTTTATGGGGACACATAGGCAGGCCTAGGGATTTTTTATAATTGGGTCCATGGAAAGCAAGGGGCTGCAGACTGGGAGAAGGTACATTTTCATAACAGGGAAGCCAGGTGCAGTCACATCTCCATGAGAGAAGGGAACTGGCAGGTAAAGTCTATATTTATAAAATAAAGGAAAGGAAGCCCTTCATTCAGATGGAAAAGAAGAAAGCCCAGAGGGAAGGAGGAGGGAGAACCTCACAAGTCAAAAAGGAATAGTGACCAATCAGAGGGGATATTGGGACACTGGAATCTGCAGCCTATATGAGCCATAAAGACTGGAACCCAGAGGGACTCTTCCCCCTCCCAATGTGTGAGTCCATTCTGTGGGACTCTTCCCCCTCTCCACTCAGGAGTCTGTACTTGTTCTTCAGTAATTCTCCATCTTTGCTATACCACTTTGCTGTCTGTGGGTTCATTCTTCGAATCCAGCAGACAAAAAATCCAGGTTCCAATCCAAAAATTCGGTGTCACTTGCCTGCATATAACCATTTGCTCTCTTTACCCACTGATGGTGCTGAGAGGGCCAGAAAACGTCTGAAGTTTACAATGTATTAGAGCATATTAGACTCCAGGGTCAACCAGAGCCCTCACCTGTTATTTATTTCGGGGGAACCATGAATAGTGAGCTAAACATAAGGCCTCCAATTGTCCCCAATGTCCCTCACCTGGGTGCATTCTTGGCCTGGGGCCTGGGAGGCACCTGGAATCCCTAACAGGGCTATGTCCCTAAGGCCTGTGCTGGAGCAGGCATGGATGGCATCAGGGATGGTTGGGACAGGTCTGAAGTGCTGTTTAGGTTGTAAGGCTTTCCACAGGCTGACCAATGCAAGGTTGCTGGTCTATCTTTTCAGGTGGTATCCCTGCAGCAGGGGTGTCGAACCACACTTGTTTGGGGGTCACTTTTATGAACTCTTTAAGGCTGATGGGATAGCCTTTTTGATTTCCGAGCTCCCTCTCTGTAGTGGATCTTTTCCACAGCCTATACCCGTTCCTGAGATTTCTTTTTTTTTTTTTCAGTGTCCCCAAGATCAGCAATGGATTGGCTAATATCATAAATGTTTTGTTCCATAATTGGGGTCAGCATGGATGCCAACGCCCCATACCAGGATCTTGGCAGCAAACATGGCCCCATGAGGGCCTTCAGGCATGGATGCCTGTCTCATTTATACGTTTTCCTCTGTGTTTCCAGGGATGCTTGTGCCCCAGGAGATCTTCTCATTGGGCCAAACCTCTCCTCAGGCGAGAAGAACCCAATCTGTAAAGGAGTGGAGTCCCGCGAATCCCCCCCAACACCATGCCCATGCTGCCAGAGGGCAGGGCGTCTGGTGATGTTGCTCATCTCCTCTGCCGCCTGCCCTGTTAGAGAGGTGCCATCTCTCCTGTATTTCATAGCCACACTAACCACACCTGGCAACGTTCCTTGGCCTTTTACTAGAACTTGGCAGCTCTATCAATAAGCTCAACAAGAGGACATTCTCACATGGCAAATGTTTCCTGAGTTGGGGGCTGCCCTGCTGTCAGGGATTGTGGTTGCTGTGCTTTTGTTTTCCTTTGTCTCAGGGGTTGGACTGCACGGGGCATTTTGTCTGTTTTACTGCCAATCACAACATCTTGCACTTGGTTGCCTCACTTTCCCAGGGACCCCACCCCTTAGTGTCCCAATTAGGCTTTGTCAGAAGTGCCCAGACTTCAATACACATCGGCTTATGCTCTTCTAGCTTTGCAAAATCAGCACACTAAGGTCTCCAACTTATTATCTTGTTTTCCCACCTTGCCTGCCAGTCTCAAAGCGAGCAGATTAGTGGACAACCATACATCTGTCGCTAACCTCAGCTCTTCTTCCAACTTTCTAACCCAGGCCAGCTCACTGTGGCCACCGTTGTTTTCCCCTTTGCCAGTGTGTTACGTGCAATTCCTCGAACAAGTGCATTAGATCAGCCAGCATTTTGGGATGGCCCCATGTTCACATGGCAGTCCACAAGCATCTGACATACAGGCCATCCCTTCCCACACGGAGAACAAAGGCCAGCTCGGGATTTCCACTGTGGAGGCCTCTTTCCCAAGGCTCATTTCTTGGGTCTCCAGGAAATGTTGCCAATTGTTGGTTCACACTCTCGGGAGTTTCCCGGGTAACATCTGACACTAAATGCTGCATAAGAAGGGCAGTGAGAGACCAAACAATTAGGCAGATCACTGCAGAACAGTAGGTGGCAGGTTTAATTGGTAAGGGAACTAACCTTGGAGGCTGATCTTGGGTGACTGCAAAAGATCACCACACCCACCCTTCTAAATCTTAAAAGTTTATACAGAGGCATTAGCTGGATTCAGTCAGGTGTACTATCCAGATGGTCTTAACAACACTGGAGAAATTAAAAAAATGTCAGAATAGCCCTGACCAGTGTGGCTCAGTTGGTTACAGTGTCATCTTCCTGTGTACCAATGTTTCCCTCTCTTTTCTTCTTCTTCTTCTTCTTCTTCTTCTTCTTCTTCTTCTTCTTCTTCTTCTTCTTCTTCTTCTTCTTCTTCTCCTCTCTCTCTCTCTCTCTCTCTCTCTCTCTCTCTCTCTCTCTCTCTTTCTCATTCCCTTCTTTTTTTCCTCCTTTTTCCTCTCTAGAACCAGTGAAAACATATCCCCAGGTGAGGATTAAAAAAAAAAAAAGGTCAGAATAAATGTAAATAGACTGTGTTCATAGATTAGAAAAGTAACAGTGGAAATTCATTAATATCCCTCTGGATGAGGATTTTCTAGAGTGATTGAAAAACTGCATGGTGTTCAGTGTGACTGTAGAGGAGTGAGAGAGTACAGGAAATAATGTCAAACAAGTAATAGAGGCCTGCATCACGTGGTGTGGCTCCTCCTACCCTTTTTGAAAAATCTGAGTGAGAAGGGAAAACATTAAAGTAATTAGACACTGTCTGTTTAGTGAAGAATTGACTGAAGAAGGTAGGTATAGAACCAGTGAGACCAGTTAGCGAGCTCTGGAAATAATCCAAAGCAGGAATGATGGGGGCACGGAGCAATGTGATGGCAGCAAGAAAAATGGAGAAACGGTTCAATTCTAGATGTGTTTTGAAAGTGGATTCAACAGGATTTCCTCTTGAGCAGCCCTGGATAAATCCAGAGGACCTCCTGAACAACTAGAGGAAGAAGTTGCTATTAACTAAGACAGAAAAGACTTCAGAGGAGCTGGTTTTGTGTGTTGGAGCACCCGAGTTGTAGTACATGTTCACTTTGAGATGCTTATTTGTCTACTCCAGTTAGATATAAAGACCCGGAGACCAATGCAGGAGTCCAGGGTAGCTATAAAAGCAGAAGTGATCAGCATGAAAGTAGCATTTACTACCATGAGACTCAAAGTGATAGCCTATAGAATGAACATATACAGAAAAACTAAATTTTCTTTCTTTTCTTTTTTAAAAATATATTTTATTGACTTTTTTACAGAGAGGAAGAGCGAGGGATAGAAATTTAGAAACATCGATGAGAGAGAATCATCGACCAGCTGCCTCTTGCACACCCCCTGCTGGGGATGTGCCCACAACCAAGGTACATGCCCTTGACAGGAATTGAACTTGAGACCTTTCAGTCCGCAGGCCGATGCTCTATCCACTGAGCCAAACCGGTTTCGGCAAAAAACTAAATTTTCAAGGACTGAGCCCAGTGCTGAATATAGACAGAAACAAAAAGCAAAGAGACTTTAAAAGGGCAGCCAGGAAGGAAAGAATTAAACACACACACACACACACACACACACACACACACACACACACACGCACGCACTCACACACACAAAACAAACAGACAAACAAACAAACAAAAAACCACAGGTAAATCTGAAGTCCTAGAAACCAAGTGAAAACATTTTTCAAATAGGAGAGATTTATAAATTATCAAATGCTGCTGCTAACTCAAGTAAAATGACAGTGGCAAAATTACCTTTAGACAGGGCAACATGAAGGTCGCTGCACCCTTGATAAAAACAGTTTTAGTAAGATATAGGTGAGAAAATATTAATTTATTTAATTAACATGACCTCATCTTGTGTTTATGAACACAGCACCTAGTAGAGAACTTGGCACAAAATACATATTTACGTATTTTTTTTAATGAATCAATGCACTTAAAAGTTTCTACCTCTGAGGATCATTTCTCCCTTGGCTTAACATTGACAACTTGAATTATGTGCACCTAATGTTAGCTCATTTAGTTTTGAATTTCAGTTGTTAATTTCCTTCTAAATTGCAGGATATTGAATTAATTGAAGCAATTTAATGAATTATATTTTTCAAGTGTTTGCTGCACTATTTCCTTCTTTCTAGGGGATTTTCCCCCCTTTCTCTCTCCCTTTTGATGTATGGGGCCATTTAAGTCCTCCTGCATTTCTAGGAAACCAAAACCCCAAATCTAAGCCTGTTGAACCTCTTGTCACACAAGTATTTGAAAGAATGGTACTTAAGGGAAATAGAAAATGACACTTTCCCCCTCATCTTTTGAAGAAAATGATCCACCCCCCTTTAGTTCTACCAGAAGAGATCCCAGCTCATTTCCCTTAGCTAAAGCTTTAAAGTGTAAAAAACTCATCAAACATCTTTTCCTCTGAGACAATGTCATCTGAGTTCAAAGGATATACACAGCTCTGCAAAACTGCTGTCTTGTTTCAGTGATAAGGCCTTGGCTTTCATTTTATGTTTGATTCCAGGAAAATCAAATCTGTTTTTGTGTACACTATGCCTATAACTAAATCAGGAAATTAGGAGAAATAATCTATTTCTGCAGACAAGGGAAGGGAGGGGGGAAAGAGAGAAGTTTCCAGTTTTTTAAAAAAAATCCTAAAATGACTTTTGACATGTTCAATCAAGATTTGCTTGTTTATTAAATCTGAAAACAGATATTTATCCTTCCCCACAATGAACAAAACCTGTACTGATGCTCTTGGGAAACAATATTGTTTTCTTATTATGGTTAACTCTTTAGAAACCCTTTATGGGCTAACTAGAAGGTTGAGGGCAATGCTTCTTTGTTTGCCTGTTTTCCTCCAAATCTGGACAAAACTTCTGTGCCATAATGATTAGCAATTAAAAAAAAATTCAGTTCCATCCAAGGACCTACTGAATTAGAATTTCTGGGCATGGACACAAAAAATCTTCACTTAAAAAAAATCCTTAGACATGTAATTTTATTTCAGCATAATTAATGTGTTCAATGTAGTAATACTCAGTATAGTACTTGAGCTTTAATATATTATTTTGTACATTCAAAGATAGTCTGCAGATATTAAGAGATAAACTATATTTCAGTAATACTCACACAGTGAAGAATTAACAACCTCCTCACTGAAATTCAGTTATAACCGCTCAGCAGGGTTATTGGGCAAATTGGTTACTTCTTTCAAATACAATATGTAATTTTAAATATTTTTTCTCTTTAAACCTATATGTATATATATTTTGGGTAAAATAAAAATATCAAGATAATTTGAAACCTACAAGTAAAAATATTCACCAAAGTGACATATTAGGAGTAATTTTAGTTTATAATAAAGATTTTATTAATTTTTAACCTCAAATATTGTAAGTACAAATATTCATAAACATTTTCTCAGTGTTTGTTCTGATCAAACATAAGTACATGCTTTCTAAATGAAAGATGTTGACTCCTTGACCTTTTAAGAAAGTTCTCTCTACTCTCCAATACATTTTATTAAAATCCTTTAAGTATGACCATACATAGAGCAAAGGGAAGAATATGTCAAAAATTAACTTTTTGCCCTAGCCAGTTTGGCTCAGTGAATAGAGAGCATCAGCCTGCCAACCAAAGGGTCCCAAGTTCAATTCTGGTCAAGGACAGTGTCTTGGGTGCAGACTCCTCTCCAGCAGGGTCCTGGTCGGGAGTGTGTGTGCAGGAGGCAACCAATCCCTGTGTTTCTTTCACATCGATGTTTCTCTGTGTCTTTCCCTCTTTCTTCCACTCATCCTAAAAATCAATGGAAAAATATCCTTGGGGTGAAGATTAACAAAAAAAGTAAGTAAATAATGAATTAACTTTACTCCTTATGGTACTCTAATTCCTTTCGATCTCATTTATAGTTGGACAAGTTTTGTGAACACTCTAACAAATAAATTAATATTAGCAATATTAAAAAGGTGAGGTGAACCCTGAAGAATGTTACAAGTTTAAGAATCTATCAGTGTTGCCGAAACTGGTTTGGCTCAGTGGATAGAGCATTGGCCTGCAGACTGAAAGGTCCCAGGTTCGATTCTGGTCAAGGGCATGTACCTTGGTTGCAGGCACATCCCCAGTAGGGTGTGTGCAGGAGGCAGCTGATAGATGATTCTCTCTCATCGATGTTTCTAACTCTCTATCCCTCATTCTTCCTCTCTGTAAAAAGTCAATAAAATATATTTTTTTAAAAGAATCTATCAGTGTTATTAACGGGCTCTTCTATTGTTATCTAGTGATTACATTTTAGTTCATAATAAAAAGAGCATTGTCAGTAAACCTTAAGTTCCAATTAAAATTTAAAAATTGGGTTATTTTAGCAGTTTTAAAAATTGTAGTTCAATCCTAACTATCATTGATTAATTATACTGACATATCACTTCACAGTAGACATAATATTTATTAACAAATATTTCTTGAGCATTTATGGCACGAGGCACATTCTTCCTTGTGCATCATTCTAACCACAATGATCTTCAATTTCCTTGAAAGTGCCAAGTTCTTCCCTTCTGAAGATCTTTATTCCACTATCTGCTCTGCCTCCGATGTTCTGAGCTCTCTCTCCAGGCCCACCTCCCACTGTTTCCATAGCTAGTTCCAACAGAATTGAGTCCTTCTCCAGCTTTCCAGAAGTGCATATAGTCATCCTTTACAATTGTTAGATAATTCTGGGACCCAAACTCAAATTTGCTGTCTCTTCTACCTCTTATTATGCTAAAACTATTCTGTTTGGCTTTACTGGTTGACTGCTGTTTCCATCTCCTTTCCTTCTTATTTTATTTATTTGTGGAGCAAGATCTCTCTAATTCAAGATAAAGGGGACCCAAAGAATAATACATCATGTAAAAACTAGTATTGTACCACCATGAGGTTAATGAAATGTCAGAGGCTATCCTGCAATCCAGCCAACTCAATGTTCTGAGGTACCCATCAACTAATAGGATTCAAATTGGTTCTGGGGTCATCTGTGGTTTGGCACCACCAGCATTATGGGTTTGTGGCTGTCTGGGACTTCCTGTGTATAAAATACCATTTTTAATACTCTATTAATATTTAGGGAAAGAGGAAGGGAGAGGGAGATGGAGAGGAGAGAGAAACATCAATGTGAGAGTGCGATGTCAATCTACTGCCTCTTGTACATCCTCTACTGGGGATTGAACCCCACAACCTGGGCATGTGCCCTTGACGCAGAATCAAACCAGCAACCTCCTGGTGCATGGGTCGATGCCCAACCACCTGAACCACAACAGCCAGGGCACAATATCATTTTTTAAATATCTAATTCTGATTTGTTGCAAAGTTGGTTTTTTTTAATATTTAAAATATATTTCTCATTTTCTGGTGTTCAGCTTATTTAAGATTATATTTTAGGTAATTTATTTCTTTCATTTGCCCCAATGGAACAAATTCAAATAGCAAAAGTGATTTTCAAAATATTTAAAAAGTGATGAGGCATAGATATTGACTAGGTGATTATTGGTATTAATATGCAGCCTTACACTCATACTGTTTGGGTGCTAGTCATGCCCAAAAGTAATGCTCCAGGTTAACACAAACAGAATAATAGAGGGCCAAAGGCTCATTCTTCAAGTTCTTGTCTTGAATTACAATGTTCCTTGAGTTAAGGAAACTCTAATCTGAATGGTCCCAGAATATTAACTATAGTCATGATGAACAGTTATTACTGAGAGACTTCAAGTTTTATGAAGAATTACAAGACACTAAAAGACTTCTGGGTTTATTTTACTTTGTTTTATGTTTTTGCATGTAATTGAATTAAGTAGTGTTGCAAGATTAGTGTGGTCTCCTGTTTCCTTTTCAATAGTAGATCAACTATATTGTAAACTAAACAAGCTTTTGCCACCTCATTTGACAACAGATTTCCAAATATTAAATAACCACATTACAAATTGATCTCTAAAATGCAAAGCTGGTGCCCCGCTGGTGTTGCTCAGTGGTCGAATGTCGACCTATGAACTAGGTCAGTGGTCGGCAAGCTCATTAGTCAACAGAGCCAAATATCAACAGTACAAGACCGAAATTTCTTTTGAGAGCCAAATATTTTAAACTTAAACTTCTTCTAATGCCACTTATTCAAAATAGACTTGCCCAGACAGTGGTATTTGGTGGAAGAGCCACACTCAAGGGGCCAAAGAGCTGCATGTGGCTCATGAGCCACAGTTTGCTGACCACTGAACTAGGTAAGAGTTTGATTCCCAGTCAGGACACATGCCCAGGTTGCAAGCTTATCTGGGGCATGCAGAAGGCAGCCAATCAATGATTCTCTCTCATCATTGATGTTTCTCTTTCTCTTTCCCTCTCTCTCTGAAATCAATATAAACTTTTAAAATAAAAATTCATAATAAATAAAATTCAAAGCTGGTAATCTCACTTATTTCAGAAGTAGGGGGTACTATCAACTTTACTGAAGGATTACTATCATTGACCATTTACATATTAAAATGAATGGCCTCAGGTTCCTCTTTCTCTAGCATGTAGCTGAGACCTGAAGAGGCCCTTCCTAGAGATGAAACCCTCATATTAGAGGCCCTTGCTGTGGTTTTCTCCAGCAGTACTCTTCAAGAGTAAGCAGTCCACAGGACCATGAAAATGTGCCCAGCTAGAGAGGTGTCTCTGGCCCCCTAGGCTTCTACAGATACTGAATGTTTGGAAATTTCCTGCCAGAAGAGCCCTGAGATGCTATCAGATATTATTAAATCCCCTTTGCTGCTTCATCTTTCCAAGGATTGACCACACCACCAGATGTGTATGTCACTGGGCCCCAGGCTTGGCTGAGGAAGTGTTGTTTTGGGGAGAGGGTTGGGCGAAACATGCTAATGAGGTCCCTCTAGCTGTGGGTTGGGAGGGAAAAGAGAGCAGGCCCCTCAAATTGAAGACCAAGAGCTGGGTTTGGCTCTCCTGCACCCTCATTTCAAGGTCAACTCCAAGAAGCATAAGAATTCAAACTGAATCTGATTTTCCAGGTTATTGTAAAGGAATATACACTATACCAAGCTAGGAAAACAGAACTAAGTATTATTTAATAGTTTATTAAGAATTTGTTTGATAACTTTTGAATCTTTAGTAAAATGTGATCTTTATTTGTACTCCTGCTATGGGCCTTGCAAATGGAGAAGGGCAAATGGTGCTGGACCACTGAGGTCAAGGATGTATTTCAGTGGAGGACCTTGGAAATATAAATGCCTGTGCACCATAGTTGAGAGGGACGAAAGTGTCCAGGACTGAAGAACTGGGTTCAGAAAGTACAATGTGAATATGTCACAGGAATAGCATTTTCCTAGATCTGTGGTAGCAGCTATCATCTTGTGTATTTGGAGCACACAGAAAGGCAAATGTGCTTTGATATAATTCTATACATTCCTCCTCATCTTTCTTCTTGCCATTTCAGACCCCATCAATTATTGCCAAGTTCTATTCCTAAGTGCTATATCTCTTTTAAAGAAAGGAGCTCAAGAGAGAGAAGTTGGCAAATAAGAGATGTGAATCGTAAGAATCAAGACATCTGACTAGAATCAATCAATCGATTTGATGAAGCCTGGCCAAATTTAATTCAAAGATAAAATGCAACAGTTCTCCTTGACTCAGGCAGGAGAATTAAAACAATTGAGGAGGAACAGGATGGGAAAGAATGAAATAAAAATATTTTCTTAAATTAAATTATAATCAACTAAGGTAATATGCATGTAATTTTTGTCATGGTATGTTATAATTTATTTTTTCTAAGTGCAGACTTGCTCTAGCTAGTTTGGCTCAGTGGATAGAGTTGGCCTGCAGACTGAAGGGTCTCAGGTTTGATTTCCATAAAGAACACAGACCTCAGTTGCAGGGTCCATCCCTGTGTGCAGGAGACAAGAAATCCACATCAATTTTTCTCTCTGTGTGTCTCTCCCCCTCTCTTTCACTCTCTAAGATTCAATGGAAAAATATCCTCGGGTGAAACAATAACAAAACACACACACACACACACACACACACACACACACACACACACACACACAACTGTAGACTCATTCTCAAGATAGAAAAAACCTTGTGATCTCTTTAGTAGTCTGCAACATAAGGAGAAGCTTGAGTAGTCAATCTCATTTCTCCCCTTAAGCCTAAAATGACATAAAAATTTCTGAATAGTTAATTAGCATTAAGAAATAAACAAGCAAGTATTTAGAGTTTAAACATATTTCACTAGCATTGAAAATCTTTATTAAATCAAATATTAGGCATTTTGCTGGACTCTGAGGTGCTCCATCCATAGAGTTTGATCTTTTATAGAAGAAACTAGAGGTCCAATGCATGAAATTTGTTCATGGGGGAGGGAGTGTCCCCTCAGCCTGGCCTGCACTCTTTCCAATCTGGGACCCCTCGGGGGATGTCCAACTGCCAGTTTAGGCCTGACCCCTGTGAGGCAGTAGGACATCCTTCTGGCAATCTGGGGCCATTGGCTCCTAACCACTCAACTGCCTGACTAACTGATTGCCCCTAACCGCTCTCCCTTGCCAGCCTGATTGTCCCTAACTGCTCTTCCCTGTTGGCCTGATCACCCTTAACCTCCTCTGCCTTGGCCCCTGCCATTGGGGCTTTGTCCAGAAAGACCTCCAGAAGGATGTCTCGGCTATCTAATTAGCATATTACCCTTTTATTAGTATAGATATCTAATGATGATTTTCCTATTAGACTGATATCTGCTGGATTTTCTAACTTTACAAAATTTAGTGTTAATGCAAAATATAACTTTTATAATATAATTTTATTCCATATAATTTCATTCTTGGAGAAAGGTATTAACTTACTTAGTAGGGATATGAACTTGCTTTGATAAATGGCTGAAGAAAATCCCCATTAAAATGGGGTCATTCTGTAATTTCAAATGAGTGCCATTTTCATGTTCATGTCATTCTTTGTAATCCTTTATAAATATCCCCTCCCATGTAATTTTATGTGCTCCAAATTATGCTAAGCATGTGCTTCATGTTTTCATTATCTCAGGACACTGTGTACAGAGTTCTTGAAACCCTTTGATGCTACATTGGCAGAAATATAATCTCCCAGTGAAGAAATGAACGTGTTGAATGTATAAATCAGCCACTGCAAAATATATTAGTCATATTTAATGAAATTTTAAATGGAGAATCTCTTTTATACTTTTGCATATTGCTTGATTAATTACTTAAAACTGAAGATGATGCCCTCGCTGGTTTGGCTCAGTAAATAAGGAGTCAGCCTGTGTATTGAAGGGTCCCAGGCTGAATTCCTGGCAAGGGCACACATGCCCATACTGCGGTCTCGATCCCCCGTAGGGGGCGTGCAGGAGGCAGCTGGTCAATTATTCTCTCTCATCATTGATGTTTCTCTCTCTCCCTCTCCCTTCCTCTCTGAAATCAATAAAAATATAAAAAAGTAAAAACTGAAGATGAAGACAAAGAGAACTTAGAAATTCATATCTTGAAGTATTACCAAGTACTGAGCTCTTGATGTAAATGCCAGAGAACCAAAAGACAAAGGTCTAATGAACTCTCTATCGGTGAAATGCCGAATTGTTGCTGGATAGAATTATAAATGCAACTGACATGATGCTTCATCCTGAAGCAAAGTAAGTGTAGTGTCATTTATTTGCTGTATAAACTTCGGCTCAATAGTTATCAAATATTACTTTAGAAGTAATTAGGATGGTGGGACTACAATGTAAATATCCATGTCGCTTTTATATCAGAATGTCATAGCTTAGAAATTGCCCAGGAAATAATATATTTCCCCCCCAAGCAAGTTATAGTACCATAAGTTTTCATTTTCCTCAATGTCTTTTCTGCTAATATAATGGATTGAGGATTTAAAATTCTATGCTGTTATTGTAACTTCAAAGCCTTAAAACTGCAATTGAATGAGGCAGTTCATCTGTCATTATTCAAATATGAAGCAATTATGATGAAATAAAGATAAAATTCCATTGAGAAATACTTCAATCAATTTTCACTTATATTTAACTAGAAACATAAAATGATGCTTAGAAGAGTAAGTTAGGTAATAAAACTGAAGAATGAAAAAGCATGAATTACTGATCTATAACCGAGTCATTTTGGAGGTTTTGGGGGATGTAAATAAAATGTGTCACCAATATTGAGTGAAAGTTTTGTGCATGGTAAAAATAAAACAAAATAAAAGCCAAAAGAAAACAACCTATTATTTAATGATCAAACTAGTGTCTAATCCGATGTTATCCAGCAGAAATCTCATAGAAGTGCTTGTTTTTAACAATGCATCCCACCTCATCAATATAAAACTCAATGAACTAACATGACTTTGTGGTTTTAAATAAGATATTAAATGCAGTAAAAAAACACACGCCACAATAACAAACAAATGAGCTTTTTTAAAATTTTGACTGAGCATTTTATATTTTTTCACTTGTACCAACTTCATTAACTTTAACTTTAATATTTCATTTTATATATCTAAATTTCAGTAGCTCACTTCTTTAAATTAAACAAATTGACCTAAAAAGCCATTCAATAACATGCTCAGCTATGTACTAAAAAGAGGTAAAAATAGAAGAAAAGTAAAATATACAGCATTGTCATATCGTAAAAGTTTTAAATGTTTTACATTAATAATTATCTTTTTAATTTATCACACTTTTATTAAATACAATTCTACATTTATCTTATGTTCATGCTATTCAAACTCATCTATAATAATATAAGTGTAATATGCTAATTAGACTGGAAATCCTTCTGGTGTCCTTCCGATGACATTCCAGATGAAGCCAGGGCTGCGAGGACTGAGGCAGCCACTGTGGTTATTGAGGGCCAAGCCCCTTGCATTAATTTTGTGCAACAGACCCCTAGTATAGCGTAATGTTCTACTTTTATTTAGCATGGTTTGTTATTTTCTTATTTTTTGCTTTATATGTATAATTTCTAATATAGGAGAGACCTATTAAAATCATCACAGTCATCTGAAGTTTTTTACATTGAATTAATAAAAAATATGTCAAATGACAGCGGGAAGGGGGGTTGGGAGATCTGGGGGAGATAAGAGATCAACTGAAGGACTGGTATGCATGCATATAAGTACAACCAATGGACACAAAACTCTGGGGAGGGCGGGCATGTATGGGAGGGGGGGGGCAATGGTAAGCTATGTACACATATAATACCTTAATAAATTATATATATATATATATATATATATAATGACTAAGTTAAATATTTCAAATAAAAAAGCATTATATGAATAACTATTATGTTCCATATATCTGTCCAATACTTAGTAGATGAGGACACATACATTAAATGGAGATTAAAAAACAAAACAAAACAGAGAAATACAGAGGTGCAATGAAAAGACAACTAAAAGAGGACTCATATTGGCTACGAGAATATTTAGATAGCTCATGGAATCCTGCTATAGGAAGTAAGGGTGACATTCATCAACAAGAACTCTGTTAGCGATAGAGAGGCAAAATGGCGGAAGAATAGTTGGCGGGTTCTGAGCCTTGGCCCAAAGCAGAAAGAGAGAGCAGCTGAGGGTCGTGCTGGGAGTGTTTGTTAGCAAGCTAAGAGACAGGCGAACTCCAGGAGAAAGTGGGGGTCTGCTGATCAAGAGTGCCCCTGACAGGGAAGCACCCACGGGGGGGCTGGGTCCCCTTCCTGAGCTACCTACGGACTTTGACAGAGAAACCTCACCATCTTTAAAGGAAAAATGGATCTTGTCAGAGGCCTGAATACCCATAGCCTTACCGACCGCAGAGCAGCAGTGAGCCCCAGACATATACACATATAATACCTTAAAAAATTTTTTTTAAAAGAAATAGCCCAGAACTTTAATGAACTGCATAAATCACAATATAATGTTTCACCCTTTTAAGTACAATGCTAGACTATTATGTATTTATTTTGACTATTATGTATTTATTTTCATAGCTTTCTTTACTTATTTGGTGCAGTTGAGTTCAAATTGTACATGTAAATCTAAGAAAGACAAATGTTTATGTCACATTTATTCTGGTTTTCTAAACTGTTCTGTCATAGCTATACAATGAAATTAAAACAAATGTGTTTTGAAAAAAGAAAAAAGAAAAAAAGAACTTTGTTAGCAAGTTAAGATTTAGCTGAGATTTGAAGGACAAGTGCAGTGTGTCCAGGAGACAATGAGTAAGAAATGTCATCTAACGCAAAAGAAAACATGGTGAATTCTGACTGCAAATCAATTTGGAGAAGAGGTGTGACTAAGGTTAAAGACTTAGACATGGGAAAATTAACCTGGATTATCAGGTGTACCCAATCAGATGCCTCTTTAAAAGCTGAGAACATTCCCTGGCTACAGCCAGAGGCTCTAGAGCGATTCTGGATTTGAAAACTGAAGAAGGGATTATGAGCCAAAGAATGTGGGCAACCTTTAGAACAGTGGTGCTCAGCCTTTTTAATGCTGAGACCCTTTAATACAGCTCCTCATGTTGTGGTGACCCCCAACCATAAAATTATTTTTGTTGCTACTTCATAAGTATAATTTTGCTACTGTTATGAAACGTGATGCAAATATCTGTGTTTTCCAATGGTCTTAGGCTCTACAGCAGCAGTTTTCAACCTGTGGGATCAGAAAACACAGGTTTTCTGATTCTTTGACTTAAAGAATTTAGGTTCAAGTATGTGCTGGTACTCAGAAAATAACTCCCCTTCTCCATAAATTGCAGGAGGTGGGACTAGGTTAGAATGAAATATCTTTTATGGAATAATGCTTAAATTATTGTTTTCTTCTCCTCAAAGTTAGTGTGAGAATAGTGGAAACAAGTGTGGGGAGGGAAGAAAGCAAGTTGTCCCACAGATAGGTCCACCCCTTCCTGCCTGGGCATCTACAAGAGGCAACTAACCAATGTTTCTCTGACACTCTGTTGTTTCTCTCTCACACTCCTCTCTCTCTGAACAAGCAATGAACACATATTCTTAGGTGAGGATAAAAAAAAAATAGTCGAAACCAGTTTGTCTCAGTAGATAGAGCGTTGGCTTGCAGACTGAAAGGTCCCGGATTCGATTCTGGTCAAGGGCATGTACCTTGGTTGCGGGCACATCCCCAGTGGGGTGTGTGCAAGAGGCAGCCGATTGACGATTCTCTCTCATCGATGTTTCTAACTATCTCTCTCTCTTCCTCTCTGCAAAAAATCAATAAAATATATATTTTAAAAAATAAAGTGGCTCATGCATTCCTACAAATCAATGGGCACATCCTGCTTTCAATGCTAAATTTCCCAGGTTTGAAATAAGTGTGTAGCGATTGAAGCCAGAGAATCCTCTGAGGTGCAATTCTGTTTTCTGAAAAGCAAGTTTATGAAGGCACTAAGCAGCTAACAGAATCATCAAGTAATCTCCATTTGCTAGCCCCAGCGAGAGGCTGTGTAGCACTTGAGAACTGCAAGATCTTCACAGAAACACAAGGGAGACCATGGAGGAAAAAGTAACAACAGATAGTGCAGACCTAGGGGTCTAGAGCTTGAGAGTGCTGGTCTTGAGTTTCTACATCTGTAAGATGCAAGGATGTAGAATTTAAAGGTCCCAGTGACCTGTACACAAACCACTAAAATCTATGAATGCAATGACATACTGAAGACCTACATTTTTTTTAAGACCAGTGTGAATAGTTTTTCATCCATTATGAAAAACAGAATGCTTCAGTTGATATCAAGATAAAGTATCTAGCTTGTATTTTGGAAAATAATGTTATTAAAACACAGACTATTAACACAAGAATCCCATCCAGGGGGGAAACCCTTGCATCCTGAGAGGTATCTGGGAAGTCAGGAGGAATTTGTGTCAATTTTGTCACCTGCATCCTCTGCTGTTAAAGTGTGTATACATTTTGGGGTCACCCTGTATATATGATAATTTTTTAGCAATTAGTTTTCCAAACTGAATGCTTCATTTTTACTTTATTATTGGGGTTAAACATTACATTAAATATCTATATTGATCTTTGAAATTGTATTGCATTATGCTGTCCACTTTTGTTCTTTGCCCTTTACTTTATTGAGTGTTAATTTTTTTCCTTACTGATGTGTAAGAATAATGTTTATGCCTTTATAAAAAAATATATATATTTTAGGAAACTCTTGTGCTTATATGTTGCATATAAATATAGAGAAACTAAAACAAACTCAGACTAGGTTATTTGCAGAGAAATTTAGAATTATGGAATAGATTTGATCTCATTAAATATCTGATTCTTTGGAAATGTATTCCAAGTTTAGTGACATGAGCACAAATAAAAGGCCTTTGATACATACACAAGAAACACACACACACAAGTTATAAAGAAAATTTCTATTTCTTGAAGGATATATGTTGTATTTTTTTGATATGCCATATTGACCTATTACTCAAAATAATTTAAAGATAAAAGAAAAATCAGAAATGGTTGGAGGGAAGTGTTAACATCTGTGGATTGTCCCTTGAGCTAGTCACTTTAGTAAGTGGCTTATGAAAAAGTATTAGGATATTTAACCCTCACAACAACCCTCCATTTTGAAACTAGATGATTACTCATTGTATTCACAATGTTATAAATTAGAAGGTGAAAGAATAACCTTCTAATTTATATATATATATATATATATATATATATATATATATATACACACACACACACACACATATATATATATATATATATATATATATATATATATATATATATATAGTTATAAATTAGAAGGCTAAAGAACAGTCATTAAAATGTAATAAATGATAAGGTTAAGGAAATTGCCCGATGTCACAAATAGAATTCAAGCTCAGTATCCTTTTCACTTCCTTATTAAGCCTCCCTAGTATTTTTTCCCACAAAACAACCCTGCCACAAAATGGTCTGTATTTTGAAACTTCATATCATTATGGAGGATATTTAAAAGACACTTATTTAAACTTTGTCAATGTCTATTTCTATTCTCAGACATTTGACAATTATATAGCAATAGATAACTAACAAATGAAAAGTTTTAAAATTTTGCATTGTAAGTATCATACAGAACATAATACAAATAAATAAATAAATAAACACCACAAAAAAGCAACATAGCAAACATTAAAACAAGAGTTGAAATTTTCCAGTGAAAATGCTGCATGAAATAAAATACTACTTTTTTCCCATTGATACACACTTACTAAATAATATGTAAAATACTGACACCTAATGTTAAGTTTTGTAATATAACTTCAGAAATTTTTCAATATCTCAAAGTAGAATGTAGCAAGCTACTAAAGAATTATGGTTAAGCAAAGAGAAGTCTTGTGTATTATTTCCAAAATAAAGTTATTTATCTGATGTATTAATGGAATAGTATTCTTAAAAATTACAGATCTAAAAAGCAGTTCATATAAATTTAAAGTCTACAGTTAATGGCACACAACTGAATTGAAGATTAGTGGCATGAGTGTGTTACTGATTAAATCTCAACAAATGTTTTAACACAAGGTCTATAAACTTTTTTCTGTAAAGCACCAGAGAGTAAATATTTTATTTTTTTAAATATATTTTTATTGATTCAGAGAGGAAGGGAAAGAGAAAGAGAGATAGAAACCTCAATGATGGAGAGAGAATCATCCATCGGCTGCCTCCTGCACAGCCCCTACTGGAATTAAGCCCATAACCCATGTGTATGCCCTGATTGGGAATCAAATTGTGACCTCTTGGTTCATAGGTTGATACTCAACCATTGAGCCACACTGGTCTGGCTGAGAGAGTAATATTTCAGACTTTGTGAATTATAAGGTCTATCACAACTGCATAAGTCTGACCTTATAGCATGAAAGAAGCTATAGGTAATCCCTGAACAAGTGAACATGGCTGAGTTGCCAAAAACAAAAACAACAACAAAAAAGTTGGCGACACATTTTTAATTTCATATAATTATCATGTGAAATGAATTTATTTTTTAAAAAATTACTAATTTAAAAAATGAGAAAAAAACATTGTTAGCTTGCAAACCACACAAAAAGTGGTGGTGAACTAGATTTGGCCCATAGACCATGGTTTGGTGACCCTGCTCTAACGACTTTTAGTTGCATGTAGGACAAAAATGGGGAAACATTTCTTTCCTTTGCAATGAGAACAGATGTAATTAAAGGAATATTCAAAGTTCAAGTATATATTTTGGGTGCTATACTTACTGCTCACCTCAGACTGATGTTTCCAGTTGGCTGTTTTATATGAATTCGATTAGATTTGGAAACATTACAATTTTACTCAAAATTATTTTTTTTCTTTTGTTTCATCAAATTATGTTATGGTCAAACTGGAAAGGACCTTCAAAAAGTTAGAAAAGTTTTTGAACTTTTAGTGAGGAAATCTTACCTATTTGCTATGTTTCTCAAAAGCCTGAAGCTCATGTCCCTGTGAACCCTTCAGGCCACCCAAACTCTTCCCTTGGGTTAATATGCCCTTTCCCATACCTTCCGCTCCATTTCCCATCCTCCAGGTCTCCTTAATACTGAAATCTTACTTCCTCAATGGGGCCTCCGCTATCGGTAAAGCTTCCCCCATGCCAGTCTTTTTTTTTGCACTCCGTTCTTTTTCTTCAGAGCCCTTAACCAAAATATGTGCTTCTTTAATATCTGCAGAGTGTTTGCATTTTGGCCACTTCCCCTAGACTCTGAGCTCTCTGCAGCTTGGATGACCGTGCCTTTTTGACCCTCACTCTATTCCCTGAGCCTGCATGGGACAGTGTCTGCATATAGTCAGGGCTCAGTTGATATTTCTGAAGGATGACTAAGTCCATCAGATTGCAGTGCAGTGATGAGAGTCCTGGGCCCTTCCCTGCCCTGATTGGTGCCCTTCCCTTAGTGCTTTCAAGGAAACTGCAGAAGTTCCTCTAAAGGGAAAAGACTGAAGTCCAATAAGTCAGTATATTTTATTCAACTATATAAATATCCTTAAACATCGAGTTTACTTTTTCCTTTTAGGGAGGCAAAGTCTGGAAAACTTAGTCTAATTAAGACCATATTGGATGTAAAGATAGCAGTTGAAAAGGTGAAAGACAGGGAAGTAGGCAGATGACTTTTAAGACCTAAAAACAAAAAACAAAAACAAAAACAGAAAACACAGAAACACTGTTGACATCTATGACCTATGGGGAAAGCCTCAAGATAAAACTCCTGAGTTTACAAAATGCTTCCTTGTTTATTTTTCTGTAAAGCAATCGAGTAACTAGTCATTTTATCTTATTTTCTCTTATTTAAGTTTGAGGAAATGAGTAGTATTTTATGAGTTTACCATGTAGGTTGTGAAAGGTGAGGGAGCTATGAGCAATTAAAAGAAACCAAATACTATGTGAACTCTGGAGACAGCCTGCCAGATCTGGATCTTAACTCTACCACTTTCTAGCTATTTGACCTTGGTCCAGCCACATGGGTCCAAGTATGGTTTGTTTCTTTGTATGTAGGAGTAATATTTTATGACGAGTCCATACACCATTAGTTTTACCATTCATCAATTGAAAGACATTTGCATTGTTTTCATTTTTATCAATTATAGATAAAACTAGAGGCCTGGTGCATGAACTTTGTGCACAGAAGGGGGGTTGTCCCTCAGCCCAACCTGCACCCTGCACCCTCTCACAATCCAGGACTGCTGGCTCCCAACTGCTCGCCTGCCTGACTTCCTGATTGCTTCTAACCAATTAAGCCTGCCAACCTGATCACCCACTAACAATTCTGCTGCTAGCCTGATTGATACCTAACTATTCCCTTGCCAGCCTGTTTGCCCCTAACTGCCCTCCCTTCAGGCCTGATCACCCCTAACTTCCCTCCCATGCAGGCCTGGGTTCCACCCAACTGCTCTTCCCTGCAAGCCCAGTCAACCCCAATTTCCCTTCTCTGCCAGTCTGGTCTCCCCTAACTGCCTTCCCCTGCAGGCTTGATTGCCCCCAATTTCCCTCCCTTGCAGGCCTGATCTCTCCCAACTGCCATCCCCTGCTGGCCATCTTGTAGTCACCATCTTGTGTCCACATGAGGGCAGCCATCTTGTGTGTTGGAGTGATGGTCAATCTGCATATTACTCTTTTATTAGATAGGATTGAGGCCTGGTGCACAGGTGGAAGTTGGCTGGTTTGTCCTGAAGGTGTCCCAGATCAGGGTGGGGGTTTCCTTAAGGCATGGGGTGGCCTGGGCAAAGGTCCTGTGGTGGTTTGCAGGCCAGCCACGCCTCCTGGCGACCCAAGCAAAGGCCCTGGAATCTGGAATTTATTTACCTTCTACAATTGAAACTTTGTAGCCTGGAGTGTAGCCAAACTTCCTGCTTGCTCCATGGCTTCAGCCTTTTCTATTGGAATTTGTTTACCTTCTATAATTGAAACTTTGTAGCCTTGAGTGGAGGCTTAGGCTGGCAAGGGCAGGCGAAAAGCTTGGCTTCCTACATTGCTGGGGAAACCCAACCCTCACTCCTGCTCTCTATGGCTGTAGCCATCTTGGTTGGGTTTATTTGCATACTCGCTCTGATTAGCTGGTGGGTGTGGCTTGTGGGTGTGGTAGAGGTATGGTCAATTTGCATATTACTCTTTTATTAGATAGGATTGTTATAAATATATTTGTACATGTGTTTGTTTTGACATAGGAATTCCCATTATATATTCTTTATCCATTTGTTCATTAATAAACACTTAGCACTTAGTTTGTTTCCACCCTGACAATTATAAATATTGTTTGCTACAAACAGGGAGGTACATACAGTTTTTGAGATAGTGTTTTTCTTTTCATTAGATACATACTCAAAAGTGGAATTGCTGTATCATATTGTAGTTCTATTTTTAATTTTTTGAGGAATCTTCATACTATTTTCTATAGTGGCTGCATCAACTTACATTCACACAACAATGCATAAAAGTTTTATTTCTCCACATTCCTGTCAACATTTATTTCTTGTCTTTTAGATAATAGTAATTCTAAGAGGTATGAGAAGATATCTCATATTGGTTTTGGTTTGAATTTCCTTGATAACTAACAAGTTTGATCATCTTTTAATGTCCCTGTTGGACATCTGTTAAGCCATTTTTGAAAATATCTATTTATAACTTCTACCCATATTTTAATCAAATTATTATTATATATTTTTTGCTATTGAGTTTATGATTTAAAAATATTTTGGATACTAATCCCTTATTAGATATTATGATTTACAAATATTTTCTCCCACTCAGTACATTGCTGTTTTATTTTGTTGATGGTTTCATTTGCCTACAGAAGCTTTTTAGTTTGATGTAGTCTCATTTGTTTATTTTTGCTTTTGAGGCTTTTGCTTTTAGTATCAGGCTAAAAAAGATCTATGTCAAGGAGTTTACTTTACTTCCCATGTTTTCTTTTAGGTTTTTTATAAAGTAAAGTTTTATGTTCAATTTTTAATGTATTTGAGTTAATTTTGTGTAGAGTAGAACATAGGAGTCCAGTTCATTATTTTGAATATGACTGTCCAGTTCTGCTAACACTATTCATTAAAGATGCTATCTTTTCTCCATTGCATGTGCTTGACTCCTTTGTGATAAATTAATTGATCATATGTGCATGAGTTTAATGTGGACTCTCTATTATGTTGCTTTGGTATATGTGTCTCTTCTTATGCCAATACAGTACAATTTATTTACTACAGCTTTATAATAGAGTTTAAAGTCATAACATGTGATGGCTTCAACTTTGTTCTTTCTCCAGATTGTTTTGGCTATTTTTGGTCTTTTGTGGTTCCATAGAAATTTTTAAATTGCCATTGGAATTTTGATAGAGATTATACTGAATCTGTAGATTGATTTGGGTAGTATGGATATTTTAAATAATATCAATTTTTCCAATCCATGAGAATACAATATATTTCCACTTACTTGTGTTTCCTTTCATTTCTTCCTTTAATGCCTTGTAGCTTTCAGTGTACAGGTCTTTCACTTTCTTTGTTAAATTTACACTTATTTCTTTTTGATGAAATTATAAATTGGATTGTTTTCTTATTTTTTCCTTCTAATAATTTGTTATTAGTGCAATGAAATGCAACAGATTTTTGTTTATTAAATTTGTTTCCTAAATATTACTGAATTTTTTCATTAGTTCTAATAGTTTTTGATGAAATATTATATATAATATATATACACACAAATTATATATATATATATATATATATATATATATATATATATATACACACACACACACACACACACACCACACACACAAATAAGGATATATATATATATATATATATCCCTAATATGCAAATAGAGCGAATGACAGAACAACTGAACAACTGGGTCACTATTATGTGTGCTGACCACCAGGGGACACGCATGGAACATGGCGGGTGTTGGCAGCAGGCGACAGAGTACAGAACATAGCAGACATTGGCCACAGCAAGATGGTGGAGCAGGTGAGTGGGGGTGTCAGACTAAGGTGGGTGCTGGTCGCTGTCATTGGGGTGAGCCTCTGGTGGTTACTAAAAATTCTTTGCTCCCACATGCCACAGTCCCACCAGCACTTGCACCTGCTGTTGGCGCTGGCCCCACTCACACCCATTGCCAGTGCTGGAGCTGCCATTCACATTTGCTGTCTGCACCTGGGGTGCCC
The DNA here is from genome assembly GCA_963924515.1 of Vespertilio murinus. Classification (NCBI taxonomy): domain Eukaryota; kingdom Metazoa; phylum Chordata; class Mammalia; order Chiroptera; family Vespertilionidae; genus Vespertilio; species Vespertilio murinus. The sequence continues at coordinate 22,319,276 of OZ004711.1, read as the reverse complement.
CCAATCACTCAGCACTAACAGTACGTATGAGCGGTGACAGTTAGCCCTGATTGCCCCCCAGGGCTTCTCCACCTCTCCCTGCTCCTGAGAGGTGATCAGGGCAGTAGCCACCAGTTTCATCCACAGATGGTGCCAGGATATGGGACTGGGGCTACAGTGAGAGGGGCTGGGAATGGGCGCAGAGGATGGACCAAGACCCCTCTCTGTACCCACTGCAGCCCACAGTTCCTTTCAAGGTGTAAGAATTTATACCCTGGACCCCTGTGTGCATATGTGTGTGTGTGTGTGTGTGTGTGTGTGTGTGTGTGTGTGTGTACATTGCTACCAGACATATGACAACTTTTAAAAATATTTCTAGTAAAGGAATATATATATATATATGTCATGTACCAATAGTGTGTTTTATTTCTTCCTGTTCAATTTGATACCCTTTATTTCTATCTCTTGCCTAATTGCTAATGGTTAGGGCTTCCCATACTATGTTGTATAAAAGTGGCAAGAGTAAACATTCTTGCTTTGTTCCTGATTATTTTATTAATGATTGCCCTAGAACATACAAGTAACACTTAACTAAAACAATTTAATTTAGATTAGCAGCAACTTAATGTTACCTAATAATAGACAATAATGTAAATTGACCATACCTTTGCTACACCCATAGCCAATCAGAGTGAGAATGCAAATTATCCTAAAAAAGATGATGTTGAATTTGCATACATAGGCACCCAAAGCCTGTGTCCCAGGAACATCTTGGCACCCAGGTCACTGTGAGGTAAGGCCAGGAAGGGCCTGAGCAGGGGGCTCCTGGTCAAGGCCAAGCCTGAAATCAGAACAAGGGGGCAGGAGCAGAGACTGCCATTGATTGCAGGGTGCTGGGGTCCCCTGGGCAGGCCTGGGCAGGGGTGGAGCTGGAGATCAGAGGGAGTTGGAGGGCCCTGCCCAGGGCTAAATCTTCGCCCAGAGGCTTTAGGCCTGGGCAAGGCCCAGCCCGCCATTGGTGTGAACTATAGAGGAAACACCTTTTCATTGGTTAAGCTTCCTGTATGCCACTGGTAATGTTCTTAGTAACTTGGGTAATGAGAATCCAAAAAGGTGATCTAGGGTTTTTCTACCACACTTCTTTAGAAAAAAAATGAAGGTCAGCTGCTGGAGGGCTAAATGCCATATCCTGCAGTTGCCTGTTTGACTCAGTGGATAATGCCTAGGCCGGCTGACAGCAGGGTCTGGGTTCAATTCTGATTAAGGGCATGTACCTAGGTTGCAGGCTAATGCAGGAGGCAATTAATCAAAGTGTTCCTTTCTCTTTGATTTTTCTCTCTCTTTCCCTTTATCTTCTACATTCTCTAAAAATCAATGGAAATATATCCTCAGGTGAGGCTAAAAAAATAAAAGAAAGAAAGAAAGAAAGAAAGAAAGAAAGAAAGAAAGAAAGAAAGAAAGAAATGTATATCTTGTGAAAGACATATCTTAAAAATACCTGAAGAAAGTTGTCATTTTTTATTGGTGAAGGGACTGGAGTCTGTTTTGATGAAAACACCTTGGTGGCTGTGGTGACTGGCAGTGGCTGCAGCAGCAGAGTGATGGGGCTGGTGCCTTCCCCTGACCAGACAGGTTGCCTCCCACAAAGGGGAGCAGGCCTAAGTGGTCAGTAGGACATCCACTGAGGGCTCCCAGTATATAAGAGGGGCAGGTTGGGCTGAGGGACCCCCCACCCCCAGTGCACAAATTTCATGCACTGGGCCCCTATTTTAAATAATATTTTCAAACATTGGTCTATTATAGATCAGTTTTTCTAAAGGAAAGAAGCAATTCTCCTTCTCAGTCCTACTAATCCATTTTTCCACTTCCCTATATTTTTATCTTCTTTTTAAATTTTATCTCTTATAAAGAAACTATGAGTATAAATTTAAAATATTTTCTAAGATGCAAATATTAAATATCATTTTCAATTTTAAATATAAGTAAAGATAATTTTAGGTGGATGAAAAGTTGACTTTGAAAGTAACTTTTCTCTATCATATAGTGTCTGTGTAGTCAAACTTCTTTTACTAAAAATATTTTTAAAAGTTGTCATATGTCTGGTAGCAATGTCCTTCAGATGAATTCTTCTCTCCTTTAGTCAAAATGCATACATATATGCACAAAATTACTGGCTTTAGTATTTTTTATAAAAATGTATATTATTTGAAATTTCCAAGATGTACCTAGATTTGCCAAGATAAATATGGATCATTATGATTCTTGAGTTTTTTGACACTCAATAAAAAAAAGTGTTATGTCCACACTAGCTGCATAATATCATACATTGTTATCTAATAGCTTTCCCCTTTTACAGCCTTTGTATGTTAAATACATAAAGAGAAAAGCAGATTCCTATTTATATGACACCATATCTTCTCAACTTGCTTAAATATGGATTATAGTATGGTGTCTATATTCCTTTTTCAGGTATAATAGTAAAGAATTAGTTTTTTCTCCACATGTTTCAAATGTTTTAAAGCTGCTATTTACAAACAGCCTTAGTTTAGTTACATACAAACTGTTGGAATGCCCTCAGAACTTCTTAAGTTACAGCTTTCTCTCTAATTATGAGCCATATAGTATTGTCTATGTCATTTGCCAAATAAGCAGCTTTTGTGCTTGCCAAAACAACAGCTGAAGGTGTTCTTATTTACATGTATGTTGGAAATATAAATACACAAGCATGGTTTACTGTATGTTAAAATTAATAAAACTACTGCAATCTAAACACTACCTTTTTATTTCCCCCAATTAAACTGTACATTTTTAAAACACAGTTGATTTTTTGAATTATCTCCTCAACCTCTACTGAGGAAATTAAAACAACATTCAGTACCAGTTTTGCGAGATTTTTGACTTGATTTGCATAGAAGAGTATAGACATATGTTAAAGTATGTTGAGAATTAGGAATTTCTTAATATTGATTCAAAACCTAGAAGGCATAGCTGCTAGTATGTAAGCATATCTAAAGCAGATATATGACCAGTGTTCAGCAGAATGGAATAAATAATTAACATAAGTATTAATTAGCCTCTGACAAACATTAATTATTAGTTTCAGATCAACTTTATCATCTTTATTCCTTTCAGTGAATGAGATTCTGATTTTCTAGAAGCCTATTTTAATTTATATCTTAGGCACCATGTTCATATACTAATAATTACAGTAGACACAGATTAATCTTCCATGATTCAGTATGATTAATAAAATGCTCTTGTTTAGATGTCAGATCAAGAGAAACATACTTTAGTAGTTTATGCTGACTTTCTTTCATTCATAACTCTTCATCAATTTTTAGTTTTTCTTAATGATTCTTTTTATCTCTTGACTACTTTCTATATATCATGCAAAGTACTATGCTTTATTTGTGATTTTTTAATCAAAGTAGTTTGTGTAAATAGTTAACAGTTACACAGTATTGCCATTATACTGTGGGCCCCTTATTATTTAAATGATTTTATGTGTTAAATTATTTGATCTGTGTGACAATTCTATGAGGTAGTACCATTATTGTTTAACTACAGTCCCAGAGTATGAAACTAATGCACAGGCAGGGGGTCCCCTCAACCCAGCCTGCACCATCTCCAATCTCTTAGGGGATGTCTGACTGCCGGTTTAGGCCCAATCCCAGGGATGTTCAACTGCCGGGGGATTGGGCCTAAACTAGCAGTCGGACATTCCTCTCACAATCCGGGACTGCTGGCTCCTAACTGCTCACCTGCCTGCCTGCCTGATCACCCCTAACCACCTCTGTCTGCCAGTCTGATCACCCCCAACTGCCTCTCTTCCACCCCCCTGCTGACCTGGTCATGCTCAACTGCACCCCCCTGCAAGCCTGGTTGCCCCATGCAGCTGCTGTGCAGACATTTGGTCATCCCTCTCTAACCCTCCTACTGGCCTTGTCACCCCATGCAGCCTGCTGTTCGGTCATTCTTCCGGGTGTTTCGGTCATGACAGCCCCTGGATTTTTATATATTAGGATTATACACATAAGGAAATTAAGGCATTGAACACTTAAGTTTATAAGATCACATGACTGGTAGGTACTGAGAGCTAGTATTTCAACCCTATATTTTATTTCCCGAGTCTGTGAACTTAATCCTTACAGTAAAATTCTATCCATGTTTCAATTTTTATGCCACAAACAGTGGTCCTCTGACCCATTGACTCATGGCTTTAATTCATACCAACCAAGAACCACAGCTCTCAATTATTTCAGCTATTTCTGCATATATTTAGTTCCATATTTTTAAATAACATGAATTTATTGCAATTTAACTTCAAAATTGCAACATTATTTTTCTTCTAATGTGAAAATTAAAGATTTAGTCATTATAGATCTCCTTCTCCCTCACAGCTCACAAGCACATACATGCAAATACACTTTCTCTTCCCTCATCCTCCAAATATAGTGAAATTGTGATTTAGATTACATCAATATTCATTGTTTGGATGTTTATAACTACATAAATATTGTTTACAGCTGGTGTTGTGTATATATGAGAGAATAGGAACATATGTTAAAATATAATAAAAACATAGCATTTTTGTAACATTAAACTGAGAAATTCAGGGCATATCATCTATACTATATGTTTTACTCTGATAATCTCCTCTTGGTTGTACAATCTTACTCTTTAGTTAATAATTACCTTCTTTTACATTTGCTCAGTACTGTTCTTGTATTAATTTGCATCCCGAATTTGTTCTGAGAGAATCTAAAACTCTTCTCAAAATGCTGAAACCTGCCCTGACCAGTTTGGCTCAGCGGATAGACCGTCAGCCTGCGGACTGGTGGATTGCTGTTTCCATGGGACTAGTCCTTCTCTTCACACTTAGATTGGGAATTCCATTGCTCCATTGCCTTTATTTTTGCAGCTTAGTCTTTTCCAGTGGCTTCTGAGAAGTAATACATATGGGAAGAAAACGTTCTAAAACTTTGCTCACCAGAAAATATCCTTAGTCATCTTCACATTAAATTGATAGATTGGCTTGCCATGGACTTCTCTGTTGGCAATAATTCTCCATATGAATTCCAAAAGCATCTCTCCTTTTTCTGTATCTTTCAGAGTTGATGATGTGAATATCTATATCATTATGATTGCTAATATTTTAAATTTTGTCTGTAAAAGTGTTTTATAAACTTATTTTTATCTCGTTTTTTACATTTTTCCCATCATGTGATTTGCATTTTATAAAAAATACACATTATTTTTTTAAGAGGATGAGATTTTTCTTTTTCTTCTTTTTTAATATATAGTTTATTGATTTTTTTTTACAGACTGGAAGAGGGAGGGATAGAAAGTTAGAAACATCAATGAGAGAGAATCATTTGTCAGCTGCCTCTTGTACACCCCCTATTGGGGACGTGCCCACAACCAAGGTACATGCCCTTGACCGGAATCAAACCCAGGACCCTTCAGTCTGCAGGCTGACGCTCTATCCACTGAGACAAACTGGTTTCGGCAATACACATTATTTTTATTAGTCATTGAACCTCTTTTGAAAGCATGTCATGTTTTAAGAGAAGTTCTTGGGAAGAGTTTCAGGTTTTGGTAATTTTCTCTTTTCTATTTTATCTTCTCTCTCATTTTGTAGGTATCATTAGACAGGTGTTGACTTCTAATGTTAATTTTTTAATTATTGAATCTTTTTTATTGTTCTATTTTTTGAGATCCTCAGATTCAAAAATTCCTGTATTTTTTATTTTTATTTCTGATATCATATTCTTAATTTTCAAGAGCTTTTTCTCATTCCTTGTACCCTTTTAAGTGTATTGTGTCCTTGTTCCATATATTTTCTTTTCTCTTGGAATATATTAATTATACCATTCCCCCCTTTTCTCCTCTTTTTTTTTCTTTTTCCATTATATTATTTGTTTTCTTTATTTATTTTGGATTCTATTCTGCATTTGCATATCATTGTTGTATGTCTGGTGATAGTTTATGATCATCCTATGTAATAAAAGACTAATATGTTAAGTGTCTGACCATTTGTTTGATTGATCAACCATCACTATGATGTGCACTGTCCACCAGGGGGAAGACACTCCAACCAGCAGCTTAGCTTGTTACTGAGGTCTGGCTAATTGGGACTGATTAAGATAGTCTGGACATGCCCTGGAGCCTTTCTGTGGTCCCTCCCTAGCCGCAGTTGTGCACTGGTGAGATATCTCAGCCTGGTCTGTGCCCTCTCACAACCTGGGACCACTTGGGGGATGTCAAGAGAGCCACAGGCCGGGTTGAGGAATCCCACCATGCACGAATCCGTACACTGGACCTCTAGTCCATTTATAAAACTGTAGCTCTTTAAAGCACGTGCAAACATTTTGTGTAAGGGCGGAAGGAAGTTTTGATTGGTGGGCAGCATTACACCACAATAAGACTCATGTAACTATGTGTAGCTCTTATCAATTAGAACAGTTTTTTTTCCCAGAGATAAATCTATATTCATAATCCTGTGCTGGGCTGGATATAATTTCTTGGGGGCCAAATGGGGGAAAAAGTCAGAGCTGCCACCACCTAGCCTGCAACATTTGGCTACCTCAGTCTAATTTCAGTCAGATGACTCATCCATCTCCTTGGCCACCCTCATGTACCAAAACCTAGCACTGTACAAGCTTATTCTTTTTAGAAAGTAGACTCTTGCCCTTGTGGCTGTGGGGAGGATGCAGCATTCCAGTCACAGAGAATGGAGAAAGGGATCTGGGCCCAGCTGCTAAATGTACAGACTTTCAGCCACCTGCTTTCTGTCCCACCACACACCCTGGCCTCCAGAAATAACTGGCACCTCCAATCCCCAAGCCTCTCAGTGGGTCTTTGAACTGGATCAGGCTAATACTCTTTTTTGATATCCTCCCCTGTCACACAGGGAATTAGATTTCAGCTTTCTTCATTTTCCTGTCAGTCCCTCTACTTTCCAGCTTTTAAAGCATGTTGGGCATTTTTCCTGTGCTCTTATTATCATTTTTTTTTGGGGGGGGCGCTTTCCATGTTTACACCACTTATATTCATGCACTATAATTTTTGTGTGTGAGATAGATGACTAACATTACCTGAAAATATAGATTAGCATACAGTAATATTGCTCCCTTAAAATGATTATGTGACCCAACTTCCTCAGAGAAAGTACTTTAACACATTGTTTTCAGGTTTCCTTATTTACATTTTAAATTTTCTCATGCAGGTCTACATTTAAACCTTTAAAGGAGAGGGACATTTCCAATGAATAGGACCCCACACAGGTACTGGATGTTAGACTGCACAGAGGTGCATGGATTAATCGCAATGACTGTGCCAACGCTGGCTGGACTGTAAGCCAACTAATGGAAGTGTTCTTAAACTTCTAACATGCTTCTCTCCAATCCTCTGAAGTAGTGATTGTTGAGAGAAAGAAACATGCACAAGAGAAAGATAACAAATGCAGTGCATAAAAATATATGTAACAGGTTTTTTTTTAATAAGTTAATACGTGCACTAATACAACCAAAGAACAGTTATGAAATAGCAACATTACTGAGGATTCAGTGAAAAATGTGACATTTGGAGTCACCAGTTTCAAACAGTCTGGTTCTGTTGTCGTTGCCTAAAAAAAGAATGTCTGTGAGTGTCTCTTTCTGTTCTTTTTTTTCCCCTCTTAATTGCCACTTTTCCCCCAGACCAGCTGTAGCATCCATGTCCTGACTTGGAGCCAACTACTTACTTTAACCCATAGAGAAAATGCCTCCCAGACTCCGCGTACATCACTGCGCCGTCTCCATTCCTGACAAGCTTGTTGTTTTAACACAATACAAAGCAAGGGGAACCGCATGAAGTACAGCTCCCACACACTGGGAAGGAGAAAACGAGGACCTCTGTTGAGTAAATATTGGCACAAAAATGCAACAGTCCCCGTCACCTAAAATAATACTCTGAGTTATATGTGCTTGAAATTTCAACGGAGGCCCAGCAGTCCAATGTGAGTTTGTTTATTTGTCTTTCAGGAGAATTTGTGCTTTGAAGCATCTTTCTCCTTTGATGTAGGACAATGAAGTCATTCTCTACGTTGCTCCTGGGTGGGACACGGAGAAAGGGTCTTTGAGGCCTACAGGCCAAGGAGGCTGCCATGTCACAGTGAGTTACATAATCAATACATGACATGTCCTTGATTCTTACATTTTCAGAATTATTTCCATCCTCGACATAAGAATAAGCATTTAATTTCTACCTATGGAGTACCGCTATCTATTGGGCTACATATTCTTAATATTTTACATATCTCTGATGTATTCGAGTGGGCTCTGGTCTGAACCAGACTCAATCACACAGGATTTTCTACTACTTACTCATTTCAGACAAAGGTCACAGGGCACTTCAATGTAAACATGGACAGCGTATATGACATGTTACAACTGCACCTTCCTCATTCATTACCTGCCTGTGAGAGACTAACTACATATTCAGCTCAGTGCTAAGAACCGAGGGACATACCAAAAAAAGGGAGAAAAAAGAAAATATTAACCATATCGCCAAGCAAGTTACATTAAGTTAGGAAGAAAAGATATGTGTACAAACATGATGCAAGCTATAATGCTCCTTTCAAAATCATTATAAGGAAATTATGGACACACACTTTTTAACTTACTTTTCAACTATTACATGTGACTTAGGAGATGAGAAGGGAGTCATTTTTTTGTGAGTATTTATTTTAAAAGCATTATTTCATCTGGCTTGATCACAAAAAGATAAATTTATTTCAAAATGTTCTTCTACATTTTTTTCAGTACTAGATCAAAACTATAATTAGAGCTTAAGTAATAAGTTTTGAAAAACAGCATATGTGATTTTTTCCCAAGAGTTTTTTAAAAAAATGTATCTTTATTGTTGAAAGTATTACAGATGTCCCTCCCGCCCTCCCGCCCCCCCCCCCCCCCCCCCCGCATTGACTCCCTCCACCAGGTCTACCCTAGGCCTTCACCACACTACTGTCTGTGTCCAGGATCAATGCACATATGCATATCAATTCCTCAGCTAATCACTTCCTGTCTGCCCCACCCTCCTGAGATTCATCATTCTGTTCTTTGCTTCTATATCTTTGGATCTACTTTGTTCATCATTTTGTTTCGTTCATTAGATTCCACATACTGATATGTGGAGGCTGACAGGATTGTTTCCATCATAAGAATGTGTGGTGCTTGGGATTGTAAACACGATCTTACTGAAATCATGAATTTTGAGGCAAGTATCCTGGATGGAGTCTCATTTAAGTCGTTACTATTTATTGTTTTTTGTTCTTAATTTTCAAATATTATCAAAAGTAGAGAATCGCAACTATTATTACTCAGATTTGAATTGTCAGGTTTTGGGGTTTTTTCCTTCTTTCCTTCCGGCGTTCCCTCTCTCCTTCCATAAGAAAAATAATAACTTCCAAAGAGGTCCTTGTCCTAATCTCCTAAATATGTGAATATGCTGTATTATATAATAGAGGGAAATTATTATTGCAAATGGAACTAGGATCAGCAATCTATGTTCAGCAAGTGTGGCTTTGTGGTTGAGCGTCGATCTGTGAACCAGAAGGTCATGTTTCAATTCCCAGTCAGGGTACATGCCCAGGATGCAGGCTCAATTCCTGGTAGGGGATGTGCAGGAGGCAGCTGATCAATAATTCTCTCTTGTCATTGATGTTTCTATCTCTCTCTCCCTCTCTCTGAAATCAATAAAAATATAGCTTAAAAACAATTAAAATATTGTATGTGAAAACCAATGTAAGTAGAACTGTAAATTAATAATATATTAGATATAGGACATACAGTAGATAAAGGAGTTATGATTATTAAGACTTAGTAAATAAAATGCTGTCTTACATTAGGTTCCTTAGAAAGTAGAGCTTCAGATACAGATTTAGATAAATATGTCTTTTTTAAAAAAGATTTTATTGATTTCAGAGAAAGAAAGGTAGAGAGAGAGAAAGAAACATCAATGATGAGAACTATTGATCAGGTGCCTCCTGCATGCCCCCTATTGGGGATTGAGCTTGGAATCCAGGCATGTGCCCGGACAGATGGAGAATCAAACTGCAACATCCTAGTTAAGCATGTTTTATTGAATACTAAGAAGGAGGGAATTAATGAGAATATGGAAGAAGGGGAAAGAGCTAAGCAAGTATAAAATCCAGGTGAAATTCCAGTTGTGGCTTAATCCACAGATTAAGGATAATTTATGAAGTGTTAAATTGCAGCGCGCGCGCGTGTGTGGTGTGTGTGTGTGTGTGTGTGTGTGTGTGTGTGTGTGTGCATGTGCATTTATCCATGTATATGTGTATATCTTCTTTCTCTTTTTCCCTTCTACTTGTATGGAAGGTATAAATTTATTCTCTATCATTTTAATAATCACCTTGGTTATGTTAACAGGGCACAAGCAATCAACAGTCACTGTTGGCAATGATCAGGAGCAAAGGAATGCTCATCTCTACTGTTTGGAGTGAACTGCTGCACGCATTTTGGAAAACAGTGCAATAGCACATACTGAAGTTGAGCGCATGTGTGCCCTATGTCCCAGCATTTTCACAGTAATATGACCTAGACAAACTTTTGAATGCATGTACTAAGAATGTTCACGGGTGCGTTGTTGCAATATTAAAAATCTCGAAAAACTCAAACATTCATTGATTGTTGTAAAATGAAGTGATAGCTCCAATTATATAAGAGAGCACTGAACAACAATGAAAATGGATGAAAAACGCTGAAACCGGTTTGGCTCAGTGGTAGAGTGTCGGTCTGCGGACTGAAAGGTCCCAGGTTCGATTCCGGTCAAGGGCATGTACGTTGGTTCCGAGGCAGCTGGTCCTCTCATCGACATTTCTAGCTCTCTATCTCTCTCCCTTCCTCTCTGTAAAATATCAATAAAATATATTTAAAAAGAAAAAAGAAAATAGGATGAAAACAGGATATGCTAAAAATGAATATTTTTTGTACTCATTTGTATATTACCTTTATACAAAGGTAATACATTGCCTTTATACAAGCCTACACACAAGCAACATTAGCTAATATATTTTTACTAGAGGCTTGGTGCACAAAATTCGTGAAGGGGGGGCCTCAGCCCGGCCTGCACCTTCTCACAATCCGGGACCCCTAAGGGGAATGTCTGACAGCCAGTTTGTGCCTGGACTTTTAACAACAGCTCCATTGTTGTTTCTTTCCTTTCATGCTTAAACCCATTGAAATTAGTCGGGATTCAAAGTGTGTATATACATTTTGGGGGAACTCCCTGTATGTCTCTACTCAGCAGTGAAAGGAGCCAACGGTGGGTTTAGAACCCCCAGACAGGGAACCTCGCTCACTCTCCGCATGTCTCAGCACCTGGCTTTCCACATTCAAGGGCAGCAGGAGAGTCAGTGTTTCCTCTCAGTAGCTTGGAAAAGCACATCCTGTCACCCCTGCCCGGCAGGAGCGCGCTAGGCCCCAAGCCAGCGAGGCCCAGTGAGGGCGGCCTTCGCTCATGGGCGCCAGCGCCCCGAGTGCCCATTCCTTCTCTGCAGTCGCCCCGACCGACTCTCCTGCTGCTGCACTGAGAGGAGGGACCTCCTCCCTCCCCTGGGTGCCTGATCTCACACACGGACTGAAGGCACCTCAGCGAGGGCCGCCCGCGCCCACCAGGTGTGCCTGTCCGTCCGCACCTGCTCCCTCCTCAGCCCCGCATTAGCCCCACGGGGGTGATCTCCTGGCCACACTGGCCCCCACAGGAACAGGTGCTGCCACTCCGCCCTCTCACTGCCCTCTCACAGGTGCCCACCCTGAACTCCAGGACAGGCTCCAAAGGACCTGAGCATGCCGGGGGAATGTGCACACATTGTGGAGGGGACACGGCATGCTGCGTAGGCATGAGGGAAGTGTGGCGGAGGGGTGGGGGAAACATGTGCACACTGTGGTCTAGGACTGCTGTGGGTGCGCATGGGTGACAGCGTGCTGGGAGATGTTCACACACGAGGTCACGGCGAGAGGATGCGTGCACTGGAGGCCTGTGCCTGTGCAGATCTGCAAACTCCTGCCGTGCCGCCAGGAGGAGGTCAATCTGGCCCATCACAGCGGCTGTCTCTGCAATCACACACCTTTTGGGCCAGGAGGCATGACTGGTGCAGCCGCTCCTTAGTGCTGATGGCCCGCAGTGCTGTTTCAGCGTAGCCTGCAGGCTCAGCTTGGCAGGGCTGCAATGTGGGGAGTACAAGACACCCTCTGCTGGGCCCACCTCCCTGCCCCTGTCCCCACTGTCGCTTGCCCAGGCCCTGCCCTGGGCCAGTGACACACCCGTCCAGAGCGCTCACAGCTGCCGCTGCCACCATGTGGGGCGTACAAGCCACGCTCTGCCCGGCCCGTCACCCCAGCTCCCCTGTCCCCACTGCTGCAAGTCCCCACCCACCCTCACCTGCTGTGTGTGCAACCTGCTGACCGGTCCTTCCATGACAGAGTCCTGGACAATTTGCATATCCCTCTATTATTAGTATAGATGAGTGCATATATAGGTGTAAAACTTTAAAGAAAGTAATGAAATGATTAATATACAACATAATTCACTAATTATTTCTGGCACAGCCTGCATGGCTCAGAGGTTGAGCATTGACCTTTGAACCAGGAGATCACTGTTTGATGACCAGGTTGTTGGCTTGAACCCCAGTGTGGGGCGAGCAGGAGGCAGCTGATCAATGATTCTCTCTCATTGATGTTTCTATCTCTCTATCCCTTCCTTTCTGAAATCAATAAAATATATTTAAAAATAATTATTGTTATTTCTGGATTAGGGGAGGGCGCAAATGCAAGCTGGGAGAAAGGGAATTTCTAATGCCTTGTTTCTTAATAAGGACATGGTGCTGATCATGCTTTAAATTATTTGTACACATAATTGGATATGATTTTAACATGATTAGCATGAAATATTTTAGAACTTAAGTTTATAAGTATTTTTATACACCTTCCCTCACTCAACCACCTAATTAATACCCATGAGATTTTTCTTCCATTGTGTCATCTGTTTGTCTTTTATAGAGGTCATAGTTTGTAATTAGCTATTTACCTGGGTGTTTATGATTACTGTCTGTTTTTCCCACTAAGCTGAAACATGTTTCCTGCCAGCTGAAACCATATCTGTTTTTTTTTTGTTTTTGTTTTTTTAAATATATTTTATTGATATTTTACAGAGAGGAAGGGAGAGAGATAGAGAGCTAGAAATGTCGATGAGAGAGAAACATCGACCAGCTGCCTCTTGCACACCCCCTACCGGGGATGTGCCCGCAACCAATGTACATGCCCTTGACTGGAATCGAACCTGGGACCTTTCAGTCCGCAGACCAACACTGTACTACTGAGCCAAACCAGTTTCGGCCATGTCTGCTTTGTTTACCACAGCAAGGTTGGAAGAGTTTCTTCCTCATGAGGTTGTACGTGGTGGAGGTTTAAGGTTTTGAGAACTTCCTCATCTGTGAAGATAAATTTTTCCCAAAAGCCAGAGTGGGAAGCTTTACTAAAGCAATTCTGCAACCACTCAACTAAGGTAACATAAAGAGAGCAGCACAAGACATAGTACATTCTTGATAAACATCAGTACTTGCTGGTGTTGTTGGAATCCTGCATCTTTTTATTTAACTTTAACATCCAAATGGTTGTCCAAGTTAATTTCATTAAAATTGGTTTCAATATGGAAATAATTATGTCAGTGTCACTCTTTCTTGCTGAGAATATATATATATAAATGTAGAAGTTTGTCAAATCCATGAATAGTGATGGTGGTATCAACAAGGGCCCGGGAATGGGTGGGAAAATCAATTTAACAAGTTTCAACCAACAGTTGTTGTAATAAGATAGAACAATAAATATCAGAAAACAGGTAAATAATTTATGGACCTTTGGTTTTTACTATATATACCACTTTTAATTCAACGTAAGGTGCTGTCTGTTCGTCCTGAGAAACTTGCTGATGTCAGGGATGGTAATGGGAAAGAATGGTCAGTGGCAATTATAAGAAGCAGTTGATTGAAAATTGATAGACTTTTCTTTCACAGATGTTAAAATATTGTTAAAAATTGTGTGTTAAAACAAGGCCAATCCACACATAAATACAGGTCTCTGTTTTTAGATATATTTCTTAGTGTGGATTGTGGCCAAAAATATTTCAAGGCCGCTGCTCTAGAAAATGTTTTATTATCTGTTCTTTAGATCAGAGCTGGATAGAATACTCCAAAATCATACTTATATCAGATGATTCAACTATAGTGCTTATAAGAAAGTCTTTGGCAAATTTAAGCCAAAGTGATATTTAGAAAATTGAAACAAAAATTTAATACATATTATGACACTGTCAGTCAATGAGAAATTAAACCAGTAACAATATTTCACTGACCCCGAACTGTAACAGCTAACCAAGACTCTGTACATACTATTTAGACCAATGAAAACCTTGATTCACAAAACACCAAGAAATTGGACAGACATTTAGATTCCTCAAGGATGTTAACTCTTAAAAGAATTACGAAAAAAGAAGATTTTTTTGTAAATTATGCGATTCATTACCAGTTAGGTGTGATTAGTGTGGGGTGTTTTTTTTGAACATTTCCAAAGATTAAAACTTGAATAAAAATAAAATAATCACAGCAGCTTTCAGCATTATTGGCATAATTTGTTCTAAACACCGTTATATTTTCTTTCTGCAGCCTCAAGTGCAGAATTGAGCAGATTGATAAATTTATAAACATCGTGGAAAGAATTGTAGAGAGGAACTGGAGCCACTCGGATGCCATTGGGTTCCCGCTTGTCACACTGTGGGAGGGAAATAAAGCCACATTGTGTCAGCATTACTCTCCTAATGAAAATCCGCATTCAAGATGAACGTACATGCAATAGTCATACTGATTTCCCTAAAACTTACTATATAAGCAGTTTTTCACTTTAGTGAAAATAGAGTGTTTCAATGGTATGGGAAACTCTCTTCTTAATTATAATTAAACCGTTAGTGGGCTGTTACATGAATATCCAAAAGCACTTTTCTGAAGTCCATTTAGGTCATCTTTAAGCATTCAACAGAGCATGTGTGTGATTCGTCTGTGGGAGACACTGGAGAGCCAGGAATCTTGGATACATTGAAATGAATGAGAACCTCACACTGTCCTGGAGAGTTCTAGTCAAATTATCCTCTCTCTAAGTGCTAATCTTGCAGGTAAGGTCTTGGCTATATTCCTGACATGCATCTTGAGAAGAAAGATTCATTTGATGTGAACCAAGAGAAAGAATTTATCTGCCCCATGGTCAACCAAGAGCCCCAATTTTATGAAGTACAGTCTAGTTCAGGCCTGGGCAAACTAGGGCCCGTAGAGCCGAAAGAGTGGAGGGTTCTCTTGCTCTCCCCTCCGCTCCTTCACCAGCAGCCCAAGATGAGAGTGCCAGCATGGTCAGGTTGCTTTTGTTCCGGCCCTCCGGTCCAGTTTAATAACCCATTGTGGCCCTCGAGTCAAAAAATTTGCCCACCCCTGGTCTAGCTGATGGTCTCCTCACATACTCTGTGGATGAAGAAAACCTCAGATTGAACTCTTAGCTTGTTTATGCTATCTGAGTCAACAAGGGTGGGGAATCCATGGTTTCATCTTTCTACCAACAGAATGAGACCTACCCCATCTAATCGGTATGGCTCAATTTGTATCCTTATTTTAAATATACTGACCAATCACAACTGCACAATCAGGTACCTCACTTACATAAAATGGACATAATTGGAAACCTGGGCGAGAACTTTCATTGTAAAAGGTGGCTTCCCTTTTGTCCAGGGTTGTTGAATACAATCTAGGTTGCTATCTATCTAAACCTGTGTTCCCAGGCTGTATCTCCTTTTGCTCAAATAAATCTTTTTATTATTTATTACAGTCTGAAATTAGTTTGGGTTTACACTGGGAATGCTGAAATGTTATGAAATAGCCCAGACAGTTTGGCCTAGCCTGACGACCACTAGCACTATATTAAGAAATACCCACTACAGGCTAGACAACATATAAATGGTTCATGTGTGTTGGTCCATTTCATTCCCATACCAACTTTATGAAGTAAGTATACATTCACACCCCAAAACAGATGAGAAGTCTCAGGCTAGCACATGTTAACTTCCCCAAGAGCACCTGTCTTGGTCATAGGATTTGCAGGGCTGATGCTCTGATTGGTGCGTCCAGCGTCTTTGGTGGTGACCTCTCCTAAAAGTCTGGAGGGCCACACGAGTGGAGCAGTCCCTAGATTGCATTATCACCACTTCCCCCTGAAATTTTTCTCTTAACACCTATTAGTCCCTTTCAAGAGGCTCAGAAGGCCACTTTGGCCCAATGGTTAAAATAATTATTTCATACAATGTTAACACTCCTCAGATGAAACAATACTTGCTGCTCAAACTGTCATAAAAGTGAATAGATTACATAAAATGGTACTTTTTATCCAAAGTTTGTGGTTTCTTTTTTTTTTTAAATCAGAAATGACAGATCTCTGTGCCCTCTCATTAGCAAGTCCCAAATAACAGATCTCTGTGCCCTCTCATTAGCAAGTCCCAAATACTGACTTAGTTGGCACTTAATTTATCCTCAGTGACTGACTGATAGATGTGAAATTGCATGCACCAGTGAATAAACTAAAGAATCCAAATTTACCCCCTAACATGCAACCCCTAGAGAAAACGGGGTAGCAAAGCAAGAGATATACTTACAACCACTCCTCTTTTTTCCAGTTCTTGAAATACAGACTTTATCGGAATGGAAAATGTTAATGTCAGCTGGCAGCCGCGTTCCTCGGGACGGGACGGGGTGATTATGTTCACCACGGGTGCTCTGGCTTCTGCTCTGTCTTTGCCATAGTGGTGCTTGATCAGGAATTCCAGGTAACCCGTGAGCAAGACAGACTTCCTTCTCAATGCTTTCATGGTTGCTTTGTTAAAGATCTGTAGAAGGAGAAACAGATTAACAACATTTTGTTTTTTTTTTACAAAGAAGCAAAAATTAATCGAGAATCGTGCATAAAGAAGGAAATCACCACTTTTAACCTCTCCAGAAACCATCCCATGTTAAATAGTCGTTTTGTATAAACGTGTCCTCTGTTAACTCCTTTGCCATCAAGAACCGAACGCAGAGTTTCTATATCAGAAAAGCGGCAAAAATGCCATTTAAACAATACTTGCAAAAGAAAAAAGAAAAAAGGTGATGTAATGTTCCTTCAGAATTATTTAAATTGGCTTAGAATAATTACTCTAAGTATCCCTTTAGAAAGGAATTGAAATATCATAAAATTCTAACACTTTCCCCAAAACCCTCATAATCAAGAAGACGCTTTCTCTTCTGATATAAGTGTAGCCCACAGAACAATACAGTACGAGTTAAACGTGCATGCCTATCTGGAAGGTCATGTTGAAAATACTATTTACAGTTGTTTGACCAAGTCCTGAATCTCCTCCAGTTTGACAGTGAGAAAACAAGCAAGTTTTATCAGACAGAGAAGCAAAAACCTTACACAATACATTTGTTAGTACTAAAGCCTCAGCCTTTTTTCCCCCTTCTCTCCCCCCCTCCATCCCCCCCGCCCCGCCTCCTTCCCGCCTTTTTCTTCTTTCATCACTTTTTTCCCTATTACACTCTCACATGGTCTGAAAACACTGCAATTTCCTGCCTGAGGTGTCTTCTATTAAGACGAGTGACAAGGGCACACAGTAACTGGTGCTGGAGCATTAGAGGTCAGGAGAGACATGCTTTTCTAGCTTATCTCTTGAGGTCAAGTAGAGTTTAAAAATATATCCTCCTTCCAAGAGCTGAATGGACTTCAAACGGAGTGTGATGCACAGGCTGCCACGTGCTGTCCCTTCGCTGTGTCACGCTATGCCACGGAGCCACGACAGGGTCACTCAGTGGTATGTAAAGTCTATGAAAACACTGATGTCTGTAGGTATGCGTGGGCCCGCATTCTAACAGGAGTAAACACTTCAGGCATACATTTTCTTCCCCCTATATGGAGGGTATAGATTTGGCTGAAGAAGAATAAGGGAGTTGTATTTTTTTTCTTCCTCTTTCAACCTTTTCTTTATACTAC
Organism: Vespertilio murinus; assembly: GCA_963924515.1. Lineage (NCBI taxonomy): Eukaryota > Metazoa > Chordata > Mammalia > Chiroptera > Vespertilionidae > Vespertilio > Vespertilio murinus. The sequence goes on along the minus strand of OZ004711.1, from coordinate 22,301,181 downwards.
AGACAATGACTTGAAAAACCCACAATTCATACCAATCTGGACTTGACGTTCAAAGCTCTCTCCTCCAGAACCACACATCTGACTGTTACTTGGCAGTCTAACGGGATGCACGTATAACAGGCATTTCTATCTAAACGTATCCATCATTGGGATTCCCAATATTCCTCCCAAAGTCACCTTCTCCTGGAGCCTTCACCACCTCAGTTTGGGGCAATTCCCTCGCCACCAGTTTTTCAGGTCAATCACTTTGGTATCATCCTTGACTGCTTTATTTTCCAAACAACTCCCACAAATCCATCTGCAAAATCTGGCAGCTCTACCTTTAAACTATATCTACTGTAGGATAAGACCACTTCTGACTACCCACTTTATCCTGTGTCTAGTCCAAACCGCTCATCTCTCAAGCAGCATAGAGTGCGGTCTCACTGACCACCCAGACCTCACAGACCATGTCTGCAGCCTGGCAGGAGATCAGCGGCCAGGGGAAGCTGACATCTTTGTTTCGGAAGGAATCTGAGGTCCCGGTGCAAAGAAGACAGTCATATCCCCTTATCCATGGCTTTGTTTCCCGCAGTTTCAGTTGCCCATGGTTTCAGTTGGCCCCCCTCCCCCCTTAACCAAAGTCCAAAAATTAAATTAAAAGTTCCAGAAATAAAGGATTCGCAAGTTTTAAATTGTGCACCACTCTGAGTAGCCTGATGAAAACCTGTTGCATTTCTGCTCCATGTCTCCCAGGCTGTGAATGTCCCTTTGTCCAGTGTCTCCACGCTGTGCGCCCTCCCACTTAGTCGCCAACGTGGTTATCAGATCAACTGGCATGGCATGGCAGTGCTTCTGCTCACGCCAGTCTTACTGCATAATGGCCTCGGAGTGCAAGCAGAGCGATGCTGGCAGTTTGGACATGCCAATGAGAAGCTGTAAAGTGTGTCCTTTCAGAGAAAAGGTGCAAGTTCTCTACTTAATAACGAAAGAAAGAAAAAATATCTTTGAGGAGGTTCCTAAGACTTATGGTAAGACTGACTCTTCTATTTGTGAAATTATGAAAAAGGAAAAAATTATAGAGAAGGGTGATTACAGTACAATGAAATATTTTGAGAGAGACCACCATTTGCATAACTTTTATTACAGTATACATTGTTATAATTTGTTCCATGTTATGATTAATTATTGCCATTAAACTCTCACTATGCCTAATTTATAAATTAAGCTTTATCTTAATTTATAAAGCAGGTGGCCCGGTGCATGAATTCATGCCTGGGTGGGGTCCCTCGGCCTGGCCAGTGACTGGTACCATCTTGCCCAGTGCTGATCAGGTCCGATCAGGCTGGCTGGCCCGGGGGGAGGGGGGGGGGAGGACTGAGGGAGGCTGACCAGCCACAGGAGGTTGGCCGTGAGAGCGCACTGACCCTGAGGGGGCAGTTCCTGCATTGAGCATCTGCCCCCTGGTGGTCAATATGTATCATAGCAACCGGTCATTTAGTTGTTTGGTCACTTAGACTTTTATATAGTATATATGGAACATGATATTTGACTATGTGGAATAGTTTTTGAAAGGGAAGTAGAGAAAACAAACAAACATAGTTTGATTCATGTATTTATTTATTTCATTTACTCAAACTTCAATTACCTATCGTCCACATGCCGTGACTTCTAAACAAATAAGTTAAGTCCCAACATGGTTAACTTACTGGTGCTGACTCACATGGCAAACTCAGAAAGGGGAACATTGTAACATTCGGTAGAGAATGGGAAACAATGAAATGTATTCGTTTGTCATTTCAGAATTTTGCAATTTATAATGTGGAGAAAGAGTTTCCAAAGAATACTTTCGTCAACCTAAGGTGTGATTACCTACATATAAGTTCCTCCAGGGCGTTGCCTCAGCAGTGACTGACTTCAGCAGGCACTTCTAAGAGGCTCCCAGAGGCACTCGGGTGATAAGAAGCTCCAGAGAAGTGGATAGCCCTCTTCCGGTGGCTCTTAGGTCCCTTCGCTGGGTTTACACTTAGGTGGTGAAGGAAGAGATACATCAGTCTTCCAGTTCCAGCTGAGAATGGAAGCTTGTCTGAGGGATGATAGTACACTATGGTAGGAAAGTACTGGTAGGGAAAGTTCAGAATCCGACTATTGCCAAAACCGGTTTGGCTCAGTGGATAGAGCATTGGCCTGCTGACTGAAAGGTCCCAGGTTCGATTCCGGTCAGGGGCATGTACCTTGGTTGCAGGCACATCCCCAGTAGGTGTGCAAGAGGCAGCTGATTGATGATTCTCTCTCATCGATGTTTCTAACTCTCTATCCCTCTCTCTTCATCTCTGTAAAAAATCAATAAAATATATTTAAAAAAAACAAAACAAAAATCAGAATCCGACTCTTGCCCTGTCAGAGGGGTGAATACCGCCATAGCCCACCCACCGCAGAGAAAACACCAGTGGAGAGTCTAAAGAAAATTTCTAGATATGGCTGAGAAAGATACAAAAAATAAGAGGAAATAACTTTAAATACTAGGGTTGTTTGTTTGTTTGTTTGTTTGTTTGTTTTTAAGGTATGCTTTGGTAGCTTTTTTTAAGTATTGTAATTCATTATATTCTCCCAGATATAAACTGGCAAGTAAGCAAAACATTTTGTTTTGGAATGTTTAACAGAAGTTTTTCTCTGAATGACTTTTATGAAAACAATTGAAATTTCATTATCTAATCTGCTAAGCTGATTCCCTCCAAAACTTATCACTAACAAAAATCTTGTTTACTGAGTTCATTTCAACCTAAAAAAAAAAAAAATTAAATTAAATTAAAAAAGCTGAAAAGTGAGAACAGCGCAAGTTCCACCTAGTGGTCAAACTGAGAACCTGCTCTTTAAATGAGGATAAAATGTAAGGAGCTGATACCAGGATTTAGTAGAGAAGTTGCATAAAAATAGAGGAACTTGACACTGCCTCCCAGTGGCCAAAATGAGAAACTGTGATAATTGTTCACAGATTCCTAGAATTTTAGGTTTAGAATAAGGTGACCAGATGCCCCGCTTTTGGTGGGACAGTCCCGATTTCTAACAATTTGTCCCACGCCCCTCGGCGTTTTAAAAAAGTCCCAATTTTTGAAAAGAATACAGGACAAGCTAGGGAACGGTGAGAGAACGGGAAGGGAATATACGGTTTTAGGAGGCCATGTGGCTATTTAGCCAGGATAGGAGTTCTATATTATTTTTGTTAATTTTATAATGTTAAAACTTTAATAATAACAAATAATTGTTGAGAACTGATTATCGAGAACTGCTTATCAAAGTTCACAACGACGAAAACATTTTGTAACTGTCTCTCAGGTGATACACATCGTATTGCGTGCTAGTAAGCTAGTTAAACAAGTGATGTCATTAAAATCAGCTGTTCAGATAATTTAGGTAAGTAATTTATTTATTTCATAAATACATAAATTTTCTTGAATTTAGCAGACAGTACTCGTATTATTTATATTTTATAGTGGCGGCAAAAAGTCTAGTGCCGGCCTTGAAAGTGACATGACTATACATAATTCTTTTTTATTTATTACATTTGTAAATTGTACTTATGTTGAAATTTAAAAATACCGTATTTGCCGGCGTATAAGACGACTTTTTGGCCCTGAAAAATATGCCTCCAAGTGGGGGGTAGTCTTATACGGCGAGTATATAACAAACTCTGTATTTTGAGCGGAAATGTTAGGGGGTCGTCTTATACGCCGGCAAATACGTATTTTTCAGGGCCAAAAAATCGTCTTATACGCCGGCAAATACGGTATATTACAATACTATTTTTGCGTCCTATGAAAATTTTTGTTGCTCCATATAGACCAAATTTTTAATCAAGAACCACCCCCCCCCCTTTCCCTGTCAATGGTGTCCCGCTTTACCAATGTTAAAATATGGTCCCCTTAGTTTAGAAGAGAGTTTGGAATTATTTCCAGTCAATCCACTATACAATTTTCTAAAATATCACAAACTATTTTATCTTCGGATGATTTAAAATTTTTGACAATAAAATTTTATTTGAATAGCTATTTATTTAAAATCTCTAGTAAAAATGTACATGTATACTTAAAATATATTTTACTTAAATGTGTGTATGAATATATATTTACATAATGTATTTATTTATACTGATATTGTGCATTATAGATTATTAAAACTATATTTACTTGAATAAATTTAGTCTCATTCTAAAATTAATATTTGAATAATTAGTTGGAATATATAGATAGGTAGAAATACATAAAATTATCTAGATATATTGAAATAGAAAGATAGATAGATATGCAGATGTAGGAAAACAAACTGGTTCCTTGGTATTATTATTTAGGGTAAGACTAAATTTATTTTAAGTAAAAATATGAATGAATTTAAAGAAAAATATTTAGCCAGTAAGAGTAGAGATTATATACATGACTATAATCGCATAGATCCTCAGTATTAACAAAATCTACCCTAACTCATGAAACAACCTTACCCAATCTTTATTTTACTCTCTCTCTCTCTCTCTCACACACACACACACACACACACACACACACACATATATATATATATATATACACACACACACACTAGAGGCCCAGTGCATGAAATTCATGCGGGGGGGGGGGTCCCCTCAGCCCAGTCTGCACCCTCTCCAATCTGGGACCCCTCAGGGGATGTCCAACTGCTGGTTTAGGCCCAATCCCCAGGATGGGGCCTAAACCAGCGCTCAGACATCCCTCTCACAATCTGGGACCACTGGTTCCTAACTGCTCACCTGCCTGCCTGCCTGATCACCCCTAGCTGCCCCCCCCCCCCCCGCGCGCCAGCCTGATCACCCCTAACCACCTCTACCTGCGGACCTGATCACCCTAACTGTCCCCGCCTTCCCTGCCAGTCTGGTCACCCCACACAGCCTGCTGTACAGTTGTTTGGTGGTCCCTCACTGCCCCCCTCTGCTGGCCTGGTTGGCCATGCATCCTGCTGTTCAGTCATTAATGCGATGGAGTCCTGGACAATTTCTATTAAATATATACTCTCTCCTTAGTCTTCCTAAAACTTTGTCAGTTCATTGATTCACAGACTAGAAAGACAGAGTCTCCTGTAATCACAGCATTGTCTGGCACACAGCATTCTCTTAATAAATAGATGTTGAATGATTTAATTAATTGAGACTTAAATATTGCAATAGAAGGTTAAGTAACTCACTCAAGTTCACACAAATTGGAAGTGGAACTAAAAATACGTCTCCCCATGTGTGTTACATTTAACATCTACTAAGTGCCAAAAATGTGCCAATCATCCCGCTAGGGGCTGGAGACACACATAAAAGGTAATAATTCACATAGAGACGCATCCTAAAGGTGAACACTACCCTTTGCACAATGCTTGTGCACAGAGCACACTATAATCTTGTCGATTAGCAGAGAAAGTACTACAACATGTCACAATCAGGTAAAGAAAAAAGCAAAGATGTGGGAAGATTGGCACACAGATCACTTACCTCCAAGCTAGCCTGTAAAGAACAGACCAACAGTATGGGAGGATTTGAAATTCTAAATCCATTGGCTCCAGGGATTAACTGCAATTCTGAAAAATTCATATTATGTCATTTTAATAGAATGCATCTTAAAAATTATTCTTTATGGATTTTTTTTAATGACAGAGCAGTAGAGAGAAAAAAAATCAAATATTTATATCCCTAAGATTTCTGAGATTATTTTTAGAGAAAATCCGTGGACCTAAAAAAACTGGCACATTTTCCCTTTACCTATAATGTCTATCTTCCCTGCCCCCACCTTCTTAGGAAATTACCAAGCACTAGAGCTCTTAGGCACAAGATAAAAAATAGTTTCTTTTAAAAGCTTTTCTGGACCCTGTCCTCGGCCATTCCCAAGCCTGTATTCCTTGTTCTGCTTCATGCTACGTTCTTTCATCATGACACCAGTCAATGAGAGGAAGGCATCAGGATTGGAATGATATGATAATAATGCTGCCCAGAGGCAGACATATCAAATGAAATGGCCTATGAAAGTGACTCTTAGCACCAGGTCAAGTGGCTTTTCTTAGGGAAAAAGGGGAAGTTAAAAAAATAAATCTGCCTAAGTATGATATGTTTAAAAGGTGAATTAATGTAAGATATTATCCTAATCAGAATTAGATGGAAAGTTAAATCCAGTAGAGTGAAAATTGCTAGTTAGAGACCAAATTAAAACTAAGACTGATTAACTATAGAATAAACTTTAGAATATTCTGGGTATTTCCAGATTCATCTAATCCAGGATTAGACAAACTATGTCCTGTAGGGTAAATGTGGCTCACCACTTATCTTTATAAATAAAGTTTTATTGGAGCACAGCCATATCATTCATTTATGTATGTCGATGACGACTTTAGCATTACAATGGTAGAACTGAGTTTTTTGCCACAGTGACAGTATAAACCAAAAAGGTTAAAATAACTTCAGTTTTATCCTTCCCAGAAAAACTCTGCTGCCTGATCTAATCCACCTCCCTCATTTACAGATAAGAAATCTAGCACAAAATTTTAAGTAACTGGACTGATAACAGAGCTCATTATTTCAGCAGCCAAGATAAAATACAGTTTTCCTGATCCTCCAGCATCTTGGTTTTCGTAAATGTGAATTTGCTTACAATACTACCTCAGGGTTGAACGTCACCTAAATGATCAATTTTGTTTAAGCGGAACTCTCAAAACATTAGAAAAGCTTTCTGTGTTCCGAGTGGTTGAAGAATAGTCATTAAAGGAAAGAAGCAGGGCAGTACGCCCCTGTGCCTGGTGTCCTCTCATTTCTACCTACTGAGGCCTAACTGCTACTGTTCAGTGCGTGGCAAAACTACAAAAGGAGGACAACTTGGAAGAAAAGAAGATAAAAATAAAATAACACTGCTGTTTGCTATTTGGCTTAAATGTGTCTTTACCCTCAAACCAAGTTCCGAAATAGATATTATTCACATTAAATATGTGAGAAGAAAAATTCCAAGATGACATAACTCATGCAGCATCACAAAGTTACTAAGCAGCAAAGTGGGATTGACACCGAGGTCTCCCTGGGTCTGACTCCAAGCCAAAAACTCCTCTCGTCCTCACTGCCTGAAGTGCCGGGCACTCCACATTGATGAGATCAGACCCTTTGTGCTAGATCTCACCTCCTCTTGTCTCCCTACAAAGGGATAGACTCTACATCGTGCTGAAATCTATAAACACTTAGTCTTACACTCTGGAAATGTCACTTCTTATTTTAAAAATTCTCAGTGGCATTTTCAAAGTGTACTCTCCAGGAGGCATGTAAATTACATGTCATGCAAAGGCTGATGAAAATTAAAGTTAAAATAAAATGACTTATAAAGTAAAATGGAGTACACTTACTGTTATCCATTTTAAATCTGGTGCTGAGTTCATGACCAAACCATCCCACTAACCTAAAATATAAATAACAACATTAGATACTTTGGTCTACAAAAATGACCACAATTAATATAGAAATCTAGGGCCTGCATATTGAAATCATTTATGATACAAGTTACTAAATACTTGGATATATGAATTCCACATGATATCTTAAAGCCATTCATATTTATAACCATATCAAAACTGAGGATTAAATCAACTTTTTATGTCACCAGTTATTATTATTTTTGTAAAGAGCTATAAAGCATTAAAACAGTATATTTTACAATAAAACCCCTAAAGAGAAATGGTATAAAAAGTATATAATAGTTGAAAATTTTTGAATAATTTTCTAAAGAAATTGGTTACTTTCATATTTTAATTAAAATGTTAATTTTTGTTATAGAAAAATATATAGGAAAAATTATGTGAATGTGTAATAGATGGAAAAATATAAAATAGTTTAAAGAAAAATATAAAAATGAGGAAGAGTAATAAAACATTCCTAGTAGTAAGTGGAGTCTAAATAAATTTTAACTTTAAAAAGGCTGTAAAGTAGTGAATAAATAAAACAATAGAAACTTAATAATAATTTCATAAAATGGAAAATTGCCAAGTAGAAATGCAAGAATAGGACTGATTATAGGGTGACAATAAGAGAGTAAAAAATGAGCTTGCAGAAATCAGAAAAAAAAAAAAAAGGAAAAAAAAAGAAAACAAGAGAAGAATTTGGAAGGAATGCAATGATGTCGGGAAACTAGAATCCATCAAGGGGTAGAGAGTAGCTGGGAGAAGAAAAGAAGGTTTAAAATAGTTTAGGGAGGAAATCCTATGTTTTTATTGATTTCAGAGAGAGAAAGGGAGAAGGAGAGAGGGATAGAAACTTCAATGAGAGAGAATCATTGATTGACTGCCTCCCGCTCCCCCCCCTACTGGGGATGGAGCATGCTCATCAGGCTCCTGGTTCATGGTTGGAGGCTCAGACACTGAGCCACACCTGGCCTGGAGAATTATACAATTTTTAGAAGTTTTTCAGTTTGTTTGCTTTTCTTCTTTGGAAGTTCACTCTGGTGATGACAGAACTGTTTTGTCTATTATATTCATTACTAGAGACCCGGTGCATGACATTCATGCACAAGGGGGGGGAAGGGGAGTGGTGTCCCGCAGCCAGGCTTGCGCTCTCTCACAACCTGGGACTCATTGGGAAATGTCCGCCTGCCCAGCCTAGGGATGTCGGCCTGCCGGCAAATCACAGTTCAGCCGATTTATATATTAGGGTTTCATCATATAGGATTTCCTCCCTAAACTATTTTAAATCTTCAGTCATAATTATCAAAGACATAATTTTTTTTAAATCTTCACCCAAGAATAAATTTTCCATTGATGTATTTTTAAAAGAATGGAGGAGAGGGAGGAGGAGAAAAGAGAGAGAGAGAACTCTCACAAATCTAATGTGAATTCATATAATATTTTTTTTCTCTGTGAATAGGGTAAACTGAAAGAAAAACTTATGATCCACATTTTGGATGAGATGCTAAAGTTTATCATAGTGAGATCTACTTTGAAGAAACATTAAGAATTAGCTCAAAACAGTTATAACAAAATACCTGAAACTTTTCTGGTAGTGATTTATAAAAGCCAGGTACACTAAAAAATTTTTGAACTTATTATATTGTGTAGAAGAAAGAAAGAACTTACTTATTCTATCAGAAACTAGAGGCCCGGTGCCTGAAAGTTTGTGCAGGGGTAGAGGCCCTAGTCCTGGTCAGTGATCAGGGCCGACTGAGGCCTTCTGGCTGCCAGCCAGGGCCTCCCTTCATTCTGCCCACCCCTGGTGGTCAGAGCATGGCATAGCGAGCAATTGAACTCCTGGTCTCCTGGTTGAACTCCCATGGGGACAATTTGCATATTAGTCTTTTATATATAGATAATCAGAACTTTTCTAAATTACATATTTATATATTGAAATATGTATTTATTAAAAAAAAGAATTTGACTTATGGCTGCATCCATTCCAAATGAAATAATCATTAGCTTCATGAAGTTTTACATGATTATAATTAACAGTAGAGGCCCAGTGCACAAAAATTCATGCATTCTGGAGAGTCCCTCAGCCCAGCCTGCATCCTCTCATAGTTTGGGACCCCTCGGGGAATGTCTGATTATGGCTTAGCCCAGGGGTGGGCAAACTTTTTGACTGGAGGGCCACAATGGGTTCTTAAACTGGACCGGAGGGCTGGAACAAAAGCAACCTGACCATGCTGGCACTCTCATCTTGGGCTGCTGGTGAAAGAGCAGAGGGGAGAGCAAGAGAACCCTCGGCTCTTTCGGCTCTGTGGGCCAGATAGAATAGCCGAATGGACCAGATCCAGCCCGCGGGCCATAGTTTGCCCATGGCTGGCTTAGGCCCTTCCCTGCAGGGAGCGGGACTAAGCCACAGTCAGACATTCTTAGAGCTGCCCAGGAGGCGGGAGTGGCTCCCACCCCTGCTGCTGCTCTCACAGCCATCAGCCCAGTTTGAGGCTGAGTGGAGCTCACCCTGTGGGAGCACACTGACCACCAGGGGGCAGCTCCTGTGTTGAGCATCTGGCCCCTGGTGATCAGTGTGCGTCATAGCTACTGGTCATTCCTCAGTCGTTCCACCATTAGGGTCAATTTGTATATTACCATTTTATTATATAAGAGGATAATACTTTATCTGTATAGATATCCACTTTCATTTTAAAAAGACTCAGGGCAAGCTTTATTTTAAAAGTTAACTTGTCAAATATTTCAATAGAGTTAACTTTGAGAGAAAAGTATTTTTAGAATTGTTTTAGATTGATAGCTATATGATGGCTTTTGAATAGTCTGTAGGAAAAAAGCATAGGAAATAGGATATATCTCCAAGTGGAGGAAATATGAAAGGCAATTCCTCAGTTCCAACAAAAACATTTATTTGGCATTGCTCTACATTCCACTCAGGCCCCTGAGTTTATTTCCAAGAGCCCATCAGTGATTTTTCACATTGTTTGAAGTTGACATTTTATCTAAATTATACTATTTACTCCTAGTAAATTTTAAATTTTCAATTCTATATGACTTACCCCTGTCCATCCCAAAAATCTTGCTTTGAGGAAAAAATTTTTGGGTGGTTTCATGTATATTCTCAAAAATTTCAGAGAGAGCCAAAACGGGTTTGGCTCAGTGGATAGAGCATTGGTCTGCGACTGAAAGGTCCCAGGTTCGATTCTGAGCAAGGGCATGTACCTTGGTTGCAAGCGCATCCCCAGTGGGGGATGTGCAGGAGGCAGCTGGTCAATCAATGTATCTCTCTAATCAATGTTTCTGGCTCTCTATCCCTCTCCCTTTCTCTCTGTAAAAAAATCAATAATATATATATATATTTTTAAATTCAGAGAGAAAAGGAGAGGAAGAGAGAGATAGAAACATCAATGATGAGAGAATTATTGGTCAGCTGCCTCCTGCACACACCACACGGGGGATGAAGCCCGTAACCCAGACATGTGCCCTGACCTGGAGTTGAACTGTGATCTCCTGGTTCATAGGTTATTCAACCACGCTGGCCAGGCAGCACTTAGGTATTTATCATTTCTGTTTGTGGTATTAAAAACTAAATAATATGAGTTACGGTGAATCCTGGGCATAGATGATAGAAACATCAAAGACCTCATGTGCAAATATGGTATCATAAGAGGAAGTGATACCTTATAATTGAATGTACTGATCACATGCTCATCACACAAATATGAAAGAAACAAGTAACTCCATGAAGAAAAAAATGTGTTAATCAGAGATGAGGCAAAGAAAACAACAAAAACTAGAAGCCAATTGTATAATAGAAGTCAAGCCATCTTTTCTTATGCTTTATCTACTGAATCTATAAAAGTTCAGATAACTTTATATATGAAAAAGTACAAATATGATGCTGCTTGCTCTAAACTTGTCTACCTCATTAGTTGATGATGCTTGCTCTAAACTTGTCTACCTCATTAGTAAATAAATGCAATTAGTCGCAATTGCATTTATTCTCTAAACAAATATTATATTTTGCTATCCAACAGCTTAGCACAAAGGACATTGGAAGACCAGCCCTTGGACTAGCCCCACTGGAGATTCTAATTGTCTACTATCCATCACCCTCCGGCATTATATCCATATGACCTGGATGGAAATTACATAATCCCATAGAACACTTAAGAGTGGTCTGGCTAATTAATTTTTTTATTCTCATGCCAACAGGGAATATAATTTAAAAGACATGGTGAGCTAAGCTTTTGGAGTGAACTCCCAAGAGAAAAAGGATGGAAATGAGACGTGTTTCCTGGAAAATACTAGGAAACACACGAGAGGTATTTTCCTGTCATCTCACTTAATCTTTGTGACAGCACTCTGAGGTAGGTATTATTTCCATCATTTTAGATTTGAGAAAAGTAAGGCTTATAGAAGTTGAGTTATTATCCAAAGAAATGTAAGTCATTAAGCCTATATCCTGCTCAGAAAGTAAGCAGGAACGCTGGCCCAAATAGGAAGCTATGCGTGAGATGGCATCATCACGAGGAAGCTGAAGGATGTGTTCAAAGAGAGTTTCTCTACAAGCCACAGTGAGGTAGGAAAACTGAGGAAAGGAAAATGAACTCAAACCTAGATGTTGGATATTAAGCAATAGCCAAGGAAGACAGAGTTGCTGACATATCCCATTAGGAGTGAGACATTGAATGGATTTAAATCCCAGAGACTCGGAAAGATGGGAAGTTTGCATTTCATCAGCATGAATATTGAATTTATCCAAAGAAGGAAAGGAAAAGAAGAGAAACAGAAGAAAATAACGGCTCTTTTTAGCTACTATTTATACCATGTTTCCCTTACAACTCATATTACTCCAGAGCAGGACAATAACATAATTTTATATTTCACATGCCATTGAAGTCTAATATCTAGATGCAACAGTGATATCATTGAATTTAGTGATCAAGGCAATTACTTGATGGAAATATCCATCAAAAAAACTAAACAGATTATGAATACCACTTTCTTACAGTTTTCTGCCATGCTGCCATTAAAAAAGGGGGAAAGATAGTCTGTGTTGTATGTGCTTCAAAGCCCTGGGGTCAGTGGTGGTTAATTGTTTCAGCCTTCCACTGATTTTTCACTTGGTGTTCTTCTTCTTTTGCATCTGTATTCTAATATAAAGTGTGAATAATTACCATGTTCTTTTAATCACCAGTACTATCTGTCTTGGATCTAAATGAAATTCTAAATGTCATTTCTTCTGGAAATAATTGCAACTTAAAAAAAAATTAATTGCTCGACACTTTGACTAGATAAAAAGAAATCGAATCATTTAATGGGGCATTATGACAAATGAATGACATTTTTATCTTATTAAAATTTATTTTTACCCAGAACCCCCTGTGAAGTAAAAATGTCTTTAGATCTCTTCTTTTAATATCTGACATTTTCAGGTTATTTGGATATTTTCATGAAAAACAACATCAATGATATATTTTAAACATAAGAGGCCATGGTAATATTACTCTTTCCATAGCTAGATTAAAAATTTGAAAAACATTGTTAATTTAAATAAAATAAGAAAGAAAGATATTCTATTTACCAAACTAATATGTTAGAAAGATAACGCTTTTTCCCCCTATTATCTTCTAAATGATAGGAAGTAAATGTGAGGCCAGGAGATTTGACTTCTCAAACATTTAGCGAAGTCTTATAAAAATAGTCAAACAAGTTTAACTTATGGAGATGCAGGTTTTTCCTGATTAGATTCTTATTGTTCTAATAATTTTGGGGGCAACAAAACAAATGTTAATTAAGCTTTTCTTATGATTCAGACACTTTTCTAAGCAATCACTTAATCTTAAAAATATTCCTATGAAATAGATATTATCATTACCCTCATTACACAAATAGTTAAATTGTGGTTTCAAGACACTTGACAAGTAGCTTAAAATAGCTGATGAAGCCTAAATGTAGAATGACCAAGGATAGTCAGAAACAAATGCAAAATCACCTAGGACAGATTTTTTAAAAAAAAAATGAATCAGAAATCCTATAACAGCAATATTTCCCCAAATTCTTGAACATTGTACTTAGGCTTCTGAGCTGGCAGAATGCCAAGCAAGATGACAACCACGTTCTCTATATATATGATTTTTTTCCTGTTTTTAACACAGTTCTTTTGACTTATTTAAAATTCTTTTTTATAATTTCTATATGTTCCTCTTTTTCAAAATGCATGAACTGCCTGTCTGGTGTGACTCAGTATTGAATGTTGACCTATGAACCAGGAGGTCATAGTTCAATTCCAGGTCAGATCACATGTTGGGGTTACAGGCTCTATCTCCAGCAGGGTTGTGCATAAAAAATATGTAACAAAAATTACATATTTAAAAAAAAATGCATGAACCTAGGCACCCAGGATAGGGAACTTAGGTAAGCATATAATCATACTAGAGGCCTGATGAATGAAAATCATGCACTTGGGGGGGGTGTCCCTGAGCCCAGCCTGCCCCCTCTCAGAGTATGGGAGCCAAAGGGAATGTCCTACTAACAGCTTAGGGGGGTGGGGAGTGGGCCTAAGCTGCAGTCTGGCCTCCCTCTGCAGGAGGTAACTGGCAGCCAATTGGGATGGCACAGACAGTGAGTGGCTGGCCCTGCTCCCAATTGCTACTGGTGGCCTCCCTCTGCGGGAGGCAACCCCGGTAGGCTTATCTGGGGATGGTTCTGGGTGGCTCTGCCCCAAATTGCCCCACCGCTGCTGCCACCCACGGCCTCCCTCTGCAGGAGGCAACCAGGTGAGCAATCAGGGGATGGTGCCAGTACCTATCTCCCCACTGCCGCTGGTTGCTGCCACCCCCACATCCCATTGCCATCCCCTCCCTCTGCCTGTTGGCATGTGCTGTGGCTGGCCTGGGGACATCAGCTTACTGGCCCTGCCCCCCACTGACAGGTTGTTCCACCATTTGGTCAATTTGCATATTACACTTTTATTATACAGAATAGCTTAATGTCTTTACAAATGTATAGGAGGCTGTTTAAAGTCAAATAAAGAAACCATCCTACCTAATAAAAGAGTAATATGCAAATTAACCATCACTCTGCTATAGCCACAAGACATGCCCACCAGCCACTCAGAGTGAGTATGCAAATTAACCCCAACTAAGATGGCTGCAGCCACAGAGAGCAGGAGAGAGGACTGGGTTTCCCAGGCAATAGAGGAAGCCAAGCTTCTGCAGCCCTGGCCAGCCTAGGCCTCCACTCCAGGCTACAAAGTTTCAATTATAGAAGATAAACAAATCCAAACAGAAATGGCAGCAGCCATGGAGCAAGTAGGGGGCTTGGCTTCACTCCAGGCTGCAGTTTCAATTGTAGAAGGTAAATAAATTCCAGATTCCAGGGCCTCCACTTGGGTTGTCGGTGGGCATGGCTGGCCTGCTAACCACCACAGGCCCCTTGCTCAGGCCACCCCATTCCCCAAGGGAACCTCTGCCCTGATCCAGGACACCTTTCAGGGCAAACCTGCTGGCTCCCACCCATGTACCAGACCTCTATCCTATCTAATAAAAGAGTAATATGCAGATTGACCATCACTCCAACACACAAGATGGCTGCCCCCATGTGGACACAAGAGGGCCACCACAAGATGGCCAGCAGGGGAGAGCAGTTGGGAGGGACTAGTCCTGCAAGAGAGGGCAGTTGAGAGGGACCAGGTCTGTAAGGGAGGGCAGTTGGTTGCGATCAACCCTGCAGGGGAGGGCAGTTAGGGGTGACCAGGCCAGCAGAGGAGGGAAGTTGGGGGCAAATAGGCTGGCAGGGAAGCAGTTAGACATCAATCAGGCTGGAATGGGAGTGGTTAGGGGGTGATCAGACTGGCAGGCAGAAGTGGTTATGGGCAATCAGGAAGGTAGTCAGGTGAGCAGTTGGGAGCCAGCAGTCCTGGATTGTGAGAGGGATATCCGACTGCCCAGTGGGATTGGGTCTAAACGGGCAGTCGGACAACCCTCTAGGGGTCCCAGATTGGAGAGGGTGCAGGCTGGGCTCAGGGACACCCCCCCCGACCCCATGCACAAATTTGGTGCACTGGGCCTCCAGTTATTTCATAAATTAATTATTCAAATTCAAAAATACATCACAAAGAACCTAGGGAAAAATTAAATTCATTTTAAGATTTCTACCACTTGGATCACAAGAAAGGTAAAGTAAAAATACAATAGAAATATAGTCTAAATAAAATCTTGGCATGAATTTTAAAAAACAAAAAAATCTGAAGTTAATAAAGTAAAATTAAAAACCATTAAATTAGTTTATAAGTAGCTATTATCTTAACAAGCTCATAAATTATTCCCACAAACTGAATATGAACACTAACAATTAAGATCCAATCGCGTAGTACTGGGCCTAGAAATTTGACTCTCTTGCCATCAGAAGTTAAAAATGAAGTAGGGAGCTAAGTTACTTATAATGGAGATATTAACAGAACTTTGAGAAAAGGTATTGGAAGAGAGTCAATGAATAATAACAAAGGGAAGATTTTAATATTCTTTGTGTTCTTTGAACATCCTAAGTTTCCTAAAAGGAATTTTAAGTAAGTATTGTCTAATGGAAAGCATCATATATTATAATGGCATCTTGAGGCATGATATTCAGATTCCATAAGAGAAAGCCACCAGGGACCTACTGAATGTGATTTTTGAGCTAAGATTCATGAAATGAAATATACAAACTCTCTGTGATCTCCTTAATAAGCCTTTAGTGGCAGAATCTTCTGCATAAATCTCTAAATATTTCATACACT
This sequence comes from Vespertilio murinus, assembly GCA_963924515.1. Lineage (NCBI taxonomy): Eukaryota > Metazoa > Chordata > Mammalia > Chiroptera > Vespertilionidae > Vespertilio > Vespertilio murinus. The sequence goes on along the minus strand of OZ004711.1, from coordinate 22,284,980 downwards.
GAATTAATTTCACTTATTCTGCAAACTCCTTGCCTCTTCTCACCTAGCACTTCTCCAAAACTATAACAAAACAACTCACTCCACTTTTCTTAGCATTTAGTGTGTGAAATATGCAATTCAACATTGGAGCAAAATCCAACATATAAAGAAAAAACCACTGTCTTTTCTAAGAAGGTACAATTGCATTAAATACTGCTTTGATTTGACAATTTATCATTATACATTTAATAATTTAAGTCTATATTTGGGAATATGAGCCTGAATGAGACTTGGGTTATTTTTTCCTTTTATTTTTCCTCTTCCTTTTCCCTTTCTCCTCTCCTCCCTTCTTCTCTCTCTCTCTGTAATTCTCTCTCTTAAGGCCACAACTTAGCACCAAATACAATTGTCTTACTCCTTTCATGGCTTCAAAAATCTGTTCAATTGGGCAAACTGTTACAATATTACAGAAACCTGGGGCATTTGGGGCACAACATGCGCATCTTTGCGTAAGCAAAACCTGTAACCACAACTGGGGATAGGTTTGAATGTCTGCCATCTTACATCCTAATGCCCTCTAGAACCTAACCTCAAGAAAAAGTATATTGCTGAAAACCTTCATCAAATAATCATTTTTTCACAGAATCCAAACTTCCACAGAGGCTGTTTTATTCAGAGAGTAGTAAAAAATTTATACTTTTAAAAAAATTTTCATAGTACAATGTTTGACAGCTAAACTTTAAGAAACACGTACATAGCACTTTTTCAACGTGAGAAAAGGAAAAAAGATGAACCAGTTATAGTAAAGTTTGTGACCAATGCATTTGCACTTGCTGTGCTTTCTTGCATCCACCTCTTACCAAAAGGGAGAGGGGAAGAAGGTCACCAAAGCCATCAATATAGCCAGCGACGCCCAGTTGTAGATCAAGTCAGCTTCAGATTCTGAGTTATGCCCACTAGCAATCCCCTCGTTGCAATCCTTCACTTTCATCATTTGAGAATCAGAGAGTTTAAACATCTGAAAAACAACCTTCGCGATCCCCCAGGCCGAGTCATTTATTTCCCCTCGCCCCCGGAGCAATCTAAGACCTGGTGAGGTGAAGTGACCTATATTTGTAATCTTGTTCCATAGGAACAGTCAATGATTCATTTTTGTCTTTAAGATAAAATATATATATTCCAAGTAAAAAAAAAAAAAATATATATATATATATATATATATATATATATATATATATATATATATATTTTTTTTACTTGGAATGCAATTATTTCAATGCCCTGACCCCTGACTGGGATGAACATAAAACCACCCTGCCCAGAACACCTCACCGCGACCCGATCCCCTTCGGTCTGACTCAGAGTCAGAAGGATTTCTCCAGTCAGCTCCGATATTGCCTCCTCAGCAAAAATTTCTCTAGCCTCTCTTTTCCTTTTCACTCCTCAAACTGAACAGTAAGTTCCAGAACATAGGGGGGTCATTTACACCTCTATCCCCAATACACCGCATACTGCTTTGCCTATAGTAGATGTTCAATAAGTGTTTCTAGTTGATAAATGAAATAAGTGATTACTGACTTAGCATCCTTTTGTGTAAACATCAAATTAATTTTTGGTTCTCCATTTTTGCCCATCTATCCAAACATTTCTGTTTGTCCTCTCAGTTCGATTTCTGAAGAAAACTGTGTCCTGTTTTCTTCATCTCATTTGCATTGCCATATTTATATAATGAGCAGCTCACTTAATTGAATTCATATTTCTATGCTTGACCTCCTTTAGTGTGCAGCAACCTCTCTGTCAGAATTGATCCAGAATCCTACAACGTATCACCTCTCTACTGCTCCTTGGCTTTGAGTTGACATTCTTTGCCTGCTTCCCATAACAGTTCCCCAGCAGCTCTTCCAAAGCCCACCCTTACCCTTAAACAGCCTATTCCCAGCAAAGCCACTAGAGTGATCATTAAAAGTTGTTATGTCATGTCACCTGTATGGTAAAATGGGCAGTGGATGCCATGGCTTTAATTAATTAATTAATTTATTTATTTTTAGTATTTAAAAATATATATATATTTTATTGATTTTTACAGTGAGGAAGAGAGAGAGAGTCATCAATCAGCTGCCTCTTGCACACCCCCAACTGGGGATGTGCCCGCAACCAAGGTACATGCCCTTGACAGGAATTGAACCTGGGACCTTTCAGATCACAGGCTGATGCTCTATCCACTGAGCCAAACCAGTTTTGGTGGATGCCATGTCTTTATATTGCCTTATAAGGGCTTGCATTTCTGGAGCCCATTCTCTCTCCAATTTCATCGACTGATCTATAGCTTACCTTAGCTCCATCAATCTGTTTCAGCCATGGGGGCCTCATTGCTGTTCCTCAAATACTCAAGGCCCACTCCTGTTCTGGGACCCTTTGTGAAATATTCCCTTTGCCTGGACTTCTCTTCAACAGAAAACTGCTTGCTTATCTCCACCTGCTTCATCCCTTCATCCACATTTTTATTATCCCAATGTGGTCTTTTTCCTGAATGCCTTTTTAATATTGCACATTACCAAGGATCCTACATGGAGAATTCCTATGCCTACTCACCCCCGCCCCACCTGCCACACTTTTTCAATTTTCCATAGTACCTATCAACTTCAAACATATTATTTAATTTTATCTTTATTATATGTATAGTCTGTCTTCCCTTGATGAAATGTAAACTCTATGAGGGCAGGAATCTTTGCTCTCTTTTTTCATTCATACCAAACACACTAAAAATTGCCTGGCATATAACAGATGCTCAATAAATATTTTTTAATGAGTGCAAATGTAGTACAGAGGTATTTTGTAGCTGTTCTCTCAAAGATTGGAAATCTAAACTCTTCCACAATTTTTATGAACAATTAAAGACTTTTCCTGCCCTTACTTTTAGTTTGTTCCAGGGTTCATTCATTCATGACCAGTAACAGTGTTTCTTTCAGCCTCCAATGACTGTCATTTCTAACCAATCAATCAAATTTAGATGAGCAAATGCAGACAAGGATGGGTAACACTCTATCCTCAGGGAAATAAGATCAATGTGGTAATATTTGTTCATGGTTTCAGGGGAACATAAGTCTCCCTGCAAGTTCTCAAGCCATTCCTCACAACAGATCTTTAATAATGCCCAAGGACCATGCAGAATGAGGAGTAAGACTTAGGAAACTGAAACACCATTGTTCCAGTTGAAGTCAATATTAGGACCTAAAAAATAACAGTAGTTCAGGCACATACAGGGAAAGTGGAGTTCATACACAAGACCAAGGCCAGAGAAAGCAATAGCAATATAAACTATAACAAGAGGCTTCCCAATAAACCCAACTGAAAAATGAGACAGAGAGCAAGGTGAGTCTAAATTCAGGCCATTGGAAACTAGCACATTTGTAGGAAATATAAAGGCATGGATAAGTGAAGGGATGAGACTCAAAGGTGCTAATAACAAATAAAAGTCTTGAAAACTGACAAAATAGGTTGCTTCAGATCATAAATAGTACATTTATCCCTTGATGCCAGCAACCAGTCCATATGACTGTTGTAAGACTTGGCATAGCCATAAGTCTTAGAATGACAAGTAGAATATTATTAACTCAAATTTAGTAAAGTTCAATTCCCATTTTCTAAAAAAAATATTCATCTATTCACAATTTCTCTACTCTGTTCCATCAGGTGATTTAATACTACTCTGGAAAATAGTCTGAAGTGGTATCGCAAGGTTTCATTCATTTTCCTCTTATTTGCCCACTCATCTGTAAATATTGCTAAGACTTCTTTAATTGTTTGTTATATATTCAATTACATCAAGTCTTACTCAACAAGAGGCTTGGACAAATATGCCCAGTGAGCTAACAGTATGATAAGCATACTATTATTAAAAAGTGCTTCCTGACATCATGAGTTTTAGTTAATAAAAAATATTTCCAGGATAATGTTGTCCTTACAAGAACTAAGCCAATATTTTCTTGATGTGAAAGATTTATTAACAAATAAAATCTTTGAAAATGTCCTTATGTACTTTCTTGAAATATATTATTATTCTTGAAATATTGGTTTATAATACTTTGAGAAAATATTGATGTTAACAGCACAAAAATAAGAGACTGCGTCTGAATTTAGGACTTTAGAAAGAACAATTTGTCATGTAAATTAAAATATATGTATAAAGAGGCTAGGCCAGTATTGCTCAGTGGTTGAGCATTGACCTATGAACCAAGAGGTCACTAGTTCAATTCCAGTCAGGGTCCATAACTGGGTTCAGTCCCTAGTATGGGGTGTGCAAAAGGTAGCTGATTAATGATGTTTCTCTCATGTTGGATATATCTATCTTTCTATTCCTCTCCCTTCCTCTTTCTCTAAAAATAAATATAAACATATTAAAACAATCCTTATGAAGAATTTTTTAAGTTGTCTGCAGCTAGGTTTTCATGGTTATATTTGGTCTTTGTAGAAGCATATGGAAATTCATATTTAATTTGACAGTATTTTGCAAATCATATCCCTTCAGAATAACTTGCAAAGTAGAAACACTTCCATATGTTACAAAATGGTTTGTCTATGATGCTGAGAGTAAAGAAAGAACTATAAATTCAATAGCAAAAATTTAAAAATATTTTCTGTCTGGCCAGCATGGCTCAGTGGTTGAACATAGACTCATGAACCTAGAGGTCACCGGTTTGATTCCTGGTCAGGGCACATGCCCAGATTATAGCCTCAATTCCAGTATGGGGCATGCAGAAGGCAGCCAATCAATGATTCTGTCTCATTATTGATGTTTCTAACCCTCTCTCCCTCTTCCTTCCGCTCTCTGAAATGAATAATAATAATAATAATATCATCTTAGGCATTATGGATTATGGAAGTAAAAAAAAAAGGTCAAAAGGACAACATCCCTGTAATCAGGAAATTTATAATTGATTTATTATCAAATTTTCAAGCAGGCCCTTTAAAAATAAAATAACTAATTGGCTGTTTTTGCCTAAGTTGCCATGGCTTGTGCCAAATGTTCTATGAGCTTGACCAAAGCTGATTAAGAGGGATTGATATGGGAACCAAGGCAATCTATCTATCCATGAACTGGTTTTTAAAAATTATTTATTTATTAATTATTATTATTATTATTGTTATTATTGTGTGTGTGTGTTATTGATGGAAATGGAATTTTTAAAAATTTCTTTATTGATTACGGTGTTACATATGTGTCCTTATTCCACCATTACCCCCATTACTCCCCTACAACCCCTACTCATGCTCTCACCCCCCGCATAGTCTGTGACGATTGGATAGGCTTATATGCATGCATCAAAATCCTTTGGTTGATCTCTCTCCCTTACTCCCACCCTCCCCTACCTCTGAGGTTTGATGGTCTTATCAATATTTCTCTGTCTCTGGATCTGTTTTTGTTCATCAGCTCATGTTGCCCATTATATTTCATAAATGAGTGAGATCATGTGATATTTATCTTTGTCTGACTGGCTTATTTCATTTAGCATAATGCTCTCCAGTTCCATCCATGCTGTTGCAAATGGTAAGAACTCCATTTTTACCACAGCATAGTATTCCATTGGATAGATGTACCACAGTTTTTTAATCCACTCCTCTGCTGATGGGCACTTAGGCTGTTTCCAAATCTGAGCTATTGTAAATTGTGCTGCTATGAACATAGGGGTGCATATATCATTTCTAATTGGTATTTCTGGTTTCTTTGGATATATTCCTAGAAGTGGGATGACTGGGTCAAATGGGGGTCCCGTTTTTAGGGTTTTTTTGAGGAAACTCCATACTGTTCTCCACAGTGGCTGCACCAATCTGCATTCCCACCAGCAGTGCACGAGGGTCCATGAACTGGTCTTAATGAAGACAGTACTCAACTCTACAGAAAAAGATGATTCCCATTCAATTAAAGCCTCTCTTTGGAGTAAAAAGTGAACAAGGGGAAAATGATTAAGATGCATTTAGACCTTTTTTTCCTAAGCAATATTTTACACATGTTCTTGTGGTATGTGGAGTTAGCTGGCCCCGGTCCTGGCAGCTCCGGGACCCAGTGGTGGGTCTGTGTATGATGTGTAGTTACAATGAAGTTCTCCATGCTGCCCACACAGCATGTGGCATTGCACTATGGCTCTTTAGAAAATCATACAACGCCAGATGGATACATGTATTTTCTCAGCAAGAATAAATAGAAGTTTAGCAATAATAGCTCTGCATAGTTGATATTAAAACAAAAACAAAAACAAAAAAAAACAAGAAACCTGCCGAAACTGGTTTGGCTCAGTGGATAGAGCATCGGCCTGCAGACTGAAAGGTCCCAGGTTTGATTCCTGTCAAAGGCATGCACATTGGTTGCAGGCACATCCCCGGTAGGGGTGTGCAAGAGGCAGCTAATCGATGATTCTCTCTCATCGATGTTTCTAGCTCTATCCCTCTCTCTTCCTCTCTGTAAAAAAAAATTAATAAAATATATTAAATAAAACCCCTGCAGATTTCAAAAGTCACTTTATGGATAAAACTTGAAGCAATTATAACAAGACTTGAAGCTCTTTGAAAAAGTTTTACTTCTTGTGTCTTAAAGGTTCAATGACCTCATATATCTTCACAGACACTAGACTGTAATTTTATAAGAGGAAATACATTTTGAGTTTTCAAAGAATTCAACTTTTCCAAATTAATAATTATGTCATCATTTTTTAAGAGTAGTGATTTTTAAGCAACTGTGGTTTTATCTTTTTATACTGATAATTACTATTTCTACTTTCTCTTAAAACCCACTTTATCTCTTGAGTTGAAAAACTCAGATTATTTGTTATATATATATATTTTTAACTCTGATCACTCTTTAGTGCAAAAACTTTATTTTTATGATCACAGCTTAAATTCATCAAATGTGACAATTATCTGCACAATATTTCATAGTAAAAATTTTCATGCCAAGAAGATGAGGGATCCTTTTAGAGTTATTGATCTACAATGGTTTCCAAATGAAAATAGGTGTAGGTTATATGTCATGATTCTATAGATGTGCTTTCTCCAATTAACTTGTCTTCTTTTAGAATCCTTATAGTGGGAATCTGGGGACTAGATGTTATGACAGATATAACCCATTCCATGAGTGTGGCTTTGAAACTAAGTGAGAGAATGAAGCAAAATCAATTTTACCACTATTTGTCATTTTAAAATATTGTAGAAAGGAGATAAAGAGCATTTTTAAAAATAAAAGGCAGACTGTTACAAGTTAAGTCAATAACTCAGATTCCATAAAAATTTTAGTGAATAATATAAAAAGGAAAAGATCACTTGACATATCCCTTGAAGAAATGTCATTTAAGTCCTAGCTGATTTGGCTCAGAGAATAGAACATTGGCCTTTGGACTGAAAAGACCTGGGTTTTATTCAGGTCAAGGGCATGTACCTCTGTTGCAGGCTCAATCTCCATCCCTGGTAGGGACATGTGTGGGAGACAACCAGTGGATGTGTTTTTCTAATATCAACTTTTCTCTCTCTCTCTCTGTCTCTCCCTCTCTCTTCTACTTTTTCTAAAAGTCAATGGAAAAAATATCCTCAAGTGAGAATTAACATAAATTAACATAAAAATTAATGTCATTTAAGTAAATCTTTATACTTTCTTAAATTTATGAAACTAATCAAGGGAAATATCTCTCATAGACAACAATTTCAGCTTTCAGAGTTAGGGTAAATTTATTCACTTAGTTAACATTGCATTTCAGTTTGCAAGGGATTAGTATCTGTAAGTCTCCCTACTGCCATGCTCAAGGTTTTCCAAAGCAGCTCTGAGAGTTACCTGTCCCTCCACTGATCTCACAGCGGTGTCTGAGAGTTCACCTAGCATTTATTAAAATGTTTTCTGTGGCATATGTCTAACTTTATGTTACCTATTATTTAAATAATTCATTTAACTATTGAAATAGTATATCTCAAAATAAAGTGTAAGACTTTAAAATCATAAGCAGCATCTTATATGTATTTGCATCTATGAAATTTTTAAAAATAAAATAGTTGTTGGTTATATTTGTTACATCTTATTTCACTCAGGATTATTTTCCTTACATGATAAAGCAATGATCACCGTAGAAAAGACACTTTTATTGGAGTAAGGTAAAATGGAGGTTTCACCATGTTTCATTCCTGAGATTAAAAAGTTATATAGATATATTGTAGGTCCTCATTATTTAATGACAAATAAAATATTAAAAAAAACCTAAATTTAAAATAAATCAAATGTAAACCAGTACCCATAGTTTTATATAATGAATAGATTAAAAAATCAAATATTTGATTGAGATGCTCTTGAAAAAGAGTGTAGGCCTTGGATGGGTATCTTAGTTGGTTAAAATGCCATTCCAATACCACAAGGTTGCAGGTTTGATCCTCCATCCAGGCATATACAAGAATCAATCAATGAATGCATAAGTAAGTAGAACCACAGATTGATGTTTCTCTCTCTCAAATAAATAAATTTTTAAAAAGAATAACTTAAAAGAATAAAAATAGTTTAACATTATGTAAAATTTTAAACTTATAATTTTGATAACATAGATTAAATCATAATATGATAGTTATTATAAAGAATAAGTCTAGTTTTTACTTTTACTATTATTATATTCTGACAAATATGATAGCAAATTATAAGCTCTTTTTTATTACATTTAACTTTTTCAGTTTGACAGTAAAAACGATGATTTCTACAAAAATTTTTGAAGCATTCATCGTTTCCTCTTAATCCTTGATGTCAAGTCATTTATTTTTGAAGTACCGTGTCTAATTTCCTCTATTTCATCTGTTAATGGTTCTCACTCTGCCAGATTCTCATTGTTCATGATTTTGTGATTCAGCAGTTCTTTAGAGTATCACTTGCATCATGAAATCTTGAATCTCTTGAAATATTTTACTTTACAATCCATTTCATTATGTTGTCATTGTGTTATCTGGTATTAATAGCATTCTATAATCAGCAAGAAGCCAAGCATTTTTTAATAGTAATCCACAGAGATAGATGCTGATACTAACTGAAGAAAGGTGTCAAGTAAGAGATAACGTTTTAAGTGTGTATTTCATTAGTGAATATTTCCAATCATGACAATCTTTGCCTTCCTATATTACCATGTATCTTTGGAGACTGGAGTAATATCTTGTCAACCAGGAACTCTAGCAATTTACAACCAGAAGAAAATAAGAATTAAAGAGTAATCAAGTGGTGAAACTAGAAATGGACGTTGGAGTCATAAAGCATGACTCTCCCACAAATGTTTATTGTTGAAACCATGACTGTGTATGATATGCTCTTGGGCAAGAGGAGCAAGGGTAGAGGCACTTAGAGAATCCTTGTAAAATACAGAAGATGAATCACACGCATTGGAACAGAAGCAAGAGGAAATGGTACATTGGAAGCTTAGGACTGTGGGAGGTAAACATCAATGACGTAGGAGATTGCCAAGTATATCTAACATGGCTGAGAGGTTAAGGATTTGTGGCTGAGAAGTCCTCCATGCTAATACCGAACACCTAACTCCATCAAAGGCTAAACAGGTAGAACAGATGCCCTGAGAACTCTGTGCTGTATTTCAACTAGAGATTGTGAAAACTGTCACTTCAAAATGTCCGGATATAGGCCTATCCCAATTGAGAGTATCTGGTTGGGCGCCTTGGGAATTCACACACCTTGCTACTGCCACCTACACTTCTTTATTCTCTCTTTAGCAAGGAGAACTTATGCAGATACCAGATAAGGATGTGATCATTAGTAAGTCAGAAAGGAACCCTAAGAATCCAAAACAAGGTTTAAATTATAGATAAGTTTGAGGCCATGATATGCTCTAACATTGCCTGGAGAAGTATGTGGAATCAAATACATCAAGTGAGCGTTACCCTGAATAAAGGTGCTTTAGATGTTTTCACCATGTAACCTTGATTATAAAGTTGGGCCAAACATGGCATAAGCTTATCTCTTATTAAATCATTTTGCTAAAATTTTGATGCTTACTTTTATATTATCTTATGCTTTTCTGAATGTTGTTTGTTTGGACCCTTTTTCCTTCTTCAAATTGCCAAATCATAATAATACCAAACTACCTTTCTGAGTTTTAAGATTTGCCTTAGCCACACACGGAAGTCAGCCAGCCGATTTGGCTGGGCCTTTTTAACCTGCAAATTGCCCATTACAATAAGGAGATGACTCAAGCTCTTAATGAAGTTTGAAACATGTCATCTCTATTTAAATCCTTCAATCAGACACCTCTCGATGATTATGGAAATGTGTTGGCATGGTTTGAAATTCTAGCATTTTCATAAGAATTGTCATTAGGCCCCATTCTTGGGCACTCAGAAAGCTTTTTGAAAATTCCAGGAGAAATGAGCATCTCAAGAAATCTAATTAGTACATGGGAACATTGGAAAGTTTGTTACACCAGCATGAAAAGTGAGGAACAGCAGTCCTTTGGGATATGTGATGTCATTGGACAGGGCAAAAAAGTAAATGATTGAAGGAATCTTAATAGCTGATATGATCTATTCCTGTAGCCATGCCAGAGTCTCTCTAAAAAGAGGCGCACGGTGCAGGGAGGAGGGAGCTCGCCAGTGTGTCAGTGGTTGAGAGTTGACCCAGGAACCAGGAGGTCATGATGCGATTCCTGATCAGGGCACATCCCCAGATTGTGGGCTGGATCCCCAGTAGTGGTGTGCAGGAGGCAGCCAATCAATGATTCCCTCTCACCATTGATATTTCTATCTTTCTCTCCCTCTTCTTTTTCTCGCTGAAATCAATAAGATTGTTAAAATAAATAATTTTTTTTAAAAGGTGGGGAAAGGTGGTGGGACCTTGAATTGCAGTTTTGGGACATTAAGGAATAATCTCTTTATGGAATTCAGGAATATTTGAAGTCACAAAAATCACAAGGGTGAGTATTGATATAAAGTGTACCAGAAAACACAACATTTATCAAGGTAAAAAGACAATTTCAAAGGTATTTAAGCACTTTTTTTAGTGGTACATTTTTATTGTCCAATTTTTATAATTGAAAGTATTCTCCTTCATATCTCAGAGCAATAATTACTAACTTTAAAGACTAAATAGATGTCAGCCCTCAAGGAAAAAAAAGAACAAGATGCTATTTACTCATGAGCAGTCTTAATTTAGTACAATTCTCAGCTACATACAAGGATTATCATATGACACTGGGATGAGAAAAAAGGGATGATAAACTAGGAAAAGGTCAAACTCTAGTTGAGACTAACAGCTTGAGTTATGATGCTTAATGCAGTGGATTGACTCTGGCCTCTATTCATTCTCTTTATTGGCAAAATGTTCTTGGAAAAGGTCTTGGGGTTTTGGTTTTGAACAATGGCCAACATGACTGTTTAAACAAAAACAAAAGAGAAGTGAAATATCTTGGTAGAGATATAATTTACCAGTTGTTAGTGGAAACATCATTTAAAATATATTTCAAAATTATATACTGAATATTACACTTTAACAGTGCAGGGTGACATATCCCGGGATCCACTCTCTATACCAGGTGGCCACAATGCCCTTCTTGCCCCCGGCCTTAATGAACACGTGTGCATGCCCTTTAACCATGCACCTAGAATACCTCTCACTAATTCCCACCTTCCTCTTGTTCTACCTCTTTATTGAAAGCTTTGACTACACAATTATTGTACTATAAATATATAGCCAAATGGGAAATATACATATATGCTTTTAAAATACTTGATAAGGATTGAAAGATTCAACCAGGAAAATAAATGTTATTTTTATACTACTTACTTGAAATAATATATTTATCCACTAGATGTCACCCTTTCTTAAGCAACAAAATTTGCAACAGCAATGTTCTTTACATTCCCTATAGGGTATAGGTTGGTACCATTGGAATTAGCCCTCCTGACAGCACATCAAAAAAGCTTTAACACTCAATTAAACAACAACCAGGGTTTTCTGTAAGGCGGGCCTTGTGAGTCAAGCCTGATTTGGGTCTTGTCAGTCTCCAAAGCCAAATAGTTGAAATGCAATGATAGTTAATAAAGTATAATTTTCAAAAAAAGCTAAAAGGCTGACTCGCCTACAAATATAAAATGAATAAACATAAATATCTCATTCTACTCATTACCGAGGAAATGAGTAAGATACAAGAGGGAATCAAGGAATGGAAACTTACACCGTGAGGCTGTCAAAGACCCGCGGAAATGAACATGGACTTAGGCACAACACTATAACGTCCTAAAGTCCAGAAAATGTGATGCTTGGGATTATGTTTTGTGCTTGAGAGGACAGATCTTTGCTACACAAAAGTCTACAAGTTAAAAATACAAGTTCTTAGCTCACATGTGTGGATCACATATAATGCTTAAGTGGCTGTGCTTAGTGCTTTACAGGCATCATCTCATTTTATTATCACAGTAATTTGAGGTAGATGTTGATACTGACTTAGTTTGAGGATAGGACAGAATGTCAAGCACCATTCTGCAGGTCATAGACCAGCAAGTGGTAAAACTAGCATATGAATCTGGCCTGCCTCATACGGTCTTTCTCCCGGGAACATGGACTTAGCCATTCCAGCATCTAAAGAATGTTGGGATTCTTCAACTTGAGGTACATGTGAGCATACTACAACCCCAACACCCTCTTCTGCTCCTCATTCACAAAGGACAAATAATGGTGAAGAAGTCTCAAGTGTAATAGACTGATGTTTTAAGCCCAGAGCTTAACTGTTAATACTGGTATTCTACTGAATTACATAGACTAATTATCACACAACCCCCCCCCCCACTTCCACCTGCTTGTTTTTTGGGATTATATAACATGTCGGATCCTCTATTACAATTAAAATAAGTGGAGACTAGAACATGTTCAGAGTGATGGATCTTCACACAAAAGGCAGCGATGTATTATACACCAGAAAAGAAGCATGCTAGATAAAATGTTATCCATGAGGGCTGCTAAAATTGAAAAGAGGCTTTTAATAATATGCAGTAGAAGCCCTGTACATGCAAATCGTGCACTCGGGGTGGGGGTGGGGGGGAGAGTGTGTCCCTCAGCTTGGCCTGCACCCTCTTGCAATCCAGGAGCCCATGGGGGATGTCTGACTGATGCCTAGGCCCACTTTCTGCCAGCAGTTGGATATTTTTTTTTTTTAATTTTACAGAGAGGAAGGGAGAGTGATAGAGAGCCAGAAACGTCGATGAGAGAGAAACATCGACCAGCTGCCTCTTGCACACCCCCTACCCGGGATGTGCCCGCAACCAATGTACATGCCCTTGACCGGAATCGAACCCGGGACCTTTCAGTCCGCAGACCAATGCTCTACCACTGAGCCAAACCGGTTTCGGCAGTTGGATATTCTTTAGTGCTGTGGAGGCAGGAAAGGCTCCTGATTCTGCTGCTGTGCTCAGCACCCTCCCTGTGGGAGCACCCTGACCACCGGAGGGCAGCTCCTCCATTGAGCGTCTCATTCCTGGTGGTCACTGCGCATCATAGTGACTGGTCGTCCTACCGTTTGGTCGATTTGCATATTAGAAAATTCTTATAATATTCTTGTAATATATGGTTTATATTCTTTTGAGAGAATTTAGAACATGAGGAGAAATCTAACGTACTTATAATCATTAGAAGAAGAAGTCTGCCTAAAAAATACCTGTCTAGAGAAACTCTATTTGATTTTAAAATCTTGAAGAAATTTATACATGATTAAATGAACTATAGAAAATTATCTTAAATTTCTAGGATTCACATATATAGAATCTCAGAAATATGAGGTGCTCCAACCTTTATTACTAATTCAACTTAAATTGTTGAAAAGATTACACCACTCAGCCAGTGGCTGGGAAGATTTAGAAAACTAATAAAATATTATTGTATTACTTATGTTACTAGAACCAATCTCCTTATCAAATATACTCTGATACAACTGTGAAAGGGGTTTTTTTTGTCTCCAAAAATATTATTTATTCATCTCTATACCAGATAAAAGTAAAAGAAACACAGTGAGTTCCTTAGTCAAATAAAAATGTGTCTATGTGTTGGTGTATCACATTTGCATTTACACTTGCTCTAAAAAAATGAAGTAAGTTACATAAAATTTTTCAAAAAGTGCTGCTTTTTATGCCGGCAGTCTGTTGTCTGGTGCTCAGGTTCTTCATTTTTCATGGGTGATAAAATCTTTTAGGACAGAAGACATTCCTTACAAGATCATCATATTATGTTTCTAGCGTTAGAGGTAGATGTGATTTTAGTAATAAAACACCACATTTAAGGCCCTATTTTGCACATCTCTTGTTGCCTTTGATTTATTCTTTGACGTGAGAAATCAGAACTTTCCTGAAGTCTGATTTTTGGAAAAAATCGTAAGTAGTCTCTTTGCATTTAAACCATCTGCTCTACATGATTACAGCGACTCACCGTTCGCACCGAAGCTCCCTTTTTTGTGATTACATTTCCTGTTCAACCAATTGAGCGCTTGGGGAAGCATTCATTTCTGATAAAGCACATCATTGTTACTACAGGAGTCAAATGATTGTAATCAATCCAGGTTCTTAATGGATAGCATCTTAAAGGATTTATGTAAATTTAACATATTATTAATGCAAATTAATGTATTTATCACCCAAAGAAGAATCTAAAGATGGTACTCACGCAGGCTTAATTGTATGGGCATGCTTTTCATGGACAAAGGCACCAGCGAGACCTCCAGCTCCTGAATTTAAATACTGGATTGAAAATAAATTAAATTATATGGGTTTATCTGAATATACGACAAAGATACACCATATAATTGTTGTTGTTGTTAAGAAACCAACTTTTGACCAGTTCAATATCTGTGATTATTTGAAAATTAATAATAAAATGAATTCTGGGTCACCTTGTTCTAAGAAAAATAAATAAGACATGGAATTGTTAATGATAATAAATAGCTATTACTTTTTTGGCTAAATTTTGCCCCAACTAATAGATAACAGTTCCACTGAAGTCAATCTAATTTCAGAGCTCATTAGTTTCAATTATTTTGCCACAAAATATTTAAGTAATAATAAAAGTATATTCTTAAGACACCTCGATTAAAATTGGTTTCATTTCTATGCTTTCTGTCAATTAAATTGTCTTCAAATACCAAATGCAACGTTATTCCATAAGAATTATCTTACACATGTAGAAATTTTACAACATATTTTTTTTAAAAAAATCGAACACTAAAAACTCAATTAATTTGAATTCATTTTTAAGTGTGAAGTGTTGTTATTTTTTTCCACAATCTCCTGACTTTTTATAGCAGCCATGCAATTGAGGGAATAAGTACTCTATAGTAGATGATGAAAACACCAGAATTTAATTATCATACTATAAGACTGGATGATTCTATAATTAACTAAAGCTAGAAAATATACGAATAAAATGGAGAAAAGTAATTCAAATAGCTAATATCGGTCTTCTTTCCAGTGTTTTAATTAGGTTAATGCTAATGGGGAATAAAAGGATGTAAATATATTAACTAGTTTGTACCTTATAGGAGCACCAGCAAGCAAAGTCAACTCCCCAGTCATGTAAGTGAAGTTCAACATTTCCAACTGCGTGTGCTAGATCAAAGCCAACAAAACAACCCTGGAGGAGAACATGATAACAAGTTTTAAATCTGCTTAATGATTAGAAATAGTAAGTACACATATCCTTAAGAAAATCTTTGATAAAGAGATCAACCAAAGGACTTGTATGCATGCTGTAAGCATAACCCATGGACACAAACAGTAGGGGGGTGGGAATGGCTGGGAAGAGGTCAATGGGGGAAAAAGGAGACATGTTTAATACTTTAAACAATACTTTAAAAAAAATCAAAAGGACCAATGAGAGATTGTTCTCAGAAAAAAGAAAAAAAAAGAAAAGAAAATCTCTTTTGCTCTGTGCTGTGTTCCTCCTTTACATTGACTGGAATCTTTAATAGCTCCTATTACCTGAGTCTGTTCTGACTTATTTACTTGTATGGCTTCAAGTGTTTTGTATGTCTGCCTAGTAGAATTCAGTGTTTTAGAAACAAATACTTCCAAAAGGACAACCTGGATTAGTGAATTTATATCATCCAAACTAGTACTAGTTTTACTGAATACAGTGATTCATTCCACATTAAGACAACTTTGTACCTGAACATTAATTCGAAACAACAACAACAACAACAACAACTGATCATAAAATGGGGGGGAGCTGATAGTTCACTGTGCAGAAATGTTCTACCTCTCAGTTCTTCTGTTGTTTACTATATGCACAGATAATATTACATTATAAAACCCCTAAATGTCCTGCCACTTTGAAGAAACATCTATCAACTGAGATTTAAAAAAAAAAATAATTGCAGAGGGGCCAATTTTAGGTTGTTCTAACACCTCTTAAGGATAAATAAACCCAAACTGCTATTATGGGTACCTTTTCTGAGGAGAGAAGGCAAACTATGACCTGTTCTTCTTTATAAATATATATTATTGATTGTTCAGAGAGGAAGGGAGAGGGATAGAGAGAAACATCGATGTGAGAGAAACATTGACCAGCTGCCTCCTGCATACCCCCCACTGGGGATATGCCTGCAACCAATGTACATGCCGCCCTTGATCAGAATCGAACCTGGGACCCTGCAGCCCACAGACCGATGTTCTATCCACTGAGCCAAACTGGTTAGACCATGACCTGTTCTTAATAAAGTTAACCCTCTCATTTGTTTAAATATTGTCTATGGTTGTTCTTGCAGGTGAATTGAGTAGTTGAAACAGAGATCATAAGGCTGACGAATTCTAAACTATTTACTATCCCACCTGCAGAAAAAGTTTTCTGACCATTACCCCAGAGTTGTGGTCAGCAAACTGCGGCTTGTGAGCCAAAATGCAGCTTTTTGGCCCCTTGAATGTGGGTGGCTCTTCCACAAAACACCATGGCCTAGGTGAGTCTATTTTGAAGAAGTGGCATTAGAAGAAGTTTAAGTTTTAAAAATGTGGCTCTCGCTGAAACCGGTTTGGCTCAGTGGTAGAGTGTCGGTCTGCGGACTGAAGGGTCCCGGGTTTGATTCCGGTCAAGGACATGTACCTTGGTTGCGGGCACACCCTCGGTAGGGGGTGTGCAGGAGGCAGCTGGTCGGTGTTTCTCTCTCATCGATGTTTCTAGCTCTCTATCTCTCTCCCTTCCCCTCTGTAAAATATCAATAAAATATATTTTTTTAAATAAAAATAAATAAAAATAAAAAATGTGGCTCTCAAAAGAAATTCCAATCGTTGTACTGTTGGTATTTGGCTCTGTTGACTAATGAGTTTGCCAACCACTGCCCCAGAGCGTCGTTTCTATTAAAAACAATACTCAATATATGGAAGGATCAGTTAATTAGAAGCCTTGCTCAGTATAATGCGGGTAAAACTTGCATCTCAGAAAAAGTTTTTACTGGTAAAATATAACTAATTTGGGGAGGAGGTGTATTTGGGCTTTGTTTCTCACAAAAAAAGAAGCAATGCATATCATAAAAATAGAACAGACATTCCATGTTAACATAAGATTTAGGAGTGATAGAAAAGAAATACAATCAATTTCTATCAAAATTTAGAGTTTATCAAAACCTGGGTTTACAGGCTTACATTTTTTACAACTCAACTTTTCATAGCTATGATTTTACAACTTAATTTTCTTGGAAACCTCAAGGATTAGAAAACTCATCACTTTATTATCAATTATTTATAAAGAATACGCACAATGAGGAAACCATAAAACTTCACCTACTTTAATCCCATTATTAAAAGCCTTGTGGTCACATCTGTGGCACCATATTAAAAAATAATAACAACACTCATGTTTCTACAATATGTTTTAATGTATGTACAATTATGTCCCCATAGATAGCATATAACATAAATTATTAAAATATAACCACTTTGGTTAAAAGACCACACGATACAAAGTTGAATAGTACACAAAGTGATTCTACAAAAGTTTCACTAGATGGCAGCATCATAAAAATTAAAGAACTAATCTTTCCTCCAAACCTCTCCACAGCTAATCTGGTTAATATTTTTATTATATTACTTCTAAGAGTAATTAAAACAATATGAATTGGTGAAAACATAAACTCCACACTTGAGTACCTATTTCATGTAAATTTTTAAACAAACAAATATTTGTTTAACAGATTTAATTAAAATTACCCACAGGGCTCACACTAGTATTGATGCTGTCGCATAGAAGCATAGGAAAGTTCAGCCACCTTGCTTTATCATTAGTCCTCAGACTATTGCAGTAGCCTTCTTTAAATGTTTTATTGAATTTAGAGAGAGAGGAAGGGAGAGGAATAGACACATGGAAACATCGATGAGAGAGGAAGTCATCAATTGCCTGCCTCCTACAGGGCCCACCCTGGGGATCAAGCTTGCAACCCTGGCATGTGCCTTGACTGTGATCTAACTAACCAGTGACTTCCTAGGTCGATGCTTAACCGCTTCGGTGCCAGCTTCCTGGGTCGATTCACACCAGCTGGGCTGCGTTAGTATTCTAACCACTGCAAATACTTCCAGCCTTCCTTCCTTCCATGATCTTGCTGAATCACACATTTGATTGTAAGATTCCCTGTATCCATTCAAAGAACCACCCATTAACTTTACAATGTAACTCGCTTTCTTTGATTCAGCTCCTAACTACATTTACGATCTGGTCCTCTCTAGCTTTCCTGTCTGGGGTGTTCCAAACCTCTGTCTTAAACTTCTCTCTGTCTCCAGGGTATCCTATCCTTCTTCATTTGCCTGAGTAGCTCAGATTTTTTATCACAGTATAACTTCTATGGAAAGATTCCTTTGCCAAACTCTCATCTGTTTGCACAGATATCTTGTAGCAATTTCCCAATTAATTATCTTTTGCTTTTACACAATATAAACCCAAATAATCATTAAATAAGGGAATGAACAAATAATAAAATCATATAACTGTCAATAAATATCTTCTAATATTTAAACTGGCGCTAAATGTTAGAATACTATTACTTGATGTCCTTTGTTCTTGTTGTAATTTTATTGCATAAACTATTCGGCAAGCATCTTTTAAAATAAAATTTCAGGGACAATTAATGGTAATTTTAAAATGTTCAAAATCTCTCTCAATAAAACAAAGAGTATCATGTTTTATTGTTGCTGTTGTTGTTGCCACTTTCTCTAGAAAAATACTGAACATATTTTAACCAGAAGACTATTATACATAGGGCCTGAGCTGAGCTTTCCAAGCGAAGAGCTAGCTCACTGTCTCGCATTTGTACAGATCACTGTTGCAGAAACTAGATCGCCCCTGTTAGCCTGGCTTTTTAAAAGCAGACATCGATGAGACTGGCAAATCCTGAGATGAGTAATTGGAGGTGGGTGGGGAGTATGGGAGTATTTTGCTAATAAAATTTAAGGGGAATGAGTCCGTTAAAATGTTGGAGACAGAGCTAACAACTACATGGTGAGAGAGCAAGCAAAGGACTTGTGAGAGAGAGAAAAAGATTTTGAGACCCTACAGGTCTAATAATTTGTAGGTGAAAACATTTTACTATCTAAGGAAGTGCTTTCAAGAGCATTGTCAGCTTCCTTTTATTTAATTGGAAAAACAGTGACTATTTTCTCTATTGTCATCAGTGAGTGAAAAACTAAAGGGGAAGAATAAAACATTGAGTCTTTCTCCAGCTGCCAAGGACTTCACACTTATTATAGTTTGATTTATCTCAGATACCTAAGATGGGAAAAGTAGCTCAAGGTAAATTTTCAAGCTTAATTTTGTTCATTTACTATATCATCACTTAATGAAGCAGTCTGCATATCCTAATTGAGTCAAAGAATAAAAATGGAATCTGAAAGACAACTCAATATTTACAAAAAGTATTTTGATTATTATAGTAGTTAACCATTATAAGTAATTCCTCTTTTTTTATGATTCTGTTTAAATGGAACAGAATTGAGATTCTTATGCAATATGAGATCCATCTTCCTGATGTAACTCACTTATCCCTTCACTGGCCAAACAGGCCTGTATTTAAAGATAATCCACAATGTGCAGAGCACGAGCATGGACCCAGGAATTTTGTGGGGTCCACCCCAAAATTTAACCCTGACATAAACTTCCTAAATTTTAAAGTTAATATCGGCATAGAAATAATTATAAGACAGTGCCAAGGTGGATATAATACATTTCCCATCGTGCTATAAAAATAAAACAGCAAGATAGAGTTAACCTGGACACAGACAAGCACAAACATTTTGATGAAGGTTAAGAATTGAACATCCATGTTTTTACAGGCATTAGTCAAGTAATAGAAGAGCTTGGTTTATAAAAAAAAATACTTCATTTTCCTACTTATTGTAAGAATACTGCAACATGAACATAAAGGTACATGCCCCCTGTCACCGTGCTTCGGTGCCAGGTCAACAGGTGCAGGTGGGAACTGCTGGAACTGTGAAGTCCCATCTATTGGACCGAGCACTGCACTGACCCAGCCTTGCCACTCATTATTCCATAGGAATGTTGGTCCAGTATTGCCAAGCTTATATTTTTTAAGAAGATATTTGAAACTACCCTGTTTTCCCGAAAATAAGACAGTGCCTTATATTAATTTTTGCTCCCAAAAATGTGCTAGGTCTTATTTTCAGGTAGCAGCTTAATTTTTTTAATTTAACTTAATAATTTTTCCATTACCATTTATCCCATCTATGCCTTCTTCCAACTTCCTCCACCCTCTCTCCCACAATCCCCACACTATTCTCCATGTCCATGAGTTATCTCTTTTTGTCTTTTGTGCTCAATACCCCAACTCCTCTAACACTCCACTACTACCAGAGCTGTCTGCGGCTCTCTATCTCTGAGTCTCTCTCTATTTTGCTTGGCAGTTCAGTTTGTTCATTAAATTCCACGTATAAGCGAAGTGAGTACAATCTTCTGATCTTCCCTTGTTGGCACTTGATATAAAAAGTTTTACATATACCACATTTTCATATACAAAGAGAACTAAACAAAGCAAATATCTAGAGCTAGCTGTAACCTATGAAGCAGATACTAGTAGTGGTTGACCTGGGTAGAGAAACAGAAAATATTTACATATGGTAATTATTAAAGTCTAGAGCGAGAGAATACAATACTTGGACAGGAAACATGAAAGCTTGATTAAGATGCAATATGAGTTATGTGAAAAGCTAAGGGAAGTATAATATTGACAATTTAAGTATGCAAAATCATAAAAGGCTAAAGTGATTTGAATTCTGGTGCATAAATGGTCAACACATGGGAAAAATGCAAGGCAGGGGATCAAATTAGAGATATTTGGGCCTGATTGCAGTCTTTCATTGTTTAAAATTTAACTTAATAATTTTTCCCATCTATGCCCTCTTCCAATTTCCTCCACCTGCTCCTCCCACAATCATCACACTATTATCCATGTCTATGAATAAGCCAGACATAGACCCAAAATCATAGAGAACAAGCTGATGGTTGACAAAGGAGAAGGGGTGTTGGAATAATATTATAAAATAAATCAATGAAATCTTCCCCTCCACCCTCCACCCTCCTGCCCCCCCCCCCCCCTTAAAAGAGGATTGTGCAATAAAATCCACAGGGCATATGAGGAAAATGGCTTTGGGGACAACACTCAAAAACTTGGTCAGTGACACACACAAAAATGGATAGAATCCTGATAAAGATGACAACACAATTTTTCACATGTTAAATGATTAAGAAACATATAATAACTGGGTAGAGGTCTTGGATAAACTTTTTTTCCAAAGAAGACAGACACAGATGGCCGATAGTCACATGAAAACATGCTCAACATCACTAATCATCAGGGAATTGTCAAAATGAGATATCACCTGTCAGAATTGCAGTTATAAAAAAAATCAAAACAAACAAGTGTTGGTGAGGATGTAGAGAAATCTGATTCTGCATACACTGTTGGTAGAAATTTAAATGGTACAGCCAATATGGAAAACAGCAAGAAGTTTCATTGAAAATTCAAAATGCAACTACCATATGATCCAGCAATTCCTCTTGTGGGTATTTAACCAAAAGAATCCAAAGCACTAATTTGAATCCAAACCATAAATTATGTTCATTGAAGTATTATTTAAAATACCCAAGATATGAAAACAAGTCAAATTTCCATTCATTGATGAATGGGTAAACAAGATGTGGTACATATATATAATCTAATATTACTCAGGCATAAAAAAGAATGAAATACCCCCATTTGTGACATGGATGAATCTAAATAAAGTAAGTCAGAGAAAGACAAATACTGTATGATTTCACTAAAATGTAAAATCTAGAAAACAAAATAAATGAATAAACAAAATCTAAACAGACTCACAGATTTAGGAAACACACTAGTGGTTGCCAGAGAGGAGAAAGGTTGGGGGGTAGTAAAATAGTTGAAGGGAATTATACAATCACTCAGTTATAAAATAATAAGTCCTGTGTGTGTGTGTGTGTGTGTGTGTGTATATATATATATATGATTGCTATATTCCTATAAAAGAATGCGGGATCTCATATATATATATATATATATATATATATATATATATATATATGCCTAATATGCAAAGTGTCCCCTCAGGAGTTTGAGGAGGAGACCTGGAGTTCAATTGCTCACTATGATGTGCGCTGACCACCAGGGGGCAGTGCATAATGAGGAAAGTCCTGGCCAGCAGCTGGCAGTTGGGGAAAGGAGGCCCCAGTAGGTAGCTGGAAGGCCCCAATTGGCCCTGATCACCAGTCAGGCCTAGGGACCCTACCCATGCAAGAATTTTGTTCGCTGGGCCTCTGGTAAATTATAACTTTGTATGGTGACAGATGATAACTGGCCTTATCACAGGGATCACTTTTTAATGTATATAAATATGTATATATATGTAAAATCACTATGATGTACTCCTGAAACGAGTAGGATTTTTATTATACATTAATTATACATTAATTAAAAAAAACATTAAAAAACTACAATGTGCTGCTATTACAAACTTATCAGATATGCTTTTGGTGAGAATGGGGAGCAATAGAAACTCATGTATGCTGATGGCAGTATATGCCAGATTGATACAACCCTTTGGAAAATTAGTATTATTGATTAAAAATGATCATACACACACCTAATGTTCTGAGAATTCCTCTTCTAGCTACATACTTAACATATCTATGTATTTATAAGAATGCTCAGAGTAGCATTTATTTTAATAGCTCTCAAGTGGGGGAAAAAAACACCTAAATGTCTATCCTGGTTAGGCTGGAAATAGTGATCTATTTCATACACTGTAATAATATACTGAAATAAAAAGAAAAATAAAACTACTGCTACATGTAACATGAATAAATATTACAAATGTAATAGTAATCAAATGTCAGACACAAAATAATACATATTATAATATTATAATATTAATGTATTATATATATATATATATATATATATATATATATATATATATCTGTACTAATAAGAGTGTTATGCTAATTAGACCAGATGTCCTATGTATATGTATATACATATATTTATATAAAGTTCACAATTGGACAAAGTTAATATACAGGGTGTTCCAAAAATGTATACACACTTAAACAGCTGATAACTCAATTGATGTTTCTTTCTTTTCAGATTTAACTCATTAGAATTAATAATTAATCAAAGTGTTTGCATACATTTTTGGGAAACCCTGTATATAGTGAGAAGTCAGGAGAGTGGTACCTTTGGAAGAGAGGTAACAGGCAGTAATTAGAAGAAAGCACAATAGGGAATTCTGAGTGCTATAAATGTTCTAGAAGTTTTTGCTGTAGACGTGATGATTTTAAGGATTCAAAATAACTCATCAAGCCACTTATGATTTCTCTCTTTTTACTCATGCATGAATTTATTTAATATGCTCTTCACAATTTCTGTCACTTTCCTTTTACATAAATGTAAAGTTCCTACATCAAAATACTCTTGTTGTTTTATTGCTCCATTCAATATCATTTTTGTTTCCAACCATACTTCATGTCTGAAAACTTTCCTCTTTTTTTTAATCTCACTGAGCCACTCCTAACAGCCTTTTCTAGAATTTCTTATCTCTCTCTTGCTTGACACCTTTAATATTCTCTCTGCCTCTCCTTCAGCTTTATCTTCATAGACCACTCAAGAGATCTGTGTCTGTCTACATTTCAAAGAACTTTTCTCAACCTCCAATGACAACGAGGGGAGCTGTATAGCATACATGTTTGTTAGAACAATTTTATAATGGATCTATATAAGTCTGCTGTGTCACCATTTAACTCCCATAGTATATCATTTCTTTGTGGTTACATTTAGATGGAACTGCTCATTCATATCTTTATTTGTCTGAAAACTTCAAGAGAACTTCAGTTGGTAGGCACTTATATTGTTTAAGTGAACAGAAGCATGCAAAAACATTTAAAAAATGGCTTTAGCATCAAAGGAGTGAAGAATGAGATTTACAGAAAACAACTAAGTAAACAAATGCATTTTTATTTTCAATGGGAAATAAAGAAAATGAATTTCTGAGCCACTTTCTGTAACTTCACATTGAAACCTTATGAAGGGGGAGGTGACTATCACTTAACAGCAGAAGGTATGCAACCCAGTAGATATTTTATCCTCTTCAATGTCCACACTGAATTTATGAACTGGGTCTTGTTATCTCAAAATAACACTTTTGAAAGCAGATACTCAGAAAAGGTAAGTAATTTGCTTGAAATCATATAACAATTAAATGATGTAGCCAAGATGAACCTCAGTCTGTGTGATTGATTCTAAAAACCATGGTCTTTTTTCTCTGTCTCATGCTCATTTCTATGAAGGTTAATGAGACGTGTGTGTACACGAAGGGATTTGGGGACTTCTGATTACTGGTATAACATTTTAAAATATGGATTTTATTGGCCTCCCTTTATTTTGGTGCTTAACATTTAATATCTAAATTAAGAAGACATTATCTTTATATCTTTCGTAATGCACCACTTTCACAGTTATCTATCAAACCAGTTGGAAGTCATGGTTGGAAGTTCCTAGAGACTGCTGATAACGGTGCTAAATTTCTTTTCATTAGTTCCATTCATTAGCTTCAATAACTTAATATATTAGCTAGACCTCACACATAGATTAATTCCATGACTTATTAGTGTTCAGGACAAAACTTGATTGTCACCTTTTAAATACATGACTTCATTGCTGAATCAAATAGAACTGATATTTAAGGATTTTTTTCTATTCTATATATTTTTTATTGTTTAAAGTATTACAAATAGTAGAACATATGTCTCCTTTTTCACCTATTGACCTTGCTCCAGCCCTCCCTGCTCATCCCAACACACACATGCCCTCACCCCCTATTGCTGTTTCCAGTGGTTATGCTTATACGCACGCATACAAATCATTTGGCTGATCTCTTACTCCCCACTTCCCAAATCCTTCCCTGCCTTCCCACTGAAGTGTGACAGTCTGTTCAATGCTGCTTTGTCTCTGTACCTATTTTTGTTTATTAGTTTATTATGTTCAATGTATCCACAAATGAGTGAGATCATGCGATATTTATCTTTCTCTGACTGGCTTATTTCTCTTAGCATAATGCTCTCCAGTTCCATCCATGCTGTTTCAAATGGTAAGAATGGATAAGGAACTTAAACTTAAGATGAAAAACCATAAAAATCTTAGATGAAGCCATAGGCAGCAAAAAGGCAGACATATGTCATAGCAACATCTTTACTGATACAGTTCCTAGGGCAATGGAACTAAGGAGAAAATAAATAAATGGGACTACATCAAAATAAAAAGCTTCTGCACAGCAAAAAAAACAAAAACAAAAAACCCATCAATAAAACAACAAGAAAGCCCACTGCATGGGAGAACATATTTGCCAATGTTATCTTTGATAAGGGTTTAATCTCCAAAATTTATTGGGAACTCCTACAACTTAACAAAAGGAAGATAAACAATTCAATTTAAAAAAATGGGCAAAGGATCTAAATAGACACTTTTTCAAAGAGGACATACAGAAGGCCAAGAGACATATTTAAGGATTTTCAATCCAAATTGTAACTTGAATGTTGCTCCTCTCTGGCCTCTTTTTTAAAGCAAACATATATTATTATTTTTTTAAATCATATATAAAAGGACACAATTTCAAAATGGTAAACAGTTTAAGTGTGATTTGTTAATACTTAAGAAAAAGTTCTCCTTATAGGTGGTGTAATTTCTTAAGATTATTAGGAATAAAAATGACTTCCTTAAGATAAACTGTGCAAAACTCAATCTACTGATAAAATTTTATTCTGCACCTCTCCTTTTCAGGTACCTAGGATTAAGCAAAACTGAACTATATTTATAATGAGTTACAGTGTGACAAACAGCCTTAGCATGTAGCTACTATCCTAAACATTCTGCCTGCTTCTTGTTGACAAGCAGCTCAGTATGGGTGGTATCACTGCTGCCTAGAGGTAAACATTGGGATGATAGATGCTAGCGAGGAGGTGAGACCAAAGAAGTGATAAAAAGAGGTTTAAAGGGAGATGCCTAAAGCAAAAGGATTATAAGTTTTTTATATGTAAAGCTTTCTCTCTCTTTTTAAACTCTTTAAATAATTTTACATAGTCACCGAGGTATTTCACAAGAAGTGCAATCAGTAGGGTGATGTGTGGGGCACTGTGAGAAGGAGCAGATGAAGTGCATACCTTTGCTTGTCCGGCCTTTGTGATGGCAGGCATATTGAAGTGCTGCCCAGTATAATAATGCATCCCACTAAACAGGATCACTGCAATAGAGTCTCCTTCCTTCTCAATTACTTCAAGGATATCTTCTGTTCTCAAGGTTTCTTCCCCCTAAGGGCACAATAATAAATTTCTCACTTCACATTTTCCTGTCTAAATTCACCATTAGCACTTTCCCACCATAGTAAGCCAAAGGAATTTTTTTTCCCAAATTAAATATCTTCCAAAATTTGTCAAGAGAGAGGCATTTGAGCATGATTTTTAGATAATGATAATAAAATAGTAAAAAGAGTTTTACAAAGTATAATTTTTTTGCAGAATCCTATTTTATTTTCTAATTAATTGTTGCTATTGGCATACCTATAAATTGTTTCTTTCTTATACCCATCCAATAAAATGCAAAAAGTACAAGTCCATGAAATATTTCATAGCAAAAGGAATTTCTGAGAAATAAGTATTCATTTATCAATCTAATATTGTGAATTTTTGGTAGAATAAAAATACTTATGCATCTTTCATCTGAATATAATCTAACTGATATCTTCTACTAACTTAAGTGATAAATCTCCTTCAAAGCAGTCCAAACATCAAGACCCAAACATGAAAAAAATATCAGAAAAACTCAATTATTAAAGTAATTTTCTGCACATCTCCCCACATAATACCAATGATTGGTTACTTAGTAAAAATTGCACATGAATTTAGATGTGGTCTTGCAAACAACTTTAAAAAATAAAAAGAAATCAGCTAAATATAAAGTATCAAATTGTATCTTTAAAAATAGTATTGATATTGAAATCTCTGAGTTCTTTGGTGATGTGTACTTTAATATTAAAAGGGTTTCAGTAATTCTAAAAAAGGTCTTCTAAGTAAAATGAATAATATAATAATCCAAATATCTTTTTTCTTTAAGGAATCTAATCTGTTTTGTCTACCATAGTTTCAAAAAATAGTAAGAAAAGTACTATCTATACTAATATTTATTATTTCTTTTAAGAATCAGTATTAAGCAAATAAATATATTTGTTGAAGATAGGATATGGCCTGGCTGGTATGGCTCAGTGGTTGAGAGTCAACCTATGAACCAGAAAGTCAAGGTTTAATTCCTGGCCAGAGCACATGCCCTGGTTGTGGGCTAGGTCTGGGCAAACCACTGATGATTCTCTCTCTCTCTCCCTTCTTCTCTGAAATCAAGATAGATAGATAGATAGATAGATAGATAGATAGATAGATAGAGATATGGCAATAATTTTTAACTGTTATGCTGCAAGTATTTTTAAATTTGTAATACTCAACTATTTAGTCAGGGGCACTGACCTTGTGTCAAATAAAAAAAAATGACAACAGTCAACACAACAATAGCCATCAGATGTGAATGAATCAAAATTATACCTATTTTTTTGTCAGATCAGCAAAAAGAATATTTTTTGGTGTGCCACAGAATTTTGGTAGTAACTAGTTTGTATGCTCCATGAGCTGAAAAAGGTTCAAAATCTCTCATGTTGACTTGCTCTAATCTAGTAATGCTAAAGAGTACTCCAAGATTATGATTACCTCATGAGTCTTCATATCACTTGTCACTTTTAACATTAAGACTTGTGATATATTAGTGGCTATATTCCTTTTCGTTGGAAATTGGCTATTTATACATGCCTATGGGGAAAATAATATCCTCTCACAGGTATGGAAACTTTCTATTTCCTTAATTTATTGCATGTTGGCAAATGGAAGTGAATGAAGTAGATTTTAATTCCTCAATATACTCTCTGTTGAAAGAAATAATTGCTCAAACAGACTGGTAGCATCATTTGTGAACTTAACATTTTTCTATGTGGATATCCTGGTGTAAAATTTCACAAGCCGCAGGGTCTCTATGTCAAAGTTTCTACAACTTACTAGTAGCCTTTTATCTCTGTTAATGTAAAGTGTGTATTATTTCAGATCTTACACATATTGTCAACTCTGATTAGGTGTTTCCTTTGTTACCTGTTTAAATATGAGGGATCTCAGAGAGATAAAGTCCCTAAGTCCCTAACCCAGTAAGTTGGTGGGTCTGGGATTGCTCAGGGGTATATTAGCCACTAATGAAGCATGAGCTCTTGCTACTATATCACAGCCCTTTCTACACCATAGTCCAAGTTCAAACGGAGATATTTGATACTTGGATTAAGAAGAGACATGAAAGATGGCATCATTCAGTTCCAAAAAAACTCACTAGTTTTTTAAATGATCTTAATGGCATTCACAGGCAATGGCATCTGAAATTGAAAATGACATATGCAATTTGCCATTCTCACCCATCCCACTGAAGACTACAGCAGGCTCTAGTGCTATTAACAGCAAAAGAATTTGCTTGTAATATGACTAGCCCTTGGAAAATGAAAACAGATATACTTTTGAGTTAATCCCCCATTTTAAACAAAATAACCTGTTACTGAATTATAGGTTTTTTATAAATGTTCTTGAAAGTTCCATGAAGATAATTTAGGAAACATCTAAATAAAATAAAGGGGAAAAATCAATACTAAATAGAAGCATGATGAGTATGTATTTCTCTTTTTCATATACCTCTCTTGGCTTTACAATCCGCATACTTTTTTCAATGTTGAGTCCATGAAGTTGAAGCTGTGATTCAATAGCATACTGAAAAATAAGGATAACTTATTAAATCACAATGCACAGAAGTACTTAAAATATATATCTGAAAATAAATAATAAGCCCTGGCCAGTGTGGCTCAGTTGTTGGGGCATTGTACCACACACCAAAATGGTTGCCAGTTAGATTTCCTGTCCAGGCACATGCGCAGGTTGGGGCTCAATCCTCCATAGGTGGCATGCAGGAGGCAGCTGATCATTGCTTTGCTCTCACATCAGTATCTCACTCTCTCTCACCCTCTCTTTTCCTCTCTCTCTCTCTCTCTCTCTCTCTCTCTCTCTCTCTCTCCCTCTTTCTCTCTCTCTCCCTCTCCCTCCCTCCCTCCCTCCCTCCTTCCCTTCTCTCTCTCTCTCTCTCTCTCTCTCTCTCTCTCTCTCTCTCAAAAAGAAAATACACAAATAATAATAAATAAATAAAATCAATTAAAAATCTAAAATAAATAAATAGCGCCAGGACCGGTTTGGCTCAGTGGATAGAGCGTTGGCCTGAGGGCTGGAAGGTCCCGGGTTCGATTCCGGTCAGGGGCATGTACCTTGGCTGCGGGCACATCCCCTGTGGGGGGTGTGCAGGAGGCGGCTGGTCGATGATTCTCTCATCGATGTTTCTGACTCTCTATCCCTCTCTCTTCCTCTCTGTAAAAAATCAATAAAATATATTAAAAAAAAATAAATAAATAAAATAAATAAATAGCAATAAATGTATATGATTATACCCAAGGTCAAGGTTAAAAGTGACTAAACTCAATACATTAGAGGAGAACTGCTTAATATAATTTGTATACAGGAATCTGAACGTTCTTTGAAACACTAAATAATAGAGATAAATGGAAACATAGGAGTCAACCTAGACTTCAGGGAGTTACAAGAGATTTTTGGAATAAGAAGTTAAATCACCAAGGCAAGTCAAAATTCTAAAATATAACCAAAGCATAGTGTGGACTTGCTAGGCTTGAACAGAGACTATGCAGATGGCCCACCCTAGAGAAAGTAAACTAGTGAAAGGAAAGAAAATCAAAAAGTTCCTTGCAACAGGACCACAAGATCTGAATGGGTTGCAATAATAGTAACCCCAGATTTTTTCAAGATATGATTCGTTCAAGTTTTGATTCTTTCTAGTATGGTAATGCTATTAATGTGGACATAACTAAATGACTTAAAGTTATAAGACGTGGGCTAGAATAGTTAACAGTGGTAAATATAAAGGCGGAACTTGAGTTTCTCTATCAGTAAAACTGAAATGTGCAATACACTTTGACTGTGTCTGTCTGGAACAATCTAACTTCTTATCAACTGAATTGCTGATAAAGTAGCATCCCCTTTTTAGTGAACCACAAGAAAAAAAAATTAAATCTCAAATAATTTTTCAATACTTGCTAGCATGCTATTATAAAAATGGACAAATAAAATTTCATATTGCTATTCTGTGCAGCCAAAAGAATAAGCACTAGGACATGTATCAGAATGATTTTACAAAATAAAAGAGCAACAAGAATTAACAAAACATTTATAACTGCACTTGATTTAGATCAGCAGTTTGTTGAATGTTGTTTGAAAAGACTAATAAATCAATGTTCCCGTTCAATTCTTTCCTCCCCTAGCACATGTTTTATTTGAACAAAAGAAATAAAGCTATCATTTATTTTTTTAAATACCTAAATCAAAAGCATTTGACAGATCTTTTTATTCTAAGTTTACTTAGAAAAGACTAGGGAATAAACATTCAAGTCAGGCAACTGATATGCTTCTCTAGGAAGAATAGACGGAATATAAATATAATTTAAAGAATCTCACATGATCTGAAGGGAAGGCTTTGGCTTCAAGAAGAATTTTGTAACGTTTTGGCGTCGGCTTAAAAAACGATAACTGCAATGAAAAGGATTTATTGAGAAAAGCATTAGTGCACAATTACACATTTGGTTAGTTTAGACTACACTTTCATTTCATAATCTCTAGCATTTAAAAGGCATTAATTAATTGCACATGTAGGTGTCTGTCGAGGGTACCTTTCCAATTAGCCTCATTTCCAATGAATTATAAAGAGAAAGAAGAGACTGGCAAATTCAGGAGAAAATGTGAATCAGAAAGTGTAAGTCCTCAGACTTTATTTAAACTTTAATTGAAAAATTATCTTCCTAATGCTCTTACTGGTCATTTCTCTATTGTGAGACTAAAATATCATTCTTACTGATACTGATTTATCTTCCACCGCTGTTTTGGTTTCTAGTACACATTATTTGCACTGCTTTACTATTTGATAGGGTTTTATTTTAGGTCCAATTAAAATGTCCTTTAGCCCTAACATGAAACATTTCACATTCCCAGGGGCACGAGGGAGAAGTGGCTCACTCATTCACTAGGCCCCTTTTTTTGTTGTTGTCCCAGAGCTCATGAAGAATGAGGCTGACGATAAGAGAAATTAAAATGCTCGCTACTGTCAATTACGTGTTGATCATTGGCATGGTGCTAAAGGAATTTTCACATTTCATACTAATGCATACCTGCAAGGTAACTATTATTATCCTCATTTTTGCGAAGAAGAAAATTAAGATTTAAACCCCTCAAAAAACATCCAAATTCAAATAGGCATTAAGTATCTTAGCTGGAAGTCAACCCAGGGAAGTCTGAACTATACTTTTTACTATGATACTTAGCATACTCCATAAGCCTGTTCCTCCAGTCATATTTAATAATCATGCCTCTATTTTATTAAATAAAATATCAATGACTTCACTGTGCATCTTAGTCATGTAGACATGATTACAAAAACATTTATAAAGCATCAACCAAGTACTATCGATATCACATTTCAAATAAAGGATGTATTTGACACTTATTAAATACTTTGATTTGGCTCAATGGATAGAGTGGATACAGTATCTGCCTGCAGACTGAAGGGTCCGGGGTTCAATTCCAGTCAAGGGCATATAACTGGGTTGTAGGCTCCATTATAAGCTTGATTCCCAGCCCTGGTCAGGCAAGTACAGTAGGTAACTAATCAATGTGTCTCTCTCACATCAATGTTTCTCTCTCTCTCTCTCTGTTTCTTCCCCTCCTTTCCACTCTCTCTATAAAAATCAATGGAAAAGTATCCTTGGGTGAGGATTAACAAAAAAGAAAAAGAAGAAGCACCTTAAACACAGAAACTCATTTCAGATACTAGGTCCCTTTTTTTCCAATTTAGTTTTATTTTCATATTCTGTTTTAACCTAGTTTCCAAAATTAATCTACAAAACCATACTGATCCATAATCCCCGCCCCCCTTGCTGAAGTCCAGCATATTGAAAAGCTGTCTTTCTATAAAGCTCAGTGTTTGCTCACATTTGTATGTTAGGATTTTGTGTGCTTGCAAGTGGTTTTGCTTTTCACCCACTGTGACTCCAGTTCCTTATGTTCTGAGAAAAGAGATCTTTGCAAGATTCAACTCTCCCATAAGTATGTAGAAGCTTACCAGGGTCCAGCATGTCCAGCTAAAAATGAAAATAGCCTCACCACTTATTTTTAAGTAATTAAATCACCAGATGCTCATGAATTAAAGATAGAAAAATGTCAGGTTCTGTAAATGAATGGGTACAAAACCTTGATGAGAGAAGAAACTTACCAGTAGAAGATGCAGATTAACAGTCAACGCATTCATTAGGACTATTTCTTTCTCATTGGCTCCTGCAAAGTAAACATCATAATTTAAATTTTTCTATTAGTGCTGAAGATACTTGGAAAAACACAGTAGGAAGGCTTTTCTCCTTCATCTGTTATGTTTTTAGAGATAAGGGCATATTTGATGTGTTATCAGAAGGAAATGGAAGTTTTCCCACTTGGCTCATTTTATCAAACAATATCTGGACTTATATGCACATAGCTAGCTAACAATTACAGTTTGTGTTTGATATAGTAAACAATAACAGCAAAGTAATGATGCTTTTGTTTTGTTCTGTAAACTAAAAATGATTTATCCTATTATCAGCTAGTTTGTCAAATTCCCACAGAGCACATTTTTTTTTTTTGTGGTAAGTGGATTTCCGAAAGAAATCGTCAAAGAAATGAAAGCCAATCACATTTTTAAAGCTGGTTGTTTCTAATGTCAAATTAAAATGCACCTTCCCTAAAAGAAGGCTACTTTGTTGAACATAATTCACTGTTATTCCAGTGAGATATGTGATAGCTTATAAGACAAAAGAGCTAGAAAGTAAAATACAAGCATGTAAATATCTCTGGGGCTTATTCAAACACACTGATATCAGATAATCTATCTATTTACAACCCTAATATGCAAATAGACCAAACAGCAGAACAACCAAATAACTGGTCACTATGACATGCACTGATCACGGGGGGGTGGGGGGGGGAGACACACACGAGGAAAATGGTGGACATCGGCAGCAGGTGGCAGAGTGTGGAACATGGCGGGCATTGCCACGGCAGGATGGTGGACCAGGTGAGCGGGACACCAGACCAAAGTGGGGAGCTGGTTGCTGTCACAGGGCCAAGCCTCCGGTGGTAGCTGAAAATTATTTGCTCTCACATGCCATGGTCTCACCCAGAGCTTGCACCTGCTGCCAGCACTGGCCCTGCTCGTACCCACTGTTGGCATCTGGCACCTAGCTCTATGACTCCACACCATCAGCGGGTGCCAGTGGTGGCTGCTGGCCCTGATCTCACCACAGGGCTTATCCACCTTCCCCCTGCTCCTGAGGTGCAATCAGGGCAGCAGCTGCCACTTGCACCCGCTGCTGACACCTTCCCCAATGGCTTCACCCTCAGAGGGTGTGAGTGGTGCTGGCAACATCAGTGCATGGGAGCAGCAGTGGGGGGAGAGGGGCTGACAGGAGACAGGGCCATGTGGTGGGAGGAGCCATGTGGGGGCATGAAGGATGGGCTGAGACCCACCCCTGTGCCCACCGCAGCCTAGAAGCCCACGGTTCCTTTCAAGGTGCACGAATTCATGCACTGAGCCCTAGTTAATAATAAATGCATATCTGAGAGAGAAAGCATGCAAAACAGATATCCACTGCACAATTATAATTCAGTCTAATGGCTACTGCTGAGAGTTGTAGCCCTAAAAACGGACCCAGAGATGAAGCATGCATTGGATACTTAACTCAGAGTAAAATGACGACGATGATAATACTTTCCCCATTTTTAGTTCTTGTGATACCTCTCAAAGGCAATTAGACCTGCATAATAGGATAATGTCTCTTTACCATAACTGAGAAAAATGGGCTGTGAGCTTTAATGCTTGTAAGGCTGTACTAAATATTAGAAAAATAATATAATACATGTCTTTCTTTTTGTACCCAAAGAGATATTTCTGTTGGAGTCCCATTGTAATAGAATAGATACTAATTGAAATAATTACTCTAATAGATAGATTTCAGGATTAGTTTACTTGATGGGAGGCCACTGGAAGTAATTGTACAACTTAGAATTCTAGATTTCAACATATCCATTAAAAAACATACTTTCCTGTTGCATTTGGCAGATGGATTTCCCCATTGGCTAAGCAAGGTTGCTAAACAAGTGGTGGGTATATGCTGGTCACTGTAAGGTGTATAGTGTCTGAAGTCAAGGGGCACTAGAAACAATCTTATTCTACATTTCACATGTTAACAAAATTTCTCTTAAACACACTATGTAGATATGAATATGATATGCTTATGTTGTATACAGTGGCATATATCTTCTATCATACGAAAATATTTTTGCACTATGGCAAGATAAATGATACCAGCTTTGTTAATTTGTTTATTTGCATGATGGTATAATTTTTTTTGCTGTTATTTCTAAAATATTATCCAAGATATATAATCTGGTATTATCCTTAACTCCCGGTTAACTATTTGCCATGCGTCTCTTTTGAAAACCATTTATTTCATTAAAAAAATATTTTGGCAGGGATGGTGGAAGGAGGAAAGGAAGGGAAAGTAATGTAAAGAGACAGCAGAACTAACAGAAAGGGATGCATTTGAAAGAATGCATTCAAATGAGAAGAAAGCACAGAAAAAAAGAATACGTGTCAAAATGAAAAATAGAAAACAGAAGAGTCAGGATGGGGCAATGGAGAATTTCTATAGAAGCTCAGACATTCCATTTTTTATTTTTTTTATTTTTTATCTTTTATTTTTTTTTATTTTAAATATATTTTATTGATATTTTACAGAGAAGAAGGGAGAGAGATAGAGAGCTAGAAACATCAATGAGAGAGAAACATCGACCAGCTGCCTCTTGCACACCCCCCACCGGGTATGTGCCCGCAACCAATGTACATGCCCCTGACTGGAATCGAACCTGGGACCTTTCAGTCCGCAGACCGACGCTCTACCACTGAGCCAAACCGGCTTCAGCCAGACATTCCATTTTTGCTTAATGATTACATTTTGATTAAAATGATTATAGACTCCTAGAAAATTTTAGTCCTCCAAACAAGGCAGTGTTCTTTTGAGATCACCTAAAATTTTTCTTGCATGGGAATGTGATGAACCAGATGTACTGGGCTGAATTCTAGATGTACACACATGGGCACTGTGCTTCCTCCCTTCACATTCAATGACATACTAATACTGAATCGATTCTTTGTAAAGAATCCCTCAATGACACGAAGACTGTGTGCACACATAGAAATTATTCTTCTTGGAATGTTTTAAATTCAAGTCCATCAATTGCTTCACAAAATACTCTCCTCTCCTGCTACTAAAGTTAATCAAGGATAGTGTCAGTCTAACACATACATTCGTGCACATCTGAAGGTGGTGCTAATATTAAAGTTTCTGAACACTAATAGAAATGTTTATTCCAAGTATAACCTAAAGGCATTAAAGAATGAAGTGCTCTTAATATCCAAGGGCCACACGTGATTTTTAGTGTGTTTTAAAAAGGAAAGTTACCCAATGACACATCTCTTACAGTTCAAATTGTATTTCTGAAACCACCATTCTTCTAATATATTTAAATGTCATCAGCATTCCGTAAGAAAATAAACCTTAAAAAAAGGGGAGAAACTGAAGTTCTTTCAAGTTGCTTTTCTTTGTTTCTCTTCTTTTGCCTAAGAGCTTTTAAAAGAATTAATGTTGCAATTTCAAGAACGCCAGGTATTGAAGGAAAATCTTTTCAAAAGCTTCCCAAAAGTTTATCAGTCTTCGAAAGCTCCTTTACCTTGAAGATCATCTGCAACTCACTGCAGTAAATGTCAAGATGTGAACCACTTCATGCGAGATATGAGTGAGCCAGGGCTCTCATTTGAAAAAGTGATTTCCTGCTTGTTTACCGTATTTGCCGGCGTATAAGACGATTTTTTGGCCCTGAAAAATGCGTATTTGCCGGCGTATAAAACGACTGGGCGTATAAGAAGACCCCCTAACATTTCCACTAAAAATACAAAGTTTGTTATATACTCGCCGTATAAGACTACCCCCCACTTGGAGGCATATTTTTCAGGGCCAAAGGGTCATCTTATATGCCGGCAAATACGGTATTTATTGCACATCACTTTTTTGCTTTACCAGGATGTGAAATCTAAATGTAAGCTCTGCCTTCTTATCTCTATGCCTGGCAAGCAGAAGTTTATTGAGCCCTTATTATGTGCCAACACTCCTAAATATGGGACATGTACTAGTATGATGAGAAATCACTTAGTCTTCACAGTTATCTGACAAGGTTATCTACTTTGATTTTCCAAACCTTGTCATAGAGGAAAGGAATGTCCAAAGAGATGAACTAACTTGCCTAAAGTCTCACAGATAGGAAATAAAAGACAAAAAGTTATCCTCTCATACAAAAAAATAATTAAAGTCTCTGTTCACGGTTACATTTTGAGGAGATTTCTACATTATGTAATCCCCACAAGTGAAATAGAGGAGGCCTATGTTCCTCACAGACTTCCCTCTGCGTCTTTCCAAGTGTAATTGAATTTCAATTAATTTACAACATGAGAATATCAGGGCTCCCGGCTGCTTAATGTTTGATAACATGATTCACGATGGGTCTTGCAACTGCCATATCCCTCTCTGTATGTTTTATTAACTAGATGCTAATATTATTGTGGATCTGGTTGCAAGATTTGTGCTTGGGAGAAGTTTGAGGACTTTCAGGTCTGTTTTTCAATTAGCAAGTTCCTTTGTCCTCTAGCGGTGGCTGGTGCATGGCTGAGCATTCCAGTTCTGTAGAGAGGCTTTCTAGGGGTTATTGCTTTTCTGAGGGTCACCCACAAAGTTCATAAAGCAAATATACGTTCACATTACAACAGCTTTATAAGCTGAAATGCTTATAAATCCCTTTGTGATTTTTATGTACCCAGGGAGAAATAGGCTTACTAATAATACTAATAATATTCTTCACCAATTCTATCTCTAGCATCTTGATAACATGGCATTAATTACAAGAGAAAGTTATCCCATGTTTTTCAGAGTTGTGGGCTCTCTATAAAATGGTTTAGTAATAGCTTTTCTTCTCATCTGAAATTGATATTCTTTTCTATGTCTATGAATAAATATCATTACTCATTGTCTCTTTCTCCTCTCTATCCACTCTATCAAATTGTACAACATAATAATTTTATTATCCTCCTGTTACTTCTTTTTGAGATATTTTATGATGAAATTAAAGGCTGTTGTTTTAAGAACCGTGAAGAGTCAATCATAGCCCAAAATATACAACTTGCCCATTTGCTCAGACATACGAGATAGCCTAGCAAGTAGCAAAAGTAAACTTGATTCTGCTACTCTTTGCTGTAGTTTCCACACGTTGTTTTAAATATTTTCTTATTTTACCATCTCTGCTTCCAAAGAGGATTCCAGGTTTCTAGTGTTACAATGGGAGGAAAATTGATAAAAAGTAGATATAGAGTTCAATGTATGAAGATAAAAAAAACAAATCAAAAGCCATTTTATGTTTTTGTTACTTCAAACTTTACCAAATATTCTCAGAACTTTCTAGTAACTGAGGCAAAAAAAGGAACCCACATAGGACTTGTAACAAGATAAACACACACAAATATCTTCCAAAGAATGTGTTTCTACTAAAGCAAGCATGTCAAACTCAAAGACTAGCATGGGCCAAATAAACAAGGTTTAAGTTTAGTAAGCTGCAAAAAAAAAAAAAAAAAAAAAAAAAAGAAAGAAAAGCTTCAATTTTCATAGAAAACGTAGGTTTCTTTTATTTCAATAGAGACATGCTGAATGCAAAGAGATGAGATAAATGAGTAATTGCTAACATAAAATAATAGAACATTTTAATAAAAATTAATTTTTTTCTTGAACATTAACTTACCAGACACCAAATAACTGCACAGATAAGTGTAATGCAAATAAATCTAATATTTTTTGTTCTCGAAAAGCGAAATATTTCCTGCTGCACACACCAAACAAATCAGTCTAAGACTGATGACTTGGCAATCGGCTGCTAAAATATTTGTTGCTAGTATTAGTGGAAAGAAATGGTGCACTTGCGTGCAAGGCACATAAGGAAAATGAATGCAACATGATTATAGTACTCAGTCATTAGCAAACATTGTAGATCCTTATTAATAACTAGAGACTCGGTGCACAGAATTCTTGCACGGGTAAGTTCCGTAAGCCTTGCCGGTGATCGGGGCCAATCTGTGGGGTGACCAGTGGGGTGATTAGGGGGGCCCCTGTTGGCAACCGCCTTAGTTGGCCTGGCACTGTCCACTTGCCAGCCTTGCTCCCTGCCCCTTGCTACTGCCATCGCTCACCTCCCTCTGCAGAGTGACCAGCGAGGCATTCGGGGGTGGAGGGAGGGGTGTGGAACCTGCTGGCACCTGCTTTGGCTGAGCTGGGGTCTGGGGACTGGGGACAGCTCCTGTGTTGAGTGTCTTTCCCCTGGTGGTCACTGTGCTTCATAACAACTGGTCATTCCACCGTTTGGTTGATCTGCATATTAGGGTTTCATTATATAGGATTATATCTGACAGGATATTATAAAGATTAAGTTATGACATTTTTATTAAAACATTTCTTACATATTGTTATATTGTCTAGGCTGCAAAACTATTTTTTTGTGAAGTACATGCAGGCTTCAGGCTGAAAATTTAACATGCTTGTATCTATAATAGTAAAAGTGTAATATGCAAATCAGCCAAATGACCAAATAGTAGAATGACTGTCCAGGTGACCTTCCAGACAACCAGGCTGTGACACACACTGGCGCCAGGCCAGCCAAGGTGGGCACATGGCAATTGGCCAGGGAGCCCCATCATCACCCTATGATCACCCTGCAGAGGGAGGCCCAGGCCACTTTCTGGAGGGCAATCAATGGTGGGGCTCCACAGTTAATCACCCCACAGAGGGAGGCCCAGGCCACCCGCTAGCGATGCTGTGGTGGGTGTGTGGGGCTGGCCAGCGCTCACCCCACAGAGGGAGGCCCGGGCCAGCCAAGCAATTGCACCCCAGGCCTGTCACCCACAGAGGGAGGCAACCAGTGGCTGAGATGGGAGGGGGGAGTGCCACACAGATGGCAAGCAGTGGCAGTGGGTGGGAGGGAGGCTTGGCTA
The DNA here is from genome assembly GCA_963924515.1 of Vespertilio murinus. Classification (NCBI taxonomy): domain Eukaryota; kingdom Metazoa; phylum Chordata; class Mammalia; order Chiroptera; family Vespertilionidae; genus Vespertilio; species Vespertilio murinus. The sequence goes on along the minus strand of OZ004711.1, from coordinate 22,245,090 downwards.
GCAGCTGGCAGTGGGAAGGAAAGCCCTGATAGGCCCTGATAACCAGCCAGGCTTAGGGACCTACCTGAGGGTTCCCGGATTGCGAGAGGGCTCAGGCCAGACTGAGGGACAACACTCCCTCCCCATATACAAATTTCATGCACCAGGCCTCTAGTACAATTATAAAAGTAAAGAAATTTGGCATGCAACAGTTACTAAAATTTAAAAGAAAACACCAAGCTTTTAAAATGTTGTTTATAATTTTCCCATTTCCTTAAAAATGGTAATGAGATCTGGCTGGTTAGAAATTTCAGGGATTGTTGTGAGGTATGTTTATTTACTGATCATCAACAACAACAAAACATGGGCATTTAATAAGTGGCAACAGAGCTATATATTTTTAAGCGCTCAAAGGAAATGTTTTGCAAGGTTTATTGGCTTTGTAAATAAATCTCACTAATAATATCACTTTACCACTTTCCTGGACTACATATAAACATCTTAACTCCTCTTTAAAGAATGATAAATATTGAACACAAAAATAATAGGATTAGAATGAAATTTATATTCTGAAAGCAAACCTAGGAAAGAAAATTTAAAAACAAGTCCACATCTAAGGAAAACATATGCTCAGGTCAAATTAATCCAGGGCCCATTTTATTTATTTATTTATTTATTTATTTATTTATTTGTATGTTAGGCCTTTATCTGAATACTAGAGGCCCAGTGCATGAAAATTCATGCACTAGAGTGGGGGTCCCTCAGCTCCATCAGGATCCCTCAGGGGTGGGAGGTGACTCAGCAATCAGGGGAAGGTGACGTTCCCATCACACCTCTGCTGCTGCCTTGGCTGGCAGCATAAGCTTAGACTGGCTCTGGTTACCTGAGCTTTGGGTGGCCCTGGGAAGCTGGGAAGCCGCCATGGGAGTATTACAGTGTTAGGCAGTTAGACTTGTGCCTTGGGCCAGCTCTGGCCAGCTACGGTGTTGAGGGGACCAGGGGACTCTGGAGGCAGGCGTGCAGATGGGGCGGAGGGGACTGGGCACTACCATCTTGTGACTGTGGGCACCGCCATCTTTGAGGGTGGGACAGTCAATTAGCATACTCCCTCCTTATTGGCTGTGGGTGCCATCACCTTTGTGATGGTGTGAGGGTCAATTAGCATATCCCCTCTTTATTAGATAGGATAAGTGGCTTCTTAAAAAATGAACACAATGAAAAATATCATTGAACAACTATTTAACACATCTTGAAACACTATCCAGGATTGTATTCAGGATGTAGTTTTCTACATTAGAATATACAGTCCTCTAAATAATGCTGACAGCTGATCAAGTGCTGTGTTTCCAAGAACTCAATTGATCTACCTGGCTGATAACCATCTGGCCTTCAGTGCCAGCCCCAGGCACCCACGGCTGTGAAGATTTGCCCTGGGGCCTCCTGGGACAGTCCTGGACTCACCCCTTACATATCTGCCTGGCTCCATGACTGCTGCCAAACATACTGCCCTTCTAAGCTTTCTACTTGCTCCTTTTTCAGCAATGGCAATATTACTGGTTTGCAATTATTTCAATGTTATTTTTTAATGTTGCCACGGTAAGCCGTTAGACAGATATAAGCAGGCAAGGCTGATGGGCCAGGTACAGAAGGTCACCAAGGTGGAAAGCCCAGGTGCCTAATAATGGGCAACCAATGGGGGTGTGGGTGTGGGCGAGGGACCTTGCTCCCAGGGTGACTTTTCCTCCCCTAGCATATGGCTGGTTAAGAGGTTTGGACCCCATTACATTTCCTCCCTAGAGGTAACATCTAGGCCCGAGTTGTATTTCAGCTCCAGGAATAGGAAAAACCAGACAAGAGACACCAGGGCTGACCTCAGGACCAGCTGCATTGGATAAGGACCCCCTGCCCTGGTGCTAACCAATCACTCAGTGGAATCCTAGACCCTGAAGAAATACACCTGAAACCTCCCCTAAAATCTCCATCCTTAAAACCCTTAGGAGGGAGGACCTAGAGAGCTGTTCCCAGTGTCTTTTCCCTCTATCTTTATCACTTTCAAACTCCCCAAGCCCTTCCTTTGCCTCTATAACTTATTTTCTAAGCCCATTTCTTCTATGAATTACTTCTTCTACCTCTGTGACTTCCCAAATAATAGTTCTTGGCTCTGAATTCTTTCCTAGCCAGAACTCAAGGACTGAGGCTGCTGAACCCAATCTGACCTTCCATTCCAACACCTGGTGCCTTCTCACTTCTGGCAACACCAGAAGCCAGCCTTTGTTCATGCACTGTGAGAAAATAATTCATTTTTATTAATTATTATTATTATTATATTATTGTTATTATTGGCTTAAGCCACCCAGCTTTTCCTACTCTAATTCCATTTTCACCCCCACCTCAAGTTGATTTTGTCCTCTAATTACTGGCCAAGATACAACTGGGGTGAAACACAGATATTTGTATACTTGCCTGTAAGAGATCGAGGTGTGAAAAGCCTTTTGAAAGTTGAGGTTTTCCTAAATTTTCTATATATTTCCAAATAACACTATTCAAATTACTTACACTTTATTTTTTGTTTAATACACTTATTTCATATAAAATCTCAGGCAATATTGAATATTGAACCCAATTAAATGACTAGTTTTTCAAATATATTTACCATCTAAAATTATCTTGACTACCACTAACACTACACATAACTCACTTTAGGAAACACATTATAGACCCCAAAAATAGCATAACGTATATTATTTTCAACAATGCTCAGCCTAATGTTAAATAAATCACCATTGATTAAATTAAAATGAGTCCAAACCAGATTGGTGTTTTAGGCCTTTAGCATGTGAAAGTTAGTGTTTATTTTACCATATAATGAAATATTAGAGATTTAAGTTGATCTTTATAAAATTTGTTTAATTGTAAATGAATGCAATGCATGTGTTTTTCACTGGGGAGTAAATATTAGTTTTAATATATACAAGAAAAAATAATAACATGTTTTATTTCTGTACTAAATAACCTAGTTATAGTCTCTATAACAATCAATTCTCAATTAAGATTATGCTTGCTTTTTACTGTTGTGAATTAAAATGGAAAATCAGGATGTTCTTCAATAAGATGTCTTTATAATATGCTTATAATTAAATAATAAGGTCTTTATAAATCTTTTGGAAAACAATTATTTTGTACTTACCGACAATGTCCGTCATCAGACCTGCAATAGTCTCATCTCCTGTGATCCAAGGACGTTTCCCTATGTCATGGCCATAGGCTCCCCTGGAATTAAAAAGAGACATAAAAATTCTTAGCATGTGTGTGTGTGTGTGTGTGTGTGTGTGTGTGTGTGTGTGTGTGATTTTTCAAATATCAGCATTAGCAAGGCAACAATTCTAAATGAGTTTTATAATATTCTAATAATTGTATGAAATCATGCTTTCTAAAACCAAAGTTATACTTGAGAACTCTGCTTTTTAACTTACTTAAAATTGTATTTGCTTTACTTTTTCTGGGGAATAGGGGTAGGTGAAATTGCCCCACTCTTGTTATTTCATTATTTTTTTGGAACACAAGATTTTTTTTGTGTGTGTGTGGAGAATTTTAGCACTATTTGAATACTCTACTTGTATACCTATAGCATATGCAGTATCTATACTAAAGCATACCTACTTTTTGAAGCTAGAGTCTAAAATTATTATAAAATTCAATTATAAAATGTAGCTATAATCTATAAATTAAATGGAAGTGTATAAAATATGACTATACTCATTTTTAGATAAAGAATAAAACTTGGCAATAATCAAAGCCAATATTACATCTTGACCTATTTCTAGAAACGTATTCTATCATATTTCAACTTAATTTCATCATTCCAGTAAGTCTCTCTGTAGGCATAATGCACAAACAAAAACATGCAAAAGAGAACTTCAAGTCTCAAAAAGTTCTCATCAAATGAGGAAGGCAAATAAATATATGTGGAAAAATATGGAAGAAATTAAAACAAAGGGTCAGGTTTGGGAAGGGGAGTGGAGGAGGGGTGGGGTGGTGTTACAAGCTTGTATATCTTAATTCAATTGCTCTTAGTTTTTATAAATTCACAAACTATAAACTTGGGAGAAAGAATAAGCATGTGTGTTTTTTTTTTGTATAGTGTAGACTATGAATGAAATTCCGTAAGCTGGCAGCGGTCATTGGGTAAACCAGTTCTCAAAGGTGAAGGGTAGCAGAATATGCTTCCCCCAAAATCTCTGTGGTATATTATCTTGAGTTGTAGGCACCAGAAAAACATCAATTGCAGGGAGATGCTGTCTCTAAACTTTCCTATCTGCCTTCAGATAAATCCTCCAAAAGAAACTCAGTTTCCATCAATTCCCTCATTCTGAATTTCATCAACCAGGGAAGACTGGCTTAGTCACAAAAGAGATTAGAAGTGAAAACCACACCCAAACTTTGTCACAAGCTTCATACCTCCCATCTATTATTCACAGACACATTCATCTTTCATAAAAGTCATTTACTCTCCCCCTGCCCTTTCCGCATTAAGATGGGATTAAGCCTGAATTCTAAGTCACCTTGGGGAGTTATTCATTTTCCCCTGGGTATCTCATGCTCTCGTGAGAAATACATGTAAAAAAACTTGTTTGTTTTTATCTCGTTAATCTGTCTTCCCTCGAGAAGAGTGGACAAACTGAAGAAGAGGAATCCTGTTTTTTAACCTTTTTGGATTTTTGTGGTGAGAATACTCTAGCAATGTATTACCCTGTTTGCCCGAAAATAAGACAGTGTCTTATATTAATTTTTGCTCCCAAAGATGCGCTAGGTCTTATTTTCATGGGGATGTCTTATGTTTCCATGAAGTAGGTCTTATTTTCGGAGGATGTCTTATTTTCGGGGAAACACGGGTAGTAGCTGACGCCAGGGTATCAACAAAAATCCTGAAAATCTAACAATGGGCTTTTATTACATGGTCTGAGCCAGTTCTAGGTCACTGCTAGTTAAGAGACTATATGTTTAGAAGGTTATCGGGCTTAATTTCCCATCTTTGTAAAAGCAGATGGCTGATAATATATATCTTCAAGGATTGCCATGAAAAACAAATAAAAAAAATAACAAGCCAAAAAGACTGGTACACAGTAGCCCTTCCTAAGTCTTCCCTCCTGGTGTAAATCTAATGCTAAAACTCCTTTCACAGGGCATGTGGTGTACAACACAATTTTGAAACTAATATTTCAATTACCGTATTAACTGAGATGAAGGAAGAGGACTTCCTTGGGAAATAAACATAAACTATAAGATCTAAGGAGGGAAGGAAGGGCAATTGTTAGTTATTATTATTCATATTATTATTAGATAGCCTGCAGCTTGGCTCGGCACCCACTCCCAATATAAATGCTAAAGACAAAAATCATTATCATTAAAGGGTAGTTAAAGGCAGATACTTGGATCCTTTTTTATTTTAATCACACAGAGCTCCGTGGCCTTCGCCGATAGCACAATACATCTTATTACATGTAGGTAGTAAAATTCTATGTTCTGCCTCAGAGAATTTATAACTCGAGAATATTATGCCACCTACTCCTCACTCCGGTAGACACTGCGCGAGGGGTAATAATCTTTAAGGATATGTTTCTCCCTGCAATGCTTTTGGCATCCCTGTCCCTTTAAAATATCACACACAGAGTCTGCTTCCTCATTTGGTCAGGCCACTAGCCCGGGGTAGTAAAAATGTACTTAGAAAGCGTTCCCCAAATACACTCAAAGCAAAGTGGTCCGTCATTAGGGAGAACTGATGTAGATTACAGTGTAGTGATAAGCATTCGTATTAAAGATATGAAAAATAGTATATTGCTCTCATTCAAAACTGTTTAAAAATAGTGGCAGCAGAGTTGCAATCTTCATTTACCAATACTGGAGAGGAAGAGAGGAGGGGAGAGAATTAGCGGGAGCAGAAGGCAGTTAGCGGGGCCTGAGCAGATTAGGGACAACGGGCCAGGTACTGAAGGTCGCCGGGTGGAAAGGCCTGGGTAGCTCGCAAGGGGCAAGAGTAGCCTGGGCCCTTGCCCCCAGGTGACCTTTCTTCCCCAAGCAGAGCTTATTGCTGGTCCTACAGTATATGACGAAGCTCGGAAAACTCCTAAGCAAGTGGAATAGGGAAACTCACGTAAGAAAATGAAACAAGGCCTAACAGTGTGGGCAGAGTGCATCCAGTGTGCAACCTTATCTTGAGAACAAATGGCTAACACCTCTCCTCACGAACCAAAGATGGCAGGAAAAGTGTGTGTGTGTGTGTGTGTGTGTGTGTGTGTGTGTGTGTGTGTGTTAACTAAGCCTCTTGTCCCTGAGCAGAGAATACATAGCATAAATCACCCTGGAACTGCCGAGGCAGGAGGGGGAGGGGAGAAGGCAAGAAGGGAGTTTATCTCACCCGCTAAACAAAGAAGTCAGTCATTTGGGGAAGTTTAAACAGAGAAGCCGACACTCTCAGAACTTGTCAAGATAAATTCACCAAACATTTCTCATAAATTCTAGGCAGCCATAAGCAAAGTAAACGGGAGACTTTGAGATCTAGTCTGTACCAAGATGTCCCGCAGAGGAAACTTAAAACCTATAGACAGAAAATTATAAAACGCCAAACCTCCACCAGGCAGCACTTCTCAAACTAGTCAGAAAGTCTGTCTGGGCTTCACAAGTCAGACGGGCTTTGATACATTTACTTGCTTCGTTTCTTTAATTTGCTTCACTACAATGCCACCATCAGGGGGTCACTCCTTTGGAATTCTTTCTCACCAGCAAAACAAGATCAGGTATAGCCCTTTCTCTTCCCTGGGCCTCCAGGGGCTGGCAAACACCTCTTCTGTGTTTCTGGTGCCTCCACACCCGGGCCTTTCACGTTGCTGGTCATTCGGTTTGGACCCTCCCCGGACATTTCCTCGCCTGGCACATCGCCAGCAATGCGGTGGCCCCCTCAGAGGAAGAACCAGGGGTCTGAGAATAGCCTCATGTAATCTCCGTGCAGGCCCTTGCACACACACTCCCTTCAGCATTAGGACCGAGAAAAAACCTTTAGGCCTGAGCGGTGGTTCAGCTCTGGGCCCAGGAAAGGAGTAAGGCCAGGCTGGCTGGGTTTGGCAGGCGTGTGCACCAGCTGCAGTGGCTAATGACCCCGTCCGGGCACAGCCAACCAGTGGAGACTGTGGCCCTGGAAGCATGAAAGGACACACCTGGAAAGCTGCTGGATATTCTATGGAGATCTTCCCCTGGGACCTCCCCTAAAATCACTGCCCTTACCTGCCCTTTGGCTGGAGGGCTTAGCACCTCTCTCTCTCTCTCTCTCTCTCTCTCTCTCTCTCTCTCTCACACACACACACACACACACACACACACACACACACACACACGCCTTTCATCATCTCCTTCCTCCAGGTGCACATATCCTTGCTTTCTTTCTCCTAAGTTCCAAGGGCCTGTTTCCTGAGTCCACATACCCAGCTGGCTCATTTAGTTCACAGCCTGTTTCCTCTACCTCGGGGACTCTCTAAATAAACTTCTGCATGCATTTGAGTCTTGGCTCTGAGTTGTTTCTTAGCCAGAGCTCAAGTACCAAGATTGCCGAATCGAGGTCCAATCCCTCGTAACCTTCTGATGCCGTGTCACTGCTAACACCAGGCATACCTCGCCATGAAAGGGGTATGCTGCGAGATGTACCCATGAAGCAATATTTGCTCACGAAATTAGATTTCAGGATATAAAATATAATTAGGGGCTTAATAGATACGTAGACCCTCTTTGAAATAGGGCTATGCTTTAACTATCCTGCAAAATGAAAAGTGGCCTGCTTTGAAAAGCTCTCCCCTCAATAAATATGAATTTGTAGTCTTTCTTCATGATATCACAACTTTTATTTTTTCCCTGTGACCCAACTGATCACTAACACTGGTATCAGGAAAGTCTCTGTAACATGTTATACCATGTGCTCTCTTATTCATTCTGAAGGCTGGCAGATTATGCCACACTAAAACTTCCCTCTTTGGCATGGGATTCCTTTGAGCTGAAGACACGTGAGGAACAGCAAATGCAGGGAGAGGCTGTCTCCGAACTTCCCTTAACCTGCCTGAAGAAGGATCTTCCAAAAGAAACTCAGTTGCCATAAATCCCCTCCCAGGAGTTTCATCAACCGGGAAAGTGGGCTCTTGTCACAGGACAGAAAATAGACGTCAACACCACACCCAGGAAAACTGTCACAAACTATCACACCTCCCATGTTTTCTTCTGAGGGCTCATTTGTCTTTCCAAACATTCATTTATTCTCCCCAATATGGCCTATATCTTCCTACTTTTCCCCTGTTAAGACAATATATGTTCTCTAATTGCATCACTTTTTAATTTTTCGTTTTATTGATTGATTTTTAGAAAAATAAGAGTGAGAGAGCGAGAGAGGAGAGAGGTGGATTTGTTGTTCCACTTATGTATGCATTCATTGGCTGAGTCTTATGTGTACTCTGACTGGGGATCGAACCCACACCTTGGTGTATGCAGACAATGCTCTAATCAACTCTGGCCAGAACTGCATCACATTTTAGTGCTGCGCATGAAAAAACCTGACAAGCTCTGGGGAGGCCTGCATGGTGGTCTGATAAGCTCAAAGGCCTAGAGTAATTATATCAGACTCAAAGGTCTGACGTTAAAATTTCCTAACTAAAAGCTAGTCTCAGCCGTTAGTCATGTCCTAACCCGGTTTCTTGACAAAGGTCAATCTTTAACTATTGTCTTTTTGCATCTATGATAACATACCTTTAGAATGTCAGAGTAACCCCCAGTGTTCTCCAGACCCCTCAGGACACAATCTCCCACCAGAGTTCAAGACCATTATTATCTTGTCCTCCATATACCATATCACTGTCCTGTAAATGGTAATTGTTAACTATCCCGTGCATACAAATATAAAAGGAAAGTATGTCTACCCATTTTACTTTTTACCTAATCCTAAAGATTTCCCCACTTGGCTTTCTCCTGCCTCCCTAGTCTGCCACCAATAAATTTCATGTAACCCCGTACACCTCCTCCTTTGATATTAATGCATAAAAAAGAAGGTGCAAAACCACCACTCGCCAGACCATTTTCTCAATTCTTTGAGAATTTGCTTCCCAGCAACTGTTGTCAATTTGGCTCAAATAAACTCATAAAAATTCTCTACAGGTTTGATCCTGGCTGGGTGACTCCGATGATTAGAGCAGCGTCCCGTACACCGAAAGGTTATGGGTTCAATTCATACAGGAAGCAACCGATTGTTGTTTCTCTCTCTCTCTCTCAAATCAATAAAAAGAAATCCTCAGGTGATGATTTTAAAAATTACCTATGGTTTAGATGTTTCTTGCCTTGACAAAGTATTCACTTTCCCCCCCTGTGATGCCTTCTTGAATGTAATATTAAAAAAAGAATAAAATTTTACACCTTTTCTCCTGTTAATCTGTCTGTTGTCAGTCTATTTCATATACCCAGTCCTTTGTGTCTCTCCAGTGCCCATTCTGCACACTCACTGGCACATAAAGTAAATTATTGTCTGCAAATAAAGATGTTTGTTCCTAATATGGAATTCAGTGAGCCATTTTTTTCTTTAAATAATCCAACCTAAAATATCACAGTTCTTAGATGAATTCATAAAGACACAGCTATGCCGAAATTTTACTCTTATGAAAAAGAAAGAAAACTAATTATCTATCAGATATGATAACACAGAAGACCTAATATGATTAGAACTTAGGGACATAATATATATTTCCCAATTTACAATTTTGCTCTTTAGCGCCAATATGTCTTTCCCTTCTAACTGAACTTTACCACTATGATTATTATACCCTACTATTCTCCCTTAAATAATCTAGGCCATTAGTAAATATTTACTATAAAGTGTTCTAAAAATTCTTTAAGCTTATTGCCTACCCACTTTAGCCGACCAAAAGCGTCCAAGCATATTGATCTTATTGGTTCTTACTGTTATAAGACCATTTTGCTGATAATAATTACATATCAAATGGGTCAAATCACCCTAAATGTTTTCTATTTTGGAATCCTATATAATAAAAGGCTAATATGCAAATAAACCGAACGGTGGGACGATGGGTTGCTATGACATGCACTGACCACCAGGGGGCATATGCTCAATGCAGGAGCTGCCCCTGGTGGTCAGTGTGCTCCCCCAGGGGGAGCGCTGCTCAGCCAGAAACCAGGGTGCCGGGAACCGAAACCTAACATTATCACTGGTAATAAAATGTAAAGGGAACTGGCCAACCTTGATGGCTCTGAATGGTCAGAGCTACTAACTCATTGACTCTAGGTTGAGTCACTAGTAATAAAATGTAAAAAGAACAGTCTAAGGAAACCAAACATTGTCACTATTGTTAATATGCAAAAAGAGATGGCCAACCTCAATGGCTCTGAAAGGTCAGAGCAATTAACTCATTGTCTAGTTGAGGTAGTAGAGCTTGAGGCAACTTTAGTTTGTTAATAGTATGTAAATTCTTGTTAATTTTCTGCTGCTGGAACTTTTCTGCCTAAGCAATGTCTTTGTCTCAGAATCTCAATAAAAGGGAATGGCAAAAGGCTAGATGGGGCCGGGGTGAGTCTTCCTACTAGAGGCTTGACTCCCCGCCTGGCTTGCATTTTTCCCAAATTAACTCTTTTCCAGTCTCTTCATTTTTAGTGTACGGCCTTCTCCAGAAACCGGACCCTGAGTGTGGGCCCTGAACCACGTTGGTCGTGGTAAGGGTTTCCACACCAGGGCTTACGGCTGGCACAGCAGCGCAGCGCTAAGCTGTCAGTCAGACACCCCTTGAGGACTCCCAAACTGCAAGAGGGTGCAGGCCAGGCTGAGGGTATGGATTTTGTGTACGGACCTCTATCATTATATAAATATTGTCACTCCACAAAACAAATACATCCTCCAAAGTAAATGTTATTAATCTAATTTAGAAATTGCAGAGTTGAAAATGATATTGGAAAATAACAATAATAAGATTTTTTTTAAAAAAACAAAACAGAGGTTTATTTTCAGTATTGTCTTAAATATCTTGAAGTTTTAGAAGAAATCAACTGTTTCCTGAAATATTTCAAGGATGCTTCTATTCTTGACCTTTCCTTAGTATAAGAATAAAAGATAGTACCATATAAATTATAAGATCAAGCTTCATTATGACCAGTGATGGTTTATTTTGTAGATAGGCAGGTAGTATGTCTTTAATAGGCCATAAAAGATGAAGTCATGGGAAATGATGACCGTGAGCCCAATGGCATTTCCTACCTAACAGGTCATGGATGGCCAGTCAGAGACTTGATCTCATTATCCCAGAGCAATATTTCAGCGAAAGCACTCTCATTTTTATGTTACCATTAAGATTATAAATTGTTAATATTATTTTTTCCTGTTAAGCAACTTCAATGTACAACAGCCCGCTGGAGTGGCATGAAGATTACTTTACACTGAAGCATGTGAGCAAACAGCAGCCAAAGAAAGAAACAGTATCTAAGTGTAAGCAGAGCCTCCCAAAAATACAGCTGCCATGGAATCTCCCTCAGAGGGAGGGTGGCACTGTCTCCGGGGGGCAAATTCAGTTGCCTATCAATCTCCCTCTCGTGGCGCTCCCAGCAAGGAAGGATACTGCACATTATCATCAGGAGGAAAAGGCCTATGGAGCTTCCTCTACTTTCCTACAAAGCCCTAAAACCATGTCCTTTTGTTCATCTGGTATACAAGCTGGACTCCTGGCTGCTCAGGGAATCGCTCCTTGGACAGCGCTTCTGTGAAAAGTGAAATCCAGACCCCCCTCCCCCCCAATGAAAAGCTTTGCTCCCAAAAGAACCTTAGCTAGGAAAGGTCAGCATGGGATTTTAAACTAAATATTTACGAGCAAAGAAATGATGGATGCTTTTGAGATTGAAGATGGGGAGTGGGGCTGGAGGACACAGGAGTGCAATCTTGCACCTCAATCACTACCCAACCGATATCCACGGGCAGGCAGAGCCATGGTGTTGACAAGGCCACTCCCACTTAAAGTAAAAATACCTAAATAAAGCAAAGACAAAGCAAAACAAACCTAACCTTTTGCTCAGAAGAAATATATTTTTAAAAAATTTAGTGTGAATTGATTGAAGCATTAAAATGTACCTCCTTTCTGAATCATCTAATGAAAATTATTTAAGAGCTTTTAAGGTTATGGAATACTAGAGGCATGGTGCACAAATAATCATGCACACAGGGGCGTCCCTCAGTCCGGCTTGCATCCTCTCACAATCTGGGACCCCTCAGGTAGGTCCCCTAGGTCTGGCCTGAGACCAGGGCCTATCAAGGCTTTCCTTCCCTGGGCTGCAAGCAGATGGCCCCACCCCTGCTGCTGCCACTGCTTGCCATCTGAGCAGTGCTGCCCCACCTTCCTCCCGCCCCAGCCATGGATGGCCAGCCTCTGCAGGTGACAGGCTAGGGTGCAATGGCTTGGCTGGCCTGGGCCTCCCTCTTTCTTTGCTGGGGGGTGGGCCAGGCCTGTGAGGGGTCATCTGCCTACCTGATCTCACTAACCGTTGGTCTGCCTACCTGATCACCCCTAACCACTCTGCCTGCCTGCCTGATTGCCCCTAACCCCTTGCTTGGGCGAGCAGCTATCTGCCTACCTGATCACCCCTAACTGCTGGTCTGCCTATCTGATCATCCCTAACCCCTCTGCCTGCCTGCCTGCCTTATTGGCCCTTCACTGCTTGTTTGGGGTGGGCTGAGCACTGACTTCCAGTTGGTCAGCCTACAGTTACTGGTCGTTACAACCCAGGGTTTTTATATATTAGGATTCTATTGCTACAGGGTGAAATGTAAAATTAAAAGGTAACAATGGAAGGTTAAGTGTTAAGACAGAGACACTTTCCTGAACTATAACTTCAAAGTCTTGAAAATAACCAATCAGGCCCTTAATGAAGTATGATAATCATGAGGATATGAATAGGAAAGCAAGACAGCATTTTTCAAAATGTCTTGAGAATAAAAATGCACAGCCTAGCTGATTGACTATCCAAGAGGCAAGGACATCCTCTGAAGTTCAATTCATTCAATTTAATTCTCTGCTCTCTTTTACATTAAAGCCAAAAATGAATATTAAGCATTTTATTAACTCTGACCCTCATTTTTAAAACCTGCTAATGCAAAATGCTTCTAAATGGAGTAATATTTATTTTCCAGTGTGTGCATAAAGGCTATGCAGATAAAGTTATAACATGCTTAATAAATTACATAAACGTTATAATTTTTGCAATACATTGTGAATTTATATTTCAAACCACTAAAATTAAGAACTTTGAGTGTTCTCGAATAGTTGTGAAAGTGATCATTTGCACACTCAGTGTAAACTAATTTTGTAGGACAGATGCTATTTCCGATATGAAAGACCAGAGCCATGGAGAATAAAGGGAGATGGAACAGACACTCTGTGTTCCTTTAAGAGGCAAATGTCTTGCCTTTCGAGTTCTTACATGGCGTGGTTTCATCCTCCTGAATTGTTTGCTTCTAACCTTCAGACTTGTCTCCCTCTTCATAACTAATTAGAAAATGTTTTTAAAATAGTTCTACTAATTTTTAATATTTTAAATACATAAATAACTTTAAATGATATTAAATATTTAAATAGTTGAAAATATTTTGAAAACATTTCTAGTTTCAGCTTTATCGGTAATTATTGGGTGTCAGGATCGTTGAAGGAGGGATGCATGGGACTGAAAGGGGTAAAGAATTAGGAATTCATTAGGTCATCTGGGAAACCAGATGGGATGAGCCCCCAGATGGCACCAGCACCTAGGAACAGGGAGTCAGAGATTTCAAAGGACTCTAGGCGGACTTTTTCTGGGCAAAGAATTCTCTGGGTGGGTCTGGAGGAGAAAGATAGTGATCTTAGCAAGTGGGAGGTGGCCTTAAGGGAAAGGCAATGTCCATTGTGAAGTGGTTTAAGGCAGTTCCCAGAGGGCAGGGGGGTTATCAGTTCAATTATCTGGATTGAATTGTTTGATCAGACCTAACCCTGGGGAATAAGAAGTAGATAAGATTAGAGATTTATAGTATCACTGAGAATATGAAACTGATGAAAATAGACACCCTTAAACTGCCTAGTAATGCAATGGATTTTCAGGAGGGAAAATGAGTTCCTTTGAGAAGGTTGGGATTAAAGAGGGCAAGCATTCAGGTAAAGGTTTCCTAGGCAGAAAAGTAAAAATAGAAAAGGAGCGATGGAGAGAAGAAGAGATCCTGATTTAAGACCCCTGCATGGTAGCTCAGCCCAGGAAGAGCATCTTCTCAATAACATGTTCAGTTTGGGGAGGAAAGTGCTTTCTGCTCCACCCAATAATTTTTATTTTCTTATTTATAAAAGTTAGTGTGATAGAGGTTAGCCATTTAAATACCAAATGTTAATGCCCTTGTTAGCCATCCTATATAATAAAGAGCTAATACCCTCATGCCATAACAACCAATTAGCAGGAGGCTGTGTCCCTGACCAGTACCAGTCAGGGATCAGACTGACACTGTATCCCTGCCTGTCGCTGGCGGGGGACATGATGTGCCAGCAGGGCTTGACGGGGGTGGGGCCGGCCGGGTCTGGGTTTCACATGATTTCAAGGCACACTCGGGTGGGTGGGCACTTGACTCTGGGTCCCACAGCATACTCCAGACTCTGATAGGAGGGAGGAGGGAGGAGGGAGCTGGATACCCACACCCAGGATCCACATAACAGGGTGTCGACAGTAAGGAGCAATCAGGCCGGCAGGGCAGAGAAGTTAGGTACAATCAGGCTGGCAAGGGAAGGCAGTTAGGGGTGAGTAGGCCAGCATGGGAGCAGTTAGGGGTATCAGATTGTAAGGTAAAGGCAGTTAGGGGGGATCAGGCAGGCAGACAGGTGGGCAGTTAGGAACCAGTGGTCTCGGATTGTGAGAGGGATGTCTGACTGCCGATTTTGGCTGGTTAGTAGTCAGACATCCTCCGAAGGGTCCCGGATTGGAGAGGGTGAAGGCTGGGCTGAGGGACTGATCCCCCATCCCCATGCATGAATTCATGCACTGGGCCTCTAGTCCTATATAATAAAAGGGTAATATACAAATTGACCGAACAGCAGAATGACTGCAATGCCCATGGCTCCTTGTACCGGCCAGCCCACCCCTGATGGCCCCCATTAGGCTGGCCAGCTGCACTCCACCAGTGCACAAATTCGTGCACCAGGCCTCTAGTTAAAGGAAAAAAAATACAATAATTACATATGTTTTAAATGAGACAACTCAGGAAAGGGATTTAAATTTTTAAATATTTAAAAAATGTTATTCTTGCCCCGTGACCTTATTTGTAACTTGCCCCGTGACCTTATTTCCTGATATCAATTATTTCATCAATAAAATGACAGTATCAAATGACATGGTCAATAAAATTCTTTTGTATCCTAAAATGCTATTAAACACCTTTCCAACCATTAGATACTCTAATGTGACTTTTAAATTCTCCTGTGAGATGTTGAAGGACAGCTTTTGAAAAAAAAAAAATAAATACTTACATTTTGGCCCACTTATCTAGTTCTTCTTCCAGATATGTTTTAACCATTTTTGGTTGAAGGCCAAGAGAATTTCCCAAGAAATAGACAGCATTTTCATCCTTATTCACTAATGATAAGTCAACTGGAACAGAAGAAAATGTATAAAATGCTTATTCAATTAATTCATATTCTTCCATTTGGCATTGCTAATCCAGTGCAAACAGTAAAGAAGATTAACTTCAAGGAGGACAACAAATAATAGCCAGTTTGGCTCAGTGCATAGAGTATCCCTGAAGAGTCCGGGGTTCAGTTCTGGTCAAGGGCACGTGCCTAGGTAGCAGGTTCAATACCCAGCCTTGGTTGGGCTTATGCAGGAGACAACCGATTAATGTGCCTCTCTCACACCAATATTTCTTTCTGTCTCTCTCCCTCCTTTCCACACTCTAAAAATTAATGGAAAAATATCCTTGGGTGAAGATTAACAAAAATACATACATACCTACATACATATATAACTTTAATTTTTCCCAAGGATAACATCAGATTTTGTAAAAAATAAAATAAAATAAAGAATATATATATTTCCCATAATTACACCTATAGAATCATTTCTTGAGGTCTTTCATATGTATTTTGCCCCATGAGAAAAATATAAATTATCAATTACTTCCAACCATAAATACCCAAAGGAATTAGAAAAGTTTTAAAAACAGTATTTTTAGAGGAAGTGTATGAGCCTATCCAGTCAGAGTGAAAAGTTAAAGAATTCAGGCAAGTACTAACCCTCTGAATTAATTGATGTTATAGGTATGCCAAATTAAAAAAAAAGTCTAATTGATGACATATATCAATACAATAAAGTAGATATATTGTATTGTTACATTTTTTATTCTCTGTTTCTATACACATATATTAGTAATATAGAGGCAAAGATTATTCTCTATATCTACTTCTTATTCAAAAAATTCAGAACTTTAGTGATTTCTCTGTATTATAAGTCTCCCTTGACTGCAACAAATGCAGTCTCACTAGTAAGCTAATCCATGTGCTTAAACTATAGCCTAGAAAAGCACAAGTTTGTAATTGTATTCTCTTAAATTTTTTTCTTAATTCTATGGGGAAAAACAGTACTTTCTGGCTAATATTTCATTTGCATCATTTGGCAATATATTTGTCTTTACTTTAGAATACCTAATTAAACTTCTCCAGACTTCTTAAGACATATCATCTATTACATCCTGTTCACTTTTATAGATATTGTGCCTCTCTTTCACAGTGACCTCTTAAGCCTGACCCAGTGAAAAAAGCTGTAAATATTGTTCACACATTTAAATTGGATTCATTAGCAGTTCTTTGTTGACCTAGAGAACAAATATTGAAAGAATTTATTTATAATTCAAGGGTTTAAATTGGTGTATCAAGGGTCAAATTTCAACCAAGCACTCAAATAAGTACATAAAAAAGACAGAACATGTCCTGTGTGTGTCAGTCCCATGAGTGATCAAAGCTGAGGAGGCAACAACCCAGATTCCTATCCCCATTGTATAATTTTTGTTCTTTCATTGTTGATGCATTTACAGACAAATAGGTAGAGGGCTGCTTTTATTTAGAAAGTCATTTTTAAAGTGTGCTAAATGTGAAAGAAAAACAAAATTATAAACCAAATTATCTTGCTTCATGCCAACCCAAAATAGGTGTCATTATGTTATTAGCCTTATCTTTCTCACACCTCTGCTTGTCAAACAAATTTTACTTACGACTCATTCATCCACATATGTGATATCTTCTGCAGGTCCAACACTTGTAGGTATTACAGATTGTTCTCTCTCTCTCTCTCTCTCTCTCTTTCTCTCTCTCTCTCTCTCTCTCTCTCTCTTTCTCTCTCTCTTTCTCTCTCTCTCTCCTCTCTAACATTGCCAGACTGGCTTGTTTTCTTAGAGAAAACAGTTAGAATGTAGCAGAGCAAGGATAGTTGGCACCTACGGTTGGGAAGAACAACCTCCAGCCATAATATAGACCCATTCTACAAACACACCTCTCTCCCACTCTCCCATCAGTAACTGTAAGAAACAAAAGCTATGATAGCTTGATAAGGGAGGAGATATAGAAATCAAGTGATAGCAATAGTCTTTGAGGGTGTTGACATAGCTGCTGTACATCATACATGTAAATATTACGTTTATCATTATATGAATCATTTATCTCCCTTTCCTCCTTCTCTCCCTTCTACTCCTTACTCTTTGTTGCAACTCAGCAACTCTTTCTCTATACTATATATAAGGGGGTAGGAAAATAAGTTGAACATCGCATTCCCAAATTGTGATCAGCTTCCCTACCTTCCACTTAATGGATTCTCTCTGTGTTCCCTGAGTGTCAGGGGGTTGCTCTCCATTTGTGCCAACAGGAGTGCATTGGTTGGGATACCAATTGTCTGCTAGACCGTGACTCATTGCTTCCCATGCTCAAGACTGTCATGTCAGTTGTTACCAACTGTCACATCCATCATTACTGATCATTATCTGCTGTTTTTTTGTTTGTTTGTTTGTTTTTGTTTTTTATAGCTAGAATACAAGTCTAGAGTCTTCTGGGAAACATCCATGAGAATTTGACCTCTAGATGAGAACATACTTCTTACTGTTTCAGTGTCAGGGCTTGGCTGCTAACAGAACTAAACACCTTATGGGTTTTGTTGGATGGTTTATCCACGATGTGCTCATGGCCTTGGGGGAGTTCCCTTTACAAAAACATTCCTTGCATTTATTCTTTGTTCCAAAGTCAAGTCTGGATTGACATCAACCACTCATTCCTGTTCTTCAGGATATTTTCTGTCTGTTGACAAATTTTTAACATATTGAGGATTTGGTATTCTCCCAAAATATATACAGTGGCACCTTGTTTCTCCAACTTAATTTGTCCCAAAAGGCTGTTTGAAATTGAATATTTTTCCCTATTAGAAATAATGTAAATTGAATTAATCAATTCTAGACCCCCAAATGATTCCCTGCTTTAACCTTTCTTATATACAGTACATGTCTATTGTACTCTTTAACCTATAAATAAACACTTTCAAAACAAAAATGGCATGAAATGTAAATGAAAATTTAACAAAAAGGAAAGGAAATGTACAGTCAAAACAAAAATTTTTATAATAATTATAAAGCAGTAACAATTTCAAAAAAAGCCACAAAAAATATTCACAGCACAATATTCTGAGATTTTAATAGTGGTAAACTGACTCATATTTTCTCATTCTCTCCTTTGTTTGTCACCTGAGAAGTGTGTGACCCATCATACAGGTATCGGCATGAAAGGGCTGTTAGATTGTGAAGTGAATTGCTCCAAATTCACTTCCAGAAACAAAAGTTCCCCTGTATTTTATAAATTATGACTCAATATTTATTTTCTTTGAAGTGGGAGTTGACAATTTGGGCATGAGTTCCTGTAATTTTTCAAGAATCATGTTTTGTTTTCTTGCCTCTTCACAAAGGACATGAAGCTTACTGCAAACTCTCCCTTTAAAAACTAAATCTCTGCTTGATTAACACATCATTCTGATAGGTTAAGTCTTAAGATTGACTACCTCTTCTTTTAATGCCTTCACTTATTTTACTTGTGAAGATCTTCCTCCTTTGGCTCTAGGTCCATCTCATGTTTGGGATGAAGTAAGAGTTTCATTTCTTTCCTCTTAATCCATCTTAATCCTGTCCAGATTCACTGGTACTCTAAAAAATTGTGATCTGTGATTTTGTGTTTGTTTTATTGATTTTTAGAGACAGAGAAGAAGGAGTGAGAGAGGGAAAAAACACAACAATTTGTTGTTCCACTTACTTAGGAATTCGTTGGTTGATGCTTGTTTGTGCCCTGTCTGGAGATTGAATTTACAATCTTGGTGTATCGAGATGACACTCTTACAAGCTGACTTACCCAGCCAGGGCTTGATTTTGTGTTTAAGTCAGATCATTTGCTACATTTTCTCTGTTAGACTAAATAGGCACAATACCCAAGTAGTGATTTTCAAGGTAGACCAAACCAAGCCTTTTCTGTCAAAAACCAGAAAGCAAACATTTTAGGCTTTGTGGAATTTACAATTCCTGCTGCAAGGACTTGTTTCTCTCACGGTATCATAAAAAGAGCCATAGGAAAATATGTAAATAAATAAATGTGGATGTATTCTCATTAAACCTAAAATATATATATTTGCCGACCCTTGTCCTAAGGTCATTCTCCAAATTCTGGCACAGATTGGACATGCTTCAAGAGTTCATGAATTTCCTATGTCAGTCAAGTCTCTATCTTCTTTCAATCCTCCTTCATCTGGGGATAGTTTCCTGTTATTCACCATCTGTATTAGTTTGCTAGGTGTTTTGTAACAAAGTTCAATGAACTGGGTTATTAACCAACAGAAATTTATTATCTCAGTATTCTGGAGGCTGTAAGTCCAAAATCAAAGTGTTGGGAGGATTTGTTCTCTCTGAAGGCTATGAGGGAAGGATCTGTTTATTATAGGCTGCTCTGTTTGACTTCTAAATGGCTGTCTTCATGTTCACCAATGTTCTCCCTGCATGCCTCAAAATGTCCCCTCTTTTATAAGTCACACTGGGTGAGAGCCACCCTGATAGCCTCATTTTAACCTGATATGTCTATAAAGACTCCATTGCCTGTGAGGTCACATTCTGTGGTTCTAGGGGCTAGGACTTCAAAACATAAAATTTTCAGGGAACTCATTTCAACCAATAACACACTCCTTAAAGGTTTATTTGATATCAAAAGGCCTAAGAACTCTAAGAACTCAAGAGTGTTAGTTTTCCATAAATAGTCCTCACCTCAACTCAGCCTTTAGTCTTAGAGGCATCTGGCTAGAGGCCTCATCCCTCGATTAAGGTTATAATGTGATTTCTATAGAAGTTCAAGATCCTGGAAATTAATTTGATTGCTTCTGAGTAATATTTTACCTGCATTAAAAATGTCCATCACTCTAAACTTTATTTGCTTTTTTTTTTTTTTAGTTTATTTATATGTTCCAAATTGAACCCAGGATACAGTTTCATTTATGTGTAAATTAAAACAGGAACTATAAAGCAACCAAAATTTTTTTTTTGTTTTTACAAATTAAAGATAAAATGTAGAAGTAAGCCAATGGTTTGATAAAAAGTAAAAGTGAGTTCTAAAGATACTTAAACTGACTTGTCTATATAAATATTTAAAAAATTAATTTGTTATTAAAAGTATCTCAAATTTGAATGATTTAATTATCAGATGCCAGTGTGTATCTTTAATATATATGTCGTTGGGGGGGGTAAATGTATACATATAAATCAACATTAAATAGGACTGTCAGGGTGAAATAAGTATCAATGGTTCCTATCAGAATTGCAGAAATGTAATTTATTCCATATAATTAATGTTTATTATTGTAATATTATTAGTTAGATATTTTTATTAACCTAAAAAACTAGTTTGCTAACATATTTTGATCTATTTTTAAAGTAAATGTTTCTCTTTTTAAAAATTAGTTTAAATTGATATATATATTTTTGAATTTAGGAATTCCTGCTTATTACACACTTCAAAAGTCCAAGATACAACTTGATATAAAGAAGCAAAACTGATTCAAAGCCTAGATCTATGATGTAAGGAGTAGTTGATTTCTCAAAAGTTATCTTGGTAAGGATTATTTTGGGATTGGTTACTGTGACAGTTAGATTTTCATATTTTTTTGCTTTAAAAATGTAGGGAATGTCAGTGTATAGAGTTTTGCTCTGAGATTGAAGGGCTGTGGGTTCAATTTAGGTTAAGGTCACATACCTGGATTGCGGGCTCAATCCCAGTAGAAGGCATGTAGGAGGCAACCAATCAATGATTCTGTAATCATTGACGTTTCTATTTCTCTCTCCCTGTCCCTTCCTCTCTGAAAACAATAAAAACATATATTTTTTTTAAAAATGTAGGAGAATTTATATTTAAGAGATTTTTTCTTCCATATGTACATGAAAAGATGAAAGCCCATTCTTTTAAAGGCCATATGACAAGAAGATTTAGATGTTCCATCAGAGTGTTTTTTGATTCGAAATCTTTGGCTAAAATTCCAACATATTATAACTGCTCATTTGAGAAATCTAAGGATTTCATTCTCAAATTTAACAAGGAAAAAAGAAGAAACATGAAAAGAAAGAAAAAGAAAAGGCCCTTGTTAAAGATATTGCAATGTTTCTACAGATTGGTGGACATGAAATTGGTGCTGATTGTATTGCAATAGTAATGGGAAGCATAAAGATTCAAGCTGTGTTTGTTTCATTTGTATCTTGATTTTTTGGATCCTTGGTAATATAAAAAAGATTATAGGCACCTAATATGAATTTGTTGGATAAGAGCTAATTGTAAAATTATTACAATCGAAATGCTTGTGATACTAATGTGACTGGGTCTTGGTTGTTGTCAATACTGAATTTGGTGATTTGGAATACTAATGAACTAGTATTGATGTTTATGTCCTTTAATCTCTGAGACCATATTCCTAAAAGTAGGTTGAAATGTCATCAGTAGACAAATAATGTCCAGAAGCAAACCACGGGTCCCAGAACTTATCACTTTTATTAAATGATACATAGAGCACCACATCTCACATTTCCTAAGGACCAATTCTGGGTTTGGTTATTAGAATGAAAAACTAGCTTACTAACATATTCTTTTTTTGAAAAAATATTTTAAAATAACCTTTTTCTCTTTTTTTGTATAATTTTAATTTAATAGTTCTTTTCTCTTTTAATACAAAACCTATTTTTTTGTCTTTTATATTTCACAAAAGTCTAAGACACAACTTGACCTGGAGGAGCACACTCCATTCTGACACACTAAATGTAACTAAAATTCATTGAGTAGCACTTTAGAATCTGCGAAGTCTGAAATACAAATGTCAATAGGCTTATCAGGGGTAGAAAAAAAAATCTGAAGTGCACCAGAATTTGGCATTGAATTTTTAATTTCGTTTCTACCTCAGAGAAATTGCTCTTGTCTTGGTTTCAAAGACATCCTGAAACCCCAAATTATACAGTGTATGGACTGTAAGAGCTCCAAAAGTCCAGTATTCCCACATCTGACCCTTAGAAAATTACTAAGGGCCATACAAAGAGAGGTGAGTAAATTACTCTACTTATTTTGTGTGTGTGTGTGTGTGTGTGTGTGTGTGTGTGTGTGTGTGTGTGTATTTTCCCCTATCATTTTTTTTTTTTGCTGTGATCTTTCATGGTAATCACCAGTCAATCCTGTGACAGTGGTGGCAGTTATAACAGCAGCGGCTGCACATACACCTAAACCACTGAGAAAGAAAGCATTTCTTTCTAATCAAAAGAAGGTTAGTTCTAAGAATATAGGATAACTCTGGTTGCTTTTGTTCTCTGCCCTCATGCCTTAGCAGAAGCAAGCATAGTCGCAAGAAGTGCATAACAAAATGTGTAAACCATATTTTAGTTTTCTGACCAGAGGAAAATGAGAGTGGGCCTCTGGGAACAGGAAAGTCTTAGGCAGAGAGGGAGCTTAAGAAAGTGATCATATGAAGTTGTACATAAACTCCTGAGCTCACCCTGAACTATGCTTGAATGTATCTAACCCTAAACAATGTAAGAAAACATTGAGAATTGATCCCAGATTTCAAATTGGTGATTAAGTGGTCTATGTGCGGGACAAATCCTTGAGACTAAACTTATCTGGGTAGACTAGGTGCTAAAATAAACCAAAGGAAATGAAAAATATCAACATTCATCATAGGATGCAATAAGACACAAAGTTTACCTATGCCATCATCTTGGTTCTCCAAGAGTTATATTTTTTTAAAAAGAAAATATGTGGATAGTTCACAATCTCATACAACTATCACTGCTAAATTTCATTCGCTATTAGGGAAATGCATGTAATATCTTAAATGAGATATTACTATACACATTAGAATAAGTTAAAAAAAGAGAACAAAAATATGACAATACCAACTGCTAGTAATAATGGGGAACAATAGGCACTCACACATTACTAATAGCAGTGCAAAATGTTTCAGCTACTCTGGAAAACAGATTGACAGCTCTTTCTACTGTTAAAAATTCATTTGTATTATGACCCCACAATCTATTTACAGCATGCTAGACCAGGGGTTGACAAGTTATGATTTGCACACCAAATCTAGCCCTGGTTAGTTTCTGTATAGTCTACAAGCTAAGAATTAAAACAAACAAACAAACAAACAAACAAACAACACACACCACAAAAACATTTAATTAAAAGAAGTAGGGGGGAGAGAAAAAAGATGGGAAAGTGAATATGTTGTATGCCAAGAGTAAAATATTTACTGTCTTACATTTCACATGCACAAAATAAGTTTGATAAAAACTTTACATTCACACGAGCATTGTATATGATTGGGTATAGCAATTACTCATAAACACCAAAACTGGACACAACCTCAAAGGCCCTTTTTAAAATCAAAGCAAACCAGCTCAACCATCTTCATTTAGCTTATAGTCAATCCTTGTGAAGAAAAAATAGTCACTGCCTTTATAAGCTGCTTTGCAGCAATATGCCCCTGCTTCTCATTCCATGTTTGGATTTGAGTGCTCATGATGTGTGCACAACACATTGTCCCTAACTAATGCTTCAGTGATTCATTGGTTTTACTTAGGCTATTTCTGAGCCTTTGACATTCACAGCATAGCGCCAGAAGTGGGGTCCAAAGAAGACAAACACCCACAACCCTGAAGGTAGTGAGAAAGGCAGGTCCTACCACCCACAGAGTCCTCTGTACTCACTCACAGCTGGCTCACAGACCATGGACTTGTGGGGTAAGTTTCTGTTACACCTGAGCTGTGCTCTCTTTACGTTCTGCATTCTCCAGCTTTACTATGCACACTGACTTTCTGTTTCTGTTTGTTCCGCTGTTTCTTTGTTAAAGCTCCATGGTAAGTCATCCATCTTTTTCAAAAAGGGAAAACACATGATTGTTGGTGTTTTAAAACAGCTGTTGGGAAACCTAGCTAACACGTAGCGTACCACTCGTTTGGTTGCTAGCTTTACCCAGCGGCCAGATAAGTTCCTATTTTGTTCCTAAAACAAAAAAGTTTTATAGAGTATCATACTTTAAAAATATATTAGTTTGAAAGAACATGTAATAAAGAACTTCAAAATGCAATGGGTATTTAATTTTAAGGCCTGCCTTCCACATTTATGTAAAACACTGTGCGATATGAAAACATTCCGCCCGCAATGAGTTAAGATATTTAAGGGAATCCAAAGACAAGATAGGTTTCATTTCTTTGTTCAGGATCCTGCTCCTTTCTGAAAAAAAAAAAAAATGGGGCCTCTCTTAGAGAGTTGAAATGGTCATCAGCATTCTGGGGGGAAAATGTTTTAGATAAGTCCACCTTAAGGGGCTTCCTTAAAAAGAGAGGATCTCATGCTTCTTGGAGACAATATGATGCATTCTTTGCTTGGTATAAAGAAGCTTCTAAAAGACAAAATGACTCCCAAAATAGCTTTAAAAGCATGTAAATAAAAATATTTAGTAAAAGTTTTTGATCATTTGAGCAGATAAACTTAACAGATAGTCCATCTGACAGAAACACAATTTGGATCCAACTATTCTTTTGAGTTTTGTACCTGAGACATAGTTAATTTTTTTTAACTATAAGATTCATGTCTAATTGTATGCTTGCGTGTGTCTATGTATGTATGTTATAGATACATGATATTTTTCTTCCTCTGGATGGTATTATCAAAATTAATTTGTGAAAATAGGCATTCAATTATTTTTTAAGCCAACCAATAGCTCTATACACTAAATATTGACTTGGAAATATATACTGAGTGGCCAGATTATTCTGATCTCTGAATTCATAATAATCTGGCCACTCAGTATGTGTGTGTGTGTGTGTGTGTGTGTGTGTGTGTGTGTTGAGGCCCAACCTGCCTGCTGGTTGAACTCCTGGTCGAGGGAAAATTTGCATATTAGCCTTTTATTATATAGGATATATACTGAGTGGCCAGATTATTATGTGTTCAGAGATCATCATAATCTGGCCAATTAGTGTAGAATCTCTTTCTCTGTTGTCACTGTGGTCTTCAGAACAATGCTGAACATAAGCCCAACACAAGCTGAGCAAAAATATTGTTTACCTTTTCTCTAATAACAACTCAGAAACCCTCCAGGAATAGAGAAAAACTTACTTATTTTGATAAAACTTTCTATTCGAAATCTACTGTAAACTTAATATTTAATGGCAAAATATTGGAAAACTACAGGCTATGCCTATAGCATTTCCTTAGTATTTTTCTAAAGCCTATATTGGGAGTTTTGATTCTTTCACTTGCCCAAAACTTTTTATTTATGTCTTTTTCATTATTCAAAGTTCCTGAAGTTCCTGGAGAACATTTGTTCTTGATATGATGCTAGTCTTTTACAATAGTTTGAAATGCAATATTATTTTTAAATGTTTTTAGAAGGTTTTAATAAGCTACTGGTGGTGTAGTTTTATCTTGACAAAAAAAAAAAGAAAAAAAAAGAAAGAAATTTCAACATCAGCTATCCCTGAGTCTGTTGCTCCTGTGCAGTACAAACTTGAGTAGCCATCAGCTCATCTTCACCTCTGTGCACATGGGGCTCACTCTGCTCAGATGCCATCTCTGCAGTGTTTCCTTCCAAGACTACCCTGGTAAAATAACACTTCTCCCAGCTGCCCTCCAAACACTTAGGGCACCCCTGAGAGGAGAGTGTACATTACTTACACTTTGTAAGGGTGTTTATTATCTGTCTCCTCATACTTCAACAAAACTTCAGGCATGTGATAACCGTGTACTTTAGTTCACAGATAAACTGTCCTGAAAATAGTTGCATGGACAGAGAAGTGCCTACAAAGGTGTTGAAAGGATTAACCCTCAGAGAATAATAATCACGTAGAGTGAGAGTAAGAATTAATTGATCCAACTATCTATCACGCCATCCTCAGTGATCTAGAACAGACTCCCATCAAAGCCTCTGATTTAGAAATTCAGAGTTGAGTCTTACCTCAAATCCTTATGCTATTGTATAGAATAAAGGCCTCCTAAGAAAAGAAAGTCAAAGACACCCACCCCTTACTGCATCACCTCTGGTATCTAGGAGCTAGTCACTGCTCATAAGTGTGTGACTAGATGTGGCCCTCCATTCTTCCAGCCCAACCTGAAGGCACAATGAACCACTTTCCTCAGTGCTTCTGCCATGCTCTTCCTTCCCTCTGTAATACTGCCATCCACCCTTACTGTAAAGCTTTAGTTACTACTTCTGTTTACTTATTTTGTTGTGTCTGTTTTTCTTGTCACTCATGAAAATGAGTAAAATAAATTGTATTTAATTGTGAGGAAATGACAATTTTCAGTAAATGTCATAAAGTTCTAGAGCACTGATTGCTGTTAAGATATAAGGCTTTCTCTTATTTCATCCTCCCATAATTCTACAGGGTGCCATCCTGTGATACCTAATAACAAAGAAGCCCTTAAAGACAGCTATGTGGCTCAATCTCACCCTAAAATCAAATCTGCTGATTCTCTTGGGTTATGAATATCCAAAATTGTACCTGCCTCATTTAATCTCAAGAAGAGAGGAAATTAGACTCTACTGTAAAGTATGTAAAACCAATTTTGGTGAATTAATTCCACTCAACCTAGTAGCCTTTTTCATAGAAGTAAAATAGAGCAAAGCCAAATATGAAAAATTGCTTTATATTTTGATACCTGTGCTACCTAGTTACTGTTTAATATATATATATATAATTTCAAAGAGTAAAGGAGAGGAGAGATAGAAACATCAGTGATGAGAAAGAATTATTGATCAACTGCCTCTTGCAGGCCTTCTACTGGGAACTGAACCTGCAACCCAGGCTTATCCATGGGAATCTAACTGTGACCTCCTGATTCATAGGTCAACACTCAAGCACTGAGCCACACTGGGTGGGCTGTGTTTTGTTGTGTGTTTTCTTTTGTTTGTTTGTTGCTTTGTTGTTGTTTTTGTTTTTAACAGAATATCTCCCTAACCAAGGACAGAGTCAGTTTACTCCATTATTTTTAATTTTTCATTTCTTGATCATAGATTTTTTTTGTTTGGTAAGTCTTATTCACACATAAAATCCATCCTAATATACCAAATCCCAAAATGACATTTTCTTTAAGGAAAGTATGAGGCTATAAACTAGGTCTTATAAAATCAAAGATATTGTAATAATATACTGAAAAGGAATTCTTTTACACTCAAAGTGCTTAGAGAACAAGTAAATGCATCTGCCTATAATTTCCATTCAGTCAGTCTATTGTTCAGAGAAGTAGATGACAGTAAAAGCACACTGTAAGTATTTTGTTCAGAAGACGAGAGAAAGCATAAGGAATTGGAGGCTAGGGTAGGCTGACAAGTTGATTCAATAGCACTTGGAACCTGCTGTTTTACAGACAATTGCAATGGCTCGATTATATAATGGGACAATGATTTTCAAAGCGTTATAATAAACACACACAATAATAAAAGTAGATTAATAAATTGATTAAGGAAAATAAAACTTTTCCTAGTATTCTCACTTGGAGGGAGATCCTGCATTTTGGGAATATAAAAATATTCCCTGAAGTGCCTCAGCTTATCTTCCTCATCGAGACGGAGGGCAACCCTCTCATCGGTAGGGAGACACTGAAGTTCAGATGCCACGCGTCGCACTGTGTCAGCTGGTAACTCAAGAGGTAAAGGCTCCATTGCAAGTTGTTCTCTAAAAATGAAAACAGAAATGAAAACTAGGAAAGCCGCCATAAGTTTCCGCAGAAAATTAGCCCTTGGAGTAAACCACCTTATGTTTTTAACTCAGAGTCCCATCTTCCCAACCTCAGAAATAATATTGTTACCCAGACAGCATTACTCTCTGTGCCTGAATGATTCTCATGTATCAACCCAAAAATTAATAGTCCCTTAGGGATGTTGTAAGTTTGAATTAGGCAATGGTACTCTTTTAAAAATATATATATTTTATTGATTTTTCACAGAAAGGAAGAGAGAGGGATAGAGAGCTAGAAACATCGATCAGATGCCTCTTGCACACCCCCAACTGGGGATGTGCCTGCAACCAAGGTACATGCCCTTGACTGGAATCGAACCCGGGACCTTCTAGTCCGCAGGCCGACTCTCTATCCACTGAGCCAAACCAGTCTTGGCGGCAATGGTACTCTTAATAAATGCTTGCTCTTTTTATTTTCTGGAAAATGAACCAAATTAGTGACTGTCTGTATGTAAGAGAGACACTGGCAGAAATTAGTCATGAAGAACTTGGAAGGCCAGAAAGTTTAGGATTTTTCTCAGTTTAATTGGAAAACATTGAAATATTTTGAGTAGAAAAAATGATATGATGTCATTTGGCATTAAATAAAAATCACCTTTTCTGCTCTCTGGTGAATTATTATTTAAATGAGAGGTAAATTAAGGCAATTTTAATAGTTGAGGGGATTATATAGTAGCTTAAATGTGGCCAGGGGAAAGGTAGTGAGAAATATCTGGATTTAATAATATATTTGGGGGACAAAAATCTAGAAAATCTATGGTAAAGATAGAAAAGCAGATAACTTTAAGCTTTGGGAGAAATTCCTAAAGAAATACCGAGGAAAGAAACATTTGAGGAGGGAAATCAGAGTTCTATATTGAGAACATGTTAAATTTGAGATAAATACTGACCATTCCAGAAATTACTAACTGGCTCTTTAATATTTAAGCTCAAGGGAAAATTGGATCAGAAGACATATGTTTGATATTTTTCAACTCATAGAGTATACTTAAGACATAAAATGTCTAGGCACCAACCTAAACAAACATAGATAAGGCTCTAGAATACCAATTTAATCATATTTCTTCCACTCTTCAGTCTCCTTCTTCTTATTCCAACACAGACAGAGTTAGGCAGAATTGCATGTCTGCCGAAACCGGTTTGGGTCAGTGGATAGAGAGTAAGCCTGCGGACTGAAAGGTCCCAGGTTCGATTCCGGTCAAGGGCATGTACCTTGGTTGCAGGTACATCCCAAGTAGTGGGTGTGCAAGAGGCAGCTGATCGATGTTTCTCTCTCATTGATGTTTCTAGCTCTCTATCCCTCTCCCTTCCTCTCTGTAAAAAAAAAATCAATAAAATATCTTAAAAAAAGAATTACATGTCTGAGTTTATACAATGCCAGCAAAACAAACCTTCTTCCTGTCCTCTAAACTTACATTCTTCTGCTTACCTGACCTCTTCCTTTCTCAGCTGCCAATGGTCCACCCTGATGAGCCATCCTTTATGTTCCCAGACAAGGATACTAAGCTTCACCTGAGCATAGTTTTTAGTTTTGATACCAGTAATGCCTTTCAACTGCTGCAGTTCATGCTTCTGAAGAAAAGCCAATGATTTCATCATCGATCTTGGTGGTTCTTTCAATACCTGACCATGTAAGTTATTTGTTCTCTTCATAAAATTTTCTCTCTGTGGTTTTTTTTAAATGCCACTCACTTTCCCCCAAATGTTTCACTTCCCCTTGTACATCTTCAGATCCTAGTCATCCTTCAATGTTCTAGCTCAACTGTGACTTTTTCTTCAGGTCTGCCATGGTTTCTCAGCTAAAAGAGTCTTTCCTCCTCTGAACACCTGTAAAACTTATGAGCACACATCTAGTAATAAACAATGCATTCAGTCAGGCACTGTATTTATTTAGACATGCCTGTGGATGGGAAAGATCAAACATGCTTGTCATGCTGACAACTTGATTCTAAATGGATCTCTACCTATATTTTTTTTCTGATGAAAAAGCTGCTTTCTGGGTAGAGATGACTAATCTTGCCACTTGACATTTTCAGTTGCCTGGCCATCATTAATTGGACCTCTCCTGGACACTTGACCCACTAAAGACAATGATTTTGTCAATGGCCTGGGAATAATTGGCTATGAAAGCTCTGGCCAAACAATCATGACGGTGTTTAGCTGAGCATGTAATCAAATTCATTCAGGAATGAGCTGTGAGATATAGTTCTTCAGTGAGTGAGAAACAGGGGCAAAATTTAAAAGAATCTCAGAGAGAAGCAATAAAGAGGTAGAATATAGAAGGAGAATTGTCATGGGTGACTCATTTTTGAGAGTCAGACAGAACCACTGATTGTTAAAGCACAAAGTGATTCCAATAGTAAGAATCTGTCAAAATATAGTTGGCAATGGAACAGCTTTTGTTCCCGAGAGGGTGACAGGACAAAGTCAGTCTGGATACTCATTGAATCCTTCCTTGCAACAAAGCATGTGGAAGGCCTGGGAGGCTGCCTGCCTTGCTGTCCTGAAAACCCCAAGAAGTGTTTTCTGCCTTACGGTCAAGTGTGTCTTATTATAGACCCATTACTTAGGGCGGCTTGATTTAGTTGCTGGTCTACCTACTGAACTGTATCCGACCACGGAGCGGGGAGAGAGGGGCTGAATCTTATCTTTATAGTCACCCCATTGTTGAGCAGTGCCTTTTAGATGAAATTTTCCTCTACATTGGTAGTTCAATAAGAATACACAAAATAGCTGGGTGAATATTTGATATGACAAATTACATGCTCCTAGGGCTTCCATCTCCTCTTCCCTCTATGTGGGAATAGAGAAACACTTCAATGAGATGCAGAAACACTTCCAAGGGAGCTTTTCTTATATTTAGGACTTTCTTTGGGATCAGCATTATGAGGGTTCATTGGGGCTAACTTTAAACTCTAAATGGCGTCCCTAAATTAATATATAGATTATTTTGTTACAATCACATCCCAGTAAAATTCAACTTTATTTAAAAATATTAATATTCATTCATTCGCCTCTTTACAGTTGTTTTTTATTCAGTCCTTGTAATAATCCCGAGGGATCAGTATCATTTCCCCCATTTGAGGACTAAACCCTGGAATAAACAGAGTGAAAATAGAAACAGAAAGGTAATAAAGCTTACTCTGTGGGACCACACTTTGTCTAGGCAGCTGAATCATCGGAGCCGCCTGCACCACGGCATGTGGGTGAGATATGCACAGAAAAATTCCTGGCTGAAGACTTGAACCTTTTATTTTATTTTTACATGCCTCTTGCTTCCTAATTAATTATTATTGTTTATAATTTCTTGAGTCCATTCCCTTGATCTCCCTTTATTTCTTGTTTTAGCCTTGTACTCAGTCTACAAACATCACAGGCTATTAATCCATCTACTCTTTTTAAATTATTATTTTATTTATTGATTTTAGATAGAAAGAAGAGGGAGAAAAAGAGAGAGAACTAGAAAGAAACATCAATTTATTGTTCTACTTATTTAGGTATTCACTGGTTGACTCTTGCATGTGCCTTAACCAAGGATCAAACCCACAACCTTGGCATATAGAGATGAAGTTCTAATCAATTTAGCTGCACTTCCAGGGATCCATAAACTCTTTGTAATCGACCTTCACATTCAGTGCTGTGATACCACAGTGCCCTTATTATAAGGAAGCAATTTATTAACTCACTAGAAGCCCAGCAAACATAAATCTGGGCACTTGGGGGTCCCTCAGCCTGGCCTGGGCCCTCTCACAGTCCAGAACTCTGCAGGGGATGTCCACCTGCCGGCTTAGGCCCGCTCCTCAGGGGATTGGGCCTAACCTAGTAGTCAGACATCACTCTGGCAGCCTGGGAGTCCTTGGGGGATGTCTACCTGCCAGCTTTGAGGGTTCATTAGCGCTGCCAAGGAGGGCTGAGAGGCTCCCACCACCATGTGCTTGCAGCTGTCACACCGGCTCATGGCTGAATGGAGCTCCTCCTGTGGGAGTGCACTGAACACCAGGGGGCAGCTTCTGCATTGAGCGTCTGCCCTCTGGTGGTCAGCGTGCATCATATCGACAGTCATTCCTGGTCATTCTGCTATTAGGGTCAATTTGCATATTACCCTTTTATTATATAGGACAATAACTGTTGCTTAATTCTACATTGAACCCACCAGCTAAGAAAATGAGTGCTTTGCAAATCATAATTTTATGCTTTTTTTAAAAAGTTGACCTTTGAACCTAAATTGGCATGCTGTTATTTTGAACTAAACTCAATTCAAGTTAAACAGAACTCCAATCTTATGTTTTGCATTTTTAGTACTAATTCTATGAAGAAGGTGGAAATATATACAGATGGTCTAGGGCAGTGGTCGGCAAACTCATTAGTGAACAGAGCCCAATATCAACAGTACAACGATTGAAATTTCTTTGTAGAGCCAAAATTTTAAACTTCTTCTAACACCACTTCTTCAAAATAGACTCGCCCAGGCCGTGGTATTTTGAGGAAGAGCCACACTCAAGGGCCAAAGAGCCGCATGTGGCTCACGAGCCACAGTTTGCCGACCACAGGTCTAGACCAAGTCACATAACCTTTTTGTGTTACAATGTTATATAAAACTAAGTTAAATATTACTTTCTTCAGAGAATCATGATTAAGATAAAATAAAATCAGTGAAGTACTTTATAAAAAGATAAAGCATATTCTTGTAATATATTTCAATATTAATATTTTGTGATGAAAATTGCCACTTTACCATCAACTTAGCTTCTGCAATTTTGTAAATCTTATTTTCACAATTTTATTTAGACAGTTAAAACTTCATAGCTAAACATTTTACTAACATAACAATTGTTTCTATGCAATTTGGAACTCAGGATCTTCTAGTGACGCATGGGTCTAAAGTTAAACAATTAACTAGATGACATGAGCACCCGGTGGTTAATCTTTACAGAATTTCAGGTATCAAGCCTGAAATGAACAAATTGCACATATGAGTTCAAAGTTTAGAAACTGCTAAACAAATGATAAAGTGTGTCGCTTTTCGTTGTGAAAGAGGGAAAGAAAATGTTATTTATGTATTTTAAATTGGATTTATTGGGGCTACATTGCTTAATGACATTGTATAAGTTTGAGATGTACAATTCTATAATACATCATCTGTATATCATACTGTCTGCTCACCACCCCAAGTCATGTCTCTTTCTATCACCACTTATTCCTCTTTACCCCCTCCTGCCTCTCCTGACCCCCATTTTCTCCTGGTAATGACTATACTGTTGTCTGTCTATGAGGTATTTGTTTGTTTGTGTGTTTTTTTTCTCTTTTTCATTTAATCTTTATTGTTGAAAGTATTACATAGATCCTCGGGGGTGGGGGGAGGAGGGAATCTTATTTAATATATGTGCATAGAGCACCAGTCTTTAGCCCTATCACTGTTTGAGAAATGGATGACATCACTCTGTTACAACTGCATATTTCATATCTAAGATTATACTAATCACATGCTGATCTTCATGTGAATAAGATCAATGCATTTACTCTAATTTACTACTTAAATAACACCCCACCTTTTTAAAAAATAAAAGCATGAGAGAAAAATTT
This sequence comes from Vespertilio murinus, assembly GCA_963924515.1. NCBI lineage: Eukaryota > Metazoa > Chordata > Mammalia > Chiroptera > Vespertilionidae > Vespertilio > Vespertilio murinus. The sequence continues at coordinate 22,211,168 of OZ004711.1, read as the reverse complement.
ACAAACTAAAAATCCTTCTTGCTATGTAGAAACTTTCTATTCTCAGGCAAATATTTCATAAAATGAAAGGGGAAGCAGACTGTTTAAGAAAGACATTTTCACTTCTCTAAATAAATATTTAATGACTGAAGTACCACAAGACAGCTACAGAGTTACCAGAAAACACAGGACTTACGGCTTATTGAATGAATTTTTATCTACTTTTGCCATTTAAGCTTAAGTAACTACAGGAGTAATTTTAATTAATCAAAAGTAATAATCTTTCATGAGTTCAGTGAACTATTGACACAAATTCTTTCTCACTACATTGGTAAAGATCTCTTCATTTGACACAACATTTTATGAACTATACAAATGATCTCTGGAATTTTAAAGGAACAGCCAACATGAATATAATTTAGAGGCGGGGGGGGGGGGGGGGGGGAGGGAGGAGGAGAAAGAAGAACCTGGCAGAAGAAGCTTCTAAAACATCATGACAAGGATACCAGCAGAGAAAATATCCCTTTGGAAAAATCACTGAATATATATTTGTGTACGAAGTGTGTACCAGTGTCTCAATACTCACCGGCAATCCGATGGGGTTGTTCACAGCTCCTGGTGTCCTTTAAAACACACACACACACACACACACACACACACACACACACACACACTCACAGTTCTTAAGAGTTCCTTACAGACTTCTAGACCAGAGCGCAGGGTGAGAAACTCAAGGCACTTCTGCTCAGACCCCACCTTGTGGGGGAATTTGTGAGCATGTTTTTAGTGCCACCCCATTTAGGGCGATTGTAAACATCCAGTCACGGACAAAAACGTAAGCAAATGCTGCTTTTGCTTTCTGTTGCAAACACTAGGAGCTCTGCCCTGGACTCTTTCACCTAAGCAGCTCTGCCCTTTAGTCTCTAGTAAACACTTCCTCGTTTGTGTGTGAGCTGAGCCAAGGAGTTTGTTCAGGAGCCAAATCTTAAAATTTGCATCCCTTCCTGGCTTTAGGCTTTGGTAGACTAAGGACTAGACTAGAGAAAAGTTCTTTCCCAACTCCGCAACTTGGATTTCTGAGGCAGGAACCCACTGGTTAAATGCATGGTGAAGGCAGCGTTTGACATTTAATGGATAAACATTTTAGTCAAACATTTAAAATAGGCTCATAAGCCAGGCAGCGAAAGAAAAATTCCACATGATCTCACTCATTTATGGATAATAAAGAACATTATAACCTGATGAACAAAAAGGTAGGTACAGAGGCAGAGAAGCATCAAATTACAGACTGTCAAATTATAGCAGGAAGACTGGGGAGTGTTAGGGGTGAGGGTAAGAGATCAACTGCAGGACTTGTGTGCATGCATATAAGCACAACCGATGGACACAAGACACAGGGAGGGTGGGGTGAGGGCGTGTGCCAGGGGTTAGGGGAGGTCAGGGGAAAGTCAATGGGGATAAAAGGAGACATGTGTACTACTATTTGTAATACTTTAAACAAAAAAAGTAAAAATAAATAAAATAGATTATAGATATACTTTATTGCCTCTGTGTGTGTGTGTGTGTGTGTGTGTTTTAGAAACTCCTAGTTCATGAATCTGGACAGTCAACAAGACAATCAAGGAAGCAAAAGCGTTTCAAATCATGTTGAAAGTGTTAGGGACAGAAACAGAATATTGGGGACTAGCTATGGTTATGGGAAACATTAATCATGCTCCTTTAACCATGATTGCCTTGTGCTTGTTAAAGAAAGCACATTCTAACCTGGCTGGGAGTTATATGCTCTCAGGACCTGGGAGACAACCTTCGAATTATGGTCCTTCTCATTCAAGAACTGCCTGTTACCATGGGAAGATTAACAACCTTGTTGCCCCCAAAACGGAGTCTCACCCCTCCAAATTGCCTACATCCCCATTCTTGTAATCCCTAATTCCCCGTGTCATTCTTGTCCAACCCTATATAAGCAGCTGGTTTAAGGGGGGCTGCAGAGCAGATTTTTGTGGATGCCTGCTGCTCTCGCACACCCACACCGCTGGCAGTATTGGAATAACCGCTCATATAACCTGTTTGCTTAATTGGCCCAAGCAGTGACAGGCAGCACAGACCCATGGATTACCCAGCTACAAAAGTTGCCTAAGAAACTTAGATCTTTTGATGAATGCCCTTTTAGTTATAAAAACCAAGATCAAAGGGCTTCAGAATTAAGACCAAAGATAGGATGTAAACTGAATAATTGAATCACGTTTGTACACTTAAGCCTTCTTGAGCTCCTACAACACACCAGGTAAAGCATTTTTTGATTCAGTCATATATATCATGTGTTTGCTATATAACTATGGACAGTTCAACTAACTCATGCTAAGGCACAGCACCACACTTTACAAAAGGACACATGAAAGGACCTTTCCTCACAATATTACCAATATTTAGAGAGCCAGGGTACCAAGACAGGTAAGACAATAAATGGCACTTCTTCATTTTTTTTTTAAATTAACTAGACCGAAAGTGCTGGCTGCCCTCCCAACTCTAAACGAAGAGGATAAAATGTATACAATTTTTTTTCAAATTGATTTTTCATAGAGAAGAGGGAGGGAGGGAGGGAGGGAGGGAGGGAGAGAGAAACAGAGAGAGAGAGAGAGAGAGAGAGAGAGAGAGAGAGAGAGAGAGAGAGAGATTGCTTGTCTCCTGCAGGCCTGGAACCTGGAATCAGACCAGGAACCTAGGCCCTGAAGGAATCAAACCAGCCGCCACTGCCTGGTGTATGGGAGTGACGCAGAATTTTTGGATTGGAACACGCAGTGTTTCCCTAAACTAGAACTTTGTCCACCTGAGTCGAAAAATGAATCTACAGAGAGATGGTGGTAGAGCAAAAGTGGAAATCTATTAAAGAACAAGTACCGACTCCCACATGGGGAGGGGGAGAGTCCCCCAGAAGGAATTCCAGCGTAGGGAGGGGGAAAGGGTCCCACTGGGTTACCTTCCCTATGGCTTATAAAGGCTGCAGATCCTGGTGCCTTGATATCCCCTCTGATGGGTCACTATTCCCCTAGACTGGTTACTATAGTAACTCCCGGGCTCAAAAGTCAAACCTCACAAGGTTCACATGAGGTTCTCCCCTCTCCCCCTCCTTTCTTATTGTTCTCCTATTCCCTCTGGGCTTTCTCCTTTTCCTTCTGGATAAAGGGCTTCCTTCCCTTTATTTTTTAAGTATAGACCTTTTGCTGTTCCCAGCTCTCTCATTCTATGGAAATGTACCTGTTGCAGCTTTTTAGCTTTTCTATCCTATGGAAATATACCTACTGCTGCTCTGCAGCCCTGTGCTTCCTCCATGGTCCCCTTAATCTCCACAGTTTTTAAAATTTCCTAAAAAATGTCTTTTTTACCGCTAAAAATTCCTGTTTCAGGAGGAAGCTCCAAACAACTGAGCCACACTGGCCAGGCACACCGGCAATTACTTTAATATAAGTAACTAGAGGCCTGGTGCACCAAATTTGTGAATGGGGGGCAGGGGGTGTTGGTGTCCCCCAGCCCAGCCTGCATCCTCTCCAATCTGAGACACCTTGAGGGATATCTACTGCCCATTTAGGCCCGATTCCACTGGGCACGTAGACATCCCTCTCACAATCCAGGACTGCTGGCTCCCAACTACTCACCTGCCTGCCTTCCTGATTGCCCCTAACAGCTTCTGCCTGCCAGCCTGATCACCCCTAACCACTCCCATGCTAGCCTGATTGATGTTTAACTGCTCCCCTGCCAGACTGTTTGTCCCCAACTTCCCTCCTCTACCGGCCTGGTCACCCCTAACTGCCCTCCCATGCAGGGTTGATCACCCCCAACTGCCCTCCCTTGCAGGCCTGGTCCCTCCCAACTGTCCTCCCCTGCTGGCCATCTTGTGGTGGCCATCTTGTGTCCACATGAGGGTAGCCATATTGTGTGGTGGAGTGATGATCAATCTGCATATTACTCATTTATTAGATAGGATAGAGGCCTGGTGTAAGGGTGGGAGCCAGCTGGTTTTCCCTGAAGGGTGTCACAGATCAGGGTGGGGGTTCCCTTGGGGCATGGGGTGGTCTGGGCAAGGGGCCTGTGGTGGTTTGCAGGCTGGCCACACCCCAGGCAACCCAAGCAGAGGCCCGGGTATTTGGGATATATTTATCTTCTATAATTGAAACTTTGTAGCCTGGAGCGGAGCCAAGGCTTCTGCTTGCTCTGTGACTGCCACCATTTCTGTTTGGATTTGTTTACCTTCTATAACTGAAACTTTGTAGCCTTGAGGGGAGGCTTAGGCTGGCAAGGGCAGGTGAAAAGCTTGGCTTCTTCCATTCACTTGGAAACCCAAGCCTCCCTCCTGCTCTCTGTGGCAGCACCCATTTTGGTTGGGGTTAATTTGCATGCTCACTCTGATTGGCTGATGGGCGTGGTTGGTGGGCATGGCTCATGGGTGTAGGGGAGGTATGGTCAATTTGCCTATTACTCTTTTATTAGATAAGATATAATAGTAAGAAGAAAATGTTTTATTTTATAAATCCTATTCTTACAGTAATCCTCTGGAATAAATACAATATCCTCATTTTGTTAAATTGGAAATTCAAAACTTTAAATCTAGTCAGGGTGTCTTAAAATTTGTGCCTTTTCTTCTTCTTTTTTTTTTCTTCTCCTTCTCCTTCTCCTTCTCCTTCTCCTTCTCCTTCTCCTTCTCCTTCTCCTTCTCCTTCTCCTTCTCCTTCTCCTTCTTCTTCTTCTTCTTCTTCTTCTTCTTCTTCTTCTTCTTCATAATGATGCAAGAACTTTGGAGGATTTGCCAATATCTAGGAAGTGAGATTGAAGCTGTGTTACAGAAAACCAGAGAAGAACCAAGCAACACTTAGAGAGATGGAGTTACATTTATTACAAGCAGGTCCAGAGGAAAATGTCTCTCAAATTCTGGGCCCCAACATGGAGGAATTTTCCCTATTTATATATTTTTACCTTCTTTGACTCCCAAATATGGGGTGTTTCTGGCCCCCTTTGCAAGTTCTTAAAAGAGTCCATAGGTGCTGGGGCCTTGAGACCTCAACCAAAGGCCTGGCCAGGTGCTAGTACTGATAATTTTATTCAGGGAAGGTTTAATGGCCTCTCTGAAATGGGAAAAGTCTTATTTTCCTTATTATTTAAGCAAGCAAGCATTTACAGAAGCCAAATAGCAGGGTTCAAATTTCAAACAGCAGTTTTTATATAAGATGGATGCTTCAGATGTAATCTGTCATTATTGATAGGAGCACTACACACCTTTATTACTGACTATGGATATAAAAACAGAGATAGAGATCTACATAATAAGTTCTTGCTTTCACATTGTTTCTTCTAAAATCTTTTGATAATGGTGTTAAAAACCATTCTATCAGAATATTATCTTGAAAAATATTATTTTAACATAGTCACTTTTAAATAACTTGCTGGAGTTATAGGCTTTACTGCTATTTCTTATATTGTGTGTTTTTTAAAAATTTGTTACCTTCATAAATTATAAAAAGAAAATATTCATTATATTCTTTTTATTTTATTTTTATTTTGTTAATCCTCACCTGATGATGTTTCTCCATTGATTTTTAGAGAGAGTGGAAAGGAGAGGGAGAGACAGAAAGAAAGAAGCATCAGTGTAAGAGAGACACATTGATTGTTTGCCTCCTGATTACACCCTGATCAGAGCCAGGGATTGAGCATGCAACCTAGGTACCTGCCCTTGACTGGAATTGAACCCAGAACCCTTCAGTCTGCAGGCTGACACTCTGAGCAAAACCCACTAGGGCTCATTACATTCTTTGAACTAGGTACAAAAGTAAATGTCAATGATATAATGTTGAGCAAACTCTATTAGAATATCATAAAGACCTAAAAATATAAAACTATTCTGAGATAGCAAGTCATGGGTGGAAAGATGAAAGCAGACTCTGTGAACAGAAAAGAAAAAAAAAGGAGAGAGTGAGCTTGCATTTTATTTATTTATTTATTCATTCATTCATTCATTCATTTGGAAACAAGAAGAAAAAGCATGTTGCCTGTGAGAGCAGATAGGGCAGGGGCACAGTGGGAAACAGAGGCAGGTGTCATACAGGCAGGGCAGACAGGGCAATCTGAGCAACCTAACCACAGAAACCAACCAAGCAGGGATAATAAAATGTTTCTGGACTCAAAGCGGGAGGCATGGGAAACCAAGGGAGGGCCTGTCGCAACAAGGTGTATGAACGCACAGACACAGAAAGTTCACCACAGGGACAGAGAAAGAATGCATAGAAACAGGGCAAGTTCAGATCCGTTGCTGGGCAAGAACAATTGAGGGAGTCAATCAGGCGGTGACACAGGTAGACACAGAGCAGGCTGGTGGCAAATATATATCCCTGGACTGCAAGGCTTTAGTGGGCAGCCCGCTATTGGCCCCCTGTTCCCCCGTGGGAAGTCTGTATCTTCTTGTATTCCATTTTCCACACTTCGGCTTAAATCTTCTGGTCCGTGGAGCTCATTCTTCAGTGTCCTGAGACACAATCCCGGGGAAGACAGCTCAGCTCACCGTTCCAGTTATCATCGGTATAAATATTTGTACCAATTCAGACGTGTATGTTAATTTCCATGTATGTCATCTTGCGTATAACGTATGTCTCTGAGAGGAGGTGACTGATTTTGTTCCCCTCAAAGCCTTAACCATGGATGTGAAAAGGCTAACCCCTATTTTGTAAAACTAATGTTTGGAATTCTCTGCTGTTGTTTTAGATGGACTCTTATTCTTAAAAGATAACTTTGGCCGAAACTGGTTTGGCTCAGTGGATAGACCATGGGTCTGCGGATTGAAAGGTCTCAGGTTCGGTTCCGGTCAAGGGCATGTACATTGGTTGAGGGCACATCCCCAGTAGGGAGTGTACAGGAGGCAGCTGGTCAATGTTTCTCTCTCATTGATGTTTCTAGCTCTCTATCCCTCTCCTTTCTTCTCTGTAAAAAGTCAGTTTTATCTATATATATTTTCTAAATAAGAAAACAATAACTTTGCTTTCTAGCTGCTTTAGCCTGCTTGAATAATGAAGAAGATAAACTTAGCTGTCTGACCTTGTAGGCCAGAGACTAGATATACCCATACTCTCAATGCCATACCAGGTGCATTTTTTAATTGGCTAGAACTGTGTTGTTTTCAAGGCCAGCAGCCAGATAACCACTAAGCACACATAGGGCTGTCTCTTTAATAAAAAGGGAAGTTCTACTTATAACTTTGCTTAGAATTTGAATTCATTTCCTCTAAGCCCACCACAGTGAATAAAGTGTGACTCCAAACTCCCTGGCATTGTTTGATTATTCCAGTTCTCTGTAACAAATGGAGCTAAATAAATATTTGTTGAATTAATTTTTTTTAAAAAAGATTCAGTTCCTTCCATCAAAATTAGTGATCAGGGTTTTAAGGGAAGCTGTGTTCTCCCAAAGGGTAATTTTAAAATATATTTTATAATTGACTTTTAAGAGAGAGGAAGGGAAAAGGATAGAGAATAGAAACTTCAATAAGAGAGGAACATCACTCATCAGCTGCCTCCTGCACAAACCCCCACCTGGGATCCAACTAACAACCCAGGAATGTGGCCCTGAGCTGGGAATTAAACCAGTTACCTCTTGGTTCCTGGTTTGGGGCTCAACTGCTGAGTCACACTGACTGGGCACAATAAGTTTTATAAATTGTAAACCTCATCCTTATTGTTCAGGGCTTATCCACTATAGCTAGGCCGGTTCCTCTGAAAGTCTTCATTGGATGTTTGCTGTATTATTAACCAAATTAAATTTAGTGTAGCAAAATATTTCTGTAAGACTCCAAGGCTACAAATAGAAACAGCTGGGAGACTCTATTTCTGAATGTCCCATAATTAAAAATGGATGAAGCTTGGTGGCCAATTCAGGCCCTATGATTAAAAGGGTTTTGTAGAAGCGGAAGAAAATTGCAACCTCAGAGGCCAGTGGGGGAAAGAGTAATGAAAAGCTTTGTCCTTACACTTGGGTGCCGAAGGGTAGCAGAATATACCAAACATGACTAGGAATTTAGGCCTTGCCGTTCCAAAATATGCTGCTTTAGGATGTTAATTATTTTGAATTGTAGGTACTGGAAAAATAGCAAATGCAGGGAGAGATTGTGTCTGAACTCCCCTTAGCTGCCTCAAGACAGGCCCTTCAAAAGAATCCAATCCTAAGTCCCCTCCCTGGGAGTTTCATGTACCAGGGAAGATGGACTCTTATCAAGAAAAGACTCTAAGTGGACACCACACCTAGTCAAACTTTGTCACAAACTTCATGCCTCTCATTTATTCTTCAGGGCCCATTTGTCTTTCCTAAAAATCATTTGCTCTCCCTAAGAGGTCTTCACCGCTCTCCTTTCCCTATGAAGATGGGATTTCAGCCTGAATTCTAAGCCACCTTGGTGAGTTACTCATTTTTCCTGGGTATCTCCTATACATACACGATGGATGTGTTATATTGAAAGTCAGGGAGTCCAATAGAAGATGCCACAGCCAGAGGGGTGAATTTTGGAGCCTTTATTTTAAAAGCCGATGGTGTCCTCAAAGGGCTATCGCCACTCCAAACCTCGCGATCCCGGAATGAAGTTAAGGGTAATCTCATAAAGGCAAAAAGAGGAAAAACAAAACAAAACAAAACCTCTGGGATTGGAGCTGTGAGACCCTATCTTAAGGCATGGCCTGGCGCCAGCCCTGACAACTCCATCTGGGGTGTTACAGCTTATGGCCTTCCAATACGGGAACAAGGTTTAAGCAAAAAAGTCCTGCAAGATAGACAGTTTAAGAGGGAGCAGTGACCAGACCACAGACCAATAAGGATGTACACCAGCTTTCTATCATAGGCTCAGATTTCCAGACCCCCCCCCCATTTTCCCATTATCCAAGCAAGCACATTTACAGAAGCTAGAAATAGCATAGTTACTTACCTGATTTAGTTATAGCCTGGAAGCAACAGGTCAATGAACCATCTGTGCTTCACAGGGAAACCCTGAAAGGCAGTCCTTACAAAGCTATGGGAATAAAATGGAGTGCCTGTGGCTCAGATAGAGGGCAAGGGGGCTGAACAGAGTCAGCTATTTCAAGGTCCATTTTCCGATTTATACATGTTCATAAACCTAGATGTTAATAAATGTCTAGGTTTTGTTTGTTTGTTTGTTTTGCCTTTTTTTTGTTTTTTGTTTTTCTCTTGCTACTCTATCCTTTATTATGGGGATCCCAGCTAAGAACTCAGAAGGTTGGAGGGAAATTTTTCTCCTCCTCTATGGTGCATAGAAGATTTCACATTATCCATTTTTATTAATTAAATAAAAACCTTTTTGTAGAGGAAGATTTAATGAGTCATTAATAGGACTTTCCTTTCTTCTTTATGAGGGTGATGAGCATTTCCGAGATGTTTCACCCACAGCAAAATACTCTAGAGCCGGCCTGTTCTCTTCCTTTTCTCTCTTCCCTTCTACCTCTCTCTTCCCTCTCCCTAGTCCTCTCCTCTTCTATCGTATTTCTTCTTCCCCATGTCTTTTCTCCAGCTCTCTCTCCTCCCCTTTTCTTCTTTCTTCTTATCCATTTGCCCCCCCCCCGTCTCCCTTCTGTGCTTGTTGCCCTCCTCTCCCCTTTTCCTCTCTTCTCCTTCTCCCTCACTTCTCTATAGCAGGGAAAGCAAGGCAAATTAATGCAACAGTAAAGCACTAGGCTTTATTGAGGTTATCTTTCTCTCCTTCCTGTGAGGTCTGTATTTTAGTTATTAGAACATTTTCCCAAAAATGGACAGGGACTCTCCTCTCTTCTATATGTAGTATTTTCTGGTTTTCTGAGTAAAACACAAAGACTCATTTTAAGCAATTTTCCAGTTGGTGATTAAAATTCATTTAGAAACTAAAATTCCTATGCCCCATTAACTTTATCTTAGATTAGAACTTCTCTGTTAAATTCACAGAGGCAGTTAAGGCCATGTATGTGTTCTAGCAGGGAAACTTTAATAGTTCTATTACACAATCACATGACAATTTGCCCAAATGTCTGATTGTTTTCATGAAGAATTGAAATTAACAAAATAATGTATTTTTTTCTGCTTAAATAATAAATAAATAAAAGAATCAGAGATGAGCTACAAAAAGTTTTCAAAATAATTTTGAAGTAAATGCTTTTAACATTGCTGGCCTATTTCAATGAGCCAAAACATTTGCATAGATGGAACTTTGATTAATTAGTAAATGACCATTAAGGATTATGAAACTGTCACTATAGAGTAAGGCTTTTGCTTTCAGATAAACTCTTTTGTTGCCTTAATTATTGCTTTTTACTGTTTATTTAACAACATATTTTTTTCTCAAAGTAAAGTTGTTACTGCAATCATCATCCTCTGGATACTTAGAGGCCCCTGAGGTTCCTGTAAAACAGAAAACACAGATCACTTCAGTCATACTGACTATTGATTTTATGGCCATATCGACAGTGTGATGACAGTTTGCAAAATGGGAATAGACTCACAATTTCCATTGGAAGGCAAAGCTTTTACACACTAGGACTCTTCACCATGCAAAGTACAAGTGTTCTCCTTTTGCCATAGCAATTCATATCTTTTTGAAAATGCACTTTTGACAAACAACTTTTAAAATATGAAAATGTACTATCAAGAGAGGCATCAAAGTGTGTGCTTGGAGGTGTTTCTTCAAGATCCTCCCTTGGCATTTGACTTTCTCCCATGATTGGCTGCTTACGTGGTGTCTAGTACTGCTACTGAAGGCTGGGAAAGTTCCCACTGCACATGTGTCCAGCGTTAGGACACCCATTTTGCCCATAAGTATTTATTTGTGACTTCTCACAGCTATAATCCGCATCCACCAAAATATAGCAAAATCCTAAAATTTCTTAATGGCACACTGCAGGCAAAGAGAAAGGTTTAATTAGTCTATAATTCAAAGGATGCTATAGTAAGTCTCCAGGAGCCAGAGGAAAATGTTTGTAAGGGCTCTTCTTTAGATAAGAAAAGTCCATTCATTGTATAAGAGACGAGCAAGAGCTCATAAGAAGTGGAAAAGAACATCCATAAACTTGATATTTGAACTTGTATTTACATATAAGAATTGTATTCTACTCCATAGAATTATTTTTATAATCTTGAAGAAATAGATAATTTTTAAGCAAAATGCCATTTTAAAAATTGACTGAAGTAGAGGAACAATTCCTTTGCAGGGGATTGAAATATGTTTAAAGGATTAGCATTTCATAGCTATATCATGTTTAAATTCCTTGTACAACTATTGTCAAGTTCTAGATCAACTTTATTTATTTTGCCTTAAATCCTTTAAATAGAGTAGATATTAAGTACATTTTTTAAAAGTCACACGCAATTACAAAATCAATATTCATTCATCAAACTTAATTTTTTTTTTAGTGGTGCTAGTGACCCTCTCACCAGCACACTCTTTTTATTTTCATTTATTTTTTACTAAATTTTATTGAGGTGACATTGATTAATGTTTTATGATTTTAAGTGTACATTTCTAAGATATGTGATCTGTATATTGCATTTAATGCTCAAAGTCAAACCATCTTTCTTCACCATATATTTGGCAGCCAGTATGGAAATTAATATGGAGTTTCCCAAGAAAATTAAGAATAGAGTTATCATATGACCCAGCAATCCTCTTTTGCATGTCTACCCCAAAAACTTGAAAACATTTACTTGTAGGGGTATATGTAGCCCTATGTGAAGTCATATGATTTCACTCATATGGAATATAAAACTGAAAGTAACAAATGAACAAATAAAAAAACAAAACAAAAACTCACAGGTCAAGTTTAGAGAACAGGGGATTCCCATGTTATTCCAACAATTCTAGAAAAAGAACTTTCCTGTGGCTTTTTTTTTTAATTATCTTAATCTTAATTCCAAAACTTGATAAGGGTAGAAGTGTAAGCTACAAAAGTCTGTTTAAATTATTTTAGAAAGTTGATAAGCAATCATATACCTTATTTATTTTCATCAAAATCACTTATTTTTATTTAGGATATAGAGGTTGAGCAAAAGTAGGTTTAAAGAAGACAAATGATACCATAATAAATGAATAATAATACAAGAATAAACTTGCACATACAACTGCAAACCTACTTTTGCCATCCTGTATCAACTCTGTTTAAAATAAGTTACAGCTATTTCCCATTACATTGTTTTAGCATATTTTGCTCTTTTACAAGGCTTTATTCCCTGCTTCAATTTATTTTTAATTTTTTTGTTTTCTTATGTAGACTTTAATTTTATCTATTTTTGTGATGAAAAACATATTACATGCAATTTCCCATCTTTTTTCACTAATATTCTGTATTAGTTTTAGGTGTACAACATAGTGGTTAGATAATCATTTACTTTACATAGTGGTCCCCCTGATATTTCAAGTACCCCCCCCCTGGCCTGTGCAATACTATGGCTATTACAATACTATTCCCCCCTCCCCCATTTGACTTCTCCCAGCCACTCCCACTCCCCACCACATGGCCTCCCCTGCCTAGTATCTGTACTTTTTAGAGCTGTTTTATGTTCCCAGCTGGTAAACAATTTGATTAATTTCCACTTGCCCCTTACTTTGAATTACTCTAAAATTTAGGTGAAGAGAAAGGATTCTTTGTCATTTATGAAAATGCCGTATCAGAATGTTTGATGAATTTGATTTAGTAAAATAATTTTAAAATATCACTTTATATTGTATAAAATGGCCAAATTGGAAAATATAATTAGAATATATATTACACATATAAATTAATATGCTTAATATGTAAAATACTCATGTTTATATTACTCAATAATATATTCCCTTTTATAATTTAATACTTTTTACCATGAATTTGATATTTTTGAACTCATATAGGTAAATCAACTTTTTTTGTTGATTTCTTATGTCCTAATTTTTAACACTTTAGATATATTTTTTTTGTATTTTAAAATGCATATTGTTAAGTAAACATCTATGTAGTACTCTATATTTCCTTATCTACCTATATAGCAAGGTGAAAGAATGCCTCCTTTTTAAAAAAATATATTTTTTTCATTTATTTCAGACAGGAAGGGAGAGGGAGAAAGAGATAGAAACATCAATGGTGAGAATAATTGATAGGCTACCTCAGCAAGATCTTACCAGGGGTCGAGCCAGCACCCTGGGCATATGCCCTGACTGGCTTCATAGGTCACCACTCAAGCACTGATCCACACTGGACTGGCAAAGAATACTTCCTTTTTAAAGAGGACATTAATCACCTCACAGTTACCAGTATTTAAATGCTGGTACATTTGAAAGAGAAATTCAGGGACTAACACATCTTAGAATGACTGCTATATATGCAGAAGTTCTGAAAGTAGTCTCACATGGCATGGATGGCTCATCCGAGAGAGATGTAGATGTCTTAGGAACCCTGCGTATACAGTGGCCAACATGATTAACGACTATCATCCTGGGGTTCCTGAGGGGACATCCTGAAAGCATGTAAAGCACCTTCTCTGGGTGAACTGTATTTGGAACCTTAAGGTCCAGTTTTCTGCTTTTAGGGTATTGGCACAAGTTTTGTCTGCCTCAAACATTCTGCACTAGTTTTATAGATAGCAATTCCTAAACACACGCTGAGCGCTGAGTGAGAGGACAGGTTTGTCTTCAGTACTTGACACCATGTGAACACAAAGTCCAGGCCTCCTCCTTTAATACCTATACGCACACACACCACACCACACACACACACAAACATACACACAAACACAAACACACACACACACAAGAATGATTGTACCTTATTCCTTGACCATGATGTTATCTACACATTTATTTTTAAGGGAAGATACCCTAAGTGTTTCAACTAGACCTTATTATTACCCTCTGGGTAAGGCAAAAATTTGTATCTAGTAACTTGAAAATGATTTAACATCTTCAAAAGATTCAGGCAAATATCTGCCCTCTCAATCCTTTGAGTATAAAGGACAAAGGTCAAACCAAGACCAAACCTTTACTCTCAAGCTGCTCATTTGATAAAGTGAATGTAGTTGGAGGGAAAGAAAGCAACATTTCTTTGCCATTTTAAGTTGGGAGCAATGTTAAGATTCCTGAAGGTGGAAAGTTATGAGCCAGGGTTTGGGAAAGAAGCTTGGTGATTATTCATAATGCTGCCCAGAAATGTGAGCCATTTTCTACCTAAAATTCCAACCACAGTTTATTTGGTGTGAATAAAAGAATGGAGTTGGGGCTCAACATAGTATGATTGATGGAATAATCAGTCTGTGGTGGGATGAGATACTCTATGGAATGAAATAAACATGTGGAGTCAGAACTCAGGGGAGAAGCGATATTAGCTATATTCCCCCCCACCAAACACACATAATTTTGGAGCAAGGAAAGATTCTGAATGAATATCCTCAGATCTCATTAACAATTAAAGAAACATGGTAAAACTAGTTGACATCACAGCGATTTAGTTGTTTGATTTATATCAGACTGTCCTTGAATCCCATTTCTTTTGTTTCTTAAGGAATTTGGATCTTCAAGAACTCCAGTTTGACTTTCTATTTCGGAGTGAATTGTGGGGAATCAAAGAAGCAAAAACATGGATTTCATTTTATATATATTTGACCTCAAAACACAATTCTTCTTTGAACAACCATAGGAGAAATATCATTCAGATTTTAGTTTTTGGAACAATCGTGCTACATTTTGCTCTGGAGGTTAGGAAATTAAAATGAACTCTTTGTTCGCCTTTAGTGTCCTTGTGGGAACTCTGATTAACAACACTGAGTTCTAACTTCCTCTTGTATTTACTATACAATAATAATTCCACTGCATCAATCAATTTATTTATTTATTTTTAACCACGATTGCTCCATTGTATTTTTTTAATATATATATATTTTATTGATTTTTTTACAGGAGGAAGAGAGAGGGATAGAGAGAAACACTGATGAGAGAGAAACATCGATCAGCTACCTCCTGCACCTTTTGGGGATGTGCCCGCAACCAAAGTACATGCTCTTGACAGGAATCGAACCCGGGAGCTTTCAGTCCGCAGGCCGAGGTTCTATCCACTGAGCCAAACTTGTTTCAGTATGTATTTTAATACATAATCTAATTTCCCCAACCCTGGTCAAATATTAATGAACAGATAAACAAACAAAAAAATAAACTATTATGTAATTATTAATCCCAAACAAATTTCCTTTCTCACTTTGGCCCCTAATTGCTGCTCAGTAAACCATTTACTTCTCTCACCTGTTGACTCAAAATTGTATTCTCTAGAGCAGTGGTGGGCAATCTCATTAGTCAACAGAGCCAAATATCAATAGTACAACCATCAAAATTTCTTTTGAGAGCCATTTTTTTTTAAACTTAAACTTCTTCTAACTCAACTTCTTCAAAATAAACTCACCCAGGCCTTGGAATTTTGTGGAAGAGCCACACTCAAGGGGCCAAAGAGCCACATGTGGCTTGTGAATTGCAGTTTGCTGACCATGGCTGAGCATCCACTTGAAATATCCACTCTTAACTCTTCATCTGAAGAAGGCTTCAGAAAGCAGGGTCAGGTCCCCAAAGCCTTTACTGTACTGATTGGAGTGTGTCCAGGTATTCTACATGACAAGAGGCCTTTGTGGCCTGGATGGTTTTCGTGGGGTCAGTTGGGTCAGCACACGAGTTGGAGAGTGGTCAGCAACTAGCTGTATCTCCCATGCAATTTACAGAGGACCTTCTTCTAATAAGGCAGGTTATGCATCCTCTGACTTCTAACTTTTCAATTGCCTTTGTTCTTTGTCAGACCAAAGATAATTCCATTGTAATTATTCCCCTAAGATAGTCTATGTAATTATTCCCCTCACATGAGAGCCCTGTATTTTTATTATGCCTGCAAGAATGAACTTTTGGACTCACTGCTTTGACACAGGATGGATGCAATAGTTGGTTAATGTTTTATTAACACTGATAGCTAACTGAGCAGGACACTGTATAATTTAAATTAATAAAATGGACACAAATACAGAACAAAAATATAATCAACAGGGATATGCAGGAGAAATTTTCCCTTCATTATTTTTTATCCATGACTCTTCATGAAGTTCAGAATCATCATCCTATTGGCGCTTTACCTAAAGTATAAAATCCTCATTTTGTCCAAGTACTATTGCCTATTTATTCCCTCCATCCCATTTCTACCATCACTTCCTGTCCCAGTCTAACCTGACATCATCTTGTGACTGCCTTTGGACAGTCTCTTAACATGTTTCCTAGACCCTATATTTCCCCCTATAATCTAAATTCCATGTTATACACAGATTAATCTTCCTAATCATGCCTTACAATATTCATTAAAGGCTTTTTAAATGGTGTCCAGAAAGTATGAAGTTCTCAACATCTTATATGAGGCTCTTTATGTTTTGGCCTGTGCTTACCTCTGAAGTCTCATTTGGGTCCCTTCTTCCCCTGGATGTTATAGTTCATCCATGTGAAACCCACTATGAGAATCTGACTGCCCAAAACTCTCAGCACCTTTGTTTTCCTTTAGGCAGTTTACCTCCTTTTGGTTGAAACATTCTTTTCTCTCTTGATCCCCTCTTCCAAAAATCAACTTAAATTTTCATCTAAACTTTGAGGCCTTCTTTCATACTCTAGCCAGGTTTTATTATAATAAAACTAAAGGCCTGGTGCACAAAATTTGTGCATCAAGGAGTGTCCTTCAGCTCAGCCTGCACCCTCTTCAATCTGGGACCCCTATGACATCCTCTCACAATCTGGGAATGCTGGCTGCTAACTGCTCTCCTTCCTGCCTGCCTGATTGTCTCTAACCACTTCTGCCTGCCAGCCTGATCACCCCCTAACCACTCACCTGCTAGCATGGTGGATGCCTAATTGCTCTCCTGCTGGCCCAATGGTCCTCTGCTGGCCTAATTGTCCCCAACTGCCCTCACCTGCAGGCCTGGTTGCCCCCAGCTG
Organism: Vespertilio murinus; assembly: GCA_963924515.1. Taxonomy (NCBI): domain Eukaryota; kingdom Metazoa; phylum Chordata; class Mammalia; order Chiroptera; family Vespertilionidae; genus Vespertilio; species Vespertilio murinus. Next base: position 22,194,214 of record OZ004711.1, on the reverse strand, counting down.
CCCTCCTCTGCAGGCCTGGTTGCCCCAACTGCCCTCCCATGCCAGCCTGATCTTGCTCCTAACTGCTCTCCTGTGCCAGGCCAGCCTGATCACCCACAACTGCCCTCCCCTGCTGGCCATCTTGTGGTGGCCATCTTGTGATGACAATCTTATGGTGGCCATCTTGTGGTAGTCATCTTGTGACAATGTCACACGACACCACCCTGGCTTTTTTGAAATAACATTATTCTTCCCATGGCATTTTATTTAACTGACTATGTTCCAAGAGAGTTAAAGTTTGCTATTACTCAGAAGCATGACTGGGGTGTCTGGGAGGTATGAGGGGATTTATCCGCCCAGTATGGTTTAATCCTTTTTTTGTTGTTGTTGATGCAATAAACCAACTTGGCTTAAGTTTAGGTCCAGGTGACATAGGTTTTTTTTTTTTTGTGTATGTGTGTTATGGGATGACTTAAGTAACTCTTCTTACTGTGTGTATAGTAAATTGCTGCTGCTCTTTTTGCCCACTACAATACTGACTGCAGTTTCTTATGGTAATGGCTGATCTCTGTACTTTCTTCTCCAATCTTATGTCTTTTCTAAGACTCAGTGTGGAATGGAGTTTAGAGATTGCTCCCCAGCCTATCCAAATTTCCAGAAGTATTGCCCTGGATAAGGTATATGCCACTGTGTTCCATCGGACCATGCCACCTGCCTTGGGAGAACTCCAGGACTCACCCTTCCCATAGCCAGACTTGTTAGTTCTAGAACTTTATTGTACTCAGCAACTATTCTTTATCATTTGTGGTTAGGAATTAAAGCTATTAGCTATATTTAAAAAGTTTCCTTTATCACTTTATAATACGTTTTCTTTTTAGTTTTCTCTTGGCTTAAAGGAAGAGCAGAGTAGAAATGCCTTTAATGTGCCTCCTTAATGGCAGATGCCCTTTAAGTCTGACTTCCACATTCACTGTATTACCGAAAGTCCTCTCTGGCACAGCTCTGAAGATTTCCTAATTGGCAAATCCAAAGTGTCTTCTTTGCTTACAGCCTCTGCATCGGAAGCTCTTGTTCCTGTCACTTCTTTGACAGTGTAAACCCCAGGTTTATCTTCTTTCTCATTCTCCTTTGTCTCTTTTCTTCCAGCCTCACTCCACAGTATTTCCCTTAGTTACTAATGAAAATACATCCCTTTGTTTTTGTACTTGTAGCACTTTTGTACCACTTTTAATAGCTCTTAGCACAGGCAGCCTTCTCAATTTATCTGTATACAGGACTATCTTCTTTCTGGAGCATTTAATACTTGAGCATGAGGTTTTATCTGTCTTTCTGCCTTTACCATAGTATATAATAATATATTTTTAAGTTAATGAATTAGATTGCATTTGAATTTCTCTATTCACTAGAATCTATTACTACCAGATAAATTAGTAAATTAAATATATTAAAATATCAAATTGTAATCAAGAGCAAAAAACACATTATGACAATGGAATAGAAAATTAAAACCAAAAACCAAAAACAAACAAACAAACAAAACAAAACTCTGAACCATGGGCCTGGGATCTGGTTACAGTCTTGACTCAACATTACTAGAAATGACCATGGGGCCTTAGGTAAGTAGGCACACATGCAGTAGATAAAGGAGAAAGTTGTTCCACACACATAGTATGGTTTGGGTTTTTTTCAATTTTAAGATTTTTTTTAACTTCAAAGATTTACTTTTGGTTTTCAAATTAGAAAGTACATTAAAATACTACCATGCTGTTAGTCATTGGTCTGAAAAGACTATTCTGATCTATATTTTTACTAATCAAAAAATTTTAAGGCACAAGTTATTTTTTAATAAAATATTAGAAAAACTCCACCAATGAAATCAACATGCTTTTTTAAAGGTGAATAAAAATATTCACCTGCTATTAAACTCTAGCTGAAGAGGAATCTGCTTCATCAGAGCTTCTTTCTTCATATCACACCTCTATTATGAGCCATCAACGACATGGTTGGGGAAATACTTAAACATATCCACACATAGTAAGAACTAATTCTCTTCAGTGTATGCCCACACAAATTATTGTGCTTATGATTTTAGCTAAAGAGATCTGAGGAAAGCTTTTTCCCTACAACTCTGCCTCTTTGCCTAAGCGTTGACTCAGAATCTTCTTATTAATTAATCTCTCATGAGTTATGAGATATAACTAGTATGTCTATTCCTATTGCTTCTTGTTATGAATTACAGTACAATTACAGCAAAACACAATGAAAAAACACTTTTGTTTGTGAGACTTAAGCCTATTGACATATTGTTTACAGAAGAGTAAGCTATGGAATAAGACTATGTTAATAATTCAAACACCATAAGAGCACACCTTATCCTCATTAAATTACAGAAGAGGGTTAACTTAGTTGTAAAGCCCTAGCACATACACACTCCCTAAGTCCACAATACCTGGTAATCTACTTGATTAATTAATTAAATTTATTGATCAATATAATAAAGGTCTGTTACTTGTTTGAAGCTTCTAAAAATAGTAATTTCATATTTATATTTAATCTATTAGATTTCCAGAGAATATGATTAGAATTAATTACTCAAAGTATTCTGAAAGAATATCCCCATGAAACTGGGAAAATGTAGTGATGATTCCAGGGGGAGGTCAGAGAGGGTTCTAGAAAAGAGTCTACACACACACGCAGCAGCTCATTTTTCTCTTGCTTGTGCCATTCACATTGACATAGCCAGTAAGCCAGGACAAGTGGCACAGGGAAACTGAGACAGCTGCACAAACTGGCTGAGCATTTCCCAGCCAGGTGCAGAAGTTTACCTCTCTTAGAGATACTATGTAAGCCTCAGTTGTATTTCAGCCCCAGGCTCAGTAAAGCAACAAAACCAGATGGGTGATCCCAGAACCAGCTGCCATGACTCAAGACCCCCTGCCCAATCAGTGGAGACCAGGACTCTGAAAGAGCACATTTAGAAAACCAATGAATATCTGCTGAAACCTCCCCTAAAATCCCCCCCTGTAAGCAAGAGATAAGAGCCTCGAGGCAAAGGACCCAGCAGCACATGTATGTTCCTCTGGGGAACAACCCACACCATTCCCTCCCCGCTCCCTCCCTCCCTCCCTTTTCTTCTCCCACAGGCTCACATCTCCTTAACTTTAAGGGTCCTCAGAAGGCTTTCCACCAGGGGAGCAATGGGTAGCAGCAGCTCATCCCAGGCTAACTCCTGAGCCTGTCCTCCGTTTCTCTGACTTCCCAGAGAGCTATGGCAGCCCCGCCTAGGCTCTCTTGCTGCTTCTTCTATGCTAAACTTTTTCTTGTTTTACTGTCCCCAGCTAAAAACAAACACAAACACACAAATAAACCAAAACAAAAAAAATACCCTCATACTCACCTGCATTCCTGTTGTGAAATTTTTCCTGCACAAAGTCAAGAACCCTCACCCTATAAGCCAGCCCTATGTAGGACTAATCAGGGCCCTGTCCCTTGTCCAGCAACAACATCACAGCCTGCGGAGCTCACACAGCATTCTTTTCCTCTCTGCCTTGATGTGCTCTTTCATCTTATCAGAGGACTGCGGGAACTAATTTTAAGGGATGAAATTATAAATTGTTACTGCCATTAGGCAGTTACTAGAAAACAAACAAACAAACAAGGGAAGTCAGACATGGTTGAGCAAATTCCGCTGGGAATCGGAGGCCTGTTTGCCTCACCAGGAAGCTATAGCTTCACACACTCCAGGAAACCACCGGTCCAGTCCCTGCAGGTCACTGGGGAAAGGATAGAACAATGGAGGGGTAAACACATTCACAATAAAGCCAAAATGATGAAGGGGGAGGGGTTCAACCACAGAGACCTGTCAGTCTAACCTGGGAAGTATATAATTTGTTAGGTGGTGGACCCCAACCCCAAGCCCAGGAAATCTTGGGAAGTTACTTGGTTATTTTGAAAATGCTCCCGGTTAAAAACCCTAGGAGAACAAAGCTCACTCTGTCTATCTCCCTCTCTGTCTCTCCCTCAAAGATCCCCACTGTCCCCGTGCATTCTCTCTCCATAGCCATGTAGCCTGAGCAGCTGCGTGGCTGATGGCCACAGGGACTCCAAAGGCAGGCTCCACATGGGAGCCACAGCGGAACAATGGATTTCAGCTGGGAACACAGCTAAACTAACCTGACGCTGGACGGAACTAAGCTCTAATATGGTAGAGACCCTCTGGTCATTGACACTGCTTTGGACCTTGATTTGCCATGGCAAAACGGACAGAGATGGGCATTGGGGGACTTCTTTAATTTTGCTTTCCAAATAAAGTTTGCCAACAGGCCTCATCCTCTCGTGTAGGTCCCTCGGCAGTGCTATTCCTGCAACACCCCAAGAACCCCACATCAATTAGCAACAAAATGCTTTTACCAGCCTAGACTGAGCATATACAATCAGGGACAATGGCACTTTAGACTAATCATATATATATATATATATATATATATATATATATATATGTATATATATATATATGCAAATATAAACTTACTAGGATAGAATTTGTCTAAAACAGAGGTATTGATTGCAAGAGCCAAGAAGAAGGGATATTGGAGTGAGACTTTATCAAACACTAGCAACTTACTTTAAGGATCATTTCCTGAGAACTTCTGAAATATTTTCATTGTTTAGAAGCTTTTTTTTTTTTTTTTTTAGTAACTGAAAGGAAAAGTTTCTGCTAAGAGAAAACTCCATGCATTTATAAGGACATTTCAATTTCCCCGTTGTTTTCCATATCTATCTTTATTTGCCAATATCTATAATACAAATTTGAGGAAACATATTTTGCCTCATGAATTTATGAATGATTCTATTTCCTCTCATGACATTAGCAGTGTGTTTTTTTCTTTACTTTCCAGGTTCCTCCTCAGTAAGAACAAACAAACAAACAAAAAACCCAGACACAATGTATTTTATGATACATTTTTCCCCCCAAAATGTTTTGACAGGTTGGGTGATAAATCATGCATTAGGGACAAGAGTAATGGCAACGAAAATGTTGCAGTTTTGAATGTGTATGTGTGTGTGTGTGTGTGTGTGTGTGTGTGTGTGTGTGTGGCTTCAGTTGTGCCCAAATACAGAGAGAGTGCGGGCCCCTCCATCATCGGCAGGTCAGGTGCTTACAGCAGAAAGGCAGGTCAGCTTTAAGGGCAGGGTCTGCTTCCCACTCAGGCAAGAGCACCAGGCTAATGTGAGTTCAGCAGCAGAGTGATGGGTCCCGGTTTCCAGCTGCACCTCCTCCATCCATCACTACAGTGTACATCTAAACGCCCTGTGCCTAGCCTCAGAATTTGGTCCAAAATTAAATATAGTAGATGACAAATCACTCCACCTAGACTAAATAAAATTTAAATCTAAGTTTACATATATACATGGGTCCAAAAAATATCAGTTGAATTTGAAAGAGGCTTAATAAGTAACTACTATGTATCGAATCCTCACTAAGGGTCAAATATTGTATGTGGTTTTCTTTCTGTATTATCTCATATAATCCTTAGGGGAAGAAAAATAATTTTAAATACTACTATTGTTTCTAAAACAGTAGTTTTACAAAAGAGGAAACTGAAGTAGAGATAAAATAGATCCAGCTAAGAGAAAAGTAACAAATTAGAAAAAGATTAATATTGGTAATATTTAAGGAAGTTCTGAGGAAAACAGAAAACAAAAAGAAAATGAGTAAAGGATTAAAGTATGCAATTCACAAAGAAAACACCTGAATAAGCAATACGTTTTTGAAAATATATACAAACACTTTAAAGACACATTGATAGAAATTGACATCTAGAGCTGGAGAGAATGAGGAAAAGTAGGAATTTCTGGGCACTTTGTTAGTAAAGACATTTGGAAACCTTTTTGTAATTTATTGAAATGAAACAGAAATATACCCTATGGCTGAGCAATTCTATTTTTGGGGATCTATTGGTTTTTTTTTATCAGTTCAGATATTTAGACTCGGCAGACCCATTGAGGCTTATATTTAGAAGATGCAGGCAAGCATCAAGCATCTCAAAGACAGCCACAGTGTGAGCTCCCTGTTGGTCCAATTTCTGCATGCTGGGACTGGGCTGAGTCTCTGACTTGAACTGTCAAGGTCTGCAAGAAAAATTTGGTCTTTGGGAGAGTTCCCTTCTACAGAACTCAGTGGCTCTTTACGTTGTCAAGTCAAGCTTAGTATTTAACTGGTAAGGCCAGTTACAGCCTAACTTAGTATGTCATCAGGATAATTTTCAACCATGAATAGAACACTATAAAGCCCACTGCCCTTATTTTGGCCAAATAAAAAGTAGACATCAAAGAAGCTCCAGAGATGAAGACATAGCTCCTCCTGTCCAGCTGGCAACCAGCTCCATCTCCCACCTGAAGAAGAGAAATGTGTGATTATGTACACCTCAGAGTGCATTGCAAAGCCAAGATTTAGAAATGATGTTGAAAGGAATTTGAGAGATAGGACAGGCAGTTAGGGAATAAGGGATGAGGGATCCATGGGAGAGGAAGACACACACTCACAGAGGACAGAGAAATGTTACAAGATAAGGGGAAGAGGAAGAGGGGGCACCAGCTGGGCTTTGAACTTTGAAACTGATACTATTCAGGAGAGTGTCCAATTAGGAAAGCATGGGGGTCAAAAATTAAGGAAGCCTCCAATTAGGAAAGGTCATGAATACATAAAGAGCTCCTAGCATTTATAAATGTGTCAGTCTAACCTGAGAATGTATCATCAGGACAAAAAAACTCAGAGAAAGGAACTGATTCCACCACCCCCGCCCCCCCCCATTATAGAGAGAAAACAGGTTTTTCCCATTTGGGGAAACTTCTCCAGGGGAGTCTGTATATGCTTACAATAAACTTCTCCATGGTTGCTTAAAAGCCTTTTAAGTCCACGAATTTTATTTCTCAAACTTCGTAGGACAAGAACCTACAATGAGAGAGTCTGAACTTGTCCGTGCTCACCAAACTCCACATATCACTGTCAAGGAAAGGAAGCTAATAGACATAATATATGGTATGTATAGGATGAAATACCACCAGAATGCAACAGTAAAAGGACATTTATCTATGTCCTCATGGGCAGACATCAAAAGTGAAATGTTTAGTAAAAACCTGAATCATGACTGTTGAGATGTATTACATAATATGAAATATTGCATAAGGCAATATATGAACTCAAAGCACACAGACACATGTTACTAGCATATATTTTTTAAAAAATCCACAAGGAGGAAAGGAAAGCCAGGATGTCAGAGCAGGTCAACACCCTGGTACTCACCGCCTCCCACAAACACATCAAATTTACAACTAACATGTAGAATACTGGTAACCATCATTCAGAAACACTTAAAAGCTGGCTGAATGGAAGTCCTACAACCAGAGAAGTAAAGAAGAAAGACCATCAAGACCAGTAGGAGGGTACATTGGTAATACTCTTAACAATAAAGAATTTAAAACAATGCACATGGATGTCAGTCATGAATAGTGGTTTAAGAAGAATGTGAATTAGGAAACAAGAAGATGTGTTTATAATGGGAAGAAATCGGGATTATGAAAATAAAGAAAATAAAATAAAATGTATATGTGTGTGAGGGGAGGTGGAGTGGAAGTTTGCCATGTCCTATATAGATCCCCAAATCAACAATAATAGATAATATAATACAAGAAAATTATGATATAATTGAATTAATCTTCATGTTATTGTGGTGTTTTGTTTTGTTTTTCCTGTTTCTGTACCATCTGTTTCTTCCAGATTTAATTTCAAAGCTAAATTCAAATTTAAATTCAAATACAGACTCAAATTCACTAGAGTCTGGTAGGAGAGTTAGTGAGGGACAACCAAAGACTGAACCCCAGGATACATGGGGCAACCAGGCCAGGAGGGGGGCACAGTTGAAAGTGAACAGGCTGGCGTGGGGGGCGGGGGGCAGTTGGGGGCGACCAGGCCAGCAGGGTGGCAGTTGTGGACAATCAGGCCAGTAGGCAGAGGCAGTTAGGGGCAATCAGGCCAGCAGGAGGAGGTGGTTAGGGGTGATCAGGCTGGCAAGCAGATGAGCAGTTAAGAGCCAGTGATCCCGGATTGTGAGAGTGATGTCCAACTGCCAGATGTCCAACTGGCAGTCAGACATCCCTGGAGGGATCCTAGATTGGAAAGGGCGCAGGCTGGGCTGAGGGAGATCCCCTCCCCATGCAAGATTTTCATGCTCCAGGCCTCTAGTTATAATATAATTGAATTAATCTTCATGTTATTGTGGTGTTATGTTTTGTTTTCTTTTTCCTGTTTCTGTACTGTCTGTTTCTTCCAGATTCAATTTCAAAGCTAGATTCAAATTTAAATTCAAATACAGACTCAAATTCACTAGAATAACCCCCCTGTTTGGATTTTATCTGCTGAATTCCCTTACACATGCATCTATTATTGGCTTTATTATCTTTATAACCTAGATTAAGAGACTGAGATAACTCAGTAGATATAAGTGATGGGAGGTGCTGCAGTGTCCACAACCTGGCATTAGTGGTGGACCAGCTGACAATCTGCCTTCCTTCATTTGAGGCTCCATCAGGAACACTTTAATTTTATAGTCTCTTTCATTGAAAAATTTGCTCTTCTCCGAAATTCAAATTCAAGTGAATCCACTGGTATAACGCTGAGTACTCCTAGGATGACACACATGTGTTCAGGTGTCACCTGCTTCTCAGCAGTCCTTGGATTTCTGAGAGAAGGCTTTCTCTAGGAACCACGGAATTTGACTCTCCCCACTTGGTCCCAGGCATCTATTTGGCTAAAATAAGACAAACCATCTGCATACATTTCTCTCTCTTTCCAGATTAATTTGAGTTTAGGGAGAGAAGGTTGGTATATCTGGCCTCAGGGTTTTATGTGGAGGAACTTCAGCTGGAGTTACCTCTTCACTCCAACCCCCTCTGAGTATTCTCTACTGTTCACCTGTGGAAAAGTCCCTCTTTGTTTGGTTCACTCGTACGGTAAGATTATCAGGTCTAAGTTACGCTCTGTCTCAAAAAGGGCAAAGGCTTATGTCTTAATGGGGGATTAGAGTTGATGCATTGCAAAGGGGCAGGCGCCTGCTGTCACTACACTTTAAGCCAGTTGAACAGTAATGGCGCTATTATGAATTTAGAGCTTAGATAGTGGTGAGATTCATTATTGGTTCATTGTCTCAAAACCCAGAAGAGCCCGAGATCTTAACAATTTATTCAAGTAATGATTCATTTAGGAATAGTAGTTGAGAATATGATTGACATCAATAGGGTAGGGTGGTAGGAACTTGGATTCAGGCATAATTTTTCCAGAATTTGTTTTGATTTATTACTTTTTAACTTGATGTTTGTGGAGTCCCAACTCTTTTCCCAACAATATGAAGCCTGCAACCCGGGCATGTGCCCTGACTGGGAATGAAAACTTCATCTCCTAGTTCATAGGCTGATGCTCAACCACTGAGCAATACTGGCCAGACAACTGGGCTTATTCTTTAATATAAAGCTGTTTATGTAAATGCCTCTGAGTTATAGTTATAGTAGTCATTGATTTGTATATAATATACTCTTATTAATGATGGTAATTGTAGGCAGTACTAAGAGAAGTCTTTGTTACTACAACTTGAATCTGTTCAGATATATGCACTGTATAGTTCAGCCTTTTCAAGAGAATTTTATCTTACTTCTTTGTTCAATTTCAGTTTGATTTCCCCCTACTACTCAAAACATCCTTAAGTGCATCTATGGATAAAATCGTCATAAGCCTGCACAAAATGTTACAAAGAAAGAAATTGCATATAGATACAGAAAAGGTCCAGTTATAGTTTATTTAAATCTATTTCCTTAAGAGCCAGATTTGTTATAAACATTGCAGAATATTTCATGGAACTCTCATTAGAGGTAGAAAATTAGTTTTACAACTCTGGAAAATAGAACAGAAAGGTATAATCCCTTTGCATCAATATTCAATAGAATATTTTCTCTTAAAAAAGTCAATTTACATTTAAAATGCATGAGCATCAGAGGCACATGCAGAGACATAACTGCTCCTGCATTGTACCTTGAAGCAATGTACTGCACTTTCTTCTAATCTGTATTACAATCTATTCTTTGGCTCCTGTATGAAAGCTATTTTAGCAATGTTGTTTTAAATATTAAACTATTATAATGTACCTCAAACAAATGACAAATCTTAAACTCAATATTCAGAGGATGGCTCTCCACCCGTGATAGAAGGCGATCATTCTAAATGTCCAAAGTCAGAACACATTCAGAGGAGAAAAGCCACAACTTTACTTTTAAAGTGGCATGTTTTATTCTGCCCAGACAATAATTCACTGGCATTGTGTGGACACAAATTATGTGCTGTGTGTCAACAGACTCTAAGTATGACACAGGCTTTTATAGCTGTTTTAACTGAAGAGCTTTTCAGTCAACAACTTTTGCTCTTTGTCCCTTGAACTGTGGCCCCTGCACTGAGTGAGTCATGGCATTTCTGATTGGTAAACAGGTCTTCTGTTACTTCAGGTTCTGTCTTGATGAAGGCTTCTCTTAAGTGAAATCTCATTATTTACCTAATATGTCATCTCCAGTCTTCATCTTCTGCTTCATTGGTTTTCACTTCTCATAATACATTACCTTTTTGTTTCAGAAACCTTTGCATCTTTAATTAACTACAAAGTCCTAACCCTTAAAGTCATAATGATTCCATATAACATCATGATTCAACTAATTAAATGTCACTGGTGGCTCTTAAGTTTTCATTATTTAATACATATTGGAATTTTGGAATATTTGAACATATTGAAATAAATATTGGATCTGCAAATCAGAACTTTTAAGGCAAGAAAGACCTGTTATCGTCTCTCGTGATGCCTGGCATGGACTCTAGTAGGAAAACCATGTATCGGTGCTAACTGGTTCATTCGTTGTTTCTTCTATTTGTCATGCTGTCATTCCCATTCTCTCCCTGCAGAAGGACTTGCTAAATGTTCTTTTAAATTAAATTAAAACTTATTTTCTTTTAAAATATATATTTTTGAGAATATTGCAGATGCCCTCCTTTATACTTCATTGAACTCCACTACCTGGCTCCTGTCCCAGGTCTTCACTACCCTGTTGTCCGTGTCCGTAGGCAACGCATATATGCATATAAGTTCCTTGTTTAATCTCTTCCTGCCTTCCCCTCACCCTTTCCCTTTGAGATTTGTTAGTCTGCTTCATGTTATCATGCCTCTGGTTCTATTTTATTCATGAGTTTATTTTGTTCCTTTATTTTGATTTTTAGATCCAATTGTTCATAGATATGTATTTATTTCCATTTAATTGTTCATATTTTATATATTTATTCTCTTTCTTTCTCTTTTTAAAGAATACCCTTCAACATTTCATGTGATACTAGTTTGGTGGTGATGAACTCCTTTAACTTTTTCTCGTCTGTGAAGCTCTTTATCTGATCCTTAATTCTAAGTGATAGCTTTGCTGGGTAGGAATTGTGGTTGCAGGTCCTTGCTATTCATCACTTTGAATACTTCTTGCCACTTCCTTATGGTCTGCAAAGTTTCTATTAAGAAAGCAGTTGACAATCATGTGGGCACTCCCTTGTAGATAACTAACAGCTTTTCTCTTGCTGCTTTTAAGATTCTTTCTTTGTCTTTAACCCTTGGCATTTTAATTATGATGTGTGTTGGTATGGGCCTCTTTGGGTTCATCTTGTTTGGGATGCTATGCTTCCAGGACTTATAAGTCTAGTCTATTTGTTTCACCAGGTAGGAAAAGTTTTCTCATTATTTATTTAAATAGGTTTTCAATATCTTGCTCTCTCTCTTCCCCTTCTGGCACCTCCATAATGCAAATGTTGGTATGCTTGAAGTTATCCCAGAGGCTTCTTACACTATCTTCATATTTCTAGATTCTTCTTGCTCATCTAACTGGGTGTTTTTTGCTAATTCATATTCCAAAACACTGATTTGATTCTTGGCATCCTCTTTTCTACTGTTGATTCCCTGTAAACTATTCTTTGTTTCAGTTAGTGTATTCTTCATTTATGACTGGTCCTTTTTCATATCTTTGAAATTCTCACTAAGTCCCTTGAAGCTCTCTTTAAGATCCTTGAGAATTCTTATAACCATTATTTTCAACTCTGTATCTAGTAATTTGTTTGCTTTCATTTCATTCTTTTTTTCTGGAGATTTCTTCTGTTATTTCATTTGTGACATATTTCTTTGTCTCCCTGTTTTGGTCGCTTCCCTGTGTTTGTTTCTACATATTAGGTAGAGCTGCTTTGTCTCCTGGGATTAGTAGTGACCTTGTATAGTAGGCATCCTGTAGGACACAGTGACTCAGTCTCCCCAGTCACCTAAGCTGGGCCCTCTAGGTGAAACCCTGTGAGGGCTTTGTGCACAATCTTGCTGTAGTTGGCATTAGACTGCAGTTGACATTAGTGGGAGGAATTAACCCCCAGGCCAATTGGCTGTAAGGACCAGCTGCACCTATAGTGGAAGACCTGCTCTATAGAAGATACCTCTACGAAGCAGGACTTGATCCAGTGGGACTTTGGTGCTCACCGAATCTTCCCCTTGAGTGTGTTGCTCTTGGGTTTCTAGAATTGTAATCTGGTATGATCTGAAACTCTCCACTGGGTGTACTGGCTCTGGGGCCTCCTGGGAGATGGAAAGTCAGCCACTGCTTTGAGCCACCTGACAGGAGCTACAGAGAGAGCTGCAGATGGCTGCTTGTGATAGCTTTGGAAGTTCCCAGGAGAGGCCAATCTGTGAAGAAAGGCAGGCTGCTGGGCCTCTTATTGAGAGGTATGGGGCATACTACTTGTTTTGATAGATTTTATGAAAGTTTGAAGCCTAAATCAGGACAGGCCATTCATTTGGAAAAGCCACTACAAACAACTTGTGTGTGGCTGCAAATTAGGTGTGCCAGGGCTTAAGGGAATCACCAGGGTGGAGTCAACTATGTGAGCCTGGTTTAAGGAGGCTTAGATATGGTGCCTGCCAGTCAGCTCTTTGTCAGGGGAGGTCTCAGCATAGGAACAATGAAGCCTGTGAGTATCCTTGTCTGGGAGAAAGTCCCCTCTGATTTCTTTCCCCAATGCCAGACAATTGAGTTCCTCCCTGTATGTCTCTGGGTCCCTCCAAGCTACTACCAGAGAGCTGAAACTCAGAGGGAAGGAGTGAGTTCCAATAAGCCCATGTGCCAGCCCTTTAAGAGGAACCACCTGAGACTCCAGTCTCTATGTCACTCAGCCACAGTCCCAGGCTGGTTTTTATAGAGTGAAGTTATGGGAATTTGTCTCCTTTTCCTGGCACTGGAAGCCTGGGCTGAGGGGTCTAATGTTGGGCTGAGACCCCTTGTTTCTCACAAGAGGCCTCTGCAGCTGATATATGCCTCCTGATAATAAAAAAACACCACATATGGGTGTCAGAGCAGCATGTTCCGTACCATCAACCTTCCTATCAGCCCAATGTGCTGTCTTTTCTACTTATCTAGTTATAGGACTTCCATTGAGCCAGATTACAGGTGATTCTGAATGATGGTTGCGCTGTATTATAGTTGTAATTTTGATGTGATTGTGGAAGGCGATGAGTACTGCATTTAACCTATGCCACCACCATCTTGGTTCTAGTTAAGTTTGTTGCTGATATCCACCCTTAGGCCTATACCACTTTGCAAGGTTAGGTGCCCAAAGGATTTACTCAGCATTGTAGAACTGGGATTTGAGGTTTTCATATTCAATATTATGTCATATTGAAATTATGTAGTCATAAAAATTGAAGAGAAATCCACAAAATTTTATAATGAAATTGTAAAGTGATATAGGGAAATAAACATTTCTTCTACTACCCATTTCGGTTCTCCAGCTGAGGACCTTTATATTATACTGACCAAGGACAGACTGAGAAAAGAAAAAGCAACAAAATCTTATCAATATGTACATTATGCATATGGCACATGAGACTACCTCAAACTTGTGGTTAGAACTTAGCCTTAGCCCTAGCTGGTTTGGCTGAATTGTTAGAGTGTCAGTCTATATACTGACAGGTCATGGGTTTGATTCTGGACAAGTGCACCTATCTTTTTTAAAATGTATGTTTATATAGATTTTTTTACAGAGAGGAAGGGAGAGGGATAGAGAGCTAGAAACATCGATGAGAGAGAAACATCGACCACTGTCTCCTGCATACCCCCTACTGGGGATGTGCCCACAATCAATGTACATGGCCTTGACTGGAATCAAACCTGGGACCCTTCAGTCTGCAGACCTATGCTCTATCTACTGAGCCCAATGGTTTGGGAAGTGATTCTATCTTGATTGTAGGCTTATTATCACTGACCTGGTAGGGACACATGTGGGAGGGAACCAATTGATGTGTCTCTCTCACACCAATGTTTCTCTCTCTCTGTCTCTCTCACTCCCTAAAAATTAATGGCAAAAATATCCTTGGGTGAGCATAGAAGAAGAAGAAGAAGAAGAAGAAGAAGAAGAAGAAGAAGAAGAAGAAGAAGAAGAAGAAGAATTTAGACTTAGATATCATCTTAAGAAAGGAGTAATAAATTTTAAATGTTAAAGAAGTGGAAATGACTGCATCTCTAGAGGGGACAAATTATGGAAAGGAAAATATATGAGAAACTAATGGGAGAAAAAGGCTTGTTAGTAAAGCTTGGTATGTAAATTCCTCCAGGGCTGTCTACAGACTGCTAGAGTCTAAAATTGTTGTCAATGATTAACTTCTTGTCAATGATTATTCTTCGTGGTAGGGACAGGAGGAGAGACAAACACCTTTGTAAATCTATGTCCTGATCTTGGATAAATAGGGGAGGATAGAAAACTTTTTGTATCTAATTCTTCTCAACTGCTTTCAGCTCAAAATAATACCGATTTTTATTTTTAAATGTTTTTATTGATGTTGAGAGAGAGAGAGAGAGAGAGAGAGAGAGAGAGAGAGAGAGAGAGAGACATCAATAAAGAAAGAAAACATTAATCAGCTACCTCTTGAAAGCCTCCTACTGGGGAATGAGCTGGCATCCTGAGCATGTGTCCTGACTGGGAATGGAACTGTGACCTCCTGGTTCATGGGTTGGCACTCAACCACTGAGCCACACCAGCAGACATTAATGCCTATTTGAAAAATGACATAATTTGGGTGGCTTAGTCTGCCTTTCTACAGTAAATAAATATAGTAATTAAGTTTCCCTGACCATCTACTTACAAGTCAGAGTTTAAAGTATCCAAGTTTTTAATATTGGGATAATTTAAGGATAGGAAATCAAGAAATGTAAATTTTATGCAGCTTTTTTTCTTTTTAGATTGACTTCATTAAAAAACATCCTACAAGGGAAGTTTGAAAAACTAATCCTCTTTCTCTCATTTCAGAAGAATAATAACCAAAAGGACAGCTTCACATATACAGGATAAAGTTGGAAAAGCAAAACTAAAACTTCAAAAGTGATTAAAGAAATTAATAAGAAAATGTTAAGAAATATCTGATGAGTAATAAGAATCTTGAAGCAGAAGGAAGATGTACAAGCAACAAATCCATCAGACCATCAGAAAAACTCTGGCCAGTGGTTTCCATTATTTCTTTAACGGGGGAAGTAAACATGATAGCATAATTTAATGTGTGGATATTATGGTTCAAATGTTTGGAGTAAGATGTACTCAACTCTCATGTGGGTTCAGCTATCTTCTACATATCATTTACTTATTTATTTTTATACAGTCTTTCCAAAACCACTTCCCAATTTTTGAATGTATAAAGTGTTCTGGTGTGGCTGGACACTACTCTCTATTAGGTTCACGTTCTGGTATAAGAGTATCTTTTTAGTAAGTAGGAGAGTTGCAGCCTGCATGGGAGGCTCACGTAAAGACAATTTCCCCAATCTGCTAAAAGTGCTCCTGTGCTGACATGTCAAATGTAACATAAAAATAAACCCAAATGATGGTGTTCAAGAACCTTAGGGAATTCCACTGTTCTAAACGTATCTCCTATTAGTTCATATGAGCTATCTATTTAAATGAAACTAGTCTTTTTAACCATGCAAAATGCCCTTCCTTTTTTTCTTCTACCACATGCAGTCCCTCTGCACACAGACAGAAATGCCACACTGCCACATTCTTTCTATGCCACCTAACCGTGCTTTCCTAGGATGGCATCTTCCTTCCTCTCATCCGTCTGTGTTCTGATCATCCACTGCAAGTCGTGGGTCAGGTAACATCCACTTGACAATACCGCAGCCTCTTTTTTCTAATCCTCTTTTATTATTGTCAGTCAATTACAACAAACACAGTCAAGCGGATGAACATAGGACACACTCAGTCAACTTTACGATGATTTATTCCTCTGCAGATGGCGCCATAAAAGCAGAGGATGTGCATATAAGTCAAAGTATGATATTTGCTACACTGAGTCAGTTGAGTACTGCCCTTATCAGAGCACTGTCACTTAGTGGGGCATAAAAAAAATTGCTATGCAGAGACATGGTTATACTTGATGCTAACCTCAAATGCCAAAGAACACCACTGTTTTCCTTGAAAACCTGTATGAAACCATCATCAGTGCATTTTTCACATATTCACATGCTATTTAGTCTTCTTATTTGAAGTTACTTGATTTATGAGTAAGGTCAAATATAGGGAAATCATGAAATGGAGAGGCCTCTTGGGAGGCATGCTCCTTAATTCTCCTCTGTATCTAACTTCCATTTACAGAGTCCCCCCTTCCTTCTTGCCTTTCCAATTATGTAGGAAACTTAAGTAGTATCTGTGCTCAACTAGTTCCTGAAATACTAGTTTTGCATCTTGAACCATGAACAGGAAATGCCTAACGTGAATGAACGCATTAGGATTGGTGCAATGTGGAAGTCAGTAGTTCACTGAGCTCTGCTGACCTTGCCAGATGTGATGACATCTGTTTAAGAGTTGATAAGACATGAGGAGAGAGCACAGACTTTCAAGTCAAAATATAGAATTCATGTAGAGAAGCTGTCCCTTTCTAGTATGTAGCCTTTGGCAAAAGACAACCTCTTTGAGTGTCAGTTTCCTCATCTGCCTCCCTCGGTCACAAGATTGTTGTGAGGATTACATGAGATAATATATATGTAGGAATATTCCCATGGGAGGCCCACTAGATGAGTCCATGACCATGGAGCATGATAACATGATCACAGAGTACATGCTTCTACTGTATCACATCCATCTATTAATAAAAAAATTTCTATGGCTCTGGCTGATGGGCTCAGTTGGGGTATCATCCCATATGTCAAAAGGTAATGGGTTTGATTTCTGGTGAGGGCACATACCCAGGTTGAGAGTTTGATCCCAGGTTGTGAGTTTGATCCCAGGTTGGGTTGCATGAGAGAGGCAACTGATCAAGTTGGTTCCTCTCACCTCAGTTTCTCCCTTTTTTCCCATTCCTCTCTCTAAAAATCAATACAAATTTTGATGCCTATGCAAAATGAAACACCAGGTCTGAATTGAGAAGGATTGTCTTGGGAAAGAGCTCACCTTCAGAATGTGGGTAAGTTTTGACCATAGTCTCCTTTGAGACAAAGAAAGTAGCTGTTTTTCTTTTAATAGTATGGCGTAAGGTGTTAATGATATAGTATTTTATATATGTGTGCTCACTGGTTGAAGAATCTAAAGTTATTGAATAGTTTTCCTTTGTTTTCCCCTGTGGAGAAGATTGGAATGGATAAAGTAATATACATTAAAGCTGTGTCCTGCAAGAATGTACTCTAGTCTGAAAAGGATAGTAGTCAAACTGACTTAATTTTGGCCTTGTAGATTTTTTTTGTTATTCTATCAATAATAGCAGAATAGTAGGACATTAGTTTATGTCAGAAGGGATTTCCTATAATCAGATTAAAGACATGCTATTTCTCATTGTTCTCTGTCCACTCCTCTGTCTTTCACCCCACCATGCGTGTGCAGTTGCATGTGTGTGTATGCACACATATACAAACACACAAACACAAGCACCCCAATAAAACCACCAAGAAAAAATTCTAATGTGCCCCTTACTTCTTTCTCCAGAGGTATGGACATTATGTAGGAGAAGACAAACAGCAACATCTTTGCTGAAGTGGTAAACAGTGTTAATAATAGTATTAGCTGGTATGCTCTAGTACTACTCAATTTTGATAGGTCAATAGAAAAATAAGGGAAAGAAATAGAAACAAAAGACACATACATTTTAAAATTATTTTCTCAGTATTTGGTTAAATATGACTTTAACAAAATCATACCAAGCCAACAAATTCCCAAATACAAAACTAATTGATCGCTTAAAATACACACATGCCCCAAACACACTGCATATACATCACACTCACACGTTAACTCATAAATGTGAATATCAATAGGTAAATAATGAGTGTTTCTACATCTTTAAGTGATTTATGAATTTGTCTTTTTGATTTTCACTAAAAGCAATCTTATGTATTGCATTGTATTTTAAATTTAATCCAATCAAGAGAAACATTTGTAACAAGTATATGTATTTTTTATCAGATCATTGCTTTATGTAATTACAAAATTTTTTGAATGGGCAATGTGGCAAAATTTTATTTTATAATGATTTCTTTTCTAATTTAAGAAAGGTAAAAGTTGATTAACCAGTATATAAACATTCTGATAAACTTTAATAGAAATACCAGTGTAAATTTCAAGATGAAAAATAGACAATCGTGCCAAAATTAAGTTTAATGCTAAATAGACTGAAAATATTAAAAAGATGAATAAGTTTAAATGGAACAAAAGAGCATAGCAAAATACTATAGAACTCATAAAATAGAAGAACTAGTTAAAAAAAAGAAATATTTACACTAATAAAAGAGAAAAATATAAGTTGACTGTACCTTTGTAACACCCACCAGCCAATCAGGAGTGAGCATGTGAGTTAACCCAACAAAGATGGCATGTTAATTTGCATACACAGGCTCCCAGTGGCCAGGGGTGGGATGCTTGCATCATCGCCATGGCGATGACAGCCTTTCTCACCAACCCAGCTGCTCTGGCCCTCTGGGCATTATGGGAAGGCAGAAGGGCGGTTCTGTGCTGGCAGCCAGGGTAAGGAAGGCCCATTTTGCATGAATCTTGGTGCATCAGGAGTCTAGTATGAACATTGGTAGAAATTCATTTTAAAACTGAAAATTATACAGTATAAAACATAAGGTACAATAGCTAAATGCATAAAATTAAATTACTATCAGTTAATGGTTATTAGAGTCACTTAGATTTGTACATCTTATACTAGGAACCAAAAGTGCATCAAGTGTTTATCTAATCTTATTTATTCAATTTTATGTTCTGAAAGTATGTACTGCTATTAAAATAATAGTGTTAGTAAATAATTATATTCTAAATGACCAGTATAGAAAAAAAAAGTTTTAAATGAAAAGTTGGTGTTTCTCTGTAAATTTATTTTGAAATTTTGATCATCCAGACAATCAACATCTGGTAGAAAAGCAAAAGTATTTTTTCAGTCTTTGACTTTATTTTTTGTGTAGAATTTGGCTAACGTTACTCAAAACACACAGGTGATTGTCATAAAACCTTTAGGAAGCTGAAATTCAATGTCAATGGGAAATCCAGGGTAAACATTCCAAAATTTGGGTACTGCTCAATATAGTGTAAACTTAGAGTTGAGTCTGCACTTCAAAAGGTAATGAAAAATACTTAACAATATATTACAGTTAATTGTATTTGAATCACAAATTGTATTACCTTCCTAGTAACTCTGCCCCATGGAAGCGCAGGGATCCCAATTCCAGCTTTCAGTATAATTAATGATGGCACTTTTTAAAAATATATATATATATCTACTTGTTAATACCATCTACTGTCTGTGATATCTCACTTAGATAAATGGCTAGCCAATTGTAGTTATACATTCATCAGAAGTATGCTGTGACAATAGATTAAAGAACAAGCTTATCCTGACTTTATGAATGGTAAAAACTTTCTTGCCAGAATGTGCAATGGTAAATGATATTGTTAATATAGATTTCTATTCATGGAATGCTAACAATGTCAACAAGATCAATTCTTTTTGTCACATCTGTTGTTGCAGGTTAAAAAATATCTACTAAATGCCCAAACTGAATTTAATATAACATTGTGGTTTAGATTTTAAATTTACTTTTAGCCCATCAGGTTTTAGTTTTTTAGACAAAGAAAAAAGTGAAATATTGATGATTTTTACCATTTGCAATCGGCCAAAATCAATGTGCAATTTCACTGAAAAGAACTGAAGTAAACCAAGATTTAGGGCTATTTCTATAGAAAGTAAGATCTTTGGACTGGAGTAACTGTCATTAATTTTTCCCCACATAGAGGAAATTTTAGGTTAGTTTTAAAGAAGTGACTACCTTTTAAATAAAAATTAACTTAATAAAATAAAATTTGTATTTGCAGTACACGTAAGTACAATCACAAAATTGTGACTTTTAAAGCATGAATATAATTATATATATGTATATATATTTGTAATGATAATTCAGAATATTATTTTTGTCACAATTTCTCAATGAGAAATGTAATAGAAAAAAACCTATATATGTAATAAAGATATTCCCCCCTGTCCCACCAGTCTAGACCTTTTTTAATACACACCAAAGATATTTTTTAATGTATGAAGTAAATAAAGTTGTGTTACAGCATGAAACCTTCCAGTAAAGTACAGTGAACAAGAAATAAAGTACGAAATCTCTGGATAGTCAACAAGGCGCTACGTGATTTACCTGTTACCTGACTTCAGCTCACATCGTACTCCTCTTTTCTCAATTGATCTCCAGCCGTACACGCCTTCGTTCCACTCCTCCATTCCACAGCCAGGCTCATTTTGCTCCTCTAGTTTTTTATATTTGTTTGCTTTCTCAGAAATCTCCTATCTCCAGTCTTCTCATAACATCTGCAACTTCTCCGTCACAATCTCAATTCAAAAGTCACCTCTGAAGGAGAGACTCTTCCTACAGAGCTGATCAAAAAAGGCAAGATCCTCATTTCTCCCCGACCTTAAGTTTTCATTGTGTTCACCACTCCCTGAAATGATTCCTTTTGTTTATTTGTTCAAATGTGTTTCTAGGAGAGCAGCAGTATTTTCTTTCTTTTTCAGAGCTATATGCTTGACAGAGAGTAGATGCCCAATAAATATCTGTTGAATGGATTATATGACTGTCATATTAGAATATTTTAAAAATTCTGACAAATAATTTTCCTAGTGTTTTTCAACATTGTATTTTAAGAAAACCTGTAAGAAATCAGAATTACTTATACTCAGCAATTCAGAAATTCACCAGGCTTCTACAGGAGAGAGGAGTGATAGGGAATATTAAATGGGGCTACTTATAGTGAGTGTTTAAAAATACATATGCGAGTTATTTTAAGAATTCATCCAAGATTATTTATTTTAAATTATCAAATTCTTCATTGATTCATTTATGCACTCATTTACTTGCATATTCCTTGGTTTAACAAATAGGTATTTTGCCCTCTATGTGAAAGGTAACATTCACTTTGTTTGATATTCATCAGACAAAAACAAAACAAACAAAAGAAACCCGATCTTCTGGAACTTACCATTTAGTGGGAATAAATAAGCTATACACATTGTAAGTAAGAAATACAGTATGTATAGGATTGTTGATTAAAACTCTGGAAAAAGAGGGCCGATAGGGGATTAGCAGTGGGCTACTCTGCTGGTATTGGCTCCTGCGTAAGCACAACATTGTTCATATGATGTATATTTTGCTACCTGTACCTCGAAATCAATACTATTTTCAAAAGATTTACTCATGCACACATGCCAAATCTGCCATTTTCTTTACATATTTAATTATTTTGATTGCTCTCACTTTTAGCTTCATTGTAGTGAATATTTCAAACTAGAGTTTTCAGCACTTACCCCGCTTCTGCACTGTTCGGGCATAACAGAAACAATGACATTCTCAAAAACAAGATCACATCTCGAACACACAGTTTAACCACACAGTGGCTGAAAGGATGCCACACCATCCCTAATGCCATCTGTTACTATTCTGAAATGCTCCCTGCTTCTTTCATAGAACTTATAGCAAGCCATAGTCTTTTTTAAATGGTTGTTTGTTTCTCTAGCAGTACATTTTTAGCTTCAGATGACAGTCTCTTATTTTTTAATTGTTATTTTTTTTTGCTAGTGCCAAACATATCGCTTGCAGTTAGAGAAATTTTTAAAATAAAATGAGTGCATTTGTAAATGTTTATAATGTCCCATCGTGTACCCAACCATTGCTCTGTGGGAAGAATGTCCATTAACCTAAATGCAGAGGATTTAGATGGAGAGGCTAAGTATTCAGCTTTGCAACGTAAAATTGTGTACCTTTTGTTGAACGTTCTGTCTCCACTGACTTTATTGCTGTTTTCTGCCTGTATAAAAAGAGAGATGGTAGAGTGTTGCTTAAAAAAACACCCAACAGAACAAAACTTGGAATGGATTAAACTATATTAGGATGTATTGTTATATTGTAGAGATGAGAGTTTTTGTAGAAAATTGCTCAAAGGAAAAGGCAGATTGCAGTATAAAAATGAAAATTCAAGACACAAGCCTTTGGTTGGAGTAATGGGAGACTTTTTCTCCTCTGGGCCTCATAATAGTGAAACTGAGAACAGAATATCACACAGCTCTTTTATTATATATATATATATATATATATATATATATATAATTAAGAATTTATATATATTTTATATATATATACAATCAAGATATATATATATATATATATATATATATATATATATATATATATCACAGTTTTATTTTTGTTCACACATTTGCTTAACAATCACAGAATTTCTAGGACAGGTTCAGGGAAGTGCAGAGCCTTTATAAGTAGTTTGTATTGTCTCAACTCCAGGTGTGTTGCAAATCCAGCCTGGAGCAAAATGAGAAATGACGTCTTTCTAAAGACAGGGTTAGAAATCCTGACCCGGTAGGTTATGACGTTTCCTCTCTCTGGCAGCAGGACTGAGGCATACCGGGTTCCTAGGCCACCATTCAAAGGTATAGCCAAGAAAACAGAGTAGAGACCACCAAAAACAAGTCCAACCAGTCCACCTTGCCTATGGCATAGGTTTCACAATTTAAATCACCTGTATTCAATGGTAAACTTAATAAACCTTTGTAAGGTATGTTCACTGTCAAAAATGGGATCATTGCCACTGTTACACCAGAAGCTATACAAGTCCGTGTCACATTTAAGACTTCGCTATTTGGCCACAGAAAGCAGCATTAAGTCCAATACATACTGATCCATGTTCAAGTAGATCCCTTTCTGCTTCTGAAAGTTGGTTGACTTTTCTGGTTATTATACCAGCAATTTGTTTTTCCTTCACAATATTATCTGGTTCATAGTTTTCCATCTCGAACATTATGCTCTCCTCCCAACCATCAGTGCCCCCCCCCCCCACTGCTCTTTTGATGGTGAGATCTGAGCTGATCTTGCTACTGATAGGCAAGTGGTCAGCTAGAATGCTAGATTGTTAGGGAATTCATGAGCCTAATTTTGGGTTAGTGGGCTCTGAAAACCACTTGGATCAATTGTTGTAAATACTGCTGATTGTATATACCTTTTTGATAACTTTTCAGTTAGTTAATTTAAAAAAAAGTCATAAATTATCTAGATCAGAATATTAGTTTTCTAAAGGAATATGTATATATTAGGCCACAGAGAGCAATATTAAGCCCAATACATGTTTATCCATATTCAAGTAGATCCCTTTCTGCTTCTGAAAGTTGGTTGGCTTTTCTGGGGCACTAGTGCCCCAGTGTACATTGAAAATAAATTAATTAGCAAGTGACTGGTGGAGCAGGACTGTGCAAGACAGGCCAAACACACTCTAGAGAAGGAGTGGGCAAACTTTTTGACTCGAGGGTCACAATGGGTTCTTAAACTGGACCCGAGGGCCAGAACAAAAGCAACCTGACCATGCTGGCACTCTCATCTTGGGCTGCTGGTGAAGGAGCGGAGGGGAGAGCAAGAGAACCCTCCGCTCTTCCAGCTCCGCGGGCTGGATAGAACAGCTGAATGGATCGAGCCCGCAGGCCGTAGTTTGCCCACGGCTGCCCTAGAGCCAACCTCCCCTAGCCCCTTCCCTAGCCAGCATCACCTGAGAACCGCAGCTGACAAGTCACCACAGTTTGGCAGCTCCTGCGTTCAGTGTCTTCCCCCTGGTGGCCAGTGTGCATCATAGCTACTGGTCAGATGGTGGGGCAGTCACTTAGCATATATATATATATATATATATATATATATATATATATATATATATTTCAGAGAGGAAGAGGGAGAGAGATAGAAACATCAATGATGAGAATTATTGATCATCTTCCTCCTGCATGTTCCCTCCTGGGGATCAAGCCCACAACCCTGGTATATGCCCTTGACTGGAATCAAACCAGGACCTTTCAGTCCATAGGCCAACACTGTATCCACTGAGTCCAACAGCTAGGGCAGGACTTTGTCTTAATTATTGGTTACTCTGCATCTCCCGTTCTCCTAGGAGCTTCTTCATGAACTGCTCAGAAGAATAGCTACTATCATCAAGGCTGTGACTTATGGAAGGATTTGTACCACCATAAATTGTTATCTGTTAGTCCGCAGGCCTTCCAAAGATCAGAACCTTGCTGATCAATTTACCTTGAGTATAACAAGAGATAGTTGGGGGCTAGGTGTCCTGGTTACTTCATTTTCTGTTTTTACCTCATATCAAAACCAAGAAAAAGTCACTAAGTCACTTGAGCCTCAGGTGTCCCTCCTCATTACCTCTCACCAGGGTCTAAAAAAGAGAAAAAGGCTGTTTCACTTTTAAATTGAAACTCTAGTGTCAGAAGTGGGCTACATAAATCTGTGTGTTTTTTTTTTAAATAAAATGTTTGTAGATACAAGAGAAAATGAGAGAGAGAGAAAGAGAGAGAGAATTAATTTTAATATCGGGAACCATGACCACCCAGTTATGTAACTGAGCTAGGATGCAATGTACTTGGAAGGGTGGTTCTGACTGTTGACATCCACTGCTATTGTCAAATGGATTTGGCAGTGATCTCTGCTGATTATTAAGTTGGCTTTGTAAGCAGAATCAACTAAGCTTTAGTGATATTTTGGTATATACTCATAAATCCACCTCTTTATTTTCATTTTTTTTTAGTATTTTATCAGGGGAAAATATGTGTTTTTTTTTTTTCTGAACCACTTTAACCATTTTATAAAATTATATAATTATATAAGTAATTTTCAAATAAAATTTATTGATGAAAGACATAAATATCAGTCAACAGAAGACACTAACATTTATAATATCAAGTGGCCTCCTAAGGTTATTGGGAAATTAAATGGAGCAGAGAATTCATAAATATTCCAGAATAAAACATAAAATGCAATGCTCACATTGACATAATTGTTATGAATATATTTGTTTTTAATTTACTTCACCAAAAAAACCAAAACCATTACAGAGATTTTTTTTAAGGGCAAATAATATAAACACCTACACATTAAAAAACAAAAACAAAACAGCAACTAGTAATTATTTAGGTTTTTAACCTCAATAAAAATGTTTTAATTAGCTTATTAAGTACTGCTTTTTGTTTGTTTGTTTTTCTTGCATGTGTCTTGGCCCAGAGCACCAAATTTCAAACTGATTTGAGAGCCTAACTTGTATATTTCCATAAAGATGTCTTATAAACACACAGGCTTAAAGATATTTAATCTTTTTTTCTCCTTGTTTCCTTTGTTAGTGTATGCTGTGCTTATGTTACTATGCAGTTAAAGAAAATAGGCATGTAGAAAATAGACAAATATGTGGGTAATGCCACATGACCTACAGAACACAGCACTGAATACATATGTTAATTCTCTCTGCCAAACACTCAAGCCTCTTGCCTGAAAATGAAATTTGAAGAGATTAAAGTAAAACATTGAAAATAAGAAAAGTATGCACACTGTATGTAAAGGAGTAAAAAATTATCATGTTCTATGTGTGTTTTTTACAGATGTATTTTCCAAAAGAATTCCACCTAAAATAATTGACATAGGACTCAACTAATCTACTTGCTTCTATAAGAATGGTTCACCACAGCTCTCCATCATTAAGTATCCTGAGTCCTCGATGAAAGAATCTAAAGTGCTGACATATTTTTCTTGCCTAAGGGGAAAGACCAACCTTCTTTAAGGGAACCTAAGAAATTTCAGATCTTAAAAACTTCCTTTCTTTCAGAATTCATAATTTTCTCCTAATGGTTGAATGTTTCCCTGATTTTTTTTTGCAAAGTTTTAAAAACAACTCATCAATTCATCTACTACTTTGCATGGACCATAAAAACAATTGTGATTTCTACATATATCAATAAATATATGTTAATTGTTTATTCAAGCTGACTGAACGCTCATGTTTCATAAAATGGTAAAGGGGAATTTTTATCTGTGTAACTTTATTTATACAATTTGGACAACAGACCATTTCAAATGCTTTCAAATATGTTTTTCAGTCAATAAGTAAATATTTGCTGAAGGCTTCTGTGTACTCAGTAAGGCACTGGCTGAATCATAATAGAGTGGAATAAATCCTTGAAATCCAGTTTCATTCCAATTTAATGGATAGCATTTTCTCTCTCTATTTCTATTTCAATCCCTAGATGAATCTCATTTTTCCATCAAACGTGACATTTTTCTAATGTGGTTTGAGGTGATCATTTAATATTGTACCATTTTTAGGAATAAAAAAATGAAAGAATCAGTAACTTCTGAACACAGGGATAATGAATGGTTATCCTTTGTCCTAGAATATATAGGTAAAGTTGGGATGTTATATCCTAATTAATTATTTAATTTGGTTACTAAATAAATATTGAGAAAAATTAATGACTAATATAATGTTTAATTTAAGTATTTTAAAAGAAATAGTAATTATGAAGTACTATTATAAAAGTTAATGGACATATTGATTAAGCAGAACAAAATACCTAGATTCAATGCTTGTGTGTGTGTGTGTGGGTGTGTGTGTGTGTGTGTGTGTACTAAATTCATATGTTATATTGAACTAGAGGCCCAGTGCATGAATCTGGGGCCACGCCAGCTGTGGGGAGGAGACACAGAAGGTTGGTTAGCGAACCTCCCACCCTGGTTGAACTCCTAGTCGAACTCCCAGTCCAGGGGACAATTTACATATTAGGTTTTTATAATATATATAGGAGGATATGTTATAATATTGACATCTTAAAGTTGTGGAGGAAAAAATATCACTTTATAATACAAAATGACAAGTGTCTGACACTTAGAAAACGATAACCTTGTTACTCTACTTACCACATATATAAAAATAAATTCTAGATGTAGTTAATTTATATCAAGAAATTTTAAAATGACTTAAAAATTACATGTATCTTAGGTAAGAACACATTATTAGGAGCCAAAAAGAAAAAGTGAACATTTAACCACATAAATTAAAAATTTTAATATAGCAAAAATTTTAGATAACAGTAAATGTTATAAACTTTCAAAATATGTACAACACTTGTAATAAAGATGTAATCTTATTGCAAAATAAATATTTAAAATACTTTGGAAACCATTTATAGTTAAGAAAAGACCCTGTTAATTGAACAAAGGCATGAAGAACAAAAAGCAACACAAAGTGTTGACTTGCACGGAAACCCATGATGACACACAAAGCAATTTCATCTAAATAGGTAAAAAAAAATAATAATTTCATGTTTGTCAATCACTCATTTCAGAGTCAAAATGCAATATATGGTAATAAAAGGGTAATATGCTAATTAGACTGTGTCAACCATACATCTTCCACATGTCTGTCTTCCTGGTGGACAAAGCCATGGTGGCAAAGGCCGAGGCAGAGGTGGTTAGGTGTGATCAGGTGGGCAGGGGAGCAAGCAGTTAGGGGTGATCAGGCCAGCAGGGGAGCAAGCAGTTAGGGGTGATCAGGCTGACAGGGAAGGGCAATTGGGGGCAATCAGGCTGGCAGAGGAGGGCAGTTGGGGATGACCATGTTGTCAGGGAAGCGGTTAGGTGGTGATCAAGCTGACAGGGGAGTAGTTAGGGGGCAATCAGGCTGGCAGGCAGAGGCAGTTAGGGGCAATCAGGCAGGCAGATAGAGGTGGTTAGGGGTAATCATCAGGCAGGTGAGTGGTTAGGAGCCAGCGGTCTTCCCAGATTGCAAAAGGAACATCTGACTACCAGCAGTTGGACATCCCCCAAAGGGTCCCAGATTGGAGAGGGTGCTGGCCGGGCTGAGGGACAGCCCCCCATGCCAGAATTTCATGCACCAGGCCTCTAGTACTATATAAAGAGCAATTTGAATTTTATAAAAAAAATATATTCATTCCTTATGTTCATCTTCCTCAGACTAGAAAATTATCACTAGTCTATATATATGTGACTTTGCAGACATTGTAATTGAATTCTCTTCTCTGCAGAGATAAATCCTACTTATTTTTCATTCACTTTCCCCAATTCTTTGTGTATAATTTAGTTTATTGTGATATACACTAAAAGGGAAGAGTAAAGACAAACAAACAAACACAACACAACACACACACACACAAAACACAAAAAACAGTGAGCAGAAATTGTGGAAAAAAAACACACAAGAATATGAAATTATATAAAATGAGAAAGTTGCATTTAGGCCACTCATGGGGATGCAAATAAAGAAACTAATAAAAGGCTTGCAGAACAAAGCCCAGAGCACCAAGCGGCTTGTTATGCTTAAGGAGCTGCACAGCTGGATAAGTGCTGAGGCAATGCATGGCTCTAGGTGAATGGGGAGAGATTGTCAAGGTTCAGATACTACAGGTCAAGGCTAGGTATCTGAATTTGCTCCAAGTACTGTACAGTGAGAAGCCATTAAAGAATTTTAAGGTTGGGGGGTGACAATATGATTTATGATTTCAGTTTTCTCTGGTAACCTTGTTTGTAGCTAAGATGCCCTGAAAACAATTACTACCGGATATGGACAAAGTGTGCAAAGCAGTTGTTGGTAAGCACTAGAGAACCACTGAGGCAGGCGGGTCGAAGGGAAGCAAAACGGATGTTTCTCTGGTGTTTTGGCTGTTAAAACTGAAGGTATTTTCCAGTTTTCATTTCATGGGAATAGAGACAAAGCAGAACATGTTAGAGGGATGAGTTTGGTACTTAGAAAATACATTTTTGCTTTAGAGAGAAAAACGCTGGAGAGAGGGAACTTCAGCAAAGTGAGTACAGCAAATCTGCATGCCAATGTCTCTCCGTGTTGGCTGGTTCTTGAGCTATGCACAGTGAAGCAAGATTCCAAGAGACCTGGCAGAAAGCACTGGCTAAAAGCCAAGCTGGTGTGCAGGGATTTGGAGTACACGGGGCTGGAGAGGCAAACACTGGCCTTCAGACAGTGCCAGGATGGACGGGTCTTGTGAAACTTCAAGTACCTCCACCTGAGTTCACAGAAGAATCTAGTCTAGCAATAGGACTGTTGCAGGAGCGTTCTTAAAGAACTATGGACAAATGGAAATGGTTGGTTGGAAATAGATTTCATCAGGAAGAGTGGCTCAGGACAGTCAAGAAGGAAGAAGGTGAGGGGACTGGCTGAATGCAACCTCTGATTGATTTTTCTTGTAGTGGGACCATTCAAGATTCACAGAGAAAAATAAGCAGTATTTTCCGGCTATCTCTGAAGGGTATGCTCTGAATCTTAAGTCTAGAATAAAATCTATAGACTTGAAAGGATTTTCTTGAACTGGTGTATGTTTTTAGAAACTATCTTCTATATCTTTCTGGATATGAGATATGTATTAGTTAGTGCTTGCCTGAGAAACAGTACCAATGGAATGGGTATAAAGCGTTTATTGTAAGGGATTGGCTTACATACTTATGGAGACCAGCTGGCTTACAATGAGCAATGAAGTCTGGCATCCTGGAGACCCAGAAGAGCTGATGGTATAATAGTTTATTGTAAGAGCTGATGGTATAACTCTGGACACCCAGCAGCCTGAACACCCAGAAAAGCCAGTGGTGCAGATGAAGTCAAAGGCAGTCAGCTGCAGAATTCCCTCTTGTTAGGGGAGGGGGCAAGTGTTTGTGTTTTATGCCTGCCTGCAGCCAGTTGAATGAGGTCTGCCCATATAGGAAGGGCAATCTGCTTGGCTCAAAGTGCACCGATTTAGATGTGACAATATACTCCTGCTTAAGCCTCACTTCAATCAAAAACACGTTCATCCCCTCAGAATGTTTATCCATGCACCTTTGTATTTGATCTCTCCCACACTGGAGACCCATTGCTTTGATTTTATTATCTTTGTCATTTTCCATTGCTGTGCTGGTATGTAAATAAAAGTTCAATATCTAGCTTCTTTTGCTCAAAATAGTTTATATGGGATTCATTATGTTGGAATATACCTTAATTATTCTTTTATTTATATTTCTGGGTGGTATTCCATTATATAAATATACATAATCTGGTTAAGCATTTTCATTTTAATTTATGTTCAGTTTTTAGTATTATAAATGCAACTGTAATTCACATTCTTGTATAAGCATTTTGAGGCACATAGGTTTTGATTCCTCTTGGGAAAATGTCTTAGAGTGAATTTCCTAGGTCCTGGGATAGGCATATTTTAACTTTACAGTGAACTGCCAAATGGTTTTCCAAGTGATCAGACAGGTTTCTCTTTTACCATCGATATATGAAAAATCAGTATGAGGTTGCATTCAGTCAATCTTGACTGTCGTAAGCCACTATTCTTGATGAAATCTATTTACAACCAGCTGTTTCCATTTGACCATGGTTCCTTCACATGCTGGTTTACACTTGGTATTGCCATTCTCTTTATTTTTAGCCTTTCTAGTGATGTAGTCTTGTATTTCCATGATGAGCAATAATATTAAAAACGGTTTATGAATGTGTTGACCAGTTGTATGTTTTTGGGAAAATGTCGAGTGTTTTGTGTGTTATTATTGTGCTTTGCTTTTTATTATTGAGTTTTAAAGATTTAAGAAATATATTCTAGACACAACTCCTTTATCGGATATATACGTTGCAAATGTTAATATCCAAGTCTGTGGTTACATTTTAATTCTTTAATGGCTCTTATTGAAGAGCCCACCTTTTGTTGTTAAGTCTTATTGACCAATTTTTAACTTATTGTTGGTGCTCTTTGTGTTCTTTTGAAATCTTTGTGTAATCTAAGATTACAAAGATATTCCTTTCTTTTATTCTAAAAGGTTTATATTTTCAGCTTTTACATTCCTATTATTAACTTTGAGTTATTTTGTTTGCTGCTTTATTTGAGTTTAATCGGTAAATATTAAAGTACACATATCATGTAAGAAGCCAGGTATGGCATCTTAAGATAGTTTTGTGTCTCATTCTAATGGAAATTATGTGTTGTCACAGTTCTAAGCACACCTTTTTAGCATATGCCTGCTAGGCATTTTTTATTTCACTAGTCTGATGTGTACTTTCAAGTCTGGAAGCAGCATTTTATGTTGTCTTTTATCCTAAGCCTTTAAAGTGAGGCAGTAGTTTTATCTCATTCCATTTGATAAGATATACATTAGTCAGGAACAGTGGTTGCTCTTCAAAGACTCAATTACTTTTTCTTTTTAATTGTGGTTAAAACATATGCATATGACATAAACTTGATTACTTTAACCATTTTAATGCATTATTTATAGGTATTATGTACATTCACATTGCTGTGCAACTATCACTACTATCATCAGACTATTTCTCATCATCCCAAACTGAACTCTGTACTCATTAAACAATAACTCCTCATTACATACCCCTCCCCAAATCCCTGGTAACCGCTGGGTGACTTTTGACCTCCATGAAGTTACCTGTTGAATTATTTTTATATATTATATGAGGTAGAGAAGTTCCTTCCCTCCACCATGGATAGTTATTCTAGTACCTTCTAACTTAACAATTTTTACTAAAAGTGTCTACTGAGATTTTGACTGGGATGGAGTTGAATATATAAATCAATTTGAGGAGAACTGAGAGTTTAAAGATATTTAAACTTCCAATCTATAAACAAGATTCCTCTCTACTTATCTAGCTTCTCTCTGTGTATTTTTACACTTTTCTACATAGATATCATGCACATTCATTTCTCATCAAATTCATTTGTTGTTTTTTGAAGGTATTTTAAATGGGATTTAAAAAAAATTAATTTCAGTTGCTTCTTTCTAGGCAAAATGAAATCTTCAAATAAGCCTCCTGTAAGCACGAGGTAAAGCATAGTTACAGATACTGAAAAAGCCATACCGCACCTGGCACATGAAAGTGATTTTCTGCCCTACGTGGAGTGGCTACAACATGTATCTTTTAAAAATGTCGCAGGAGAAAATGGAGAGTTTAGATAGCGTTTCTCTAGTAATATATTAAGCCAACAACATGGCCAAAGAAGAATCCAGATTTTCCGACTCTTAGTCCAACGTTCTCAGTGGGAACAGTTATGAAATCGTCTAAATCAATGTGAAGGCACTGCCAATAGAGACGTGGTGTTTATTTGCAGATGGAAAGAACAAAATCCTTTCATTTATACTTATAAAGGCAGCTAAAATTTCTTGTATTTAAAGGTCATTCTGACATAAGTGTTTTTTGGTTAAATACAGACATGCATTCACAGGCCCTTTATCACAGGGGCACTCTCACCCGTGGCTTTGTGTTCGAGAGAACACTTTGATACCTCTTCACAGAGATTATAAAAATTTCAGATTGTTCACATGCTACTTGACATTTACCTAAGTCTGCAATTCTCTGCCAAAAAGTAATAAACTTAAAATTGTTTTAATAACTCATCAGCAATATCTTATTTATTAAATAAATCACAATATCTTACAAGTTATAATGAGTGGCATATAATAAAGAAACTTTGGCCCAAATGGTGTAGCTTGGTGGTTGAGTGTCAACCTATGAACCAGGAGGTTATGGTTTGATTCCCAGTCGGGGCTCATGCCTGGGTTATGGCCTCCATCCCCAGTGACCTATCGATGCTTCTCTCTTATTGGTGTTTCTGTCTCTCTATCCCTCTCCCTCCCTTTCTCTGAAATCAATAAAAACATATTAATAAAACAAGAAACTTTGTCTTTCACTGCCCCCACTGATATAGTAGTAGCTACATCTTCAATTCCTGATTTTATGTTTCTATACCGTATAGTTTTCTGGTCACTTTGAGTAAAATGCACCATTTTGACTCAGAAACTAGTCTAATTCTATTCAATAGGCAAAATATTGAGTTGAATTTCACATCAGATCTTTCCCCACTATCTCTGGCTTAAATGTGGTTCGGCAGAATAGACCAGTAATAAGCAAGATAAAGTAGCTGGATTTCCATTGGCCTTTTCAAGTCCCCTCCCTGGGATGGCTCCACGCTGTTTATGATGCCAGGAGGGTGACTCCAAGGGGAAGAAGATGTGTGTGAACAGAATGGAGAAGAGAAAAGGGAAGCCAGATAGGTCTCATCTACTTGATATTCTCACAAGCTAGCATCTCACTTTCTGAGATTCGTGGGTATTTAACCCTGTTTTTTCCCCTCTGAATGCTTTTGTGTCTTTTTCTGAGCATCTGTGGGGAAGCACAGGACTTGGTTGGAAAGTCTGAAAGGAGGACTCTCCAAAAAGTCAGGATTCATCCGTCACTCAGGGTCTGCTGGTCCGCCTTTGCAAGCACCCAGAATATCATTCAATCTCTCTTCATGTGGATGACCGTATCTCCATGACGATTAATATGAGGTCCTTAAATATCTTTAATTCTGTAGTTTCCCACCTCAGCAATTACCATCTCAGCAGCTCTCTTCTAGAATCTAAGGCAGTCTCACAGTAGCTTCCCTTTGTGTGCCTGGCCCACAACAGGTTCACAGACAATATTAATGCATCTTTATCCAAAAGACTCTGATAGGGTACAGAACTCAGGCTAATGCACTTATGTCCCCCTTAATCTAGATCAAAACAGGTAGCTGTCAGTTTAGATGCTTTAGATAAGAAAAGACACCAATCCCCTCTAATATTTAAATTAGAGACACACATTTAACCCTCTAAGAGACATCATCCCTATCTAATAAAAGGGTAATATGCAAATTGATCAACACTCCAACACACAAGAAGGCTGCCCCCATCTGATCAAAGATGACCACCCCATGTGGACACAAGACGACTGCCACAAGATGGCCAACAGGGGAGGGTGTTGTGAGTGATCTGACCAGCAGGGGAGGGCAGTTGGGGGAACCATGCCTGCAGGGGAAGGCATTTGGGAGGGCAGGCCTGCCGGGAAGAGCAATAAGGGGTGATCAGCTCTGTTAGGGGTGACCAGGCCAGTAGAGGTGGGCAGTTAGGGGCAATCGGGCCAGCAGGGGAGCAGTTAGGCATTAATCAGGCTGTCATGGGAGTGGTTAGGGGGTGATCAGGCTGACAGGCAGAAGTGGTTAGGGGCAATCAGGAAGGCATGCCGGCGAACAGTTGGGAGCCAGCAGTCCTGGATTGTGAGAGGGATCCCAGATTGGAGAGGGTGCAGGCTGGGCTGAGAGACACTCCCCCCTCCCCATACGAATTTTGTGCACTGGGCCTCTAGTAATATAAAGAAGAAAAAAGTAGACCAAATGGGTGGAAGGAATCACCCATCTATGCTAAAGGTTTTAATCTAAATTTTAATGTATAAAATAAATAATGTGTTATTTTACTTACAAAAACAGAGGGAGATATATTTAACTTATAGATTTGCTTAACATAGTGGCTGGTATAGTTCAGCTATTATGATAGTATATTTGCTACTATGGATGGGCATTTTTCCAGATATAGCTCAGTTTAAGTCCTCTCATGTGAGATGTTTGAAACTTAAGCCTGTTATTCCACTGTAATAAAATTTTCTATATACCTGACAAAGTTGTATCTCTTAAGATAATGATTTATGGCATAGCATTTCTTTATAGCCCCATGCTCAATATTTGGGATCTAGAGTTGAAGGCAACTGTAGCTGTGTTTAAAGCTATTAAATCTAAGGCAAGTCTCTTTACATCTTGTGAACTAATAGAAACAATATATTGGTTTCTGCTCCCAGTTTCTGACCCAGAGCCCTCAAAACCCTTGTAAATTCTGGAGTTGTGAGAACACAAGGAGCACTCTTGTTCTACTGAAGTGGTTCTGCGTGAGATCCTGGATGAGAGCTGGTCACCCAAAAGCCCACACCATGATTCAAAGCTTGGCATTTTCAACCCAACCCCCAATCATCCAGAGTAGAGAAGCCTGGAAATGGAATTAATAATTATTTGAGCCTATGTGAGGGAGCTTCCATAAAATCCCAAGACCAACAATAGGGCCTACAAGGAGCTTCCAGGTTGGTGAATACATCTACAAGACAATTTTGAAAAAAGAATCTTCAAAGTTTAGTACCCTTTTCTAAATATCCATATATCATATTAGTTATTCAGCATTTGGATAACTAAAACATATATTATCACTAAAACGTATATTCCAAATCATTGTCCATAGGGACTGGAACTCCTGAACTCAGGTCCCATCCAGACCTCACCCTGTGTACCTCTTAATCTGCTGCTCATCTGTATCCTTTATTGTATTTTTTAGTAAGCTGGTAAACATGCATACATGCTTTCCTGAGTTCTGTGAGCTTATATAACAAATTAATGGAACCCAGGAAAGGGGGGGGGGGGTCATGGGAGTCTCCAATTTGTAGCCTCATCAGATAGAGTCTGGGTAGATTGGAGGCCTACTATTTGTGATTGACATCTGAAGTGGGGTGGGAACACTTTTGTGAGACTGTGCCCTTAACCTCTGGGATCTGACAGTATCTCCAGGTAGACAGCTTCAGAACTGAGCTAAGTTGGTATAGTGGAGAATTGCATAGTGTGGGAAAATCCCACACATACTTAGTGACCAGAAGTATTAGAAGTGAAGTGTTCTGTGTAAAAATTAAAAAAAAAAGAAACACACAGGAATAGAACTGTAGGTTTCTTCAGTACAACTCCACTATTACTTTACCTGGACTCTGAAATATTATTTACTTTATGGGATTATTTTGTGATTAAATGAGGTAATATACATAGAATATGTAGTGCTTTATGCATTGTTACACTGATGCTTAGTGACAAATAGTACATGAAAATGTTAAATGTAGTTAGTACTATTGTTATGGACTGAAATTTGTGACTTTTAGATACAGGGAAGTGTTCAATTTTTGTTAAATCACTGGAGAATATACTTCATTGTATTAATTTTCATGTTAGTGGAAGTCATCTTAGACCTTGAGATGAAGTTAATTTTTAAATGCTAAAGATTAACTAATGTTCCCTCTGTATTAGACTGCATAATAATGAGACAAAACATATAAAAACAATTTTTAAAAAAAATTAATTTATTCTGTAACTGTGATTGGATACATATGCCAAATAATAATAATAAAAAAAGAAACTTCAAAGTTTAGTACCTTTTAATAAATATCCATATATCATATTAGTTATTCAGCATTTGGATAACTAAAAATATATTATAAATAAAGCATGTATTCCAAATTTAAATAAGAGGTGAATTGCAAAGAAAACCACTCTTTTTGAGAGCTTATAATATAAGTACATAACCATAGCAATTTAAAAGAGAACGGAGTAATTTAAGTTTCAGTAAGTATGATACAAAAATTAGAATCAAACTTCTGCTGAAAGCCATCACAACATTGTTTCATGTCATAAAATAAATGACATTAAAATTTTTCTTAAACTATGTCAGGATGGAATAGAAAACAAGAAAAGCCAGAGAAGAAATGGATCAAGTTTGGTTTTCTTAACTCTTGTCTTACCCAATAGACTGAAAATATCTCTTCCCTGGAAATCACAAATAAGTGTGCTTGCCCCCAAGTAAATAAATGTCCATATTAGGGTTTTATTATATAGGATTACACAAATATTTTTATTGAAAACTTCCCGCATATCAGACACTTACTAGGAGACAAAAGCACAGTAGTAAAGAAGCCTGACCTATCTTTGCTCTCATAAAGATGATGCTCTTTCTTGAGAAAAGGCCATAATAAATTAAATAAATGATATAAAATGCTAATATAATACATGCTATGACCACAACAAGATAGAAGGAGGTGATAGAGAATGACTAGGATGCCACTTTATATGTGGTAGACAGAAAAAATGACACAACTCACAGTTTCTTCTTAATTGTAATACATTCTACTCTTTTATCTGCAAAAAGATAAGTAATGTACTTCATTTGTTTTTCTAGATTTTCCAGGAATACCATATTATCTCTGGTTCCTGAAGATATAATTTCATCGATTTAAGAGTTGATAATATATTTGAGCTCTTATAGATAATTTGAAGGTTGCTATTTGGACTGCATTGCCATATCTTTGGTAAAATAATTCCTATGACATTATGTGCCATATGGATTATTGTTTTGTGTATAAGAAAGTATACAAAAAGTTTACTAAAATGTTTGGGACACAGTTACTTCTGCCAGGTAATCTACTTCCTACCTAATTTTGCATTTGTTTCCATTTTTGCATTTGTGACCAGCAAAACAAAACAAAATTGCATTGCTGCACAATGTGTCAGGAAGTTAATGTAACAACGAGACCTTTTGGGTACCAGCCCGATCATGTCCTATGATATTACAGTTTTCAAAGGGAACCTGATCTTACTTTTGATAAAAATCCATCACATTATTTATTTAAATTATTTAAATTTAACTTATTTTAAACTATGTGGTTTTTTAAAATTGATTTTAGAGAGAGAGAAAGGAAGGGAGAGAAAGGGATTAATGTGAGGGAAACATTGATCGATGGCCAAACCTGAAACCCAAGAATTGAGCCAGTGATCTTTCAGTGCATAGGATAGTATTCAATCAATATGGCTGGGGCAAAGCCATAACTTTGAATTATATACTGTATTTAATTGACTTTAAATTATTACTTAAGATTCACTGTTATCTCTAAAAAGATGCTGCCAATTAAACTACAATCCAATGCTTATTTTCACTTAAATTTGTATTTTATACTTTTATACTGAAAATCTTCTCTAACAATTACATATGTGGTTTTATTTTTATCAGTCTTATTGTACATGCATATAAGGAAACTATAATAAAAGTAAATTGGTTGAGTTGTTTCTAAAATTTTACATAACCAGACTGCAAGTTTTCTGACAAATTTCTCAATTCAGTCATTAATTTCTACCCCAAAGATGTTGGTACAGCATTTCTTACAATGTTACACAAAAGAATTAAAACTCTTTAATAATGGGCTTTTAAGACAGCTTTGCAATTATGATGATCTAGCTTACTTTTAAGTACTGTGTCAGGAATGGTGCTAAACACTGATTCGGTGTCTTGACCGATGTATTTGCTCCAGTATTAAATCTGAGTTTTCTGACAAGGCACTGCAAGCTTTTAAAAATCAATTTTTATTGATTTTTAGAGAGAGGGTAAGGGAAAGAGAGAAACGTTGACATGAAAGGGAAACACATAGGCTGCCTCCTGCACGTCCCCTACAGAGCATCAAGCCCGCCACCTAGGCATATGCCCCGACTGGGAATTGAACCTGTATGCCATTGGTGCATGGGACAATGCCCAATCAGTTGAGCCTCACCTGCCAGTTTTGATATGGCATTTTGGTAGTTGCCCATGTACAGACAGTAGCATCTATTCCACAATTGCTACCTGGCTGACTGCTGTCTGAAGACATGATTCATTCCCATACAATCACCCATTCAGCAGGAGACTCCGTTGAAATTTTTACCAGTTACAGCAGGATCTTAAAATCAAAGTCTAAAATGCGATATTGATATATTATCTTTTGATAAAATGCATCCCGTTTAGCATCTAAATAACAATGTCAGTGTACTTCAGTTTTCCTTTTAGTTACAATGGTTTAAATTAACATTGACCTTCCTTGATGCCCATCTCTATAATATCAAATCGCTAATTTGTCCTAATATACCTTCAATTCTCTGGAGGAAATTTTACGTATGAAATGCACTTCTCTATCTTCTTGTTTTCAAGGTCTGTGAAATCTCTAGAAAACAAAATCCTCAGTAGCAACTTCTCTAGTCAACTACATTTCGGTCTGGGCTGAGCTTCCTTGGCCAAAGTTTCTTTGTTTAGCTTGTTCTTTGTTAAAGGCTTTGAAGCTTTGAAGGGTGAACAACTAAGGTGAACTATGGTATATGGAACGTAAACTGAGAGCACTGACCACCAGGGGACAGACTCTCATTGCAGGAGCTGCTCCCTGGGGGAAGTGCCACTCAGCCAGAAGCCGGGCTCACAGCTGGTGAGCGGAGCAGTGGTGATGGGAGCTTCTCCTGCCTCATGGCAGTGCTGATGATGTCTGACTGCTGGCTTAGGCCCACTCCCCCTGAGAGCTACCAGACTGCGAGAGGGCACAGGCTGGGATGAAGGACCCCCTGAGTGCACAAATTTTGTGCACCGGGCCTCTAGTATTATAATAAAAGAAATTATGACAAAAAACAGGAAAGTATTAAAATCAAGAAAGAGTACACAGGTATGCAATATCATAGTTTTTATGTTATTGGTGAATAGGTTCAGCTGTGTTTCTTAATGTACATATTTTTATGTATTAAATATGACATAGTATTTAAAAACAAAAGCTCACTAACTCCACTCTACACTTTTAATTTTTTTTTCAAGCACCTTCTAATTCTCACTGCTTTCTTTATGCACCTTGATGCCATCATTCAAATGTGGCCAGATCTTGTGTTATCTTTTTCCCTGTTTCTACCATCAAAATGTTCTTTCTAGGTTAGCTTCTGCTTGAAATTGGTCTCTAGGTGTTTTGTTTGCCTCTATTTTTCCTAAAACAACTATTTTTGTCTTACTTCCTATGATTTCTTCTTTTAAAAAAATATATTTTATTGATTTTTTTATAGACAGGAAGAGAGAGGGATAGAGAGTCAGAAACATACATGAGAGAGAAACATCGATCAGCAGCCTCTTGCATTGAGGCAGCTGATCAATGACCCTTGACTAGAGATGTGCCCGCAACCAAGGTAAATGCCCCAAGTGGAATCAAACCTGGGACCTTTCAGTCTGCAGCTCGATGCTCTATCCACTGAGTGAAACTGGTTTCGGCTTATGATTTCTTTAGACAGTTAAAAGTTGAGAGAGAAAACAGAGAAGCAAAGGTAGTGAACTGCAGCAAAAAGAATCTGAACAGAAATCAAAGAAGTTATTTTGTGCTCTATTAGTGTTTAACACAGGTAAACAGAGCAATGTTCCCACCCTTGGAGGTTTTGCATTTCCCTTGTTATAAAATGTCTTTTCCATTTCTGTTTCAGCCACATGTTCACTGCTTGGGAAGGTGTGTGTGCATTCTGTGATGCCCTGTGTTATTTAAATCAGTTTCTTTAAGGCAAAATAAATGTCCACAGATTATAATCTCCAGGGACAAAGGACATATCTTATAGTTTTCTTTGTTTATTGCCTTGGACGGTATTATGGTAGTGAGGATTTTCTGTGATTTACAGTAGTGAGGATTTCCTGTGATTTCTACTTCTCCAGAGTAAATAGTGGTTATTAAGTCACAAGAATTTTCTCCTCTCTTTCTGCTGTGATGTACCAAAGCCTTTATTCATACTTTTACCGGAAAAGAGTCAGAACAAGTCATGCTTTTAAATCTCAT
Organism: Vespertilio murinus; assembly: GCA_963924515.1. Lineage (NCBI taxonomy): Eukaryota > Metazoa > Chordata > Mammalia > Chiroptera > Vespertilionidae > Vespertilio > Vespertilio murinus. The sequence continues at coordinate 22,153,521 of OZ004711.1, read as the reverse complement.
TGCTGCCTTTATGAATTTCATATTAACATAGCTTGTAAGGGTGTCAGAGAAAAGACTTATGAATGTCAAATAGCTTTATTTAATATTTATGAACTATATTGTGTTAAAATTCCTGTGGAGTTATTTAGCTATCAAACCGCTCTAAAAACAATATTTACACTATTTTAAAATCCAAAACTCAATGTAGGAAAGATTCAAATACTCTACTCTTGCCGGGGCTGACCAGCAGACCCTGAGTGACAGATGAGCAGATTACATAGACACAGTCTGACTGCGAAAGAGAGGGCTAAGGGGCCCCTGGGTCTGGGAGCCAGGGCTGCTTCAAATGCCTGCCTCATTAGCCTTTTATTGGAATTTTTATCGTTAGATACAATCACTAATCTTGGGAGGACACATATGTTTATATTGTTCTCTAGGCAATGGCATCCGGGGATTAAGCATAAGGATTTAGTAAAAATCCGGGGTTCTGCATATACACAGACTTGTCTGTCAAGGAATAATTAGGGGTGCCGCCTCTGACACTCCCCTACGTTGGAATTCCAATAAACAGAGCAGGCCACCTTCCACACACTTCCCTTTTATCTGAATGCCCTCCTTACAACTTTCCAACCAAGTCTCTTGTGCTCCCCAACATACTTTTTATTAGGAACCATGTAACTATTTTTCAAAATATTTCTTGGAACTAATCCGTATGAAAAAAAAAAAATAACACATGCTTCTTTTGTGTTCTAAATTATGAGTTACTTAAATAGCAAAAAATATCTCCACTAATAAAAGAGTAAGATGCAAATTGACTGTACTTTGAGACACCTACCAACCAATCAGGAGAAAGTATGCAAATTAACTCAACACAGATGGTGGGTTAATTTGCATATGCAGGTGCCATGGCAATGGCACAGGTGTTCTGCACCACCCTCAGCTGCTCCGGGCCTCTGGGCAGCGTGGGAAGGCGGAAAGGGGGCTCTGGGCTGGAGCAAAGGCGGTGCAGGCAGCCTGGTAAGGAAGGCCCACTTTGCATGAATCTTCATGCATCAGGCCCCTAGTATTTTTATATTTAGTCAAAGCAATTTATATAAATAAAAATAACCCAATGTTTAGATAGAAAGAAACCTATGCATAATAATTTCTTCTCTATTCCATGTTTCATTTTTCTATTTTATTGAAAATTAGTGGCCTGATGGATTCATGCACATTGAAAGGAAATCAGGAGCCTGTGCCTGCATGCCCAGGGAGTTTCCATGTCCCCATGAGTCACTGGGAAGTCCTGTGGGGAATCTGTACTCCCCACAGCTTCCGGAAAAAATAATATTTCCAAGTATCCCTTCTGTGGCTAGGGTCATGCCTTGTCAGCTGGGAGGTCCCCAGTGGATGCCTTGGGCTGTGCTGAATGCTTTCTACCACTTGGAACCAGATAAGAGATGTTTCGAGGTGAACAATACAAAGTTGGGGATCTTGGGGGGGTAGGGGTATTCTGTTGCCCACGCCCCTCACCCCTTGGATCCATCTCTCTTTGACTGTTATATTGATCCCTTCTTCTGTAGCTCCAGGGCAATCAGTAGTGGGTGAGATTTGATCTCAGTGCCCAAGGAAGAGTTCCAGGAGCCTGGGGGTGATATCAGGCTCATCCTGCTTACTCCAAGTGAGATTGTAGCTGCAGGCTTATGGGATACGGGATGTAGCAGTGCGCTAAGCAGCAGGCAGCCAAGGAGGAGTCTGAGCCGGGACTCAGTGCTGCACTGCTCCCTCCTGCTCACCCTAGCGTAGCCCCGCTGCAACTGCAGCCTCTGCAGCCGCTAGGTAGCACTGCTGTGAAAGTGGGGAGGTTCCTGCTACTTCAGCTGTGCTTGCCAGCCATGAGCCTGGCTTCTGGCTGAGTGATGATCCTGCTGTGGGAGCGCACTGACCATCAGGGGGCAGCCCTACATTGAGCATCTGCCCTCTGGTGGTCAGTGCATATCATCGTGACTGGTCGACCAGTCATTCTGGTCATTTGGTCATAACGGTCACTTAGACTTTTATACATATGAATTTTTAACACCCATTCCCCACACCTTACCATGGGTCATAAACATGAATACATTTATTACATAAACCAAGCAGTCTACTAGAGTTAATTTTATCCAAGTGGGAGGCAAAATTGAGCAGTGATTCTCAAAGTTTAACATATATCAGAGTCACCTAAAAGGGTTGTAAAGACATATACTCCTACTGCTGACCCCAGGGGTTCTAATTAAGTGGGCTAGAAGTAAGAATTTGCATCTTTAACAGACTCTCAGGTGATGCTGCTGTTACAGGTATAGGAACCACACTGAGAATCACTGATATACAGACATTTTGAGCTTAGGCAAGGCCAATAATATTCCCTTTACTACCAATTTGAAATTAGGGAATATTACCAGGTATCTTTGTATACCATAGATTTGGGGCTGAAGTTAGGTCATGTGCATTTAAAGAAAGTCCGTTTGCAAAGGAAGGAATACAAAAGGCTCTTATCAAGCAAAACACAAAGCAGAAACAAAGAAACAATATAGCTTCATGAGGGGGGGGAGTTAGGGGGCAGGGAAGAAATGGAGAATACAGTTTTTTGGGTACTTTTCTAATTTTTAGTTTCAATCACTTGACATATCTAAGTGCAGTTCTTGTTGTTGGCTTCTAAAGGATACCATTTGTAATTTTCTAGTAAATGCCAGACTTTTTTATTGTCAGGTACTCTGAAAGACACAGGAACTCTTTTAACAAAATCATTGTTGAATGAAACAAAAATACTTATTTTTCTGAACTAACTTCATAAGTAAACTAATTAAGATAAATATCTTAATTATATATACATTAACAGTATTTTATATATAAATACTAAAATTTATATATATAGACAGACATAGATTATATTAGTGTTTACTACAACTGTAGCAAAAGATCAAAGGTCTTTCCTGATTACCCTACCTAAAACAGCCTATGGCAATATGTTAATTAGTCTGTCTTCACCCCTAAAATGGGTACAGTGAACTTCATTTTATTTGCTGCTGCATCCCCCATACTTGAAATAATGATCAATGAATAAATGAACAAATAAAAAATAACAAATTTTTAGTTTAAGCAGGATCTAATTTTTTTTTTGAGAAATATTTCTAAAAGTGTTATCCAGCTCCTGAAAAGTTAAGCACATTTTCATTTCTTAAGGCTCTAAGTGAAACCACAAGATGTTTTGTAGCATTTCACAACTTTGAATGGTTAGGTCCTGGTTATACAAATATTGATCACAGGGATTATCTATGTCAGCAAATACATAGAGAGGGATCAACAAGATAGGAAAAGCTGAAAGGTAGCTTTGGTAGCATTTCCTACCTATCAACCAATTGCAAAACCTCAATGGCATATGACAGCTTTTATTTTCATTCTCACAGGCCCGTGGATTGACAGAGGCAACTCCACCTCATGCTGTAGGTGCACATGTATCTGTTTCATACATGTTCACTCTGAGTTCTTGAGCTGTAGGAGCTGAAGCCAACTGGGGCATGACTTTATTCCGGTAACACCCTGAGCTCCTCACAGAAATCTGTGGGTGCCCCATAAGGCTTAGGCTCATTACTTTAATGCTATCACATGACCCAAAAGAAGTCAGGTGGCCATTCCCACTTCTATATAGAAAAGAAATGTAGTCCCTATTTGGAAGTAAGAGGGAATGGATTTTATTTTAAAAGATCTCAATCTATTTCAAGTACCTTTGGGGAATAAATGTGTTGCTAAAGCTACTAATACAACCAAGGAAAATATTTTCTGGTGTTATTTCATGGGCTAAACCAGAGTTGGAACCAGATTCTTCTGGGAAATATTTAACCTCTTATTAGTCAGGATTTGGCCTCTCCCTGAATCTTTTTAGCAGTCATTAACAGCTACCAAATTCGAGGAGCCATTAGTAGGAAGATTCTCTCTTCCTCCCACTTTCTGATCTCCTGTTTCATCTTCTAACTAGAGGCAGAATACACAAATCCATGCACCACTTGAGGTCCCTTGGCCTGGCCTGCGAGACTAGGCCTAAACCAGTTCTCTGACATTCCCTGAGACAAACCAGATTGAGAGAGGGCAAGGCCAGGCTGGGGGACCCCACTGGTACACTATAGAGGCCGGGAAGGAACATGGGAGGTTGGCCAGCCTGAGAGAGACCATGGGAGGGTTCTAGGGCATGTCCAGCCATCTCTGTCAGTCCTGATTGGCCGGACCCCAGCAGCAAGCTAACCTACTGATTGAAGCATCTCTCCCCTGGGGGTCAGTCATAGCCGTTGGTCAACTGGTTGATTGTCTGCCCTCTGGTGGCCAGTGAATGTCATAGCGAACAGTTGAGTTGCCTTAGCATATCATTACCATATTAAACTTCCATTGGTTGAATAGATGACTGGACACTTAGCATATTAGGCTTCTATTATATAGGATGATAGGACCTCATAAAAAAATCCAGCTGTCAAAGGGACATGGGAAATACAATGCATGTATCTGAAGACTTCTACAATATATAGCACAGCCAGGAAGGAGTTTAAAGATCAACAGCAAATAAGAAAAAGATCTACACAACGAATTGTTTTCTTTTGGCTGGAGGAAAACAAAAGAACTCTTCAGGAATACTTACTAGAAAGAAGAGTAAAGTGACAAAATCTATAATAATAATACAAGTGTAATATGCTAATTAGACTGCCCCCTGGTGGTCAGTGTGCATCACAGTGACTAGTCCTTCCTGAGGAAGCCTGGACTGCAAGTGAAGCCCAGGTCCCGGGTGCCTGCTGTTGTCAGAGGGAGGCCCAGGTCTCAGTTGCCACAGAAAGCTGGTTTGAGCAGCCAGGGGAAGGAAGGCCTACTCATGCACAAATTTCATGCATCAGGCCTCTGGTATAAAAATAATGGGCAGCATCCACTGCTGTACTAGCCAGTTAGGTAACTTTTGACCTCTTGTTTTTTTTAAAAAGGACTGAAGCTGGAAGTTAAAATAATTCATTAACTGTGCTGAGTCCCCAGGAATTAGTCTTGGTGTTTCAGGTCAACATGATAGCAGGTACAAAGTACAGATTTGCAGAGATGTCATGGACTGGTCTCAAGACAGATATGGCTCAATGCCTTGAAAAGAATGCCAGCATAGAAAAACTATGCTAGGAAGAATTATAGATGTGAGATACCACCAACCTTCATATTTTCAAAAATAACAGGTTGGGAGTGCAGGGATTTTAGAAGGGATGCATTTCTTGCTTAAACTGATGAAAGTTTAAAGCCAGTGGGAATTAATATTTAATATGATGCAGTGTTGGTATAGCCTGATGAAACCTGAGAGAGTTTCAAAACTATAGACCTTAAGAGATGGAATGAAACTAGTTTTTCTAATTTAAACTTTATTCTTTATGACCCACAAGAGAAATATATCTTATGATGGATTACATACACAAATACATAAACATACAACTTAGAAAAGTTTCATGAAACCACCCTTAGCCTCACTATGTGTCACACTTCGATACTTCTTATTTTATCCTCTTTCATTTTGTGAAAGAATGCTGGTGTGACCCATTTAACTGATTTCATAACAACTAAAGGAGGCGTCACAGTGCGGTTTAAGTTTAAAAACACTGATCTAACTCTCGTTTTATAGCTAAGAAAACTATTTGATCAACAACTCCCTACCAATTTCCTAATGTCCCCATGTACACAATTGTGTCATATTGTTTTCGGTCACAAAGTCCTCAAATATGTGAAGCAGTAGTGAGATTGTTTCAGAAGCACATCGTTTTTCACCAGTGCTCTTTGGGAATGCTTCCCAATGGTTACAATTATGCATCTGAATCACACTGCTTTATGGGTTCATCTTATCTCCCCCACGAAATTGTTAGTTCTTGGAGGACAGAAGCGTCTCCAGCGGTTCTCTTTATCTCCCACAGTAATGAAATGATTCTGAGCAGAGAATGATAGGGTTCAAGAAAGGCATATGTAATTGGATAGCAGGGAAAGAATGACAAAGACTGAGCTTTTAAATTCATATGGATCTGTGTGGCTTACTGGCTTGTGTCACCCTTTAAAAATGAAATGTAAACCATAGGGTTCTCTCAATAACATGGAAAATTCTAACAATTTTATTTCTTTGTTCAATATAAACGGCTGACATAATGATTCAGAATATTCTGGGTCTAGAGTCAACTAGGAGTAATAAAAAGCTTTTCAGATAGATAAGAACAGAACGTAGAATAGCTAAACCTCCAGACAGTTTGACCAGTTCCCATTTTCTCAGATTGGGGGAGTGCGGGCACACCTAAACAGCTGGTGTGCCTTAATAGTTACCTAAAATCCCCGTTCTGCTAAAGTGCTTGAATCCCATGCAGAAAACAAACAGGCAGGCTGATTTTATATGAAAAGGGAAAAATAAACAATCTCTATGGAGACTTTCAATTCTGCCTTTCTATCAAATAGAATTTTTATAGCTTATACATAAACCCTTGAAAAGCTGGGATTTTAATAGAAATGCCGATGTAGTTTTAAATATAGCACCCCTGGGCTATACTTGTATTTCAGAGAAATTCAATGTCCCTCATAGCAACCAAGTATTGGAAATATCGATGGCAGTGTTCCATTCAATGTTTAGCTATTTGACAATCTTTTCTTTTGATAAAAAAATGTGTTTGTCCCAGTTTATGTTTGTCAAGTACCAAATAATTTTCAACATCATTATAATCCTTTTAGGCATGTGTACTTAAAAACTAATACTTATGCAAATGTAGTTTTAAAGTGCATTAATATGGAGCGATAGTATATTTATTACCCATGAACTGTATTTATGCATATGATGTAGTACAAAAAGCACAGCATTCTGAGAAAGAAAACATGATTGTTAGAACTAAATTCAACACTCACTATCTGTGCAATATTGGTAAATCACTTTATCAGTTTAGGTCTCAGTATTCTATTAGAAATGTGGTTATAATAATAGCATTCTTAGATGATTATTGTTAAAATGAGACATAAGTGAGAAGTGATTTTTAAGCATAGATAATGGCTTTACAATACAAAGTATATATTTTGCATATATATTCTTATCTTAAAATATATAGAGGCCCGGTGCATGAAATTCATGTACTGGGGAGAGGGGGGGTTCCTTCAGCCAAGCCTGCACCCTCACCTATCTGGGACCCCTTGGGGTTGTCCGACTGCTGGTTTAAGCTCCATCCCTGAGGGGTCAGCCTTTAACTGGCAGTCGGACATCCCTCTCACAATCCAGAACTGCTGGCTCCCAACCACTTGCCTGCTTGCCTGCCTGACTGCACTAACTGCTTCTTAACCACTCCCATGCCAGCCTGATTGATACCTAACCGCTCCCCTGCTGACCTGATTGCCCTTAACTACCGTACCCTGCAGACCTGATTCCCTCAATTGCCCTTCCCTGAAGGCCTGGTCACCCCCAACTTCCCTCCTCTGCCAGCCTGGTCACCCCTAAATGCCCTCCCCTGCAGAGTTGATCACCCCCAACTCCCTCTCTTGCAGGCCTGGTCCCTCCCAATTGTCTTCCCCTGCTGGCCATCTTTGTAGTGGCCATCTTATGTTCACATGGGAAGAGCCTACTTTGACCACATGGGGGCAGCCATCTTGTCTGTTGGAGTGATGTTCAATTTAAATATTACTCTTTAATTAGATAGGATAAAGGCCAGGTGCATGGGTGGGGGCCAGCTTGTTTGCCCTGAAGAGTGTTCTGGATCAGGGTGGGGGTTCCCTTGGGGAATGGGGCAGCCTGGGAGAGGGACCTATGGTGTTTTGCAAGCTGACCACGCCCCCCCAGTAACCCAAGAGGAGGACCTGGTATCTGGGATTTATTTATCTTCTATAATTGAAACTTTTTAGCCTTGAGCAGAGACCAGAGCTCTGGAAGCTTGGCTTCCTCCATCTTTAGGGGCAACTCAAGCCTCCTGCTCTCTCCAGCTCTGTGGCTGTCACCATTTTTTTAGGATTTATTTATCTTCTATAATTTAATCTTTGTAGCCTTGAGTGGAGGCCTGGGCTGGCCAGGGCAGGCAAAAAGCTTGGCTTCCTCCTTACCAGGGAAACCCAAGCCTCCTGCTTGCTCTGTGGCCACAGCCATCTTGGTTGGGTTAATTTGCATACTTGTTCCTGATTGGCTGGTGAGAGTGACTTGTGGTAATAGCAGAGTGATGGTTAATTTGCATATCATTCTTTTATTAGTTAGGATAACCACTCATTTTAAAAAATATATATTTAAATAACATCTGGATTTTATTAGCATGAACAGCCTGTGTCTTGGGTCAGCCCTGAGCAGCTCAGAGGTGAGGAGATTTGCCACCACCATCTTGTGACTGTGGGTGCTGCCATCTTTGAGGCCCTGACAGTCAATTAGCATATCCCTTCCTTATTGGCTGTGGGTGCTGCCATCTTTGTTATGGTGTGGGGGTCAATTAGCACATTCCCTCTTTATTAGATAGGATGAGGAATCATTATCAAAAACAAAATTAATTAAAATTATTTAAAGTTAATGAATTGCTTTCTAAATTCTTGTATAAATTTTCTTTCCTTAAATATTATAATTTACTATAACCATTTCATTGAAATTTCCTCTTCCCCATCTTCATCCTTGAAATCATAATCTATACCTTAGTCTTAACTTACATCTTCTACTCAACAACACTCTCAAATCCCTATCCAAACCTGAATCTCATTTTATTATTATACATCATGATTAAAGAGGTGATGAGGAACTCTATCATGAAGATTACATTACTTTGTGTGTGTGTGTCTGCATGCTTATGAATATTGCATATGGAAAATAATTAGACAAATAAAGTTGATATTCCTTAATAGAACTAACTTCAGGAATGTTTCAATTGAACTACATTTAATGCTATTAACTGACAAGTTCAAATTTAAAATCCTGAGTAAGACTTGAGGATGAATGCTATTAATGGTATGAATTGAAATGTATAGACATTTAATTGGTAGATAATTTACTAGCTAAGTATGTCCTCAAGGTTAGGATAACACTGTTATTTTTCATACTTGACTATTTTTTCAGATTGTCCAACTATTTTTATAACATTAATCACATTTCCTTTGCAGAAAATGCTGGCTTATATCATTGTCTTAATAGTTTTTACCAATTTTATAAAGGAACTGGTGTATATTTGAAAAAAAAATTAATTTTGAAACCAGGTTGTAAGGAGGCAAGACCATACATTGGAGTCAAGGCAGTCCCTTCAATAAGTTGTTTTGGGGAAATTGGACAGGTACATGCAAAAAACAAAAAACAAACAAACAAAACTATATCACCAACTTATACCATACACAAAAATACACTCAAAAAGGAATTAAACATAAGACAAGAAACCATGCAAATCTTAGAGGAAGCCACAGGCAGCAAAATATCAGACATATACCAAAGCAATAGCTTCACTGACACATCTCCTAAGGCAATGGAAACTAAAGAGAAAATAAACAAATGGGACTACATTAAAATAAAAAGCTTCTGAACAGCGAAAGAAACCATCAACAAAACAACAAGAAGGTCCGCTGCATGGGAGAACATATTTGCCAATGTTATCTCTGATTAGGATTTAATCTCCAACATTCACAGGGAACTCATTTGACTTAATAAAATGAAGATCAATGATTCAATCAAAAAATGGGCAACAGACCTAAACAGATACTTTTTGAAAGAGGACATACAGAAGGCCAAGAGACATATGAAAACATGCTCAAAGTCACTAATCATCCCAGAGATGTAAATCAAAGCAACAATGAGGTACCATCTCACACTTGTCAGAATGGCTATCATCAACAAATATAAGTACTGGTCAGGATGTGGAGAAAAAGTAACCCTTCTCCACTGCTGATGGGAATTCAGACTGGTGCAGCCACTGTGGGGAACAGAATAGAGGTTTCTCAAAGAACTAAAAATGGAACTCCCATTTGACCTAGTGATCCCACTTCTAAGAATATATCCCAAGAAACTAGAAGCACCCATCAGAAAGGAATATGGACCCATATGCTCATAGCAGCCCAACTTACAATAACTAACATTTGGAAATAGTCTAAATGCCCGTCAGCAGATGAGTGGATTATAAAATGGTGGTATATCTACACAATGGAATACTATACTGCTGTTAAAAGGAATGAACTCCTACCATTTGCAACAGCATGGATGTACCTGGAGAGGATTATGCTAAGTGAAATAAATCAGTCAGGGAATGATGAATATCACATGATCTCACTCATTTGTAGAATATAATAAACAACATAAACTGATGAACAAAAACAGATCTAGAGACAGAGAAGCATGGATCAGACTGACAAATCTCAGAGGGAAGGCAGGGCAGGGTGGGGTAATGGGGAGAGATCAACCAAAGGACTTGTGTGCATGCATATAAGCCTAACCAATAGACAGAGACACTAGGTGGTGTGAGAGCATGAGTGAAGGAGAAGGGGGGGGGAAATAGAGATAAGGAAACATATGTAATACTTTAATCAATAAAGAAAATTAATTTAAAAAACAGGTTGGAATATTTTAAAATCAGATATATCAATTTTTACTTTGTATAAAACTATTTATTATTCAAAACTATTTTTTCTTGAATCAGAGAAACCATTGAGACTTTACTTTGGGGAGACAATTTTACTGGAAGTAGTATTTAACTTTTCTGAGTCATGACCTTGCAGTATCTAAGGTGCCTTTATGTGGACGGGACATTTCAATTAGCAGCTTCAGTCGATAGATGTGCACACCAAAATGAGTTTCTTAGTAACATATATTCATCTACAAAGCATTTAGGAGTTAAAGTTGGTTCATTTTTCAGAAACATTGTGTAAGAGTCTATCTTTACAAAAATTCATCATTTCTTCATTTTAATGCGATTTTATAAAAGTAACTTAAAAATGTATTTAGTTTCTTGAATAGTCAATGGAAGATATGCCATTTATCATTTGTAGGACAAAGATATGTAAAGAACACTTGACCGCTTAGACATAAGACATTGAATAGTTAAAAGTTAAGGCCATTAACTTATAGCACCAGATATGTGACAATCTCTGAAGGCAGGATACACTCATTTAATAATGATAATGTTCCTAGCATGAATTTACTAATTGTAAGTCCAATGTATATGCAATGTTTAGTGTTGAGTCTGAAATGAGACTAAAACTCACAGAAGATAACTATGGAAAGTCATATTCATTACCTGCTCATACTAGCAAAATAATGATTGTCAGTTTGTTAATGACTTGTCTCAACTGGATAAAGTAGATTTTCCCCCCTCCCCCCACAGACTGTGTTTCTAACTCTGACAATTGATCTCTGAAAATGTGCAGTATTAATGAGGAGAAATGCCAATGCTGAGATGGGTGGATACGCTCAATCAATATTAATTCTATCACTCATCATTATTAATATCAATATTAAAATAGTATCTCAAAAATTGCTTCTATTTGATGACTTTATACTAGTTGTTATTTTTTCTATATATAAAATAACAGTATTTAAGTCTTAACAGGGTGATAAAATTGCATTTCAATAATTACAAATTGAGCATTGGATACTTTCTTCCCTACCAGCTTTTTCCATTCAAAAATTATTTTAAAATGCTTAAAGACTTAATACACTTAGTTGCCTCAGGAAGTGAACTGTGAAGTAACTCAGGACCAATATGTCTCACTGCCACATTTTATTTAGTCTGTTGGGATGAGGAGTTCCATCTTTTAGATAAATGGGATTATGAGAATTTTAAATTGCTCCTGCCTTTTGTAAAATATAAGAAAGACTACTTATAACCTCAGTACTTCAGAGGGGGGGATTGATAAGATACTTTTAAGACATTTCAACTTTCTTGAAACAAAAACTTCAGATGTATACTTTTTTTGGGGGTAATATAAAAACAGGCATCAATGGTGGTGTTAAAGATGCGATGTTATTAAAATGCTATAATATTAAGCTCTGTGTATTTCTGATCTGATTTGAGATTTTGTCTATCCCCTTTTCTCATAAGAATTTCAACGTCACTTAACAAATATTTCCAGTCACTGCATTCTGATGAACCATAAGCTTGTCTTCATTTTATAGGCACATTTATGGTACTTTTTGTGTGTGGTTGTTGTTGGAAGTAACAATAAATAAACTTGGCAAAAATTGACTTAAATCGTAAGAGAAATTTTCTGATTTATATAAATAGAAAATCTGATGCAGCTTTGTCCTGAGAGGACATTTAATTTTGAGATTCAAGGATGTCCCCAAGGACAAGGCATTTTTTTTTTCTGACTTTTCACTTTGTGTTAGACTTTCTCCACTCATGATATAAAGAGGATTCCTAGCAGCGCATAGCACTGCATGCTACCTTCTTCATTTTCCAGACTGAGAAATCCTGAAAAACTCCAGGCATTCAATTAGATAGGATAATCTTGGGGCTGGCTCTTATCCCTACACCCATCACTGGATGAACAGCGTGTACTGACTGCCTTAGCATTGGTCACAAGTGATCCTGGCACTATGGGGACTGTCAGCTTGCTTGGATAACATTGAACCCTAAATGGATTTCAGGGCCTGTTTGAAGATTAAGTCCCCTTGTGACATGGAGAACGGATATTATCAACTTCAAAAGTTAATGTCTATTCAGGACAAGTTAGCTATTTTACTTCATTAAACTATGTAAGTGTAAATGCTATGACCTGGGCTTGCTTGCCTCTGAGTATCAAATTAGTTTATCTTTTCCCTCAAAATTACATTTCAATAATTACAAGTCTGATTTTTTTTTACTATTAAAAATATTCTTTTCCAATGAATTCACCTTTTAGAGCAGTGATTTTCAACTTTTTTCATCTCATGGTCCATATTAACCAATTACTAAAATGAGTTTTGCAGCACACCAAAAAATATATAATTTTTTTTTACCAGTCTGACAAAAAATAGGTATTATTTTGATTCATTCACACTGGATAGCTATTGTTGCGTTGGCTGTTGTCATTTTTTTTAAATTTAACAATGGAAAGGAAAAGAGATCAGTGCCCCTGACTAGTCAGGTATTGGATGCTTTAAACTTTCTTGGGACACACTGGTAAAAATCGCTGTCCTGAAAATTTCCAGAGTGCACCTCCATGTTCTAGAGAGCAATGTGTTTTTCATTTACTATCTTACCTCCACATCTGCTTCTGATCTGTTAATACTTGCTCTACTCACCCATTCAACATTGCTGCTCTGCTTGCCCTCAAGGCTGTGGGATCCTTTTACTCAGCTCCTCACAGGCCTCCTCCTTTCAGGTCTCTGTTCAACAATCACTCCTAAGAATAGCCATCCTTGACAAGCCTATCTAAATAATGTCCCCACCATGCAGTAACTTACTATATATTAACTAATTTTATTACTCTTTTAAAAAAATTATTGGAGTGACATTGGTTAACAAAATCATACAGGTTTCAAGTGTATAATTCAACAAAACTTCATTTGTACACCACATCATGAACCCATAGACCAAAGTCAAGTCTCTTTCTGTCATCTTTTATCCTCCCTTTAACCTCCTCGATTGTTTTCCTAGGTCAATCACTGTACTGTGATCCATGTCTATATGTTATATACTAGTCCTAATATATAAAAAGCCAGGGGCCATCATGACCCAAACAACTGATGGGTGACCAAAAATAGACTGCATGGGGCAACAAGGCTGGCAAGGGGTTAGTGAGGGATGACCAAATGACTGAACAGCAGGCTGTGTGGGGCAACCAGGCTGGCAAGCAGGGTAGTTGGGGGTGACCAGGCCAGCAGAGGGATGGAGTTGGGGGTGACCAGCAGGGAGGCAGTTAGGGTCAATCAGGCATTCAGGTAGGTGAGCAGTTAGGAGTCATATGTCAAAGATTGTGAGATGGATGTCCGACTGCTGGCTTAGGCCCGACCCCAGGGATTGGGCCTAAACCTGCAGTTAGATATCCCCTGAGGGGTCTCAGATTGAAGAGGGTGCAGGCTGGTCTGAGGGGACTACCTTCCATGCATGAATTTTATGCGACAAGCCTCTTATATTTATATAAAACCTTAACCTTTGTTTTCACCCAGCCCCCTTAAATCCCTTCCCCTCTGACAGCTGTCAGTCTGTTCTGTGCATCTATGCATATTTCTATTTTGTTTTTTAAATTATTTTATTAGATTTCACATATAAGTGAGATGATATGGGGTTTTTTTCAACCTCCGACTAGCTTATTTCACTTAGCATATTCTCCAGGTCCATCCATGCTGTAGAAAAAAGTAAATTTCCTTCTTTTTTACAGCCAAGCAGTATTCCATTATGTAAATCTACCACAACTTTTTTGCCTACTTATCTATTGGTGGGCATTTGGGCTGTTTTCAGAATGGGAAAAATCTAACACATATGACCAATAGACATATGAAAAGATGTTCAAAGTCACTGATCACCAGAGATGCAAATTAAAACTACAATGAGATATTACAACTTACCAGTCTAAATGACTCTCATCAATAAATCAACAAACAACAAGTGCTGGTGAGGCTGTAGAGAAAAGGGAGTCCTTGAGCACAGATTGGTGTATCCACTGTGGAAAACAACTTTTTTACCTCAAAAATTAAAAATGGAACCAAATTTTGACTCACTGATTTTACATCTGAGAATATATTTAAAAAACCTGAAATTAATTTTGAAAGAATAGATGCACCCCCTATGTTAATTGAAATTTCATTATAACACTAACTAAAGGCCCAAATGCATGAAATTTGTGCAAAGGGCTCAGCCCTCACAGCCCTGACTTTGGATGGTCGTCCTGCTGTTTGGTCTAATTAGCATATTAGCTCTTTATTATATAGGATGAGTACCTGAACTTCTTTATATTATTTGTTTGTTTACTTTTAAATTTCTCATCTGTTTTGTGGAACTTTTGGAATATTAGCTTTATGAGAGACATTGTCTCATTCATCAAGTCTATTTTGTTGAGCAATATGTCCATTTTATCTGTAATAGTGCCTGGTACATAGCAGCTGTGACAAACATTTACAGAATGAATAAATGAGTTCGCTGTCTCTGAATGTGTTTATTCCCTCTTGTTGTTTTAAAGCAAGTTAAGCCACAAACTTTCTCTTCACCTCCCACTGAGGTAATTGAAAATTAAGATATAATAGAAAAGAAGCAAAAATTGGGTGTCATGTATTTCTAGTACTAGATGTCAGTTCAAAGTATCCTAAACTAGACGAACTCTTAGGGCACTCCAAATAAAATGGCTCCTACTTAGCTTTAAGTCTGTATCTGTCTGCTAATGGCCAATGTTCCTCCCTCCTAATTCCTCTGCTTCCCATACGCTTAAAGGAGTGTTTTTGAACTTGACTATTCTTCTACCCTGTGTAGGGCAGACAATGTTGTTCTTTTCTACTAACCTAATATTTACCAAGTTCATTGTGCCCAGTTTGACCTTTTCCTAAGATGGTTGTTATGGGTATTTCTAATTCCTTTAAAGAAGATTTTATCTACAACTAAAGAGATGCATTCTGGCCCGATGCCTTCAATAGAACAATTGTCTTAGAATACCATAGAGCTGCATCAGCCGCTTCTCTGACAAAGTATTTATCTTGAATAATAATAGTGTGGGACATCAGCAATTCAATGCAACAGTCCAAGGTTTAGCCAAGCCCAATTTACTGCCAATGTACAGTTTATTTTCAAGCTCAGGTTAATTGGCTGTTCTCATCTTTCATAAGTCCTCTGAGGTCTCTTTTGCTGACATCTTGTGGCCATTATTTTTACAAAAATGTCCCCCAAGGGTTTGCTGTAATTTTCAGAGACAGCACATTCTAAATCCACACTTGAAGAGAAAAAAAAAATTCCTAAAGGGAAGCACAATCTGCAGATATGCAACTCTACTTACAAAACAGCCAACCCCTTCACATTATCTTACAGAGCAATTACATCCCTTGAAGTCACCTCTTTGTTTTACATCTTCAAAATTAGCAAAGCACATTCTGAGTGCATGGTCTTCCTGGAACAATAAAACCGACTCTGCCAATTAGAAAGTTGAAAATAGCCTGACTGCTCTAGTGGACAGGTTGATTTTAGTTTGTATTTGTTTGTCCTACTCTTCTTTCAATTTCACTTATACCAGCTTTAGATTTCAAAGCTATTCTAGTTAGCATAAAGTTTGCATCTAAAGCTGAAAGTATATGATACAGCAGTTCTCCACAGACAAGTATTTGTAGGTAAGTCCTTAGTGTGCCTTTTCAGGGATCACACTGCATTTTCTACCTTCCTAACTATTTTTATATTGTAACCAGAGGCCCGATGCATGAAGATTCGTGCAAGAATGGGCCTTCCTTCCCCTGGCTGCCGGCACTGCCTTTGCTCTAGCCTGGAGCAGCCTTTCCGCTTTCCCACACTGCCCAAAGGCCCAGAGCTGCTGGGGCAGTGTGGAATGCCTGTGTCCCACCCCTGGCCACTTGGCACCTGAGTATACAAATTAACCCACAAGCTTTGTTGGCCTGATTTGCATATTCACTCCTGATTGGCTGGTGGGTGTCATGAAGGTACAGTCAATTTGCATCTTTCTCTTTTATTAGTTTAGATCAGCTAATTATGCCACCTGGGGAGGGAATGTTCCTCAATAAATTTCAGTTTTTTCCAGAAGAAATCAAATGTTTCTCCACAGGAAACTATGAGGACTGCTCTCCTCTGAGAATATAGAGTTGTTAATACTGAATCTGACATAATCTGGAAGTTAAACATGGAGGAATTTTTAGGAATAGATTTTTCTTAGGCTTTTACTGATAAAGCCCAAATACTTGAACTTCAAGTGTGGTAGCCTTTAAGGCCAAAGGTCTTGAGAGAGAAGAGCCCATGTTAATGGCTTAATGGAGAACAGTAGAAATATTTGACAAAGAGAATTCATTTTAGTAACACTTTAATGAAGTGAGAATTTGGCAAAAGAAACTGAAAGGCTGACAAGTCAAAGGTTGAGGTGATAATGGACTGGATGTCTCTTGAATTATTAGGAGTTCAGTTTGTATGATTTAGTGAAAGATATACTTACGGCCATTATGGATAGAGTACTCAAAGGTGTCATTATCTCAATCCTTTCAACTCTGCTATTTCTATACTTCTTGGAACTGTACTTCCTCTCACTTCTTACTGCCTTTGTCCTACTTGCATAGGCTATATTCTATTAACTCCTGAATCAGCATCCTGCATATCACTGTACCTTGTCATGTTCCAATTTCACACAGAAATATTTTTCTAAAACAAATACTTAAAATTATATATGGCTGACAGGAATATAAATTGCTTCTAGCTTAATGGACAACTTTGTGATAGTATCAATCAAAATTAAAAATTCACATAACACTTAACCGAGCAATTTCACTTTTAAGGATTTATCTTATAGCTATATTCACTCATGTAAATGATGAATGCATAGAAATATTCATTGCAGTGAGTAGAGATAGAAACGATTTAGGAAAATCTAAATAGCTATCAATAAAGAACTAGTTAACTCAATTATAGTACATTAATAGGATGGAATTCATGTAGTCATGAAAATGAATAAAACAGGCCTAAATGTACAAAAATGTACTGTCTGTTAGGTATGGGGGGATTAATAAGGTATAAAGTAGTCTGTGGAGAAATATGTATAGAAAGGGTGGAAGGATAAACCAGTGTTTACAGCACTTATAGTCAAACCTTGATTCTTGAATGCCTCCCGTTTCAAACAATTTGGTTCTCCACCAAATTGTTCATGGAAGAAACGTCTGTGTTGTTGAACAAAACTTTGGTTCTTGACCTGGCAACCTGCTCATGCTAATACATCAACATGACAAAAACAAATACACAAGCAAACAAACAAACAAACAAAAAACACACACACATATCTCTCAGACCTCAAATAAAGAAGAGAATGTGACTCAGTTTTCCTCAAACCTTGTTAACATCTCAGAAAATTGTTCTGTGAATATTTTGTGTCTTTTTCGCTTTTGTAGCTGGTGAAATGGACAATTATCACAATTTTAAAACATAAAGAGGCAAGCCATCATAGCAAAGTGCTACTGTTGCTAAGAGTGTGAAAGAAACAATTATCATAGGCGACTGAAGAGTTAGAAACACTGTTGTTGATTTGGATAAAGGAAAAGCAGTTAGCCAGTGACAGCACTCTGGAAGCAGTGGTGTGTGAAAGGGTGAAGATGTTGTATTTGACCCCTGAAGAATAGGCATGGAATGAATGTTGCAAGTTCCTTTAAGGCTAGTAGGGAGTGGTTCGATAATTTTTTAAAAGAAGTGATTATTTATAGATTAAACAGTACAGTAGCCATATACTATATAAAAGAGAGATTAAAACAGGGAATCATTTGGAGGTCTGTAACAAATGAATTCAACTTACAATATTTCTAATGGAAAAAATGGTTCAGTTTTGAGCAAATCACTTCTCAAAAAGCCTTCTGGAATGAATTAAGTTTAAGAACCAAGGTTCCACTGTACATCCCAGGAGGGAAAGGGAAGGGACTAACTTGTCACTTTTGTTTACTTAGAAATTTAGCTTTGTACTGCAATGCTCATTAAAACATAATTTAATTTAAAAGCAATGACTTTCAATAATCTCTTGGATAACCTTCAAAATATTAGTATTTTTAAGTGTGTTTATATGCTATGCCTAATACAATAAAATAGTATTATTATATAAATGGCATATATCTACAATGTCACATATTCTCGACCAAAAGTTAATAAAGGGATATTTCTTTAGATTTGACTTGGGATTCTTTTTCATCCCCCCCCAAATAATTTCTCTCTGGCTTATTTGGACAACATGTGTATATTTTTATGGGTATCTTGCTGTTAGCATTTTGAATAAAGGTTAATTTTCTAAAGTACAAAAAATTTTTTAGGTGTAAATTATTCTCAGGATATTTTTCCTTACATGATATTCTTCCACTGTCACCTCCCTTTTTATTTTAAATAATAGGAGACTTTTGGAAATTTTATAGTGTAATCTTGATAGCTTTTACATTTTAATTATTTGCACTACACTATGACTACTTTAGGTGCATAACATGTTGTGCAGTTTTACCATGAGATCCTCTGCCAATAAGAATTTTTGTTAATACTATAGGAACAGCTTTTTGTACAGTACTCTCAGTTTTTCTAGAATATTCATTTATTTCCATTAGCCACATTGATTTCCTCTGAGAAATTGGCTACTATTCATCTGTCAGACTCAACACTCTAGCAACAATCTTATTTGCCATGTGTGTATTAGTGGAATTGGTTATTTGACTTCTTGAGAAGGGCCTGAGCATTCCTGCTACTAGGCTGGACTTGGATATTAAAAACCCACTTGCCCATACCATGGTACAAGCCCTCTCAAAAAATACTCTTATTTTTAATTATTCACCTGTGTGAGGCTGTATTTTTTTGAGATACATCAATCAGCATTTAGCAATAGAATGAAGTGAAAGCATATGAAAATCCAGTTTCCTTCTATTATCATCTGTAAAAGTCACTTGCAAAAATATAAAATTGTATTCCTATTTTACTAACACTTTTATGTTGGAAAATAGCTGTTTTCATCAAAACGTTAGCATGTAATAAAATTATTTTAAACCTCACCCAAGAATATCCCTTCCTTTCTTCCTTTCTTTCCTCCTTCCTTCCTTCTTTCTTCCTTCCTTCCTTTCTTTCCTCCTTCCTTCCTTCCTTCCTTCCTTCCTTCCTTCCTTCCTTCCTTCCTTCCTTTCTTCTTTCTTTCTTTCTTTCTTTCTTTCTTTCTTTCTTTCTTTCTTTCTTTCTTTCTTCTTTCTTCCTTTCTTTCGTGAGTCAAGGGAGAGGGGGTGAGAAAGAAAAAAACATTGATGTGTGAGAGAAACATTGATCAGTTGCCTCATGCCCCAACTATGGATAGAACCCACAATCTGGGTATGTACCCTGACTGGGAATTGAACCCATGACTCTTTGATGCATGAGATGATGTTCCAACCCTCTGAGAAACACTGGTCAGTACTGATATTATTTTAAAACAATGTTTTCAAACTTTATCAGATTTAATTGCCTATTTAGTAATATTGATAGATATTATTGACATGAATGAAGGCCTTTGGATTCCTCAATAATTTATTTTAACAGCTTCATAAATTAAATTAACTCTGGAATATAGAGATTATATTGTCCATTTTGTTTTATTTTAATTATATGGATACAACTAAACAATTTCTAAGAGCTAAGATTCAGTGATTTTAACATTTCAAGTCATTATCCATGAGAGAATCAAATCAATATTATGACATTTTAAAAAGACACATGCTTATAACTCCTTTTACTCGTTAGGATAAAACAATCAATTGTATAGGGAAAGAAAGAAAAACTGATAGAATAGCATCTTTGAATAGAAAATAATTATGTTTGTATTGGTTATAACAAGTGTAGCAGGAGTCAACACCGAAAATATTACAATGACACAGAATTAGATTGCTTAATCAAAGGCTCATATCCAGATAAAAAAAAAGTAATTCATTTTATCTGCAATGCAGTTCACACTTGGAATGATTTATCTAATACTATACACCATAATGTAAAAAAGACACTGACAAATTATCATATGTTTAGAACAGTGGAATGTCTAAAACTCTGACACATAAAGAAAAAGTAAAAGTAACTGGGGGAATTTCAGTCTGGAGATAAAAAGACCTAGGAAAGACACAATAGATGCTTTCAAATATCTGAGTAGCTATTGTGATGGAGAATAATAGAGTTCACATATTCTATATATCTTTCAGCCATCTTTGGTGTGCTTCATTGAAGTTTTAGTGAAACACTTGCTACTCTAAAAGAAGATCTTGGGAATAATGCATGATTTGCAATGGTAGAATAGGCAGCCAAATTACATAGAAACATTTGAGTAGCAGCTAATTCATTGTCCATAGTGAATGCTTGGCTAGCAGCCAGGTTCAATAGTATTTATAATTTTGAGAGGAAATTTAGAAAAGTATCACAATGAAATTTATAAAATTAGTCATCTGCTAAAATTGCTTGAGCCACTGCCCATTAATATTATAGGAGAAATATGGGGATGTGCAGTCTTCAAGCAGAAGTGGAATGTGATTCTTACTGAGGCTTCTATACACATCTGAGACTTCTGCTCAATATAGGCTCCCTATAGGATGCTGCCTAATTTACTTGATTGCAATGTTTTTAGGGAGCTTATAATCTAAAGATGGATAAATAACTTTATACTGAGTTGGCAATGAGTGAATCATCTGAGGAAAATGCACACATAGAAAGGAGGTCATAAGAAAAACTGAGTCATAAGAATGGCTAAAGAAACAGAAGTTCAGACCCGCTTGTATGAGAACATAAAAAAGGCCAGGTCACCAGATGTTCTATTGGATCACCACAGTTGCTCCTGAACATCATGTCCTCCTAAACACTACTTAAAATTTCATTTTACAGAAGTAGCTGTGCAGTTATTAAGCTAGTTTTTGTTGTTGTTGTTCTTAGCTTTCCCGAGAAACTTGATACTAAATCCTGAGGCTGAGTAACTATATACCTATAGTTACACACATTTACTATGACATTTGGGGAATGTGATTACATGAGGTCTTAAAAAATACAAATGGGATGGATTGATTTATTTCAGAAGGTAGGGATGAGAAGAGATTAAACAAAGAACATGCATGCATATATGCAGAGCCCATGGACAAACAATACTGCTAGGAAGACTAGGGGGTGGGGAGCAGGAGTAGAATGGAGGGAATCAAAGGGGGAGGGGGAGGAGGCCTTGCAATACTTTGAACAATTTAGTTTAAAAAAATAAAAGGGTGGGGGGGCTGGTAGATCCAGGCTTTAAATGGATGCATGAAGTTAATACATTACACACATTCTCTGACCTCATCACTCCCCACCAAACATGGGCTGATTTCTTTTTCAACATACAGTTTAGTTATAAATTGGCCTCCCATGGAAATTACTTATTTTTCCTCATTTTTAATTTTTTT
Source organism: Vespertilio murinus (assembly GCA_963924515.1). Classification (NCBI taxonomy): domain Eukaryota; kingdom Metazoa; phylum Chordata; class Mammalia; order Chiroptera; family Vespertilionidae; genus Vespertilio; species Vespertilio murinus. The sequence goes on along the minus strand of OZ004711.1, from coordinate 22,131,542 downwards.
TAAAATTTAAATTCTTTATTGATTAAAGTATGACATATGTCTCCTGTTTCCCCCATTGACCTCTTCGTGGCCACTCCCATTCCCCAGGACATGCTCTCATCCTCCTATTGTCTGTGTCTGTTGGTTATGCTTATATGCATGCATACAAGTCCTTTGGTTGATCTCTTACCCCATTCCCATCCTCTGCCTTCCCTCTGAGGTTTGGTGGTCTGTTCCATGCTTCTATGTCTCTGGATCTATTTTTGCTCATCAGTTTATGTTGTTCATTATATTCCACAAATGAGTGAGATGGTGTGATATTTATCTTTCTCTGACTGGCTTATTTCACCTAGCATGAAGCTCCCCAGGTCCATCCATGCTGTTGCAAATGGTAATAGTTATTTCTTTTTATTACAGCAGCATAGTATTCCATTGTGTAGATGTACCACAGCTTTTTATCCACTCATCTGCTGATAGGCACTTAGGCTGTTTCCAAATCTTATCTACCGTATTGTAAATTGTGCTTCTATGAACATAGGGGTGCATATACCCTTTCTGGTTGGTGTTTCTAGTTTCTTGGGATATATTCCTAGAGGTGGGATCACTGGGTCAAATGGGAGTTCCATTTTTAAATTTTGGGGGAAATGCCGTACTGTCCTCCACAGTGGCTGCACCAGTCTGCATTCCCACCAGCAGTGCAGAAGAGTTCCTTTTTCTCCCCATCCTCGCCAGTCCTTGTATTTGTTGATTTGTTGATGATATCCATTCTGACAGGTGTGAGTTGGTACTTCATTGTCTTTGATTTGCATTTATCAGATGATTAGTGACTTTGAGCATGCTTTCATATGTCTTTTGGCCTTCTTAAATAGACTTTTGAAAAGTCTATTTAGTTCTTTTGCCCATTTTTGAGTAGATTGTTGATCTTCCTTTTAGCCGTTTTGAGTTTGTTTTTGTGTGTGGTGTAAGTTGGTGATCTAGTTTCATTTTTTGGCATGTATCTGATCAAATTTCCCAACACTATTTATTGAAGAAACTGTCTTGCCTCCATTGTATGCTCTTGCTCCTTTGTCAAATATTAATTGAGAATAATGGCTTAGGTAAAATTTTGGGTTCTCTGTTCTGTTCCATTGGTGCATATGTCTGTTCTTGTGCCAATACCAAGCAGTTTTGAGAATAGTGGTTTTGTAATATTGTTTGATATCTGGTATTGTGATTCCTCCAACTTTGTTCTTCTTTCTCGGGATTGCTGGAAATTACTTATTAACAGCATATATACAAATGCTGCTCATGAACCACTTATTTAATTTTATTTTTTAAAAGATAAATGAGCCCTGACCAGTTTGGCTCAGTGGATAGAGCATCAGCCTGCGGACTCAAGGGTCCTGTGTTCGATTCCGGTCAAGGGCACCTACCTTGGTTGCAGGCACATCACCAGTAGGGAGTGTGCAGGAGGCAGCTGATCGATGTTTCTAACTCTCTCTCCCTTCCTTTCTGTAAAAAAATCACTAAAATATACTTTTAAAAGGATAAATGGGCCTTTATTTAATTTATTTATTCAGTGAGGAATAGATTTTTAAAAATTTATTTAATTTATTAGGGTGACATAGGCCAATAAAATTAAGTTTCAGGTGTACAATTCTATAAAAAATTATTTATGTATTGCATCATGTGTTCACTACTCCAAGATAAGTCTCCTTTCATCAATATTTATCCCCCGTTTACCCTCTTCCACCACCACCCCCCACACACTTAACCATCTTTTCCTCTGGTAATCACCATATTGTTGTCTGTGTCTATGAGTTGTCTTTTTTTTTTTATTGTGTGTGTGCGTACTGTTTTTTTACTTAATTCTTTCACCTTTTTCACCCAACCTTCTATCCCCTCTCTCCTCTGACAACTTTAAGTCTGTTCTGTATATCTGAATCTATTTTTATTTTGTTTGTCAGTTTAGTTTGATCATTAGATGCAGATATAAATAAAATCATATGGTCCTTGTCTCTCTGATTGGCTTATTTCACTTAGCATAATGCTCTGCAGGTCCATTCATGCAGTGATAAAGAGTAATATTTGCTTCTTTTTAAGGGACAAATAGTAATCCATTGTGTAAATGTATCACAGCATTTTTATCCACTCATTTACTGATAGACACTAGGGCTGCATCCAAATCTTGACTATTGTAAATAATGCTGCAGTTAACGTAAGAGTGTATATATTCTTACAAAAAAGGTATGGTTGCTATCATCAGGGATAGCCAGTGGTTACTGGAAATTCTTTGCTCCCATGCTCTGCGGTCCTATTGGAGGCTTGCACCTGCTGCCTGCTCTGGGCCCACTCGCACCCGCTGCCAGCGCCTGGCACTGCTCCCAATTGCTCAGCACTGTCAATGGATGTGAGCTGCTGCTGCTGCCCCTGATTGCTCCTGAGAGCTTTTCCATCTCCCCCTGCTCCTGAGGGATGATCGGGGTTGACACCTGCCGCTTGCACCCACCAATAGCTCAGAGCAGTCAGCAGGTGTGAACAGGGCCAGTGCTGTCAGGTCATGGTGCTTCTGGCAGACAGGGGAACTGGGGCCACGGTAGGAGTGGCCAGATGGGGGAGCAGATGATGGGCCAAGACCCATCCCTGTTCCCACCACAGCCTCGTGGCCCACAGTTGTTTTAAAGATGCACAAATTCATGCACTGGGCCCCTAGTTTATAATAAAAACTCCTAAAAAATTAGACTACTTATTTTATTTTTTAAAAAATTTACTAATTAATTTCAGATAGTAAGAAAAGGAGAGGGAGAGAGAGAGAAAAACATCGATTATGTTGTTCCACTTATTTATCCATTCATTAGATGATACTTCTTTGTGTCTTGGCCAGGGATCAAACCCATAACCGTGGCTTATGGGGACAACACTCTAATCAACTGAGCTACCTGGCCAGGGCCTCGACTTTAGAATTACAAAGATATTTGTTTAAAATACATAAATATATAATAGTAAACTTCTCCTTGGTTCAGCTTCTAACCCTGTAATACAATTATGTAGTTATCATTAACGAAAATGGCTATTTTCCCACTGAAAACAAAGAGAGGTACTTCACAAGTATGAATCATAAATTGAAGCATTTCAAAGCTGTGAATAACATTAAAGTAGAAGCTATCTTGACATTTTATAAATTCTACTGTATGTCAAAAAAAAAACACTTAGTTTTCAACTTAGATATCAAAGTAGGTTGGGAGAGTTACTTATTTACCATAAGTATTACCATGTTTAAAGATGTTACTGTTATTTCTTTGAACTCAGGAAGAAAAAGTGTGATACATCTATTATTGAATCAATTTAGTTCATAGAGTTCAAGTGAACATAACAGAGAAATGTGGAACATTATTTCTTACAGGTCAGATTCCTGGTTGTGTTGAAAAGAAGTAGGAGCTATAAAAAAGGCTTCTTTAGGGCAATGGACTTGACCTTGTTGGCTGAGAGTACATTCATTCTTTAGGAGGAAAAATAGTGTCTTTCATTTCCAGGCAATATATTCAATGGTAGAGATACAAAGATGATAAAGACATATTTCCTTTTCTGGGCAACTGACTCATAATTGAAGGTATTACTGGGAGTAGGAGGGGTAAAAGCAGGTGGAGGAGGATATGAGGGGGTAAATGGTGATGGATGAAGATCTGACTTGAGGTGGTATACATACAGGGCAGTGTACAGTGTACAGTGTTGTAGAATTGTGCACCTGAAACCTGTATAATTTTGTTAACCAGTGTCATCCCAATAAATTACATAGAGGTAAAAAAAGAAGACAAACAGTGATAATAGAAATTAAAAAATAAAATTACCCTTTTGTTATGTTTTGTTTTTCGGTCTATGGAGAAAGCATGGAAAATGAACCAGAGGAGGGAGACAATTTTGAGTAAAAGGGAAATTTAGTTGTGTACTCAGACAGTTTAGATAACACTTTTTTATGAGTTTTAAATTAATGTTGATATTATTGCAGATTTTCTCTGTCCACCCCTGCCCTTTTGCCCACCTCTCCTTCCCCTTGGCCTTCTCGCACTATTTTCCATGTCCATAGGATATGCATATACTAGTATGTTCTTTAGCTAATTCCTTCAACTTCTTTATCCACTCACCACCTCCTCCCCTCTGCCACCCATCTGTTTATTCCATGTACCTATTCTTTTGGTTCCTTTTTGTAAGTTTATTTTGTTCATTAGATTCCATATATTAGTGAGATCATATGGTATTTGTCTTTCTCTGGTTTATTTTGTTTAGCATAACACTCTCCAGGACCATCCATTCTATTGCAAAGAGTAAGAGTTCCTTATTTTTATAGACAAGTAGTATTCCATAGTGTAAATGTACCAGTTTTTTTTTTTATCCACTCATCTGCTGATGAACACTTGGGCTGTTTTCAGATCTTGTTATGGTAAATAATGCTGCTATGAACATAGGGGTGCATATAGTATATTTTTCTGACTGGTGATTGGGATTCTTAGGATAAATTCCCAGAATTGGAATTGCTGGATCATAAGGCAGTTCCATTTTTAATTTTTACTGTTTTCCACAATGGCTGCATCAGTCTGCATTCCCTTTCTCCACATCCTCTCCAGCACTTGTGTTAATTTATTGATAGTAGCCATTCCAACAGGTGTGAGATGATAGCTCATTGTAGTTTAATTTGCATCTCTCTGATGATTAGTGATGTTGAGTATTTTTTTCAGCTGTCTATTGGCCATCTGTACTTCCTCTTTGGAAAAGTGTATATTCAGGTCCTTTGCCCAATTTTTAAATTGGATTGTCTTCCTGGTGTGGAATTCTATGTTCTTTATATATTTTCAAAATTTACCCTTTATCAGATGTATCATTGGCAAATGTGTTCCCCCATACAGAGGCTTCCCTTTTCATTTTGTTGATGATTTCTTTTGCTGTGTATAAACTTTTTAGCTTGATATAGCCTAATTTGTTTATTTTTTCCTGAGTTTCTCTTGTCCTTGGAGACATATAGGCAAAAATGTTGCTGCGAGAGAATATGATATTCTATTGCCTTTGCTTTTTTTTCCTTTTTTAATATATTTTTATTGTTCATATTATTACAAATGTTCCTCATTTTTTCCCCTTCCATTGCTCCCCTCCACCAAGTTTCCATCCCACCCTCTGCCCTTTCCCCATCCCCCATTGTCTTCATCCATAGGTGCAGTTTTTGGTCAGTCTCTTCCTGCCCTCCCCCCCACTCCCCATTTCCCTGAGAATCATCAGTCCACTCCCCTTCCATAATTCTGATTCTATTATATTCACCAGTTAATATTGTTCATCATGATTTTTACTTTCCTGTGTTTTTGGATTCACTTGTTGATAGTTATGTATTTGTTGTTCATAATTTTTATCTTTATTTTCTTCCTCTTCCTAAAGAACCCCTTTTAGCAATTCATATAATTCTGGCTTGGCGGTGATGAACTCCTTTAGTTAAATTTATTTGTGAAGCTCTTTATCTGGCCTTCTATTCTGAGTGATAGCTTTGCTTGGTAGAGTATTTTTGGCTGTAGGTTCTTGTTATTCATCACCTTGAATATTTCTTGCCATTCCCGTCTGGCCTGCATGGTTTCTGTTGACAAATCAGCTGACAGTCGTATGGGTGCTCCTTTGTAGGTAACTACCTGCTTTTGTCTTGCTGCTTTTAATATTCTCTCTTTGTCTTTTGCTCTTGGAATTTTAATTATGATGTGTCTTGGTGTGGTCCTCTTTGGATTCCTTTTGTTTGGGGTTCTGTGTGCTTCCTGGACTTGTAAGTCTATTTCTTTCACCAGGTGGGGGAAGTTTTCTGTCACTATTTCTTTCAATATGTTTTTGGTATCTTGCTCTCTGTCATCTTCTGAGACCCCCATAATTCTGATGTTGGTTCGCTTGAAGTTGTCCCAGAGGTTTCTTACACTATCTTCAACTTTCTGGATTCTCTTGTCTTCTTGCTTCTGCGGAAGAGTGTTCTCTGGCTCTTTGTGTTCCAAATCTTTGACTTGATTCTTGCAATCTTCCATTCTGTTTTTAGGACTCTGTATAATATATTTTTTTTTTATTTCAGACAATGTATTCTTTATTTCTAGTTGATCCCTTTTCATATCGTCATAGGTCTCATTTATTTTATCGGCCTTGTCTAGGAGATTCTTGAACAACCTTATAAGCATGGTTTTGAACTCTATATCCAGTTGCTTTTTGTCCTCCATTTCTTTCATTTGTGATCTGTTTCCTCGCCTAGTCATTTTTGCTGCTTCCCTGAGTTGGTAGGTTGGGAGGATCAGCTGTGTCTATGCCAGGAGACAGCCTTATTCCACTAGACTTGGAAACCTGCAAAAGCCTCTGTGTTCAGCTTGGATGGGGCAGAGTTTCAGGGTGGAGCTTACAGCCTGGTTAGCCCCACGCTCTGAGGTTCCTGAGTCTCATTGTACCTCGGTGTCTTTTGGTACTCATTGCAAACACCTCTGAGAGAAAGGCACCCTAGAGTGTCGCCCGCTACCAGACAGTCTAGTCTCTCCCACAAGAGCCTGCAACTGGGTGGGCAGTTGTAAGTGGGGTTAAGAGCAGTCTGGAGCTTATGTCTCCTTCCCACTAGGGCAATCCCTAGGCCCAATCAACCTCTGTTCTTTGAGCGAAATGTGCGCGACTCGAGGGCTCTGCCTTTCAAGGCTTCCCTGAGCCTCTGCCTTACAGCCCAGGTTCCCACTGTGTGGCGCTGGGGCCCAAGGGTCTCATCCAGAACTGGGGTTCAGTGAGATCAGAACTAGGGCTCAGCACAGTCCTGGGCTTTTGTCTCCTTCCCACTAGGGCAATTCAGCAGCTTAGTGAACAGTGTGTCCTCTGCGCGCAATATGCGCAACTCCAGTGTTCTGCCTTTCGCTGCTCCCCTGAGCTTCCGCTTTACAGCCCAGATTCCCTCTGTATGAGCCTGGGACCCCAAGGTCTCACCCGGAACTGGGGTTCAGTGCAGTTGGAGTTGGGTTTCAGCACAGTCCGGAGCTTTTATCTCCTTCCTGCTAGGGAAAGCCAGCCAGGCACTCAGCCACCCCCTCCTCTCTGGCTCTGTCCTCTCCCCACGTGTGCACCTTGTCTCTCTGTACCTTAGGCTTTTACAGCTCCTCTGATTTTCCTTCTGGTTTTCTGTTTCTTTCTAGTTGAAATTGTTGTGTGAGGCTGCAGTTAATTGTTTACCTATGCCGCCATCTTGGTTTTTTCCCTCTGCCTTTGCTTTCTTATAGGATTTTCACATTTAAGTCTTTTATCCACTTTGAGTTTATTCTTGTATACTGTGTAAGTTTTTGGCTTAGTTTCATTTTTTTTTTGTATGTACCTGTCCAATTTTCCAACACCGCTTATTGAAGAGACTGTCCTTACTCTGTTGTATGCTCTTACCTTCTTTATGAAATATTAATTGACCATAAAGACATGAGTTGATTTCTGGGTTCTCTGCTCTGTTCCATTGGTCTATATTTCTGTTCTTAGGCCAGTACCAGGCCATTTTAATTATAATGGACTTGTAGTATAGTTTGATACACACCATGGTGATACCTTTAGCTTTGTTCTTTTTCAAGATTGCTCTGGCTATTCAGGGCCTTTTTTGGTTTAATATTCATTTTGTGGAATTTTCCTAGGTCTTTGAAATATGCCATTGGTATTTTAAAAGCAATTGCATTGAATCTATAGATTGCTTTGGGTAGTATGGACATTTGCTTTAATTTTTTAAATTTTTATTGTTGAAAATATGATATATGTCCCCTTTTTTTCTGGACATTTTAATTATGTTAATTTTCTAGTCCATGAACATGGTATATGTTTCCACTTATTTGTATCTCTCTTAATTTATTTCACTAGTTTTATTTTTTATTCCTCAGCAAATTTTAATATAGGTCATCATTATCATTACTTTAAAGATGGTGAATATGTTTAGAAAGATTAAATTGGTTGCAAAAATTAATTTTCAAGTTTCCATTGGAGGTTACATGTCATTTCTTTGATCTCTGAATACTGGAGTGTTTCAAGGCTGAGTCCTCACTCTTTTTTCTCCATCTATATTTGTTATGTTAGCTTTTCTTAATTCTCATGGCTTTAAATATCATGTCACCACTATGCTGACAACTCTCATTTAAATCTCCAGATCAGATGTCTTCTCTGTTCTCCATACTCACAGATCCAATAGCCAAATTGACATTTATTCTTGGATATATCATGGGCATTTAAATGTAGTACATACAACATTGAATTTCTGTTATCTCTCATCTCTCAAACCACCTCCTCCTGTAGCAATCTATATTTGTTTTATTTTTTAATCTTTAGTATTGAAAATATTACATAGGTACTCCTTTTTCCTCCATTAATCTCTTCTAGCCTTGTGCCCCTCCCCCAGGCCCTCACCACCTCATTGTCTGTGTTCATGCGTCATGCATACCTCCATACAAGTTCATTGGTTGATCTTTTCCCACCCATCCTTCCCTCCCTTCCCTCTGAGGTTCAACAGTCTGTTCATGCTTCTATGTCTCTGGGTCTATTTTTGACTATCAGTTTACTAGTGGCCTGGTGCACGAAATTTGTGCACTGGGAGGGGGGTGTCCCTCAGCCCAGCCTGCACCCTCTCCAATCTGGGACCCCATGAGAGATGTCCTATAGCCCATTTAGGGATCGGGCCTAAACGGGCAGTCGGACACCCCTCTCACAATCCAGGACTGCTCACCTGCCTGCCTTCCTGATTGCCCCTATCTGCTTCTGCCAGCCAGCCTGATCAACCCCCTAACCACTCCCATGCCAGCCTGATTGATACCTAACTGTTCCCCTGCCAGCCTGTTTGTTCTCAACTTCCCTCCTCTGCCAGCCTGGTCACCACAAACTACTCTCCCCTGAAAGGTTGATCATATCCAATTGGCCTTCTTTGCAGACCTGGTCCCTCTCAACTGCCCTCCCTTGCTGGCCATCTTGTGGTGGCCATCTTGTATCCACATGGGGGCAGCCATCTTTGACCACATGAAGGCAGCAATCTTGCGTATGGGAGTGATGGTCAATCTGCATATTACTATTTTATTAGATAGGATTGAGGCCTGGTGCATGGGTGGGAGCCAGCTGGTTTGTCCTGAGGGTGTTCCGGATCAGGGTGGGGTTCCCTTGGGGCATGGGGCGGCCTGAGCGAGGGGCCTGTGGTGGTTTGCAGGCCAGCCATGACCCCTGGTGACCCAAGTGGAGGCCCTGGTGTCTGGAATTTATTTACCTTCTACAATTGAAACTTTATAGCCTGGAGAAGAGCCAAGCCTTCTGCTTGCTCCCTGACCAGCAGCCATTTCTGTATAGATTTTTTTACCTTCTATAATTGAAACTTTGTAGCCTTGAGTAGAAGCCTAGGCCACCAAGGGCAGGAGGAAAGCTTGGCTTCCATTGCCTGGGAAACCCCAGCCTCCCTCCTGCTCTCTGTGACTGTAGCCATCTTGGTTGGGTTTATTTTCATACTCGCTCTAATTGGCTGGTGGCTGTGGCTGGTGGACATGGCATGTAGGTGTAGTGGAGTGGTAGTTAATTTGCATATTACTCTTTTATTAGGAAGGACTTGGTTAATTAGATTCTACGCATGAGTGAGATCATATTATACTTATCTTTCTCTGACTGACTTATTTCACTCAACATAATACTCTCCAGGTCCATGCATTCTGTTGCAAATGGTAAGAGTTCTTTATTTTTTATTTCTGTGTAGTATTTCCTTGTGTAAACTTGCATGTTCCAATTGCAAAATATGAAGTGATTTCATGTTTTTGGTAAGTGCTCTTATATTCATTGAAAACTGGCCTTGTGCAACACAAATAAGAACAGTAATGGTATTCCATTCTCTGATTTTTGTACAAAAGACCCCACATTTCCATTTTGCATAGACCCAATAAATTATGCAGTTGGCCATGATAAATATATAGCATAAATATGTGTGTAAGTATTCATATATGCACATATATTATAATATATTAAGAATGCAATAGATTAAATTAATAATAAATTAAATTAATCATATTAATGGGACATTAATAATATATTTTATTAGATATATTTAATAGAAAATACATATCAACACATGCATATATATATATATGTATACCTTTTTTGCCTCGTTCTAATACTGACCCTGCATTTGATGAATATATCACAATATGTTTATTCATTCCTCTTGTTAATGGACACTGGAGTAAAGAACTCTAGTTTTTTATTTAATGCATAAGGCCTCTATAGCATTTATTTTACAATTAGTTTTTGGTAAACGGATATATATATATATTCTTTAATAAAAATCTTATAGTTGAATTGCTCAATCATAGGGTAGATATATGTTTAAATTTATAATAAACTGTCAGACAGGTCTTCAAAATGGTTGTATTATTTTATACTCTCATGAACAATGTATGGGATGTCTAGTTATTTTATATAGTTACAACTATTTATTAGTATCATTCTTTTATATGCCAGCTATTTTAGTGGATAACAAATGTCATGTCATTGAGGCTGAATTTGCAATTACCTGATGTCTATTGAGCCTACTGGCATTTATTGATCTTTTTAAATACAGTATCTCTTTGTGACTTTTAGCATTTTTTATTGAATGTTTTCTTATTAATATAGATTTTTTAAATTTTTTCACATATTCTGCATTAAAGTTGTCATCCAGATATATCTACTCTGAATATTTTTCCCAGTCTGCCTTATTTATTGAGGTGAAAATCTTTAGGCATTGCAAGATGAATTTTGAAGTTTCTTCCCTCAACAAGCATATAATCACTGATGCTAATGAGGAAGTCTGCTGCACATTTTCTAAGGATGTTAGCTAACTTTCTCTAGTTCTGTGTCGACAAAATTCTTGTTATGTTTAATGTTTGCATTTCATGATCTTCTGACTTTCAATTTTTATATAGTTTCTATTTTGGAGTTCACACTAAAATTTCAAACATCTCCTTATTTTGTACCCATTACATATGATCTTTCTGCAGCATTTGTTAATTTATTTACATAGTCATAAACCTAAATAAATTGGCATCTTCTTGAGATCTGATGAAATCAAATGTATCCTGGTCTCTATACTTACATGCTGTTAAACTATGATATGCATGCATACAAATCCTTCGGTTGATCTATCTCCCCCAGATATGTACACATGTAATACCTTAATAAAAAATGGGGAAAGAGTTATGTATTCCAGTGTGACATATTAGGTAAATATTGAAGTTACTGAAGTCTAGCCACTAAATGAAAAAATGCTTTGCAGTTTGCTGGGAATTTTATGATTTGAGCTGACAGTGTTAGGAAATGCTTCGTTTCCCAGAAACACTAACTCACACTCCACTATCAATGGAAGATGTGAGAATGAACAAAAGTGATGAATTAGCTTAACAAATATTGTGTAATGAAATGAAAGTCCCAATTTTGAAGTTTTAATTTTTTAAATGAAATAAGCCCTTATAATAGAGTTGATACTTTGTAAATTATCTGAAATAAATAGTATTTTTTCTACAATGAAAAATGTGTATATCATTTTAGAATATTTTATAAAAATAATATCACATTGTTGATAAATGACTACCAGAAACAGTGTGCTAGTTTTTGAATCAATGTGTTCCTTACAAAAATAAAATTACTGAAATCACTCATAGTGCCATCGATAACTTAACATTGTAAAGGATCTTTGTTTTTATATTTACATTTGATTACAGAATAAAAATCCACTCCCAAGGTGCCACTCATTAAAAAAAAAAAAACAGAATGATATATTGATCCAGGTGCTAACTTTTCCAAACATTTTCTCCTTGAAAAATTAGTCGTCTGTCAATTCCTCTCTCTACTGCACACTATTGGAATTCATAGCATCCGGACTAAGGGACTTAGCTTTCTTCTTTTGCTCCATGTGTTTTAACTGTGAGAGAAGCTGAAACTTCTTTTTCTTTACAATAATCCCCCCCCGAAAAAATAAATCTCTTTATTTATCTTTCAAAAACCGAATAAGTAATATCTTTCCAGAGTATTTTTGTTTATTGTCTAAAGTTTTACATATGTCTCCTTTCCCCCCATTGACCCCCTCCAACTTTCTGCAGTATTTAAATATATATATATATATATATATATATATATATATATATATATATATATATATATATATATATATGTTTTGTTACATTTGTTTTCTTTAAAGGGATTTTACCTATGTCCCAAATGACTATGAGTCTTTTACTGGTTATTTTTGTTCAGGGTTCAAGGTGTAGACAGAAGTGGAGGTAAATTTCTAACGGGGGATCATCACTATCACTTTGTCAACATTATCCTCTATCAATAATTTTTAACAAAATTGTTTGCCTGGTATTCATTAAAAAGTAAAATGCTTTCCAAGAAATACTTTCCCAGGAAGACTCTGAACTATTTGATATGTGTCATTGATTTAATCTCTAAGCATCCCAATAATTATCCCCAATTTACACATGAATATACTAAACCTTAGAGAGGTTCACATCACCCCACAGTTGTACAATTAAGAAGTATCATATTCTGATCCTGGTGTGTGTGATTCAGTTGGTTGAGTGTTATCCCATGCATCAAAAGGTCACAGGATTGATTACTTTTCATGGCACATGCTCAGGTTGAGAGTGTGCAGGAGGCAGCATAACAGTGTTTCTCTGTCTCTCTCCCTCTACCTTCCTCTTTCTACAATCAATAATAAACATTTTTTTTAAGAAAGAAGAACCAGATCCAAATTTTTCCAGGTCAGTTGCAGGTAACTTAGGGCTTATGTTTTTAAACACTGACTTCTAATAAAAAGAAATATGAATTGTGGAAATACATAATTTTTCTATAAAATTCATCATTTAATAAGTAATAAAGGCAAACAACACACCAATCTTTGAACAGAAAATGATTCCAATTCATTGCACAGTTCTTATTTTTTTAACCTTTAACTTAATTTTTAAAAATAACCTATAATCTTAGTCAACCAAAGTCCTATACTTTGTTTTATTTTAAGAATTTGTCTGTTCTTATAATAAAAAAGCTAGTTAAGAAAATAGTTTTTAACCATGAAGTGAATAAGTACATGCCTAATTATGGGAGAGAGGAGGTAGTTGAGAGATTGGTTACCAATCCAGATTCTTTGCTCAGTTCAGCTGTAGAACATGCCTATAAGCAAGACATATAAAAGGCAAGATGCATATCTTAGTCTAGTCATATGTGGCTAAATTATTTCATCCACATAATTAAATTTGCTAAGTGCTATGTTTATTAAGTCATTCATAAAATCGGGCTAGCATGCCTTGTCACTCAGGCTTAACAAGGCAACGTAAGAAAAGCTCCTCAATGGTAAAAAACTCAATAATGGTTACTATGTGTTTCCTACACTGCACTTTCTGACTCTGCCACATCAAATGAGCCCAATGACTTTAGCTAATGCACCACACAATTGTCAGCCCATAGCAGCAAACCACGAACCAGCCCTCCTTTTCCAACCTCTGAACTTGCTACAGCCCTCCTCTCAGATCTCATTTGGCTTGGCTTTGAACTTCTGCTGACCTTGGCATTTTAACTTCTTTTTGACTGTGACTATTTTACACTTAGTGACTTTTTATAATTGATTTTACATTCACTCTGTTTCACCCCGATGAGCCCTGGCAAAGGCTCTCACTTCTTTCATTTTGAATTTGTCCCTGTGGATCCCAAATCTATCCCCAAGCCAATGTTAGCTCCCTAGTTAGGACATCACAGCCCTGCATCCATTGCTTTTGAGGGAAACACTCAAATATCTTTCTATTTATGCCACCTGAAACCATAATTAATAACCTAGTAAGTTAATAGCTTATAAATTTAAAACTATTCCAAGTTGATATATTTTAATACAACATTTTTGAAAGGCTCATCTTGATTTATTTGTTTTCAGTATATAGCTGTGCATTACTTTCTTAGTGGTCACTCAGATATTATACTATTTTTATGTAACTTATTAAAGCCTACTGGTATTGGGATTTTATTATTTCAAGGGAGTTGTGGAAATTTTACTTCCATTGATATTATTTTACCCTCCCTACTTCTACTATATAATAGACACTGGTATTTCTTCTACAAACATTGAAGACCACATCAGATGTTGTCATAATTTTTCTTCAATTATTAAATGATTTAAGACTCTTGGAAGAGGGGTAAGACTCTATTTGTATTGACTCCATTTTTATTCATTCCAAATTTCTTTTCTGAAGTTCCTAATCTTTTTCTATGATCATTTCCTTACTGTTTATAGAACTTCCTTTAGCCATTCTTTAATGATAGGTTTGCTAGTGGCAAATTCTCTTTGTTATTCTTCATCTTAGAATGTCTTTATCTTGAAGGATAATTTCATCAGATGTTGAATTTGGGGTTATTTTTGTTCAGCACTTGAAAAATGCTGTGCCATTTTTTTTCTTTCTTCTGGACTATACGGTTTCAGATGAGAAATCCTCTGTTATCCGAATTGGTGTTCATAAGTAAGTAATGCATCATTTCTGCTGTTTTCAGTGTACTTTTTTTAACTTTCATTTTCAAAAGTTAGATTATGTGTCTTATCCTAGATTTCTTTCAGTTTATCCTACCTAGGGCTTGCTCAACACACCTATATACAGGGAAACAAAAACATACACATATGTATGTATACACACAGATCTCCTTATAAAAAGAAAGAACAGATCAAGAATAGTGAATTTAAACACATTGTTGGTTTAATTTTCAATCTTTGTTACTCATACAACTGAACAAAGCCTAGTAAATTAATAGCTTATAAATTTAAAACTAATCCAAGTAAATTAATAATTGCGTCTTTACTTCTCCTAAATTATAAATGACTCCTCAAACATATGATTAAACTCTACTATTGATTTTACAAATCAGTTATAGTGAAGTTGAACAAATTTAGATGTAAATGAGTATTTGATTTGAGACTAATGTTCAATTATGAGACTTTTAAAAATAATCTAGCAAATTCCTCTAAAAATGACGTCTTTTGGAAGGAGTCCAAATTTTTTCTTGAAATTACTTTAAAAAGATAATTGAAAAGCAATGTCTTCATATGTAGTTGGTTGAATTTTAAAAGCCACAAATGCAAGTATACAAAATGAGAAGTTTCATGCGTCTAATAGAATTTTACTTACTTTTTATACAGCATGTTCTTTTTCATTGAAAAATCATCTACTGGCTCAAAAAAAAAAAAAAGACAACACAAAAATCATGGCTTCTAATGTTTTCTGAGTAAATATTTAATCAATTCAGTTATTTCTGTCTCCACCTCTTCCTTGGAGTTTTGCCAGAGGGTGGTCTTAATTAGAGATCAGGTAATAAATTTCATACTCAAAGAAGTAAAGGAGAGAGTTTGAAGACAGGATTATTTACAGAGGTGTAGACACAGAGTTGAGCTATATGAATAAGGGATGGCAAATCACTCAGGGATTCAAAAGAAGAGGAAGTTGATATTACCCAATACCTAAAGAGCCAACAGATGAGACAGTGTCTGGAACCCAAGGAAAATGAATAGTCATATATTATGGAGAAAAAGGCAGCCACTGCCAAAATTTGTCTTTGCAGGAAGAGATGGATTGGTGTGAGGTATGAAGGGGGTAAGTTGGATGTGTAAGTAAGTACCCTCTCTGACCCATTTTTTCCCATCTGACTCATCTCTTGTTGTACTTCTTGTTGTCCAAATTCAACCATAATTCAGATGGTGACAGGGCCTGCCCAAATGAGGCAGTTCATACAGTCAACTTGTAGGTCCAAAGTAAGGCAGAAAATAACAGATCTAGAGTAGAGGAATACTAGTAAGTGGGGAAATCAGTCAAGGGCTCAAATATTATTCTCACAGAGAGGAAAGATTTCTCATCCTTAACTAATGATGAGAATAAGCATCTTGTTAGTTTAAACCAGTGGTCGGCAAACTGTGGCTCAGAAGCCACGTGCTTGCTGCTTGAGAGCTGCAGTTTGCTGCTCTGTTGGCTAATGAGTTTGCTGACCACTGGATAGGGGCTTAATCACAAGGAACAACAACAGCCTGTAATTATTGGTATGGAGAGACTAGGTCAGTGGTTGGCAAACTCATTAGTCAACAGAGCCGCAGTTCACTGACCACTGGAACTTTAGGTGATGGGGTACCATTACACTGATTTTTAAATATAACCTCTTATTTTCATTGCTTATATTCTGAGTTCCGTGCCATCTATCACAGTGAAAATTTAGACTCTTTGCTCCCTCCTCATCCCAACTATATAGCCTTTAGTTATCTTTGTCTTCTTGGTGTAAAAATGGAGAAATATCAGAAGTCCTGTGATTCTCTGATTGGGTAGTAAGGACCTCTTCTGCCATGCATATACCCTGATATTTACTCTTGGAACTTGCTCCTTACAGGCTCCAATAAAAGAAAATAAATCACCAGACCTTCCACAATGAGGTTCTTCTTGAACTATTGGTCTTTTGCCATCCACTCCCAACCTTGGGGAATAAAGACCAGTGACACGGGATTCAGGTCATCCTTTGTGATCTTCAAGATATTTCATTTTCTTTCAAATCGTTTCTCTCATTTTATACTATATAGCTTTATCTTGTTTGGAACGAGGAGTTTTCTTATATCATCGATTCTTTTTTCACTTATAGTTTATGGTATATATTATTTATTTAGAAGAAAAAACAAAAAAATAGAAACTGATAAACCATCAAAACTCCTTTCAAATAGTTCAGATATTTAAATTCAAAAGTACCTTGGTTTAAAACTATAGTATGAGCTATTTGTTTTTAGAACAATCCCTTGAAAAAAACTGGGCTGATTACTTCACTTTCACTCATAATGCCCTTCCCCAGCCCCCCACAGCCCCAGCATGATACCACTAAAACAGGGCAGATCTTTAGTATTCTCTTTCCTCAGGCCCCAAACCTAATCAGTTGCTATCATCTTTGGATTTTGCTTCATTGTTGGTTCTTCCATTTTGTAGTTTATTTTTTTACAATTCTGTGATTTCTGTTTACCTTTTTTTTCCCTCCATGCATTCCAGTGTCCACATTTCCAATGTTCTTTTGGACTGACTGAGTGTTATTTGTATTTGCACTGTTTCCCCAAAAAACATGTATCTATACACTCATTTTGCTAGTCTGAAAACACCACAATTTATATTTATTTTTGGTGGTTAGCCTTAAGTTGCATATGGATATTTGTATTTAGCCAATTAAAACAATACAGAACCTAACAATGATTTATTTTCATTTGCCTGTTTTCTCTTTGACATTATTGATGCATTGTTGTTGTTTTTTGTTCATTTGTTCATCATTTTACCTGCTTTTTTATTACACTCCATATTTGTCCTCAAAGTATTAATATTTTAACATTTTATTTGTTCATATTTGCAATTTTCCTGTTTGCCATTTCTCTTATCTATTTTTAAAATCTTTATTTTTGAGAGTATTATAGATGTCCACCTTTTTACCTCTAATTCCCCTCCCCCTCCACACAGTTTCCACCCAACCCCAGGCCTTTATCACCATAATGTTTGTGTCCATAGGTAATGCATATATGAATATAAGATCTTTGGTTAATCTTTTCCTTTCCTCCCTCCCCATTTCTGTCTGAGATTTGTTGGTCTGTTCCATGTTTCCATGCCTCTGGTTCTATTTTATTCATCAGTTTATTTTGTCAATTAGATTCCTTGTTCATTTATCTTGATTTTTAGATTTGATTGTTGATAGATATGTATTCATTACCATTTTATTGGTCAGATTTTTTATTTTTTAAGTTATTTACTAAATTGATCAGGATGACATATGTTAGCATGAGCATATAGGTTTCATGTGTGAGTTTCTATGTTACAAGATCTGTATATTGCACCATGTGTCCACCACCCAAAATCACATCTTCTTCTGTCACCTTAACAGGCATGTCAAACTCACGGCCCACAGGTTGCATAAGGCCCACAATGAATATTTTTGCAGCCCAGCCAATGTAATGGTATGTAAAACAGATTTTAATAAAAATTTTGTAACTTAATTTTTAAAATACCCTGTTACACATAATCCCACATAATAAAGAGGTAATATGCAGATTGACCTTTATGCCCTTGCATAAAATGGCAGCCCCCTGGTAGTCAACGATGACTGTTCCACAAGATGGCTGCTAAGAGAGGGCAGTTGGGGGCAATCAGGCTAGCAAGGGATCAGTTAGGCATTGATCAGCTGGCAGGGAGTGGCTTCGGGGTGATCAGGCTGGCAGGCAGGCAAGCGGTTGGGAACCAGCAGTCCTGGATTGTGAGAGGGATGTCCAACTGCTCGCAGTCAGATATCCCCCAAGGGATCCCAGATTGGAGAGGGTACAGACTGGGCTGAGGGACACCCCTCACCAGTGCATGAATTTAGTGCACTGGGCCTCTAGTCATTAATAGCAAACTACAAGTTCCCTAATGACTGTTTACTATAACCGGTTTGCATTAATTTCCCTTACTTTAAGCGCAGGTGCACCATTTCTCTAAAATATTTTAGCATCCAATGGCCACATCATTAGTCTTGCACTGACTTGTTTGGTGTGCATAACAGGAATTATTTCGCTTTCAAAGAACAAGAAAAACAAGTTTATTTGAATTATGCTTGTTAATTTGTGCAGTTATTCAGTGTCTGGTAAGTTAATGTTCAAGAAAAATATTAATTTTATTAAAATTTTCTATTACTTTATCTTAATGGTTACTCCTTTATTTCAGCCCTTTTTATTCAGCATGTCTCTATTGATATAAACCTATGTTTTTATGAAAATTGAAGCTTTTGCTTTTTTGCCGCCTACATAAACTTAAACCTTGTTATTTGGCCCCTGTTAGTCTTTGAGTTTGACATACTCAATATGTTAGGACTCCCTTTCCCAAACACACACCCTTCCATGTAGTAACCACCACACTGCTGTTTGTGTTCATTAGTTTCAGTTTTATATCCCACATATGAGTGAAATCATATAGTTCTTAGTTTTTTTGTGACTGACTTATTTCACTTAGCATAATCTTCTCAAGGCCCATCTATCTTGTTGCAAATAGGGCTATTTCATCCTTTCTAATGGCTGAATAGTATTCTATTGTGTATGTGTACCATATATTCTTTATCTAATCCTCTACTGCAGGATACTTTGGTTATTTCCATGTCTTGGCCACCATGATTAACACTGCAATGAAATAGGGGTGCATATATCTGTGCAAATACATGATTTCAAGTTTTTTGGGTACATACCCAGGAATGGGATTGTTGGGTCATATGCTAACTCTATTCTTAATTTTTTGAGGGATTGTCAGAATGTTTTCCATAGTGGTTACTGGTATACCAGTGTACACTCCCACCAGCACTGAATGAGAGTTCCCTTTTTCCACAACCTCTCCAACTCTTCTTACTGCTTGTCTTGCTGATAATGGCCACTCTAACAAGTGTAATGTGGTATCTCCTTGTCGCTTTGATTTGCCTTTCCCTACTTGCCAGTGAGGTTGAACATCTTTGCATATATCTTTGTAGCCGAAGGAACCACTGAGCTAAAGCCAGCCCAATCTTTGCATATATTTATTGGCTGTTTGTATGCCTTCTTGGGAGAGGCATATTTTCAGGTCCTCTGCTCAGTTTTTCATTGGATTGTTTGTTTGTTTGGTATGGAGTTTCACGAGTTCGTGATATATTTTGGAAATATATTAAACCGTTGCTGGAGCTACTGTTTGCAAATATCATCTCCCATCTGGTTGGCTGCCTGTTTGTTTTGTTGTCCATCTCCTTTGCTTTGCAGAAGCTCTTAAGTTTGATAAAGTCCCATTCATTTATTTTTGCCAACATCTCCCTTATCTTTGGGTTCAAGTCCATAAAATGGTGTCTATGACCCAGGTCCATGAGTTTGATACCTATATTTTCTACTATGTAACTTACTGTTCCAGGTCTTATGTCTATGTCTTTGGTTTTTGTACATGGGGTCAAACTGTAACCCAGTTTCATTTGTTTACATGTGGTTTCCCAGTTTTTCCCAGCACCATTTATTGAAGAGACTCTTTTAACTTCAATGTGTGTTTTTGGCTTCTTTGTCGAAAATTATCTGTTCAGATACATGTGACTTTATAGCTGGGCTCTCTATTCTGTTCCATTCATTGGTGTGTCTGTTTCGCTGCCAATACCATGGTGTTTTGATTATTGTAACTCTGTAGTATAATTTGAGGTCAGGTAGTGTGAAACCTCCAGCTTCATTCTTTTTTTTTTCAGGATTGCTTTGGCTGTTCTGTTTTGTTTGTTTGTTTGTTTGTTGTTTGTTTTAGTGGTTCCATACAAATATGATGATTTCTCAAATAATATTTATTTTAAAAATGACATTGGAATTTTGATGGGGATTGCATGAAATCTATATATTGGTTTGGATAATATGGCATTATAACTATGTTAATTCTTCCAAGCCATGAACATGGGGTATTCCCCCTCCCCCCCATTTTGTTATGTCTTATTCAATCTCTTTTAATACTGCTTGGTTATTTTCAATATATAGGTCTTTCACATTTGTTGTTAAGTTTATTCCTAGTTATTTTATTCCTTTGTTTGCAATTGGAAAATGAATTTATTTTCTATTTATTTTACTGAAGTTTTGTTGTTAATGTACAGAAGGCAATAGATTTTTTCACATTGACTTTGTATCCTGCAAATTGACTGCATTTATTATTTCTAATAGTAGTGTTTTTTGTTTGTTTGTTTGTTCTTGTTTTGTTTTTTGGTGGAGTCTTTAGGGTTTTTCTATATATAGCATTATGTCATCTGCAAAAAGTGACAGTTTGACTTCTTCATTTCCTATTTGGATGCCTCTTATTTCTTTTTCTTGCCTTATTGCTCTGGCTAGGACTACCAGCACTATGTGGAATAAGAGTGGTGAGAGTGGACAGTCTTATTCCTAATCTTAGGGGGAAACTTTCAGTATTTCACCATTGAATATGGTATTAGCTGAGGTTTTATCCCATATGACCTTTATGATATTGAGGAAATCTGTATTTGCTCCATTTTTATCTTCAGACTTCCTAAGCATCTGTTCTATTCATCTCACCTATTTACTTGTTTCAGTTTTATAAAGAAAGGTCTTCCTTATTTAGGAGCTTGATTAAGAAAGAAAGATACCCTGCTAAAAAAGATCCTAAGATTCATAGTGGCATAATTACTAATATATATTGTTTTACTACATGTCACTAACCCTCACAAAGTGCACAGATGCCTTGAGGGAGGGGCACACAGCTTGCCTTTATGGTGCATCTCAAACAATACCTAATAGTTGTTGGATGTGTTCCACCTTGATAAATTCATTATTCTCGCAAACATTTTTCTCTCTCTCAGGACTACAGTTTGTTACTTCATAAAACAGGTTACTATATGACATTCTTATCTATCAGACATGACTACCTTATTAGGGACCATGTTCAAGGTTGTTGTTGGTGGTAGTGGTGTGTGTGTGTGTGTGTGTGTGTGTGTGTGTGTGTGTTTGTTTGTTTTCTCATAAAGATTCAAAGTCCCAGCAGCTTAAAGTATATTGCTTGACGACTTTTTGTGTGTTTAGATGTTACTTTCCCAATATTTATTTAATACCAGTAATGGAGGTTATATTTTTTTGAACATGCAAGAAAACAAAAGGTTTAAATAAGGTAGAAAAATATAAAATATGTGCTTTGGACATGTCACTGTGGTATCTGTGTACATTTAAAAATAAATATATTGACAGGCTAGAAGAAGAGGAATAGGTTACTGCCGTAATGCAGGTGAGAAATAATAGCTTGATTTAAAGCTAGGCCAGTAGGAGATGTAGCAGAGAGCTAACCTCGGAGACAGTTTCATTATAAAATGAAACATGTGTCATGAAGAAAAAAATGAGGAAAATCTAGAATGCCCCCAATTTCAGTCTGATTATCTAAATTTGTTATTTCTCTCTTGTCGCTAAAGAATTGTGCCTTATTAAGTGATGGCATGAATGCAAGGTACCATTTGGAGATGAAGTTGACCTCATTAACCCAATGTACACTGTGTGAGACCAAAAGGAATTATGGTTACACTAAGGGGATCAGCTTGGGGCCCCAAATACAATGATGCAATGGAACTAAATAAGTGCAATGTATTCTGCCTGGCCTTTCTACTGTTTGCTTCTTCAAGGGAGTATTTATTTGGAGGGAATGCTAACATATATTATGCTGCGAGCATTTACGGCCAGCACATACTCATGTCCTCTTGACCTGTAATGTAATGGGAGAAGAGACACAAGGCTGTTTCAGAATTTGTATGCAAGTCTCATGTGAATTTTTTCAAACCAGAAAGATTTCCCAGAGATCTGAAGGTCTTCCCAAGGTACTTCCGAGTGGGATTTTGTGGGATTTCTCCAGTAAGTAGGTATAAGTTTGCACAAGTAAAATTTAAAAAAAGTCTCATTCCTTTCCTTGAGCCATGCACTGAGGTTAGCAATTGCATCAGTTAGAACATGCAAGGGACTTAGGGGTTTCAGACTTTTCAGCTGCTCATGAAATTGCTTGGGTATTTGTGGGTTCACCTCCAGATGCTTGTCTCAGGGATGGGATAGCTAAGGTGCAGTCTCATTTCTTAAAGAAAAAAAAAATCTACTAATCTAAGTGTTAACGGTGCCTGCTATTTATAATTCCTTTAGCATAAGGTGATCTTTAAAAAACAAATCCTTATGCTTTCTCACATCAGAATATGAGGAATATTTTCCCAGTAAATGGTAGTTAACAGCTGGTTGGATTTCGATAATTACTCTTTCACTCTCAACGTTTGCTGCTGGTAGACCCTGTAATGCGTTCAAAAGGTTTTTTAACTTCACAGAAGGCCATTCCACAGGCCATCTTCTCATCCATACCACAGGTTTACCAGTGAGCTTGTTATTTTTCTACCTTGGGGCATGAGATGTGGGTTTAATCATTCTGAAAATTTCTTTGTCATAAGGTGCAGCTGAAAGCGGTTTTGTAATATGCCCTGAATTTGACCCTTTGGGACTGAGGGATTGTTTTGCCATTCTTGTGTTCAGAAATGAATCAGACCCTTTGAAAGCAACAATGTACTCACTAATGTGCTCATTGTATTTGAGAGATTCCTTAAAACCTTGGCACCCAATGCCTTTGAACTGTGATGTTTCCAAACACATGTAGTGGGTACTGCTTTTTTACTCCACGTGGTGTTATTTATGTGCATTTTCCTTTTTCGGAAATGCTCTATTCTTTTCTTTCCTTCTGGTTTGTCAGGATTTTAGAGGGAAGTCAGGAATTCTCTTGGACTCACTCTGGTGACCAGAAGGAAACTCTCCTACAGGGAGAGCCGCAGCTGTCTTCTCCTTTGAGTAAGTCCCTGTGGAGTGAGGAGTGGAGATTGGCAGTAGCTGACCTTGCGTCCTTTTCGTCCCTGTTTTCTGAACACAGGCACTCCTGAGCTGAATGAAAAACACCGAGTATTTCCTAAATGCCAACAGCGCCAATTGTGATTGGAATTGGCATTTGAGAAATAAGCTGACCCCCGAAGAGTGGAAAGAAAACATGCTATGTGTCT
The DNA here is from genome assembly GCA_963924515.1 of Vespertilio murinus. Taxonomy (NCBI): domain Eukaryota; kingdom Metazoa; phylum Chordata; class Mammalia; order Chiroptera; family Vespertilionidae; genus Vespertilio; species Vespertilio murinus. Next base: position 22,108,010 of record OZ004711.1, on the reverse strand, counting down.
CCTGCTTGTGAAATGCACCTTTTGAAGTCTGTGTTGCTAGGTTTGTGCCTCTAGACTCTTTCCTGCTAGCTGCCCTATTGCCCTTTGGTATCACAAGTGAGAGAGAAAAGAAACTTTAACTTTCTCTTTCTAGTTAGCACATTAGATACATGCAGTGTTTTGCTGCTGGATTTTAGAGTTCCGTTTTGGGCAGCAATGATATCAGCCTCCAGTGGCTAGAGCTGGTGAAAAAAACCCAGGATGGATATCGGTATCCCTTCTTTTCTCTGCTCTTCTAGGTGCTCTGGGAAGTAGCGGGCAAAAATCAGCATCCCACAGGAAGATGCTGCTTTGGGACTATCGGAAAGAGTACTGTCATTTTCATCACTATTCCCATCCCCATTCAGACGCCAAGGTTGGACCAATAACTCTACCTTCATTCCCCTTTGGTGGCGGCTCATCACTCCTCTGCACATGAGTAAGAGTTGTGCTCTTGGTTCAAAGAATAACCAAATCTTTAAGGTAAAGTATAAATTAAGATGTGTCATGGAGTATTGGATTCTTTTTTTCTGAAATCTAAATGAGATCATAAATAACAGATGAAATGCAATGGCTTAGAACTTAAAGATAAATGACTGCACAGAGATCTGAATTTGCAATTAGATTCAGGTAAGCATGTAAAAATTTGCTCCTTCAGTGTATTCAAAACTGTGGTCAGTCTGGCTCTGGGTCATTTTTTTTAATCATCTGATTATCTCTTCCGGGTGTGTGTGTGTGTGTGTGTGTGTGTGTGTGTGTGTGAGCTAAATTATTGACAGGATAATAGCATTTTATTGATAAATCTGCCAGCCCATGATCTAAAATACAACCCCCTCTTATTAAGCTGATGGTACATGGGACGATTGTGGGTTTTCCCTCACGTGCGTTCAATTAAAATATGGAAATAGAGACATAAGTGTCTCCTCTACGAATAACTGAAAAGCATTGTGTAAATAATAAAAAAATATGGTATACAAAGCCCCCTCAAAATCAGAATAATGTCCACAATATAAAAAGCTAATCAAAGAAGCAGTTTAATTGCAACATGACTAATCAAAATATTTCATACTAGCCTGGCCTGTTGGCGAAGACCTCCACTTTAGAGCTACGTGTGGTGAGTAGAATAGTGACCCTCCCCCCAAAGGGATCCGGGCCCTAATTCCTGGAACCTGTGGATGAATATGTTATTGCACATGGCAAACAGGACCACAAGGTGTGACCATGATTACAGACCTTTAAGGTTATTCCTGAGATAGCTTATTTTGCATTATCCAGTTGGCCTAATCTTCTCTCATGAACCCATAAAAGTGGAGAACCTATTCTAGCTGGCTGAGAATAATGAGGAGGAAAGATGGAAGATAGAGTCAAGCATAAAAGGGACTGGACCATAGTGATGACTCTGAAGGTGGAGAAAGGGGACAGTGGGCCAAGAAATCCAGGTGGATTCTAAAAGCTGGAAATGGCTCTCAGCAGACAGCCAGCAAGAAAACCGGGATCTTAGTCTTACAACTGAAATAAATGGAATTGTACCAATAACTGAAATGATCAATAAAAGGGATTAGAAAGCCCAGAGCCTCCAGAAAAAAATGGGGTCCTGCTGCCACCTTGACTTTAGCCCAGAAATTCTGTGTTGGACTTCTAATTTACAGAACTAAAAAATAACAAATTTGTATTGTTTACCTCACTGTTTGTTGCTACACACACACACACACACACACACACACACACACACACACACATATAAATTAATGTATACAAAATAAATATATGTTTAAAATAAACAGGCGAGATAGCTTACTGTATATCTATCTATTATCTAGCTATCTATCATCTACTTATCTAATAACATATAAAAATGGTTGCCTTTTTTGGTGGGTAGAAAAATGGGAGTAGAGAATTGGGACAAAAGAAAATTAAAATAAAACAAAAGAGCAGTCTTGTCTAGATCAATGTGAGTCATAAACTGATTTGTATGGTTGATACAGCCTTTTGTATGTGAAGTCTAAATAAAAGAAAAATAGTAAGAAATGAAAAAAATAAGTTTCTAATTTTAAAAAGGTCACCTTTAACACAGTTCATTTTGGTGTATTATATAGCACAATTGATGAAAGGTAGTGATGACTAAAACAGAGAAATACACCCCAACCCTTTTTATATTTCCCCATATATAAACTGTGTTTAATATTTTGAGGAGTTAGAATATCCAAATTTATCAAAAATGCCCTAGGATGAAAAAATTCTTTAAAAAAAAAGATCCTCACCTGATGACATGTGATATATTTTGAGAGAGAGGAAGTGAGGAGAATGAGAGAGAGAGGGGGGAGGAAGAGAAAAAGAGAGAGACATTGATGGGAGAGAGAACCACCAATCTTCTGCCTTTTGTATGCACCCTGACTGGTTTTGGAACCCATAACTTAGGCATGTGCCCTGACCAGGAATCGAACCCATGACCTTTTGGTGCATGAGGCCATGATTCAAACAACCAAGCCACCCAAAACAGAGCAATAAAAGAGGTCTTAGAACACATCCCACATTAAATTCTTTAAATTATTCCTTTAAAGTGTGTCTATCTGTGAGTTCTGTCCCGCCACCGGAAGACTGCTATTGACACACAGTCCAGACTTATTGCCTAACTCCCACACCATGGTTCCAAACAGTTCAGCCTCCAGGCATGAGGCGGTGTGTATGGAAAATCACACTGTCTCCATTCAAGTCCCAGGTCTGCTATAGATTAGCTGTGTTTGTAAAAAGAAGGCAGTAATTTTATTTATCTTAAATGGTTATTTTGAGATTTGAATACTTTTTATACAGAAAAAGTTAGTGTCTGACATAGTAAGCCTTCAATATATGTTAGTTATCATAATTCATATTTTAATTATAAACCTGCATCTCACTTAGCAAGTCAAAACCTTTGCAATTGATAAGATGTAGTCTCTCTTTTTTTTTTTTACTAAATCTTTATTGTTCATATTATTACAATTGTTCCTGATTCCTCCCCCCCCCCCCCGATTGCTACCCTACACCAAGTTTCCATTCAATTCTCTGCCCTTTCCCCATCCCCCATTGTCCTCATCCATAGGTGCAGTTTATGTTCAGTCTCTTCCCGCCCCGCTCCACTCCCCATTTCCCCGATAATCATCAGTCCACTCCCCTTCCATACCTCTGATTCTATTATATTCACCAGTTAATATTGTTCATCATGATTTTTACTTCCCTTGGTTTTTAGACTCACTTGTTGATAGTTACATGTTTGTTCATATTTTTATCTTTATTTTCTTCCTCTTCCTAAAGAACCCCTTTCAGCAATTCATATAATTCTGGCTTGGTAGTGATGAATTCCTTTAGCTTAAATTTATTTGTGAAGCTCTTTATCTGGCCTTCGATTCTGAGTGATAGCTTTGCTGGGTAGAGTATTTTTGGCTGTAGGTTCTTGTTATTCATCAACTTGAATATTTCTTGCCATTCCCGTCTGGCCTGCATAGTTTCTGTTGAGAAATCAGCTGACAGTCGTATGGGTGCCCCTTTATAGGTAACTACCTGCTTTTGTCTTGCTGCTTTTAATATTCTCTCTTTGTCTTTAGCTCTTAGAATTTTAATTATGATGTGTCTTGGTGTGGTCCTCTTTGGATTCCTTTTGTTTGGGGTTCTGTGTGCTTCCTGTACGTGTAAGTCTATTTCTTTCACCAGGTGGGGGAAGTTTTCTGTCACTATTTCTTTCAATATGTTTTCGGTATCTTGCTCTCTGTCATCTTCTGGGATGCCCATAATTCTGATGTTGGTTCGCTTGAAGTTGTCCCAAAGATTTCTCACACCATCTTCAACTTTCTGGATTCTCTTGTCTTCTTGCTTCTGTGGAGGAGTGTCCTCTGGCTCTTTGTGTTCCAAATATTGGACTTGATTCTTGCAATCTTCCAATCTGTTTTTAGGACTCTGTATAATATTTTTTATTTCAGAGAATGTATTCTTTATTTCTAGTTGATCCCTTTTCATATCCTCATAGGTCTCATTTATTTTATCCGCCTTTTCTAAGAGATTGTTGAACATCCTTATAAGCGTGGCTTTGAACTCTATATCCAGTCGCTTTTTATCCTCCATTTCTTTTGTTTGTGATCTGTTTCCTCGTTTCGGCATTTTCGCTGCTTCCCTGAGTTGGTAGGTTGGGAGGATCAGCTGTGTCTATGCCAGGAGATAACCTTATTCCACTAGACTTGGAAACCTGCAAAAGCCTCTCTGATTTCAGCTTGGATGGGGCAGAGTTTCAGGGTGGAGCCTACAGCCTTGGCTTCCGGTTAGCCCCGCCCTCTGAGGTTCCTGAGTCTCAGTGTACCTCAGTGTCCTTTGGTACTTGCTGCAAGCACCTCTGAGAGAAAGGCACCTTAGAGCTTCGCCCGCTACCAGACAACGTAGTCTCTCCCCCAACAAGCCCACAACTGGGGTTCAGAGCAGTTGGAAGTGGGGTTAAGAACAGTCCGGAGCTTATGTCTCCTTCCTGCTAGGGCAATCTCGTGGCTCAAACAACAGTCTGTCCTCTGTGCTCGCAATGTGCGCGACTCAGGGGCTCTGCTTTTCGCACTCCCCTGAGGTTCTGTCTTACAGCCCAGATTCCCTCTGTATGAGGCTGGAGCCCGAGAGTTTTGCCCAGGACTGGGGTTCAGTGCAGTCAGAACTGGGGCTCAGCACAGTCCTGAGCTTTTGAGTCCTTCAGGCTGGGGCAATCCAGCAGCTCAGTGAACAGTCCTTCCTCTGCGTGCAATGTGCGCGACTCTGGGGCTCTGCCTTTCGCCGCAGCTCCGCTTCCGCCTTACAGCCCGGTTTCCCTCTGTATGAGCCTGGGACCCCAGGGTCTCGCCCAGAACTGGGGTTCAGTGCAGTCGCAGTTGGGGTTCAGCACGGTCCGGAGCTTTTATCTCCTTCCCGCTAGGGAACGCCAGCCAGGCTCTCAGCAGCCGCTCCTCTCTGGCTCCATCCTCTCCCCGCTCACGCACACCTTGCCTCTGTACCTTAGGCTTTTACAGCTCCTCTCTGGTTTTCCTTCTGGTTTTCTCTTTCCTTCTAGTTGTAGAATTCCCAGTCAGTCAACTTTCCTGTAGTTCTGGATAGTGTCCACTCTATATTTTAGTTGTATTTTTTGAAATTGTTAAGTGCGGCTGCAGTTAGGCTTTTACCTCTGCCGCCATCTTGTTGTCTCCAAGATGTAGTCTCTTTAAGAGAGAATATAATGTAGATCAATTGTAGTGTAACACAAGTTGTGTTTCATAATTTGTCAATCTTCAAATATATTGTTATCAGTCTGTGATTAGCTCAGAAAATGAAAGTGTTTAGAAACTTGTATAATAATATGAAATAATATCTTTCTATTGAATAAAAAATCTATAGTTACATTTAGTATGCCATTTTATTTCAGTTTTCTATTGATCCATTTTATCATAGTCTTGTGTGTTATTTTAATAATTGGTCTACACTGAATTGGATTTAAAAAGAGAAACAACAGCTGAATCCGGTTTGGCTCAGTAGTAGAGCATCGGTCTGTAGACTGAAAGGTCCCAGTTTCGATTCCGGTCAAGGGCATGTACATTGGTTGCGGACACATCCCCAGTAAGGGGTATGTAAGAGGCAGCTGGTCGATGTTTCTCTCTACATTTCTAGCTCTCTATCTCTCCCTTCCTCTCTGTAAAAAATCAATAAAATATTTAGGTAAAAAGAAAAAAGAGAAACAACAATAACACTGGTCTTTACCACATGTAGTTTAAGAAGCACTGGTGTATAATTTTCTTTTTTTTTTAAGTGGTTTTACCAAATACTTCCAAACACTTAACAAATTTCTCAGACTGTACAGAATTATAATGAATAAATAGTATTTCATTATGTAAAAACATGATTACCTGGTAATTATTTTCATTAAATATTAAATTTTTTCAATTCATTTTCTATTATAAATCATGTACAAATAAGCATTCCTAATTATAAACCTTTTCACAAGTCCATAATTATTTCTTTTAAAAAAAATAACTTTTATTGATTTTTTTAAGAGAAGAAGAGAGAGGAATAGAGAGCTAGAAACATCAATGAGAGAAAAACATCGACCAGCTGCCTCCTGCACACCTCCTACTGGGATGTGCCCGCAACCAGTGTACATGCCCTTGACCAGAATCGAACCTGGGACCTTTCAGTCCGCAGACCGACGCTCTGAGCCAAACCGGTTTCAGCTCATAATTATTTCTTTTTAAAAAAATATATATTTTATTGGTATTATACAGAGAGGAAGGGAGAGAGATAGAGAGCTAGAAATATCGATGAGAGAGAAACATCGACCAGCTGCCACTTGCACACCCCCTAATGGGCATGTGCCCGCAACCAAGGTACATGCCCTTGACCGGAATCGAACCTGGGACCTTTCAGTCCGCAAACCGACGCTCTACCACTGAGCCAAACCGGTTTCGGCTCATAATTATTTCTTGAAGATATATTTGTAAAAGTGAAATTAGGTCTTTGGACATCAAGATTTTTGACAAATTTTGTAAAACACTTGTGCTGATTTTTATTTTCTCAAACTGTGCCCATGAGTGGGTCATTTTTTTCTTGTCTGTTTTTCCTGATTCTTCATATTTTATTAGTAATAAATAGATAAAATATTTTAAATGTTGATATCTCATTTATTTTACAGACTACTTTTTCTATTGCAATTTTAAGTATCTTCATACGTTCATTAGTTGTGTTATTAATCCTCATCCGAGGATATTTTTCTTTTTGCTTTTCAGAGAGAGTGAAAGGGAAGGGGACAGAGAGAGAAATATTGATGTGGGACACATCTAATGGTTGCTCCCACATGCACCCTGACTGGGGTTGGAGATTGAACCAGTAACCAATATGCATGCCCTTGATGGGGAATCAAACCCGGAATGCTTCAGTCCATGGGCCAACACTCTATCCACTGAGCCAACTGGCTAGGGCTCATTAGTTTTTTTTAATTTCTGCTTTTGTTAATTTTGTGAATCACACATCAGTGAATGTATCTGCCCTACTAAGATATCCTGAAAATAACCGCCAAGAAATTGCAAAATTACCTCCTGATATGAAACATGTCCTGAGATCAGCCAAATAATAGGTAATTGACTGGATTCTTTATTGAGTATTTGGACTTATGTATCCCTGAAGACAGTCAAACATAGTACCTCTTAACCAAAAAAGTGATGAGATTTTAGCTGAGGTAGCATTTTATGTCCAAGCAGAAGATGCATAAACAGAGATAAATTGCCTTGAAAGCAGAGAGACAGTGAGAGAATCAATGAGAAGAGAGAAAAAAAAAAGCCTTCATTCCTGACTTTCTATCTCTAAAGTCCAATCTCTCTAAAGACTAATTGAAATTCTTTATTTTTACTTATTTCTTTTTGATTTATGCAAGCGTTGATGTATTTTAGTTCCTTACAATCAAAATATTTTTATTTTTCTCCTAGAGCTTATTTTCTTCAATGATATCCCATTTTACCTTTGGAATATTTGTCAGTTTTTTTGTTTATTTGAATTATTTATCTTAGTCATTAAGCCTTCTATAGCATACATGTTATAAATACATATTTTAGTTTGCTGCCTTTTCATTTTAATTCTCACTTTAAAAGAAGCTATTCATATCATTAAAATAAATATGTTTTCTGCCTTCATTGTAATTCAAAACGCTTTTTCATACATAACATTTACTTGTGTTTTACCAATACTGTATCCTATCTGTCTGATTTACTTATTTGCATACTTACAATTTTTAATTCAAGCAGTCCTTTCTTTGCAAACTGGTGTGGGGCTAACCAAATGGTCATGAAGGAGATAACCATATTAAGCAATTTTGATAATCATTAGGGAATTCAAGATTTTTTCTGTGACCCTTAAAATTTGTTGTCAGGCCAGTCAATTGTTAACTTCAAAGTTTTTATTTAATTTCCAGAATGTAACTTTTTTTTTCCTGTTTGTTTTTTAATTCTCACTTGAGGATACTTTTTCAGACAGAGTGGAAGAGCTGAAGGAGGCAGGGGGTTGGGCAAGAGAGAGAAACATTGATGTGAAAGAGATACATCAGTTGGATGCCGCCTGCACTCACCTCGACTGGAGACGAGGATTAAGGATCTTACCTGCAACTGAGGTATGTGTCCTTGACCAGGAATTGAACCTGGGACCAGTCAGTGGGCAGACACGGTAACCACTGAGCAACAAGCCAGGGCCAGACTGTAACTTTTAACTTTAAAGAATGTACTGACCATAATGCTTACGAACATGTTAAAGGAAAACAAAAAGCTGCAGAAACTGGCTTGGCTCAATGGTAGAGCGTCGGTCTGCGGACTGAAGGGTCCTGGGTTCGATTCCAGTCAAGGGCATGTACATTGATTGCTGGCACATTCCTGGTAGGAGGTGTGCAGGAGGCAGCTGGTCGATGTTTCTCTCTCATCGACGTTTCTGGCTCTCTATCTCTCTCCCTTCCTCTCTGTAAAATACCAATAAAATATTTTTTTTTTTTAAAAAAAGGAAAACAAGAAGCAAAAATGCTTTCCTTTCTCAAAAAAAAAACAAAAAACAAAAAAAAATGTCAAAACATTAAAAACAATTTTATCTATATAAATGCATAGACAAATGAAACTTTAGCAAAATTAATGTTTATTTAGTACACTATGATTTAAAACATTGAACACATTGAAAGTCGGTGTGTTACTATTATTACTTTTTAGAAGAAAAATTACCGAGAGTAGTTTGCACAGCACTTTTTCTTCTCTTTTCCTTGCATGACTTAGAGCACGAGGTGAGCATCTTTGTATGCCCGGGAGGGTTACCTTACTCCTTTTAAAGTCTGGATCAGGTTCCAGCATTTTATCCTTTGTGCTTTGAATGTTATGAAATACCTCTGAGAGTTTCTTTAATGTGGAGTTTTTGTTGGCAACACTTCCTCTGAGACATCTTCATCCTTTCATCACAAGCACTTTGCTCACATACACCAAGTTCACCTTCACTAATCTCCTCTGCCTACATGCTTGGAATCTCTTGAGTGGTGCGTCAACATAACCACCCGCAGCTCTTCTTCTGTAAATCCATACACATCTGATTCAAATGTCACTTCCAGTGCTATGCAGTGTTCTTTCTCCCCCTTTTCCCCTCCCTTTGTCCTCTCTCATCCTCCTTTTCTTTGTCCCTACATTTTCATCATTTTTGGCTATTTCCCCCTTGATTGCCCCCCCCCCCTTTTGTAAAATGTCATATGGATTTTCCACTGAGAGGCAAGAAGGAAACACAATTACATACCTTGCAGTCTGTGTGGATTTGTTAACATTTTCTCAGAAATCAATTACCAACAGACTCTGAAACAAGTAACCCAGTTGGTCATGGATCATGACTTACGTCTATTATTTGCTTAGTGATTTGTGGCCTGACGAGCTAGTAGTGGAGTTTATACTTTTATGTCATTACTTACAACCCATGTACCATGATAACTGAAACTTAAACTGTGTTGTTGGGGGCCTGGTGTTATTTAATTAAGTAAATAATTGTTAATAAAATGTGTACATTTTTTCTAATACCAAAGTAAGGACTGCTTGTACTCAATTCATTAATACATCTTAACCTGGTCAACACTAATTTCTAGAGAGCCTTTGTGTGAATTAGACAGAGTTGTCCCCAAACCTCCATGGATGTAATCCTTTAGGCAACATACTAGCAAGGAGAGCATTACTCACAGCACCGCCTGCATAGCTACAAGTTGCAGTGAAGCATCCATCTTATATAAAAACTGCTGTTTGAAATTTTAGCTCTGCTATTTGGCTTCTGTAAACACTTGCTTGCTTAAATAATAAGGAAAATAGGACTACTCCCACTTCAGAAGGACCATCAAACCTTCCCTGGACGAAATTATCCCTGCTGGCACCAGGTCAGGCCTTTGGTTGAGGTCTCAAGGCCTCCGCACATAGGGGCTCTTTAAGATCTTGCAAGGGGGCTGGAAACACCCCATATTTGGGAGACAAATAAGGTAAAAACAAATAAAAAGTTCCTCCATGTTGAAGCCCAGAATTTGAGACACATTTTCCTCTGGACCCACGTGTAATAAATGTAACTCCATCTCTCTAAGTGTTGCTCAGTTCTTCTCCGGTTTTCTGTAACAGCAGCACCTGTTGGGACTATATCCACAACTCATCTCAAGAGACACTGTAGCTCATGTGTACTCCTTCATTTCTGGGCAGAGGTGAGAGAGCCTTTCTCCTTAAGCAGATCCTTGCTAGTGTTCTCTGCCTCCAACAGTGCATGTCACACTTAATACTTGCTCAACTGATATTGTCTGTAGCTTTTTGCTTAATTTGAAATAAAATTACCACCGGCCAAGGATTAAAACCTTGGAATCACTGTTATTCAATATGAATACTGCTTAATATGAGAACCTTTAATTATAGAAAAGAATCTTGAAGGAATATTGAATTAAACTAGACCAGAAGAGAACTCTATACTTGGCCTCTTCCCAAGTCCCCAATCTAATTGTTTTTATGAATTGAATGACAGTCTCTTTCCATTCATCCAGAATAAATGCATTGCATGAAAAAAAAAAAAAAAACAGCACTACTGACCATGTTGTTTTGTTTTCTATAAAAATTTTTATTTAGATAATTAAGCATCCTTTTGTATGCATTCACAGATTGTAATTTTTCTCTGGTCTTCTTAGTATCCGGCCGAATGATAATTTTTTAACAATCTTTTTTCTTACTAAATTATGTTGCTTATTATATTTATTATGTTATATTAATTATTAGAATTATCTTTATATTGTTAATTAATTTAGGGTCAAATTTGTATTCTGTAGCCAACAGATATATAGAACCCCTTTGGTGAGTTTTTCATGTATTGATGTCATGTTTGTTTTACTTTACCTTTCTTTTTGTCATTTTCCTTATGTCCTACATTTTTTTAAAATTTTGTTTTATTGTTTAAAGTATTACAAATAGTAGCACATATGTCTCCTTTATTCCCCATTGACCTTCCCCTAGCCTCCCCTCTCCCCCTGCACATCCCCTCACTTCATCTCCCCTCATCTCCCCCCACAGTATCTTGTGTCCATTGGTTGTGCTTATATGCATGCATACAAGTCCTTAGGTTAATCTCTTAGGTTGGTCGCTCCCCAACACTCCCCAGTCTTCCTGGTGTAATTTGACAGTCTGACTGGCAGAAGAAAACAAAAGTTGTGTTAAAAAATTATATAGATATATATGAATATAAAAATTCAGGATTCAAATTGTTCCCACAGGTAGCTGGCCTAAGCTGGCAGACAGGCATCTTAGAGCTGCCACAGAGGCAGGAGAGGCTCCAGCCACCACGGTTGCACTTGCCAGCCATGAGTCTGGCTTCTGGCTGAGCGGCGCTCCCCTGTGGTAGCACACTGACCACCACGGGGCAGCTCCTGCATTGAGCATCTGCCCCCTGGTGGTCAGTGATCATCATAGTGGCCGGTTGTTCTGCCATTTGGTTAATTTGCATATTAGCCTTTTACTATATAGGATAGATATTAAAAAGCCTCACTTTTATTGTACCAGCATAAGGTATAATACCAATTAGGTAGAGAGATTATTTTAAAAAAGGAATGAAATCACAATTTGCTCACATCTCCATCATGTTGTATGGAATTGAGAAATGTAGAAAGGAGAAAAAAATGAATCTGAAACCAACCACCATTATCTCATAAGGTCTTCAGACAGATCTTTGACCTGATTAGCAATACATCAGGAAAACTGATGAAATTTGAGAACTTTACATAAGAGTCATATTGTCTTATGTCAGAAGACTGATATTCTGTAAACGGAGGAACTTAAAGCCTCACACATTAAGTACAGGAAAGGGCTCACACTTCTAAAACACCTAAAACAGTATAAAGAAGGTCTGTGAGTAGTAAAATGGGATAAGAGCAACTTCAAATTACTTTAGTTTTATGTATTTTCATTATTAATTTACAAGAAGAAAACTTACATTTGCAGTAAGATAAGGTTGGGGATCACAACTCTAAAGTGTTATTTTATTTTTGTAAATGTGTAAAAACACTTAAAATATCAGAACCAAATGCTGCATGTTTTAACAAGTAAAAAGGAAAGCTATCAATAACTTATGATATCACACCACATTTTAAAAATGTATGTTTTCATGATATTTAAATACAGTTTCATAAACATGACACAGAGTGGTTCTTACTATATTTATGCTTATAAACTTTAAATTTATTGGAATATTTGAATTTGAATTTTAGTGAAGTATTATTAAACAAGATGATGAAAATACTTATAAGACTACTAGAGGCTTGGTGCATGGATTGATGCACTGGAGGGGTCCCTTGGTGTTGGGGAGCACAAGAGACTTGGTTGGAAAGTTATAAGGAGAACATTCTTTTTTTTTAATATATTTTTTATTGATATTTTACAGAGAGGAAGGGAGAGAGATAGAGAGCTAGAAAGGTCGATGAGAGAGAAACATCAACCAGCTGCCTCTTGCACACCCCCTACCGGGGATGTGCCCGCAGCCAAGGTACATGCCCTTGACCGGAATCGAACCTGGGACCTTTCAGTCCGCAGACCGACGCTCTACCACTGAGCCAAACAGGTTTCGGCAAGGAGAACATTCTTGTAAAAGGGAAGTGTGTGGAAAGCTGCCTGTTCTGGTTATTGAAATTCCAACTTAAGGGAGTGTCTAAGGTTTGCCCCTACGTAATTATCTTGACCTTTCCAAACAAGCCTGAGCATGTGCAGATGCCTGGGTGTTTAATGGAATTCTTATGCTTAATCCCGGGATGCCATCGCCTAGAGGACAATGCAAACATGTGTCCTCCCACGATTACTCACCCTAATGATTGTTTCTAAAGATGAAACTCCAATAAAGGCCTAACAAGGCAGGCAATTGAGGCTGCTCTGGCTACTAAAGCTGGGCAAGCCCCTTAGCCCTCTTCTGCACAAACTGTGTCTGAGTAATCTGTTCATCCATCATCCAGGGGCTGCTGGTCAGCCCCAGCCCCTTGACCTGGTCTGTGGGGATCAGGCCATAACCAGCTCCCTGACATCCCCTGAGGTGTCCCAGATTGCTAGAAACCAGGATGAAGGACCCCACTGGTGCATGATTGGGGCTAGGGAGGGACCATGGGAGAGCTACAAGGCATGCCTGGCCCATCTTTCCCAGTCCCCATTGGCCGTACCCCAGCAGTAAACAAACCTACTGGTCAGAGCACCTGCCCCTTGGTGGTCAGTGTGTGTCATAACGACTGGTTGAATGGTTGGACAAACGTTCAGACACTTAGCATATTAAACTTTTATTATATAGGACTAGAGGCCCAGTACACAAAATTTGTGCCTGGAGGGGGGTGTACCTCAGCCCAGCCTATACACTCTCTAATCTGGGATCCCTCTTATAATCCAAAACTTCTGGCTCCCAACTGCTCGCCTGCCTGCAAGCCTGATCACCCCCTAATCACTTCCCTGCCAACTTGATCAATGCCCAACTCCTTTCCATGTGGCCCACTTGCCCCTTACTGCCCTCCCCTACTGGCCCGGTCACCCCTAATCCCATCCCCTGAAGGCCTGTTCCCTTCCAACTGCCCTCCCCTGCTGGCCTGGGTTCCTTCCCAACTATATTCCCCTGCAGGCCTGCCTCCCAACTGCCCACCCCTATAGGCCTGGTCCCCTCAACTGCCCTCCCCTGCTGGCCTGATCACCTACAACTTCCTTTCCTTGATGTCCTGGTCCCCCCCTCCCCCAATTGCCCTCGCCTGCTGGCCTTCCCTCCCAATTGTCCTCCCTTGCTGGCTTGGTCTCCTCCAACTGCCCTTCCCTGCTGGCCCAGTCACGCCTAACTGCCCTCCTGCTGCCCTAATTGATACCAACTGTACTCCTCTGCAAGCCTGGTCTCCCCAACTGCCCTTCCCTGAAGGCTTGGGTTATGCCCAACTGTCCTCCCCTGCAGGCCAGGTCCCCCCAACTGCCCTCCTCTGCTGGCCTGGTCACCCCTAACTTCCCACAACTTCCCTCCCCTACAGGCCATCTTTTGGTGGCCATCTTGTGTCCACATAAGGGTAGCCATCTTTGACCACATGGGGGTGCTCATCTTGTGTCTTGGAGTGATGGTCAATTTGCATATTACCCTTTTATTAGATAGGATTTTTATATAGGACTTGGTCCAAAACTATATACTTTTTTGCGGTTATGTTACTTAAACTAAAGGGGCATGACTAGTTCACATCTATTCGTTGTTTATCCCAAGGGCCCACCTGGAGCACATAGCATACAACTAGTATATACTCTAAGCATGTATATGTTTGCTGAATAAATTAATAATTATTGAGTATGAATTAAAACCCCCCACATGATTTTAAAACTATATATCATTTACCAATAGTTCTTCACTTTAGTTTTTGAAATTTGAAGCAACTTATGAAAAAAATAAAGGCTAGGCCAATGGTCGGCAAAGTGCTACTCTGGAGCCACATGCGGCTTTTTGGTCCCTTGAGTGTGGCTCTTCCACAAAATACCATGGCCTGGGTGAGTCTATTTTGAAGAACTGGCGTTAGAAAAAGTTTCAGTTTAAAAAATTTGGCTCTCAAAAGAAATTTCAATTGTTGTGCTGTTGATATTTGGCTCTGTTGACTAATGAGTTTGCCGACCACTAGGCTAGGCCATAATGAGATACATCTGGACATCACGGAATGCATCTAATGCCGAAAAAAATTTGTGAAATTTCAAAAAAATACCTAAAATCAAAAGTACTGAGCTAGATTTTAATGTGCTTTCAAAATTCAAATCACACACTAATCTTTCTTTTGTGATATTTCTAATTTATTAGACTTTAGTACTTATTTGCTGCTTTTTGTTTGTACTTCACACATATACTAGCATAATTGTGTATATGTGGATGCCTACTGTGTGTTGTGCTATATTTACATTATGTGAGCAAAAGCAAAATTTTGTACATACACATTTGTCCAAATTATGGTGCCCCAGCTTAAATTTTAAAGACAGGGAATAAGATATACAATCACATATGATCAAATAAACCAACCTTGGATGTCTATGACTTTGGCTCTTGGGAGTTCAGAGTCAAGTGATAAATTATTCAGCACAGGCTTATTCAACACTTACCTCATGCCAGATACTGTTGAAGATGCTGGAAAAATAAAATGGCAAAAGTCTCTTACATCACAAAGCTTAGGTCTATTGAGTAAGACAGGCAATAAACCCCCACATGATTTTAAAACTGTATATCATTTACCAATACTGCTTCACTTTAGTTTTTGAAATTTGAAGCAACCTATGAAAAAAACAAAGGCTAGGCCAATGAAAAATACATTTTTATATTTTACACAATGATGTGATAAAGAGGAAGAAGAAATAACCTTTAAAATTATTTTTAACTTTATTAAATTTATTGGGGTGCTAATAGTTAATAAATCACATAGGTTTCAAGTGTAGAATTCTATAATATACCATCTGTATATTGCATTGTATTATCACCATCCAAATTCAAGTCACCTCTGTTCCCCTATATATTTGAGTCCCATTTACCCTTTTCTACCTCCCCTTCACCCCTTTTTCATTCTGGAAACCACCATACTGTTATCTGTGTCTATGAGTTTTGGTTTGTTTGTTTGTCTCATTTGATTGTTTGTTACTTTCAATTTATGAGTGAAATCATGGTTCTTGACTTTTTCTGTCTGACTTATTTTGCTTAGCATGATATTCTTGAGATCTATCCATGTTGTCACAAATGGCAGTATTTCATCTTTTCTGGTGGCTGAGTAATATTCCGTTGTATATATTTATCACATCTTCTTTGATTATTATTGCTTTGCAGCTTTTGCTATAACACAGGAAAAGGCACCTGGGTAAATAAAGGAACATGTTTCTTTCCTTCCTCCTCTCTGCCTAGCTCCTATTGTTAAATCTAGGTTCTTTACAAATTCTAGAATTATGTGTTGTTAGATATAATTGATCTTATACATTCTATATTTTGGCAAAACTGAAACCACTCTGAAAACCCCTATTAAATAGATATATTCAATCTTCAAAAGGTTGTGAGGCACAGACTAAAATAAGCAATATATTTTGAAACTAGCATGAAGGAAAAGTCCCTTGGCTTAGTGAGTCTTAGCTGATCATATATGCACATCTCCATGCAGATTTACTTTATTTTCTCTAATGATTTATTTTTTGGATTTTATTCACTACTTCCTCTTGGTATGAATTCATAAAGGTCTTTTCATCTCCCACTTTAAAGATCTTCCATTCCTTGAGGTCCATACAACTGTGAGGTTCTTGATTCTGCATTATCAATTAATACTCTGATGTCTGATTTTTCATTTCTCTGAATAGCAAAGCATCTTTACCCAATGCTCCATACTCTATTTTTCCTGTAATCTGTTTCCAGGCAGTCTCATGACTCCAGTCCCTACTTTGCTGCCAGTAAGAATTATATCTGAATCTTCAATGATCCTTTCTCTCAATTTTCAGCTCCATAATTTCACTATCTCCTAGTGAACTCCATGTTTATGTGTTATGTGTACTTTAAGTCCAAAACACCAAATGATGAACATGGCAGTTTTATTCCCATAGTGGCCACTTTTCCTATACCCCTGTATTCTATTAAAATTAAAAGTCGTGCCGAAACCTGTTTGGCTCAGTGGATAGAGCATCGGCCTACGGACTGAAAGGTCCCAGGTTCTATTCCCGTCAAGGGCATGTACCCTGGTTGCAGGCACATCCCCAGTAGGGGGTGTGCAAGAGGCAGCTGATCGATGTCACTAAAATTAGGTAGTTAATTTGCATAGCAAACAACTAATACATTCCAAGTTTATAAATGTTACCACAAAAAGATTGTCTTAAGATTATGATCTTTTTTCAATTAATTGAGCTAGCACTAAACATTTTCTTGTGATCATTAAAATGTTTGCTTTTGTAGATATAAGCATAGCCTTTAAAATCTACCAAATATTCTCCTCCAAACTTATAACCAGCTATAATGTTTTTATAGGTAAGCAAATCAAGACAAGGTATTTAACATCTCATTGAAAGAAAATGGAATAGAAGGTACGTACCTTACTTTAAAGATTGCATTAGCTTCATTAAAGATTTTGTTTTGATTATAGTGAATTTTTATTTGGAAAAAATAATGTCTTAAGTGATTCAAAAGACATCTAATTATTTTGAAAAGAATTATACGTACTGCATTGCATTATTCAAATATACATACTCTTGGAGAAAAATAATAAAGACTTAAAATATAGGTTTGCGTTCAAAATAAAAGCCAAATTGAAATTAGCATTTAATTTAAAATTTAGCTTACTAGAGTCTACTTTCCCTGTCAATAATGAAATATATTTTAGCTAAATGTTGCTTTTGGTTTGGAGAGAACATTGAAGAATGCTTTAATTTCTCATTAACTACAGCATTAATCAGTGGTTAATTGCAATTATTTAGCCTGTAGATAAAGTGAAAGCAAAATTAGAATCTGACTACAAGTCAAATAAACTTTGTCTTTCTTATTGATTTAAGCATTTTTAAGACAGATATTCGATAAGGTTTGCTTAGCAAAATTTTGGTAGTGTTTGGTCAATGTGCCGAATAATAATTGAAGTCAGTTGCTAAGTCAAACTCTGTATCTCTGTGTTAACTTGTGAGCATTGATCTTCAATAATGCAGAACAATTTTAGTATTATATTTCCCATATCAGTGCCTAGTTGCAGTTAAGTTTTTTTTTAGTAATTATAGAACATATTACCTTGCTTTATGGATTTCAGATTTGATATTTAATTCAATTATTTATCTATTTTTAGTATATTCCCTTGTATCTTAATTACAAACAATTTAAAATGTTATACATTCTGCCGATTTCCCCAGTACTATTGATATCCCTAGCTAGTTAAGATGTTAAAGATACAAATTCTGCATCTTATCAGTTTCAACTTTTCTGTTGCATTTAAGAGCACGCTTTTCTTTGTAATACAGAGGAGAAAAATTGAAAACAGAACCTTATTTCAACAGAATGTCAGGAAATAAATAAAAATCCCATTTCAAAATGTGAAAATGTTAATAACATGCCACACCTAGTTTCTCAGTTTGGAAAAATGTGGTGGTTCTAAGCTCTCATCTTTTCCGAATAACTATACTTAGAGCCTCCTTACACTATTGTCTTAACAAAAATTGTTCATTGAAGAAGCAACACCCAAATTTGGTTTTCTTTAGCTTCCCTTTCATCAGCGTCTAAATTACTCATACATTTTCTAAATCTTATGCTAACAGACCTCTGCAGTCAAATATTAAGTGTTACTAACCTGATGAGGCCATGTTCTTTTTGGAAATGGCTTCTTTGGTGGCTCTGTGAAAGGGCCCGGGCTATGTGGCCTTCCGATGTGGTGGTTTCGATGCCATCTTTTGGTGGTTGGCGAAATTATTACAAACATTAAAATGCAATCTTGTTTCTGTTCAATAAATATTTCTTTGGTATGTGTCATGAGTGGTGTGCTGGTGCTGTGCTTGAACCTGTTGGCCATGAGAAAGCAAGGTGTCCACAGTATTGCTTCGTTTACTCAAGCACTTTTGGGTAGGCGACATTTTACAGAAGCAAATTTCACATTTCTGTGAACTTCCTCAAACTGGGGGCACTGGAGATAATTCATCTATTTTATAACTTGAGTTAATAGTGAGACATGGGATTTTAATATAATCTATTCATTTGTATTTTCAGATGATACACCTACCTTCATATGTAAATGTATACAGGGTATCTCTCCCCAAAATATATACACATTATAAGGGCAGTGCTTATTAAAGTACATTTCATTTTCAACATGAAATAGAAAGTACAGCTATCGGCTGCTAGAGTGTGTGTACATTTTTAGGGACACCCTGCATATTTCTTCTAGAGGGCCAAAAACAGCTTTCAGGGTGCATGGTTAAAATGTTGACATTTCCAAGCACATAGAAAAGAGCTCCATCCAACCTACTCAGCCTTTTGTCCTCCAAACCGTGGTGTATGTTGGAACTAGAACTTAGTTGTCACCTGAGAAAGGTGACAGCTCAAAGCTTTGGACTAATAATAAAAACTTACATCTGCCATTCCTTAAAGAGTGCCCAAGGTAGCCTAAGCAGACCACAGTGCTGGGTTCTCTTCTGTGACTTTGGTCTCTCGAGATCTTCAGATCTCTAATTCTTCATTGCCTTGTAGCTCTTTAATGATAGTCTGATGATCTTTATATTTTGTCCTTTCCTTTTAGCGTTTCTAAGCAGGATGGTTGGTTTTGAACATATATATATATATATATATATATATATATATATATATATATATATATAATTGATTTTCCACAGAGAGGAAGGGAGAGGAATAGAGGGTTAGAAATGTCGATGAGAGATAAACATCAACCAGCTGCCTCCTGCACACCCCTTACTGGGGATGTGCCTGCAACCAATGTACATGCCCTTTGACCGGAATCAAACCTGGGACCTTTCAGTCCGCAGGCCGACGCTCTATCCACTGAGCCAAACCGGTTTCGGGAGGAGGGTGGTTTTGATGCCAGATTCGCCATTAGCAGAGTTAAATCTGCTCCTGCCCTTAGTGAGCCCTCCTCTAGCTGCCCCCTCCCACTCATGGGCTCTCCGTGACCTTTAATGTCTGAGGAGCAGCAAGAGCCTCGGTACTTGTCATTTGTAATCGTCATAACAGTGTTGATAATAAAGAGGACAGTCCTCTTCAAATTGTGATTTTTTTGGCAACATTTTTATCAAAACTTCCAGTTTCTAGTCATTTCACCTTTTTCATCCTTATTTGTTATTCTCTGCTTCTTTCATTGCTGGTACTCCAGCCTTTGAAGTGTGGAACAGCAATATGTTGCTGGTTAAATAGGACTATTTTAACCACAATGTCAGCTGCAGGAGGAAGGAAAGGGAATATGATACTTTGGAAAGAAGGATGCGTTTGAATAGTGGGCTCTCCCAGAGAAGAATTTCAGAGCCTGCCCATTTTTAAAAGACTTTCCAAATGGGAACACCTGGGGAATCTAGGGGATACAAATAAGGAATTTCCACCCTAGTCACTGAGAATGGATAAGATTGGCCCCGGCCGGTTTGGCTCAGTGGATAGAGCATCAGCCTGCAGACTGAAGGGTCCCAGGTTCATTCCTGTCAAGGGCACATGCCAGGGTTGCAGGCTCGATCCCCAGTAGGTGGTATGCAGGAGGCAGCCAATCAATGATTCTCATCATAGATGTTTCTCTCTCTCTTTCTCCCTCTCCTTTCCTCTCTGAAATCAATAAAAAGATATATATATATATATATATATATATATATATATATATATATATATATATAATGGATAAGATCGGGCATTTGATTCAGTAACTGTAGCTGTTAGCGAGAAGTTCTAAAAATATCTGTCTTGTAAGGAATTTGTATGCCACATTTCAAATGAGGTTTGGAGACTAACTCTACATATCCCCAAGAAAATAATTCCAAATGTCATTTGCACAGGGCATGATCAAAATTGTGAAAAAAAATATTAGTTTAATAATGAAAGTCAATTCAGGTTCAACCTATTTAACATACTTATTAGATATTATATTAGGTTTACTTGAAATGCCATGCAAATTACAACAAATTATGTGCCTTAAAAAAACAACAAGAGAAATTCATTCTCTCATACTTCTGGAGGCTGTGAGTCCAAAATCAAAGTGTGGGCAAGCACATGCTCCCTCTGGAAGTCCCAGGGAAGATCCTTCATTTCCTTTTCCTGGCCTCTGGCGGTCCCCACAGTGCTCGGCTTATTGCTGACCCTGACAGTGGCCTAATTCCCTCTGTGCCTCTATGTCCCCTGTCCTATTACAAGGGCAGTGCACATTGAATTTAGGGCCCATCCTAATCCAGCATGACCTCATTTTAATTAATTGCACCTGCAAATACCCCATTTCCAAATACTCTGAGGTTCCAAGTGGGCATAGTTTTTTGGAGAGAGGTCCATTCATCCTAGTGCAGGTCTAATTATCACCATGTATAACAACAGCTAAGTGTTCATATTATATCCTTGTGCAATAATACCCTTGTTATTAGATTTTATTATAATCTTTGTCCTTGATGCATATATCTGGTCTTAGTTTATTTCATTTTTTCAGTTATGGATTGTATTAAATTATCCATTCAACAAGCATTCATTTTGTCTAGTAGATATGTAGTTTGCTAGGTACTTAGAATATAACAATGAATAATACATAATAGTTGCAAAAGCAGAACATAATGGGGGAATTAAGCCTCTAAATATCCAGCAATAATAAGTTCAGATTTTGAATAGCTATATTAGAAGTGATGCATTCCAAGTAGAAGAAAGAGCATTATAGACAATGACAGCTTTTAAATAGCCCGGCGAGTTTTGAGAAGTGCAAGCAGCTCTATATGGCAAAAAGAATATAAGGAAAGCGTTGCTGAAAAGTGAAGCTAGGGAAGAATTCAACAGCCATATTACTCATATTTTTATAATCTCCTAGACAAGCTGACCCATACTTCTCTTGCTATTGAATAGTCACTAAAGGGTTTTAAGCTGGATGAGGAAGATAGGATAAAATGATTCAATTGATATTTCAATTTTTTTTTACTTGCTTCAAATCTCTATAAATTAAAGTTATTGTTGTCTGTTAACCTCTAGGTTTGCACATTCTAATGGTCTGTGGTATTTCAGGTTGCTTCTAACTGTTGGCGGACTATTTCTAAAAGAGATGATGAGTTTTCTGACCACCACCTTCACCCCAAAACTATCCACCATGGTCAACTTTAAAGATTCGATTATGATGTAGGACTTTAAAATTTTAATTACTTAATGAAAATTGTGTTTGTAGTATTTAGTGTCCTGTGACAATGGGAGATGCCATGAGATTCTTTGAATTCTTTACTAGTAATTAAAGTTATGGGAAATGTCACCACCCTGCTTCCCATGCCCATTATTGCTGTTGGATTGATTTTAAAGTGGAAATAGGAAGAAATAGTTTTGTGTATTTTTTTTCCAATCTCCTAATTTGATACAGAATTTGTGCATGGGAGAGGGGAGCCCCTCAGCATGGCCTGAATCATTTCACAACCAAGAAGCCCCCTGTCCAACTGCCAGGTTAGGGGGAATAGGGCCTAAATCGACAATCGGACATCCCTCTCCCAATCCAGGATCGCTGGCTCTTAACCGCTCACCTGCCTGTCTGCCTGATTATGCCTAACCACTCTGCCTTCCTGCCAGATTGCTTCTAAATGCTCACATGCCTGCCTGATTGACACTAACTTTCACCTGCCTGCCTGATCGCTCCTAACTGCTTGCCTGTCTGCCTGATTATGCCTAACCACTCTGCCTTCCTGCCAGATTGCCTCTAAATGCTCACATGCCTGCCTGATTGACACTAACTTTCAACTGCCTGCCTGATCACCCCCTAACTGCCTCTGCCTTGGCCCTGCAGCTGGGCTTTGTCCAGAGGATGTCTGAAAAGCTTTTGGCTGTCTGGTCTAATTAGCATATTATGCTTTTATTATTATAGTTCTTGTTCAGAGCATCAATTATACACAAGACATGCAATCTATTCTTTGATCACTGTCTTTTTACTCCCTTGCTCTGGTAAATCTATTTAAAGAAGCTGGTTATAAGAAGCAGAAGGATCTTTTCTGTTGGCTATAGATTGTAAGAGCACTTAAGGCCAGTTGTCCAAGAGACACTGTCAATTGATATGAAAGCAAAGGAGTGAACATCAACCTGGAATTTACGTGAAGTTACTCAGAGAGAGAAACATACAAAAGAGGAAAGGTACAGAATATAAATTTTTTAATGTGACAATAAGCCCACAGATTGTTAATGCAGAAAAACATGACCTTGGTAAGACATGCAGTTAGAATAGTATATACACAAAGTTTAGCAACCTTCAAAGACTATACAGATTTCTGGGAAAATAATCCCAGGAATTTAGAAGTGCACTTTCTTTTCTCTTTCAACTGGCTTCAAAGTAATAAATAATGTTAAGACCTTTTTAAAACCAGTAGGAAATTATAAAAAACAACAATGATATATGTCTATATAATTTTAGAGAAAGGGAAGTTATCCATACATACATTGGTTGATTTAAAAAGAAAATATTTATTGATTTTTTAAGGAGATATAAGAAGGGAGGGATGGAGAGAGAGAGAGAGAGAGAGAGAGAGAGAGAGAGAGAACATGGAATATTAGGGCCATGCTATAAACAACATAGCTACCTCGCCAAGACCAAAAATAACAATTTTCACAGGGAATACATTTGAATAGCATTAAGCTGAAAAGCATTTTGTTTGCAGGTGATAGAAGTTTTCTAAGATATAATAAATTGTCTTTGGCTAAGACTGTAAATATATGCTCCTCAGAAAAAATGACTTTATATTGAGGAGTTGCAAGAAGGATAAATAGCCATATTAGAGTTTGAATCATTTATAGGAAGAAGCAACTCAATGATTGACTGGCTTCTAAAGAAAAATTAACACCAAGTTGATATTCTTCATAGAAATAATCCTGCTATAGTAAGTTCCTCTTTTTCTGCCTAATTCTTTCTCAGGTACACACTAGAATCCAGAACTGAAACTAATTTATTATGATTGATGCAGTAAAATGGAAGATTACTATTTAACTGTCATAATCCCAAATTTTGGGAATTGTTATGTAGTAAAGTATTTTCTTAAAATGAACTCATTGAATTATATGAAATTTAAAAATAAATAAGGAAGATATTTTTGTCTACTGGTTTAGACAATTGTGTTTCTATTTTAACCTTGTCTATGTGGATATGTGAACTTAAAAAAAAATTCAATCAATATGGGCCTTAGCATTTGAGTTAGAATGTTACTCTCAATAATTATGTAATATATATATTCAAATATTTATATATTCAAATATATATATTCAAATATATATTCAAATATATTATTCAAATATATATATCCCTGGCTAGTTTGGCTCAGTGGATAGAGAGTCAGCCTGCAGACAGGAGGGTCCTGGGTTAGATTTCACTCAAGGGCACATGTTCCGGTTGTGAGCTGATCCCCAGTAGGGGGCATGCAGGAGGAAGCCAATCAATGATTCTCTCTCATCATTGATGATTCTATCTCTCTCTCCCTCCTCTCTGAATTAAAATATATATATATATATATATATATATATATATATATATATATATATATATATTAAGAAAATTACTAAGTAAACTGTTTTTGTGTAGTAGTCAATGGCATATATAAGTTCAAAATATCAGACTTTTCTGGTAGCAAAAATTAAAACAAAACCTTAAACACCATAGAACATAATTTAAACTCAGTTCACAAGAAGTCTTTTGGTTTAATTTTACTACATATAAATGGTGTGAATCATGTAGTTGGTTGGCCTCAGTTATTTTTACTTATTCACCTTTCTTTGATCATTGCTCTCAGATTGTCCTTAAAAATCCACTTCTAGGGTATATTGTAAAGTCAGTACTCAAAAGAAAATCCCACAATTATGGAGTTTTGTTAACAGGACATAGGAGATGACAGTAAAACATGACAGTACTCAAAAGAAAATCCCACAATTATGGCGTTTTGTTAACAGGACACAGGAGCCAACTGAAAGAATTTTCAATGGCTACCCCAGAACAACTTCAGCAAATAAATAAATAATGTACCTTTAGTTTATAACCTAACATATAAACTAAATATTCATGACTTTACGCTGATATGAATAAATGACGGAATAAATAAATAAGATAGAACAGACAAATATTCAAAACTAAAGAATACCAGATAATTTATGTAACTACTCTGCCCTCAAAAAGAGCACAATTCCTTATTTCTTAAGTATAGACTGAACATAGTGACTTCAATTCAAAGAACACATTATGGAAATAATGGGGTAAGGAGGAGAGTAACTTTACAATGGAGAAAACCTGACAAACACTACCTTGGCCAGAAGTTCAAGGTCAACATAGTGATAATATGTTGGTAAGATATATCCTGGTATAATGTATTGAAATGCAACTGCCTTTGTGGTCTTCCTTCCAATAACTCATATTTCCATTCTAATCATGAGAAAATGTCAGATCAATCCCAATTGTCAAATATTATACAAAATAGCTTACCAGTACTCTGTCAGGGTGATTAAAAACAAGGGAAGTTTGAGAAACTGCCTTGGCCGAGAGTAACCTAAGGAGACATGATGACTAAATGTCATGCAGCATCTTGGATGGAATCCTGGAAAGGACAAAGGGCATTAGATAAAACTGAAGAAGAAGGAATAAAGCCTAAAATCTAGTTATAATATTATATCAATATTGATTCATTAATTATCACAAATGCACCAGACTAAAATAAGATGTTAATAATAGGGGAAACTAGACTATATGGGAACTCCCTTACTATCTTTGCAATTTTGCTGTAAAGATAAACCTGTTCTGGCCATGGAAATATATATCCTAAGAAATTAAAATGCAAATGTTTCTAAATTAGCCAGGTTCTCACAATTGAATATTAGTGTTATGCTTCCAAACTTTTTATTCTTTGAGGTTGA
Organism: Vespertilio murinus; assembly: GCA_963924515.1. NCBI lineage: Eukaryota > Metazoa > Chordata > Mammalia > Chiroptera > Vespertilionidae > Vespertilio > Vespertilio murinus. The sequence goes on along the minus strand of OZ004711.1, from coordinate 22,082,432 downwards.
CATCAAATGTAATAATATTTTTAAACTCAAATAAATTGTAATATGTAGATTTTTTAAAGATAAACTCCTCTGCAATATTAACCATAACAGATGAGTAATTTTAATCTTTCTATACTTCTATATATTTTCATGAATTCCAGCTCAACTTCCTAATAAGTGTACTTTATCTTTTTTATTTTTTATTTTAGCTACAAAGCTAATGACATTTTATTAGGTTGAAAAAAGAAGAATCCTTTATTGTGTCTAATGCACTAGGTCTCACTTTTGTCATCTGATTTAAAAGCTTCCTTCCTATTCCAGAGGAAGTTGAACAGCAAAAACAATGTCTTTGATATGATTAGCAGACAGATCTAGGCCATCATATAAGGTGGGATTCAAGAGCAAGGAAATAGCTTTTAAGAAGTGTGCTTCTACTTGTACATTCAAATTAATGTTTTCTTCTAAGTGGTCACCTTTGGACGGGTCATTTACTTATGCTATGACACTGCTCTCTGCAAAGTATTTCAACGCTTTTTGTTTGTTTTATTTTAATTTGGTTTCAGAACCCATTTATAAGATGCCCAAGAAGAGTGTTTGCTTCAGTGCATATTATTTATTTTAAAAACACTGATATATGCTGAATATGATGCAGGCATTGTCCTAATACAATATCCTTTCTAAATGTTTACTACTAAATTCTTATAACAACCTCATGAGGTGGGTAATACGATAATCCCAATTTTATTGGTAAAGAAACAGAAGCACTGTCCAATAATACACACCTAAGAACTTAGACTGAACTCAAAACATCAGGCCTACATAGTACCTGCTTAATGGCTACATATTGTTACCTATTACATCTAACTTTCATTTAAAAACTTCTAACCATATTTTTATAAGTGATAAGATGCCATGATTATTACATTTGTATTTGACATAAAGAGTCTTATTCAACAGCGCTTCATAGTTAAATTTAAAAACTTGAAGCAAAAGAAGAACCTGTATCATTCAAGAGTCAACTATGTACTTACTAGAGAAGAAAAAAATGGACACATTCACGCTAGGAAATTTATTTGCTTAGCCTTATGTTCCTCAGAAAAAAAATGATATGGACATAGCCTTCGTTCCACTAACCTCTGGTGAATTGAGGTTTTACTGAGATAAATGTAGCATCAATTCTCTCAGCCATCAAGTCAAAGCTATCATCATTCTTGAGTTGAATATGTGCTATGTCAGCACTGTTGACTTGTACCAACTTGACTGAACCATTAGTGAGCTGATCTTGCTGAATCTATATTACTTGAATGAGTTTTGATGAGCTCTAAATCAGCCTATCAGCCTCAATGTTTGTTTGTTTCCACTTAGCTCTGTATTGGTAGAACAAAGAAATAAGTAGCTAAAAAATATAGAATTTGAATTCTAGATTCAAGCAATACAAAGAAAAATAATTAATTGTTGATATATGTTCTTTTGTGCATTGTGATTTAGTCTATTTCTTTAATTTTCTACATACTAAGAATAAAAGATTTAATAAAAGGAAGAGAATTGAATGACTTCAAGTTAAATATGTTTTTTTTAATTGCTCATAGATCTAAATTTAAAAAGTAATTGCCTCTCACAGGAAAAATTATTTGTAAAATGGTTTGTTTCATCATAAGATGTAATCTTTAACATGATAATGATTGCATCTATTTCATTCACCATTGTACACAGCAAGTAATATAATGACTGGTACATAATTCTAGGTATTCAATAAATAATTATCAAATGAACAAAGATTGGATTCTTACTATTATAATTATTCTCTTTTTATAAGCTGTCAGGGGCAATTCATATGATCAGAATGCTCTTATAATATTTTAGGAATATACTCAAGTGACCTCAGTATTAGAAAAGCAAGTGAATTTGAATGCCAGGATTAATCTCAATACCATGCATTTGTGTAAAAGTTTAACCTAATCTAGCTGTATAATGCACACTCTAGGTATTTGCCAAAACAGCATAAAAATAGTAAGATGGGTCCTGCTGCTTCCGCTTGTGAGGATGATAAAACAGACTCAGGCAGTTTAAGACACTGGCTCAAGGGTCATTTACTGAAATCAAAAACCTAAGCAAGGAATTAAGCTTCTTCCCACAGAATTTAAGAGGGTGTAAATCTCCAATAACATAAATTATTTAATGACCTAGATTCATCTTTTTGCATCTCAATGAGGCTACTATATTTGCATCCTTGTGACTGCAGAGGAGAGAGAAAGCTCATAGCAACAGGCAAGTAGGACAAGCAAATTAATCAGTTTATAAAATGTGTATAAACTTGCAAACAGTTCAGGAGCCCCCTGAAATTTCACAAGTCCCCTGTCTTTGGTCTGATTTTACCAATTCTACATATAGTTTCTTGCAGAGTTCAGATCTGATGGCCAATTCAAATTTATTCAGTGTATTTATGTTTTAAGTACTTTGAATTAAGAAACTAAAACACACACACACACACACACAACTGGTTGTCAAAAGTAATGGTATTTGTGAGATGTGTTGTGAAACGGCCAATTATAATTTATTATGAAGTTTCCCTACACCTATTGTGCATAAAATAATGTGCTCTTCACAGCAGGCCGTACTTTCATTAACCTTTTCATAGAAGCAGTGATCTCATTCAGAAATCTTATTTCTGAATTATGTGCTTATAGCACACACTAATTCCTTCTTACCTAGAGGGAAAAGGACAGCATACAGGAAAAGGATGACTTTTCAGGTTTAAACTGTTGAAGGAGTTAGGGAAAGAAGAAGAATGATAAGAGGAGTAATTTCACCTATAAAGCTATTGATGCTCCATTGCAAAGCATTAATTCATACTTTCTGTTTCTTATTGTTTCCTCCATTCCAAAGAAAATGCCATTTAAAAAAATAAATTTATTGGGATGACATTGTTTAATGATTTAAAAAAAAGTCATCTAAAAATTAAATTTATTGATTTATTGGGATGGCATTGTTTAATCACATGTGATCTATATATGATGTCATATATATACATATATATATATATATATATATATATATATATATATATATTTCAGAAAGGAAGGAAGAGGGAGAGAGATAGAAACATCAATGATGAGAGAGAATCATTGACTGTCTGCATGCCCCACACTGGGGATGGAGCCCACAAACCAGGCATATGCCCTGACTGGGAATCTAACTGTGACCTCCTGGTTCAACCACTGAGCCATGCCAGCCAGGCTATATGATATCATTTTAAAAGAAAGAAAAATGTTGCAGTAAATAAAAAAGTGGCACAGAGTAATGCAGTAATAATCAAAATAAAGAATGAACGACATTTAATTGCAACTTTTTTTTTTTAGAGAGAGAGAGAAACATCAATTTGTTGTTCCACTTATTTACACATTCACTACTTGTTTCTGTATGTGCCCTGACGGGATTGAACCCGAAGCCTTGGCTTATTGGGATAATGCTTTAATTAACTGAGCTACCCAGGCAGGAAATGACACATATTTAAAGGGAAAAGAAACAAATCACCATGGTCTCTCTCTTTCTGTGTCTCTCCCTATTTCCTTCAGTTCCTTTTTCAGGTAGTGAGTTAATTCCCTTAGTAACTTAAAGACAGTGAAAATGCCAAATTATCCATCATTACTCTACCTCAGGTATAAATCTTTTCTCTATTCAATATTCTATCTTGTTGGAAAAGACAGGCAGTTCCTGATTCCTTTATATTTTTCCTAAAAACAACAACAGCAAACAAACACATTGGAAAACTAAAGGTATATACCCTTGGCACATTTTACACAAAACATTCTAATCTACCACTAAGGCTTATAATCTTTCCCTCTGTTATAAATGCCCATGGCTTTCTATAATCTTTGTGGAAGCAGTAAGTAGATGGATTCATAGTCTGCCAGGCTTTCAGTTCCTGCAGCCTTCTGACTCTTAAATGGTGCTGAAGCCACTTAAGTTCCACATGGAAATTGATATCTTCCAAAGAGTCTGAAACCCTTGATTAGGTTTAAAAAAATCTCTGGGCTATTACGTATTTTCTTTAGGATCAAGTCAGACAGGCTTCTGGTCTTACCTTGACCTTATCAACCAGGCCTAGGAGCAGGCCTTTTCAGGACCATGGCTAGCAGCTGGCTTGATCCTGCATGTCTACTTACTGCAAATCTGTTGTCAGCATATAATTGGGTTGTTCCTTAGTTACTTTAATAATATTTAAGTTCCACTGCATCATCATCCTCCATGCTCCTGTCCTACATTCTTCCGGGCTTGTATTTCCTTTCTTGTTCATTTTCTCCATGGTAGAGTCTTCACTACTGATTTTCAGATCATTCTGAGGCCAATTGCCTAGCAAACTTCTCATTTATTTATTTATTTATTTATTTATTTATTTATTTATTTGGAGCATGAGTGCCTATCTTCCAAAGCCATTCCCAAATATTTTAACCAACTTGGTTAAAAACAAGACCATTTTCTTTTCAACGAAGTCCTAGTTAAAAGTAACACTCATTTTATAAGCAATGTATTTGCATAAGTATCTTACAAATACTCTGTCAAATGATTCTATATTTGACGCAAACACCAGCGATGAGCAGTTTTGCAGTGGTTTGAAGGCAAGTCATATTTGTTTGAATAAGTATACACTTAATTTAGGCAATATACATCTTCATATTCTTTCATAAAGCTTTTTACGTACCATCATAAAATGTATTACAGTGAAAGCTGAATTCTGTTGCTTAATCACAAAAGTGCCCCAACTTAATAAATCATGAAGAGAATCAATGAGGCCTGAATTGAATGCCTGAAAGAAAGCTGCAATCATTCATAAGGAGTAACTTTGGATGATTACTAAATTCTCTAAAGTAGTTGAGACTACAGAAAACCATAAATGCTTTGTCCAACAATTATCACTATACCATACCAATGGAGCTATTTTGGAAGTATTTCCCATAAATCCACAAATGCCTTGACTGGAACTGGTGTGGACTATTTTTTTTTTCAGAACTCTATTCTAACTCTCAGTTACAAAGATTGCTCTCTGAATGGAATAATAATGTTCTTTTGTCAGCATGATAAATATTTGTTTGCAGATCTCTTGATCAAATGCTTTTACTCAAGAGGAGAAACAACAAAAGGAATGCTGCTACTGTGTAGAATACAGGAATACACACACAGAAATATGACAGAACCACGTAACTGATTTAGTATAGCCTATGGATGATTAAGGAGCAGAGACTTAATTGATTAACTCATCCCTTTCATATTCAGGAAATATATCTCTTAAATATTGCATTCTATGTAATAAGCACTGTGATAAATACAGATGAGTACAATTGCTCTCTACACTCAAAATACCTCAGATATAAAGAAAGCTCATGCTGGAAGCAAGAACACAATAACATGAATGTGGCTGGAAAGAAGGTATTTCCAGATGCAGCCATTCATGTAGTCAATTTACTCCTTTCACTGTCAGTATACTAGTAGAAATTGTGCCTGAGTTTCTAAACAAACTATTAATACATTGAATAAACAATTACAATGATTGTTGAAGAGGGCTTCCCAGTTCATTTGAAGAGAAAACCATACAGACTCAAAGTATACAATCTTCATATGAGGGGATAGAAGTTGCTCCCAGAGGCAAGGGATTTTAGAGGTCTTAATTAACTAGCTTGTGACTAAATGAACATAAAATAAGTATAAATATCATATGAGAAGTTATTACTCATGTCATATGGCCTGTGTTCATGACTTTGAATACATACAAATTAGTGACATGTTTATTGAAGGAAAATGTTCTAAAGAGTTAGCAGAAAGGAGCTATTGGGTATACATGAAAGAAAATGTGTTGGTTGTATTTAATTCATGGATATATAGGCCAATAATCATTTTAATAATTGATAGATTTATAAGGGCAAACTTAGTTTTAAGTGCTTACTGTCATATCAAATGAATGATATGCAAAATATATTTATTGGAGAATATCATTGAGAGTCAGTTAATTCCAATCTGTTCCATAAAATGACTTATTCTGAAATGTGTGTTAGTACGTGAGAATGCTCGGCCTTAGTTCACTGGAATCCGGCATGTAGAAGAGTGAAGGCATCTGTATCTGTTCCCAGTGGCAACACTACTTCATTTACATAGTTCCCTGAGTCCTCTTCACATCTTTCTTCACACACCCTGGGTAACAAAACAAGTGCTGAGTATTCTCTGAAGTCAATGAGAATCTGTTATTAGATTAGCTTGATATGTGTATTGCAGAAATTAAGATATTTTTTGCTTATGACCAAGAAAAACAGATGGTTGGGTGAGGAATGTGGGGGTTGTCAGAAAGAGCTCTTGCCAAAAAGATCTGGTGCTAACAGAATATATTCAGTCAATTGTAACATCTTGATGATATCAAATATAGAAAAGAAAGATGCTTTGGATTTTCTTTGTAACTTATGTGATGATTGAAATAAAACTGACTTAACTTGAGCTGAGTGATATCTGCCAATTCTGGAACAGAGGTCCACATTTATAAATTTTTTAAAAATGTGTCTTTGCTCATGTATCCAACTTTTACAAATAACTAACGTGTTTCACTTTTAAACTAAAAGAGATTGTTAATAATTAAAAGATGCTTTTGATTATGTGATCAAATTAAACTTACTTGTTTTAGAGATAGATAGACAGATACAAAACTCATATGACAAAACCCCACCAATTTGAATATTGACAGAAATAATAACCAATTTTAAGTTCAGAAAAAAATTCTTATCAGACTGGAATATAACTCAACATACAACAAAGCAATCCTTGTGTATAATCTTCACTGCATTGCAGTACAGAGTGGGCAGTCTATTGGGCAGTATGATACTAGAATAAATTTTAATGGCACTGGCCTGCTATACGCTCCTCTTTATTTTCTCACCTTCCTCTTTTTTTTCTTTCTTTTGGCCTATATCCCAAGATTATTATTCTCTTGACTCAGGCAAACTTTATATATTTTTTATATTTCTGTTCTTCTTATGATTGTGTTCTATGATTATTTTCCCTTTTATTATTCTTAAATTTTGTTTTCTTTGAGAAGACATACCACAGCGATTTTTAGTGATTAATAGCCTATCTCTGGTACTAAAACCCTAGAATAACAATTAGTCATTCTATTATACTTTGTGATGAGCGATTTTTAAAAAGTGGAAAACAGGCTACTTTGTTCAGGACCAGATACGACTGAGGATGTCTCCAGGAATAGGAAGACATGCACATAAGGTAGCAGAGAAGCAAATCATATCTAGTCATGACAGAGGATCCATATAATGGATATGGAGACACCATGGCATCTTAAAAAAAGAACACACACAAAAAACTTGGAGTAGGACAAACCTAGGTTTTAAAATAGCACAGGCCTGAAATGAAACTAATTTATTTTCCTTACCAACTATATTATCTTAGGCAAGTCCCAGCTACTGTGAACCTATTTCCTCCTCTCCAAAATAAACATAGTGGTACCATTCTTTAAGGTTGTGGAGGAGCTGGAAATAATGCATACAAAGATTTTCTTCTATTTCTTTTTATAATTTCCTATTCCTAGTTGCTGATCAGAGTAGGTGAGATAAATGACAGCATCCCTGATGAAAGCCAGATGCTTATTTTATGCTTATGCTTATTTTTGCATTTTCTCAACATATAATTGATGCACTAAAATAACATTGGAAAAGTTATTGCTAGGTTTTGAATTTAACTTTGACAAGTGTAACTTTTTTTTCATTTTAAACTGGTCTTACACATTAACCCTCTGTCTTATTAGACTGCTTAGTTATGAATTTTTCTTGAAGCTATAGACCTATTCTTGTATAAATGTAATGTCTGAAAACTGACATGCATTGATATACATTTTTACTGTAGCAATTCTAGAAGCTATTTATAATTTCTTCGTGACCTAGGAGTGCTTATACTTTGCATACATTGCGGGGGGAATAAACCCAGAATATTTCTTTGATTTTAGGTATCATCTGTCAAGTTCTTGGTGGGGTGTTCTGGCAGCTGTGATTGTTCTGGGCAACGTCACTTTCCTGGACAGAGGTTTTGCAATTGGTTTAGACACCTGGATAGAACAGGAATTTTTAATTGAGGATTCAGAGACACTAGTCAATTTTGGTTGTTTTCTGAACTGAAACTTGCAAACTACAAAGCAGTTGGGCAAACATCTTCTGCATATAAAAGAGGAACATAGAAAGATGTCAAGCAGAAAGAGTGGAATTCAACATACTCAGGTGAGTCAGATTTGAAAGGCTCAGAGGACCAAAAATTAGAGAGGAGGGAAAAGAAGAGGGGATAAAATAAATGAGAATGGCCAGAGGAACTGCCTTAATTCAAGATGCTTTTTTAGTTCTGCACTCCCTCTCTCCCAAAGGCAGTCATCACTACCTTCCCCTGAGGTCCATGAGCTATAGCTTACATTTCATCCTATATTTCCTGTTGTTTTAACACTAACCTGAAAAATTCCTGTTACTTGTTAACCAAGGAACCTTAACTCAGACATAGCTATGGATGTAAAATGGGGGGAAAAGTAAATTGCAAAGTTAAAAGAGGATAATTTAATGTTATACATATTAATATAGTCAAAACTTCTGAATCACAAAGCAAGGGTCTATAGATGTTTTTCTCCTCCACAGGTAGAATGGAATATGAAAGTATTTCAGCACCTACCCACAGAGAAATGGTTGGGAGGATACACCTGAGGATATTTTCTAAGTTGAAAAGTTGTTACCATTCTGTAGAGTGAACAGAAATCAAGCAAATGTATTACATACTAGACCTGGTGCACTGAGGAGGGTGTGCCTCAGCCCAGCCTGCACCCTCTCAAATCTGGGACCCCTTGAGGGATGTCTGACTGCTGGTTTAGGCCCAATCCCTGTGGGCTATCAGACATCCCTCTCACAATCTGGGACCACTGGCTCCTAACTCCTCACCTGCCTGCCTGATTGCCCCTAACTGCTCCCTTAACAGCCTGATTGCCCCCAACTACCTTCCCCTGCTGGCCTGATCACCCCAAGGCCTTTATTAATATATATTACTGGAATTGTAATAATAGCATGTAGAATCTGAATTCTGAGCAACTGCAAACCCAAAACTTAGAAGCCATTTTAATTAGTATAATATACTGATATAATGCACACCTACCATTCCAACAGAGAATCCACTGCCTCTGGAGGATGAGATGATGAGCTAACAAAAGAGATAATCTGGACTGAGCCATTAGGGATTAGCCTGGCTAAGGATTCCCTTTATTTCTTTCTTACATGGTGACAAATTCGTTCCTGTATCACACTGCACAGATTTAATGGATTTTCATGCATTTGACTCAAGTTAACTACATGATTGATATTCTATAGTAAGAATGTAGTCTTTCTCATATCATTATTTGTGTTTTTATGTATAAGTGGGTTTTTTTTGTTTTGTTTTATTTGTTTATTTTTCAAATGCATTTAAGACAAATGAGAGCTGTCTGGGGAGATTCAACACATAATTCTCCTTCAGACTGTTTACTTTAGAAAGGCAGACATACTAAGGACTCTTACAGAGTAGCCTTTATTAGAGCTTATTCCGTGTGTTGCCTCAAACTACATGTGTAACTTTTTCCTACCTGCAATCAAGAAACAAGGGATCGTACTAAAATCAAACAGGTCAAATTTCTGCCTTGATAGCCTTAGAGAAGTATTGTGTCCATAAACACAATTTGTTGTTTCTTAATCAGGAACATGTAATATACAAAACTAGGATGTGAAGCCATATTCTTGCAAATGATGAAAAAATTATATTAAAATACAGTCATCTTTGCAATATTCTTCACCCATAATCTGTCGGCAACATTTGCTTCTCGTTACTCAGCATCACTGCTACAATGCCTGAGGCTATTCGCAGCCCTTATGGTATTTGTTCAGTCTGTCTGCACACAGAAATATCATTGCAGCTCACAACTGATGGCAGGGATTAGGCTGTTTTCCATTTTATGCACCTACCTAGTTCATCCAAATTGATTAGAGCCTCTAACTGTTGCTAACAGATTTTTTTCAAAACTTTCTGCTGACTTCATAACAGTCAATATTAACTCAAAGCATCAATCTTATTTAGAGGGTTGGTGAAGGCAGGAATGAGTCAATAGTAAGATGCATTTATTAGTAGGCACCAAACATCAGGTAGCAGGCTTAGGGATCCTTTTGTGAGAAACAAAATCCAGGGTGGGGTTAAAGTAGATTTACAGTGGTGTGTATAAAAAATAATACAATAATAAATGATGTAATGCATGAAGAAATGCTTCATTTTGCATGCTCATAACTGTATACCTACTTTTGCTCCTGTAGGTATACTAGCACATGTAATAAATGACAGAATGTTATTTCAACAACAGAGTTGGGAGATTTCCTAATTGAAAAATAGCTCACCTGTAGACACAGACAATAGAGTGGTGAGGGTTTGAGGTGAGAGCAGGTTAGAAGGGGAAATGGGGAGCAAGAAGGACATATATAACACTTTCAACAATAGAGATTTTAAAAACTAGATTAAATGAAAAGAGGAGGATATGAAAACTCTCAGTGGATATCAAGGCAATGAGGTGTATGAGGGAAAATAAGAATGCCTTTGGGAAACTTCTCAATTTAAAAGAACAAAAATACATAGTTAGCTCTATCTAAGCTGAGGATCTACAACATAATGGGAACTAAATAAATATTAGATGAATGAATTAATAAATGAGGAATGATAATAAGAATTAATTAATTACTTTCCATGTCCATTCTGCTACATGAAGTGTCTAAATGTTGAATTTCTTCTTTGTCAAATGACAAAAGTTTGCATGGAAATTGAACACAATAATAGCAATGAAATTTAAAATAATACCCTTTATCTGTAATTTTCATTTTCTGCTTATCTGCATGTTTCAGTAAAATGTTTTAACCTTGTGAGATCTAGGTAAATGAATGAAATAATATTTTCCCTGGAACACTTCCCCTGGAAGAAGTGCAATTATATAATTTTGTACAAATGACAGAGGGAAGTAATCAAAAAGAGAAAAGGGTAGATGCTAAGACAGTGAGTTGGGAAATATGCAAACATTAAAGTAGCTAAACCTGTACTATAAACTTTTAAATTAACTTTTAAGTGTGTTTTTTACTATAGTAAAATGGGCATTTATTATATAAAATTTTCATAAACAATGAAGCAAAGCAAAAGAACTCCTATAACCTCACTCAATTTATGGATATTAACACATACATACATTGACTTCTAGAATATGTACAACTAGAAAGATCACTGCAGCAATATTTAAAATAGCAAACCACATATTAGTCAAAAGGTTTACTAAATGGTTAGTTAAATTGGTGGTAGTCAAACAATAAAATATAAGACAACCATAAAAGAGATAGTTTTAAAGTACATTCAATACTTAGGAAAGACCCAGATAATAAATGCATGCTATACTTTCACTGTCATATATGTATTTATCCATCTATTTGTCTATCATCTATCATTGGAGAGTCAACATAGCAAAAAAATGATAACTTACTGGAAGAAACCAAATAGTTCCAAGAATGAATTAAAAGGGAGAATTATCACCATTGAGATTTGAATAGTGGTCTGGGAAATCAAGTAAAATAATATCTCAAAGCACTGAGCAAAAAATATAAAGAGATGAAAATCACAAAGTGGAAGAAAAGAAGCAAGAAAATTAGATACATGAAACACAATGTGTAAATAATAGACAGCAGGTGCCCATGGTGGCTGCTGGCACTGATTGCCCCTGAGGGCTTCTCCACCTCCTCCTGCTCCTGAGGGGTGATCAGGGCGGCAGCCACCACTGGCACCCACTGACAACGCTGTTGGCACCAGCTCCAATCCCTCTGCACTGTCAGCTGGTGCAAGCAGGCCTGATGCCATCAGTGCATGGGAGCAGTGGCGACAGGAGCAGGGCTGCCTGCAGACAGGGGACTGGGGGCCAAGGCAGGAGGGTCCAGGCAGGGGCATGGAAGATGGGCCAAGACCTGCCCCTGTGCCCACCACAGCCTCACGGCCCAGATTCCTTTCAAGGCACACAAATTCATGCACTGGGCCCCTAGTAATCTTATAAAATGGTTGCTGGAAATGGTGATGGCTAAATGCAAACGTTTTTATAAATAAGTTAGAAAAGTCTTCAGAGTAGAAGAACCACCTGGAGAGGGGCTTCGAGGATACTGAGGAATATTCCTGGGATCCTACAATGGGAAGAGCATCTGTCAAGCTACAAAAGTATGCAATAGTTTGAAAACCATATACCACCACCATGCACAATCCAGTGTTGCATTGTGCATGGTGGTGGTATATGGTGCAAAACAGAAGCTGAGATGAGATGCCATAGGGGAGGTAGAGTCTTGGCTGCAGTCTGCCTGTAGCTCATGCTGAGATTTTTGCACTTGGCTCTGTAGGCAATGGAGAGCCATTGTTTAACATTAATCAAGACCTTTCTTATTTAGACCAGTGATTCTGTCTCTTATTCCAAACTAGAGGCCCGCTGCACAAAATTCATGCACAGTGGGGGTGGGGGAGTGGAGTGTCCCTCAGCCCAGCCTGCACCCTCTCCAATCTGGGACAATCCTCTCACAATTCAGGACTAGTGGCTCCCAACTGCTTGCTTGCCTGCCTTCCTGATTGTCCCTAACCACTTCTGCCTTCCAGCCTGATCACTCCCTAACCACTCCCCTGTCAGCATGACTGATGCCTAGCTGCTCCCATTCTAGCCTGTTTGCCCCTAACTGCCCGCCCCTGCAGGCCTAGTCTCCCCCAATTTCTGTTCCCTACAGGCCTGGTTCCCCCCTAACTGCCATTCCCTGCAGGCCCAGTCACCCCCCACTTCCCTCCTCTGCCAGCCTGCTAACTGTAACTGCCCGCCCTTGCAGGCCTGGTTCCTCTCAACTGCCCTCTCCTGCTGTCCATCTTGTTGTGGCCATCTTGTGTACACATGGGGGCAGGATCTTTGACTACATGGGGGCAGCCATCTTGTGTGTTGGAGTGATGGTCAATCTGCATATTATTCTTTTATTAGATAGGATAGAGGCCTGGTGCATGGGTAGGGGCTGGCTGGTTTTCCCTGAAGGGTGTCCCAGATCAGGGTGGGGGTTCCCTTAGAGTGTGGGGAGGCCCGGGCGAGAGACCTGTGGTGGTTTGCAGGCCAGCCACACACCCTGGCCACCCAAGCCCTGGTATCTGGGGTTTATTTACCTTCTACAATTGAAACTTTGTAGCCTGGAGTGGAGCCAAACCTTCTGCTCACTCCTTAGCGGCAGCCATTTCTGTTGGGGTGTATTTACCTTCTATAATTGAAACTGTGTAGCCTTAAGCGAAGGCCAAAGCAAGCCAGGACAGATGGAAATCTTGGCTTTCTCCATCACTGGGGGAAACCTCAGCCTCCTCCAACTCCGTGGCTGACACCATTTCTGTTGGGATTAATGTATTTTGTAAGCTTGAGTGGAGGCCTAGGCTGGCAAGGGTAGGGGGAAATTTTGGCTTCCTCCATTGCTAGGGAAACCCAAGCTTCCCTCCTGTACTATGTGGTATGGTCAATTTGCATATTACTCTTTTATTAGATATGGTTGTTGATAAGCTACTGTGAAGTTTTAATGCCTGGATCATAAGATTACTCTTTTTAACAAAACATTTTAGAAGTTAGTATTGGTTTTAACATAGTGTAATGAATTAGGTTAAGTTAAAAATCAGAGTTGTAGAGTTTAATATTTGTTCTAATAAAAATTTTCCCAAAGAACATAATATTCTTTCTAGTAATACTTGGGTCAATTTGTATAAGCCTCTTTGGCTTTTGTAAATAATGCCAAGAGGAAGGAGGATGTGCATGATGTGGTTTATATCACCATTCTCAGGCTCACTAATTTACACAATTTAACATCTCTAAAATCAGAATGTGTCTTACAATCAAAGTCAGTTCACAACTTTCATCCCAGATTGTTGGTTTTTAATTTTTTTTCCAGCAGGATATAAAATAATAATACACTCTCTCAGGTTTAGTGAAGCTACTTTATCTGGTGATAATTTCAATGGAAGTTTATTCTCTATAATAAGAAGCAAAGTTTTCAATCAAGTACAGTCTCTGAAGTTTGGTTGGGAAGGGTAGAGCTCCCTGTGAATAACTCTATAATTTTTATTTTTTACATTTTTTTTTCAAACAGAATAACTGCATATTTTTCAAAGGGGTAGATAAAATCAGAAAGACTTAAATCTTTTTAAATTAAATAATTTAAAAGAGGAACAAAATTAAATTATGTAACTCTTAAGCATAGGGAATTGAGCAAGGGAATAAAACTATATTAGGGAGAAATGTACAAGTAAATATATTTTAACCCACAATCCAGAAATGTTGGTTTTAGTCTTAAGTTTTATAATATGTGATGAATACAAAATGTCTAAAGCATTTTTACCTCCTGAATATAAGAAATATAATAAAAAATTTCAAAATTGCAAGTTATTAATATACTTTAGTTGAAAATTTCACTGCATATTTATACCTCATGAATTGATAATGATTCATCAGCTTGCAAATATCTCAGTTTTTGTACAAAGACTATATGTCAGAAGGTTTGGAAAATAAGCAATATGATAAAACTAGTTTAAATATTTCAATAGAATTAAAATAAGCCCAGAATGAATATTTATATTTGCATTTATGAAAATTGTTGTTTGAGGATTTGCAACACATATTGGCTGTCATATCAATATATATATATATATATATATATATATATATATATATATGTAATAAAATATCCAATTATTCTATTTGATGTCCTGATAGTTTTAAAGCTTGCCTTTTTTATTTAACTTATATCTCTTTGAAAGAAAATAATTGTGGTCCTATCTCTGTAGGGAAAGGTTACTCCCTCCTGGGACTTTATAAAAGGTAACAGAAATCACTAAAAGGATTATAGGTTAGCAAAATACTATTTTTTATCTGTACATGTGCTCCATATTAAATAATTTTATATCAAGACTATCAATATTGTTTCATTCCATAAGAAATATATATGAGGCAATGACTCTTTTCAAAGAAGTAACCTTGGAGCCTAAGAGTCAAATAATTTTGGATCTATGAGACTCCTCACCATAAGATTGCCCTTCCTCTCATGTACATTGAAGCTGTTTTTTAAACTGTTTTAAGAAAAAAATGCAAGAGAATTAATTTATATATATATATATATATATATATATATATATATATATATGATCAGGTGTATAGAGTATATATATTATAAATACAACAATAATACTATATATATATGATCAGGTGTGTAGAGTATATATATATTATAAATACAATAATACTATATATATATATATATATATATATATATATATATATATATATATGAGAGAGAGGCTTAAAGGTAAAAAAGGAAAAATATAAATAGGAGAGGGTGACTGTGGCAAAAACACTGACGGTTTTCCATCCAATATTTGCTCCCTCACTGTCTGCTTTTCTGCTTTCCTCTTAGAACATCAGTCCTGGCCTTGTAATACCTGGGTCTAAAACACACCTCATTCGGGCACTCAGTTGGTCTGAGGTAGGACCTGAGAACTCCCATTTTTAAGTAGTTCTCAAGAAGTCGCCAATGCTGCTGGTTCAGAGGACACAATTTAAGAACCACTAGGCTAAGCCAATAGTGATTTCAGTGCTATTCAGAGAGTAGACACCTGAATATTCATACATACTAGCTGATGACTGTTGTTCATTCCAATTGGTAATGTTCTGTTCTAACCAAAAGAGAAGCATGCTATACTTACTAACTGCTAAGTAGTTAAATGTCACCCTAAATAATTCATTTTTGTTTTTGTTACTGGCTTAGAAATGTCCAAGAAATTTAATTCTGACCAATAAATAATGAGAAGAGCTCTACCGAGAACTTGTGAAAAACATCATTCTTGTTGTTTTTTAGTGCATGGAAAGAAAGACTTTGCTGGATCTGGGTATTGATTCCTATTTGCACGTGACACCTGAAGATACGGAAGCTGCCTTCGTATAAAAATGAGAATGCACTTAAGAAGATAAGCCACTCACTGTAAAAGGCTGAACATTGACACAAAGGGAGCTGGGGCCTGATGACACAATTGAGAAGTCTAATGCGGGGACTATCCAATCTTTATTTGTTTGTTTTTTGTTATATGAGATTATATGTGTTCTTAATTTTAAGCCCTTTCACGTCATTTATTTTCCTTGCAGCCAAAATCATCCTAACTGAAGCAATGGTTAATCCGCATAGCATAGTTAAATGAAAAAAGTACTACATCTCAGAAAGGATATATGCACCCCTATGTTCATAGCAGCATGATTTACAATAGCTAAGATTTGGAAACAGCCTAAGTGCCCATCAGCAGATGATTGCATTCAAAAACTGTGGTACATCTACACAATGGAATACTACACTCCTTTAAAAAGAAGGGATTCTTACCATTTGCAACAGCATGGATGGAACAGGAGAGCATTATGCTAAGTGAAATAAGCCAGGCAGAGCAAGATAAATATCACATGATCTCACTCATTTGTGGAATATAATGAACAACATAAGCTGATGAACAAAAGCATATCCAGAAACAGAGAAGCATCGGTCAGACTATCAAACCTCAGAGGGAAGGTAGGGGAGGATGGGGGTAAGAGGGAGAGATCAACCAAAGGACTTGTATGTATGCATATAAGCATAACTAATGAACACAGACACCAGGGGGGTGAGGACATGCGTGGGGGGTGGTGGTGGAGGGATAATGGGGGAGAATAAGGACACATTTGCAATACCTGAATAAGTAAATAAAAAAAGGAAAAAAAAGTACCACATCTCTTGATTCTTGATTGAAAAGCAAAAGGTGAAAGAAGAAAACAGGAAGATAATTATTAATTAAATTAAAAGTCAGTTTAAAATAATTATTCATGTATTCATCAGAAAAAAATTATAGTTAATCATTTAATGATTCCCAATGCTGTGTGATTTATTTTCATTTATTTGGATTTCAAACAAATCTAATAAGGTCAAACTGCTGTGATCATTTTCTTTTTGACAGAAACCAGGTGAAGCTTGCAAATTAGCAATTTAAATTTTAAAATTTAAATCAAAGAGTTTCATATGTCAAAATATATTTTTCTACTTGCTGATTACTTTGAAGATGAATTTAGAGAAAGAAATACCTTTTGAAAATCAACTAATTACTAAGTTTTCATAATTTGAACAAAATTATCTCTGTTGCCAATATATTTTGAATACTCCTCATAGATTCCTCTATATTGGAATCCCATCTCTCTCTTTTTATCCTATTATTACTTATGCATGGCTTTGATATTTCTGGGCAGAGGACTCTGTCATCCTGACAAAATTAAAAAAAAATAGTAATGGGGCTGAGGTGGAAACCTTGGGAGCTGCCCCCTGGTGGTCAATGGCTCTCACAGGGGGATCGCCACTCAGCCAGAAGCTGGACTAAAGGCTGGTGAGCACAGCAATGGTGGCTGGAGCCTTTCCCACCTCCATGGCAGTGGGACATTCCCTGAGGGCTCCTGGACTGTAAGAAAGCACAGGCCAAGCTGAGGGACCCGCCCTCCCAAGGGACCCCTCCCCCCAATCATTCTGCCGTTGGGTAAGTTTGCCTCTTAGCTTTTTATATAGGATTTACTGCTAATGAAGTTAATTGAAGAACATGATTTGGGGGTCAGTGGGAAAAGTTGGCCAACCCACCTAAATTCAGCGTATTTATCTACCCAGCTGGACAACCACATCCTGCCCAAACGAACAGCTCGTTTGCTTTCTAAATACATTTGCTTTTCGTTGCCCCAACACCTTGTCACTTGACTTAGTGTCATTCCTAGTGGTATGAGCTTTCACTTGGTTATCATGCCTTGTACAAATACTTACTGTTGTGTCACAATTGTCTACAGATTTCATTAGAGTAATAACCTAAAGAGAGCTTTGTAGCCCAGGTACTGTGGGGAACAGTATTTGTCACCCCAAAATATGTCTCTTTGGCATAAGGGCTATTTTAAGAAACAGCAGACAAGGAAAACTCTGAAAACCATGTAGAAGTTACATTTTTGTAAAAGAAATTTACATCTGTAAGGGAAATCTCTATTTGTGATGGTTTCCACCTCCTTGTGCCAAGAAGAGGGAAATGACTTTATCTTTAGAAACTCTTATGAATGCAGAAGGCAATGACTTAAATCTGCATATTAACCTTTCACGTATTTACTGTGCCTTTCCTGGTAAATTCCATGATGCTATGATGTTTTAATTAAATTATTTTGGAGTTGGTCCTTATTTCTTTTCACATGGCTCTTATTTAGCTACTTATGAAAGTTAAATGCTAAAAGTAAACACAGTTGTGCACCAATATTTACCCAACAAACACAGTGACAATTAACAAATGCTTCACTTCAGAATGTTGACAAAAGAACATCCAAATAAAACCGAGGGTGCTAGTTTAATATTTAATTTTGATTTAACGTGTAGCCAAACATTCAAATCAGCTTATTTACAGAATGCTCCAAAAACCACAGCCCTTCCCCTTTCATCCCTGAGGCAGTAAGGATGGCCAGTCCCTAACTTTCACAATAATTCTTAATGAGACACAAAGAGTAACTGCCAAATTTTATAACATATTTCTATTGCTTGTAGTGATTGAAATTAAGAATAATTATAGTTATAATTTAATTTAGCATTTTTAACTTAGAGCCCTATGGAAAATAAAATTTTAAATGTTAAATTACATGTATATCTTTTGTTGCTGGGATATGTAATGAGCGATTGTGGGGACTGTTTCTCTCTTTTCCAAATCCATCTCCATCATGGAAAAGGAAACAGTCAGGTTCCTGAGTGGAGGAGCTGGGGATTAAGAAATTAAAGAAAGAGACCAGAGGCAGAAATAGATCCATCAAGCTGGGAGCTAGGCAGTCACCATTCTCTCTGATGGAAATGCAGTGCACAAAATCTGTGGTTTTTGTGCACAGAGCCACACACCAGGTTTATTTTTATATCCCAAAATACCAGGAAGTAACACCAAAACTTAGGATCAAAGGAGTTATTTGCATTCTTAACTAGGCCCTGCATTGCTGGATTTACATAATCTAGACCTGCCCCTGCTGACATCTGAACAAAGGTAAGTCAGAAACTGAATAACACCCCCACCTTCTTGGGGGGGTAGGGGTGTACCTAGGGACACGGACTCTGCCAGTGCCTCCGGCCCAGCTGACAATTTCAAGAATGTCCGTGCCTTCCCAGGAGGCCCTCTACAAACGATAAAAAGAAGTATTTCAAGCATGAAAATATATTATAATAAAAAATTATATGAGGAATGTAGAATGGTATGATCAAGGGAAAATAAATGATATAAAATATTTATTGTTAAAAATAAGCTTATTTATTTTACTTTTTAAAGACAACAGGTATTAAGTTACTGTGATGCTTATAGCAGTTATTTTGTTTTATTTGTCTATTAAGCAGTTATTTTATTTTAAAACTAGAGGCCTGATGCACAAAATGTGTGCATGGATAATGAGTAGAGTTCCTAGGCCTGGCCAGTGATCAGGGCCTATCTATGGGGTAACTGAAGGGGCTATGGGGGTGGGGGCTGGCACCATCTTGGCTGGCCTGGGGTCGAGGGGCAGCTCCTGCGTTGAGTGTCTGCCCCCTAGTGGTCAATGAGTGTCATAACAACTGGTAATTCTGAAGTTTGGTAAATTTGCATAGTAGACTTTTATTATATAGGATAATAATACCTACACTAGAAATTATAGACTTCATAATTATTTCAAACTATGAATAAATTCATAATTATTAATTAATAATGTTAAGAAATACATCATTTTTAAATCACTTTTTACATATATGAGCAAAAAATAATGAAGACACAACTTTATGTAATAATATCCCCACTTCCTTTAATATGTTCGCTAGGAAATTTGTTCTCCGATCTCTGCATGAAACCATAGGCTGGATCCCTGGAGTCTAAAGTCATTGTCAACGCTCATATACTTTATACAGATGGAGTCAACAGGGTGACTCCACAGGCTATGGATGAGACACATCACTCAAAGAGGTTAGCTTCTCCACAATTCTTTCTACTGATCCTAGCTTCAGCTCCAAACGACATTAGAAGAGCAGAATTTAGACAGCTGACCCAGTGCCAAGTGAGCACGCAGCCACCTTGCTCTGTACTTTCACAGCTCCTGCAAGTTAAAAGCCAGGCCTAGAGGCATGGCTGAGAAATACACTAAAAGTAGCCAAAAGTGAATCCATCCACAAACACCTAGAAGGCTCTCTATAGGAACATTGTTTTACTAGGACTTCAAGGCTTTCTATTGTGCAGCCTACATAACATTGGCCTCCTGGTTGTGTATTTTGATGTGTACAAGAGTCAAGTGAAGGTCAGTTGAAGACATCCACCTCTTACACCCTTATCAAGACCTAGTCATACTCAGGCCAATTCTTATTACATAACAAATGGCCCTGGGTCTTTAATGATAGTCACTCACTAGTAGACAAAGCATTCGCAAACTGTAATGCTCCACGGAGGACAATCCCATTTAGGCTTTTACCTAAATTAGTTACACTGATTAAGGTGGAAACTTAAAGCAATTCCTATGACTTCCCATAAACTTTGATGTCCACTTGTTATTTTGGTCACTAAGTACCAATCTGTTTATTTCTCAGTTTCCTGGATAAAGATCAAACTGCTCTAGCTTTAGAACACTAATAAGTAGACCATTCCCCCCCCCCCTTCTGAATTTAGAACCATTTAAATAGCAATTTCTAGGAGGTAAATAAAATTCAAAATGTGCCAAAACCAGTTTGGCTCAGTGGATAGAGTGTTGGCCTGCAGACTGAAAGGTCCCAGATTCGATTCCGGTCAAGGGCATGTACCTTGGTTGCGGGCACTTCCCCAGTAGGGGTTGTACAAGAGACAGCTGATCGATGATTGTCTCTCATCGATGTTTCTAACTTTCTATCCCTCTCTCTTCCTCTCTGTAAAAAATCAATAAAATATATTTTAAAAAATATTCAAAATGTCAGCCAATTGGATACACCAATTGGAAAGCACGTCTTTATACCTGCAGTAAAAAGAACATGTTACTACCATGCATCTCTCCTCAGTCTAAATCCTAGATAAGCCTTCCCATAACACTAGCCAAGAATTGTCTCATATCTGAGATGTCAAAAGAGAGAATGAGTTTATAGTATTTTCAGATTTTCTATTAGCGATAAGAATGGCCACACCTTTGCCATTGGAAATCAGATTCTTTCTTGTTTTCTGTGAGGTGTAAGTATTAGAGAGAGACAACAGATCTGCTACTCTAGCTGAAATCTCTCCACATGAAAAGATTAGCTCTAGTGTGATAAATACTGAAAGTAAATCTAAGCTACTGCAATGGTTAATTTTGTTTCAACCTGGCTCAGTTGTGATTCCCAATGTTTAGTCAAATATCAACACAGAAGTTTCTGGAACAGCAGTTTTTAGGTGTGATTAATATTTAAATCAGTAGAGTTTAAGTAAAGTCTATTACTCTCCATAATGTGGGTGAGCCTCATTCAAATAGTTGAAGGTGTTAAAAGAATAAAGTCTCCTGAACCACATCCAGCATGGCCAGAGGTGAACCTGAGGAGGGGCGGTGAAGGATTAAACAAAACAGACAAGAGAATATAGTTGGGGCCAGGTGGATCACTACACCTGGGTAAGGACACAGTGATCCCACCTGTAAGCCGAATCTTTATTTTATAGTAAGATCACACAAAGCATAACCGGGGAGTGGTCAAATTATTTACAATGTTCTTGTGAGTTTCAAATCTGCTTTTCTTGTTATTATAATTCCCTGAACTCTTATCAAGCTTTGTTTTGGCAGCACTTGCTGTAATTCCTGCAGTCCACATCCCTCAGCTACCTAGGACTAGAAGGTTGGATAATGGTTCAAGCTTACATACAACCATAGCCTTTGGCTATAATTGTGCTAGGAGGGCTTTGCCACAATTGTACGTGGCTTTGCCACAAGAGAACTGTGCTCTCTCATCAGTTCAAGGCTTGCTTCTGTCCAAATGCTGTAGCCACTCTCCACAGTGTCCCTAGGAAGAGGCATCTCATTCCAATCTGCCTTTGGACTAAGAAGGCTAAAAGGCTAATTCCAATGATTCCCTGATATTTGGGGGTGGAGGGTCTAGCAATCTGAATCTGTGCCAGCAAGCCCATTGTACATTCTTGATAACTTGTAATTAAGTCACTGCCTCTTTCACAGAAACTGGTCTTGCAACACTTGTTACCTAAGTACAGAAGTCATAAACTTTGAACAGTGCACACCCCTAGAGGGAGGGTGGGCGTTTATTAGTGCTGGTGCCAGGCCAGACCATTAGATATGTCTCAAGACCCACAACACCTGGGGTCTTTTTTGCAAAGCCCAAGAAAGGACCAGAAGCATAACCCATATTTGAGGGACAAAGACACCAGAAAGATAAGAGAAATTCCCTGCATGACACTTTGCTCAGACTTGGGAATTTATTCCACTGAGTCCACCAGTGTAATAAACTGTGTAACTTCTTGTCTCTAAAGGGTTGCTTTGTTTTTCTCTGGTCTTCTGCAACAGGACTGGAACTGCCATCTTAACTTTTTCCTGCCAAGACCCTACACTCAAATGAGTCAATTCCTTAAAATTATCTACCTTCTATTTATCTATCATGCATATCATATTGGTTCTCTTTCTCTCTTAAAAATGTATCTTTATTGTTTAAAGTATTATAGATGTCCCCCCCTTTCCCCCCATTAACCCCCCTCCTCCCCACTTGTGTCCCCTCCTCAATTCTTAAGCCCACTATTGTCTATGTCCATTGGTTATGCATATAAGTTATTTGGTTGATTTCTTCCCTCTCTCCTTCCCCTATTGGTTCTGTTTCTATTGAAAATTTAGACTAACATACTTAGTACAACAAACCTTTAAATATGATGCTGGACTTCAGAGGAATTTCTCTCTATTGTTGGAAAATAGAACTTTTTAAACTAAAAAAGTTACCTTGATCTTTAAGACAGTAGATCTGTATTGAAAAAATGTCATATTAATTACCACACTTGAAATACATTGGGGGGGGGGAAACTCTCTGGGTCCTGAAAAATAACCTGTAATTTTTCAGATTTAATATCTATAAACTTGAATTACACTATTTCTATATTTGTTTCCCCCTCCTTGATTTCAATCTCTTTAAACTCAGAATTTGTTCCTTATTTCTATATACCTAAAGTGAATGATACTCTGGAGTATAAAAAGCACTCAATAGTTTTTCATATAAATAAATTAAATGACAACAGTCTAGAATACTGAAATTAATTTTTAAAATGTAATTTACTTTTTTTTAGCTACATAAAATTCAAAACTCTTGCCTGCTTAGTGATAGTGTTGTAGCATTACCTTTCAAGGAATTTTTTTGTTTGTTTTGTTTTATCAGCGATGAAAGCTTTTGAAGAACATGAAGGATGAGAACACTTATGATGAACAAAAAAAAATGCATTGAAAATACTCATTAAAAGTAGAAGTTAACTAGTGATACTATAAAAATTTAGGTTATGCCGAAGCAAATATATTATATATTGCTTTAATTGCCATTTGAAAAAGTATATATGAATTAGGCTTTCCAACTTGCTCTCTTCCCTCTTTTTATTGTTCATTCATATCTTTTAATATTTGTTTCACCTGTAATATAAAATTGCTGATGTCAAAATTATCTTTGGTTGCAACATCTTCCTCTACAGACAGATCTTCATTAATTGATCTGACTATGTAATTCCATGGCTTCAACATGGTATTACTGAAAACATCATCACAAATTAAAATCTTAGTAGACATTATAGTCAGACTAGAGGCCCAATGCACGGAATTCATGCAAGAGTAGGCTTTCCTTTCCCCAGCTACTGGCACCAGCTTCCCTCTGGCACCTGGGACCTGGGCTTTCCTCCAGCCTTGGCTTTATAGGGAAGGATGTTTGCAGTGACGTCCACAATGACTTCCGGTCTAACTGGCATATTATACTTTTATTATCCTATGTAATAAAACCCTAATTTGCAAATTGACTGAACGGTGGAACAACCAGTCACTATAATGTGCACTGACCATCAGGGGGCAGACACTTAATATAGGAGCTGCAACTCTGGTCGTTAGTACACTCCCACAAGGGGAGCACTGCTCAGCCAGAAGCCGGGCTCACAGCTGGCGAGTGCAGTAGCAGTGGCAGGAGCCTCTCCTGCCTCTTTTGCAGGAAGGTGGTAAGGAGTGAGGGGTTCTGGATTGCGAGAACCATGGACTTTGAGAGGGATGTCGGACTGCTGGGTTAGGCCCAATTCCTGGGGGACTGAGGCCTAAGCTAGCAAGTGGACATCCCCCGAGGGAATCCCAGACTGTGAGAGGTAACAGGACGGGCTGAGGGATACTCCCTTTCAGTGCACAAATTTTATGCATTGGGCCCTTAGTTATAGATTAATTGTAATACTATTTTTTGTGCTGATTGTGCTATCTGAAGGTTACTATACAAACATAAATATATTCCCTGGCTATTAATAGTACACTATTTGGTTGAAAACAGTGTTCTACCACTTTGAGACATTACCTGAACTTCTGTCATCATTTTTCGGTTGTTATGGTTGTCCCCACAATGACCTTTCTATGTCATTGCTTTGGGGACATGCATTTTCACTGAACAGCATCTTTGAATATGAGACCTTAAAAGTCAATACCGTTCTTCCTGTGACCTACTTTCCAGATGACAATGTGACACATGGGAAACACACATTGATGAATGAGAGTCTTTGTTGAACATTAGAACAAAAAGAACTAAATTGGGTCTCCAGATATTAATTATTCTCAAAGGCACAGTACATCCAGTGATCTTCAAATTGAGAGACAATTTTACACTTTAACATGATTGAGCGTGGAAGCATTTTAGACCTGGAGTGCAGTAAGCAATATTACAAATGGGTTAGGAAGAAGGAAAAAAAAAGTACAACCACATTTATAAATTAAATTGAGAATGGTAATATTCCCAGCCCCGAGACAGTTTGGCTAAGCAAAACTATCTAATTCGAAATCTGAAAAGAAAGGATAATTTACCCTCTTCTGTCAGTCTCTTAATAACCCACGGGCAGCTTGCTTTGTAACAGATCAAAGCACTTTAAAAACAGATAGATCTTGATCAAAGTCAACATAAATGATTTGGATGAATGCTTAATATTGGTAAAATAACAAGCAAATGTGTCTTTTGCCTTTTTATTTTTGCATAATGATAAGTTATTGTAATCCTATGTGTAAAAGTATATATAATCAATTTATCTTGCCAAATGTATACTCTTTATGTTGATTATGCTGATCCACTCCTGTTATGAGATCGGATTAAATAATGTATATGAAAATGGTTTTGGAAAATATAAAACATTATACAAATGAAAGTGATTATTATGATTATACTCTTAAATAGTGAGAGTAATTGCCATGAACATCTTAAAATATGCTTGCAGCTAGGATAATAAGTTTGTTAGCTGTATTTATGTTATGAGGAAACACACAGAATTCTGTATTGTGCCAACTGATAATCTTACATGACTTTATGAAAGATACATGCAAACAATGAGCTGGATTATGGGAGGGAAACAGTGAGTTTGAGGAGTCCACTGCTTTCACGGCAAGCAGTAAGCCAGCTGGGTTTCATTTGCTTTTGTTTTTCAGGGGCGGGTTTTTGTTTTTCAGGTTGGGGCTTGATCCCAAAGAGGGGCGTGGGGAAGCAGGAAGATGTGAGTTAACTGTGATCACACTCACAAACCCAGTGTGCAATGAGATAAGTCCCCAGCTAGTAAACAACCCTGAGGAATGCCCTGTCCCAGTCCACTAGAGAGCAGTCACACCCAGCAAGACCTGTAGTGGGAATAAAATAATCCCAAGGATAAATGTCTCTCCCAACATGTACCATGTTCATAAATGTAAATGTGATAAATATAAAGGGGAACATAGATAAATCATATAACTATGCTAACTCTTTCCAAATTAATTCATCAGTTTTTTTGAAAGTTCTGTCAAATTTCCAATAGGTTCACTCGAGGTTATAAAAAATACATAGATAGCTGGAGGTAGTGTGTATTGACACATTTTTTATGGATCTCTATTTGGCGATATCTAAAAAAAATAGTAATACTCATGTGCGATTAGAATCTCTTTTTGTAAATTGTTGCCCTTGGTGGAACTCTTTTATATGTTTACTAGTATATGGGTGCTCCTAGTGTAATGTTCTTACAATATTGTTTATCTTGAAAAAATTCTAAATGCTTGCTAATATGGGAATGGAGAGATAAGTTATTCAATATTGATTAAAATAAATTAGCTAGATGTGGGTAAACTGTGATAACAGTGAAAAAAAACAAATGTGCAATTAAATAAGTTACAAAATTATACATACCATTAACACAAGTAAAAATGCAAAACAATATTATTTATTATTTATGAACTTAAAATACTACAAAATGACACTCTACATAAGAAGAGTATGCAACCATTTGAGAATAGCTATTGCCTTTCGGTAAAAAGGAAAAGGGGGAATAGAATCCCAGGGGAAGCTTTCACTGTTTATGAACTGTTTTATTTCTTTAAAACAAAGAGCGAAGCAACGATGGCACAATGTTGAGTTGTTAAATCTGGATGGTGGGAATATAAATATCGATCATAATTTTTGTTTCTGTCTGTACGCTGACAATATTTTAATGCTAAATTAAAGAAAAAGACAAAATATAGACACTGTGCCTGCCTGTCTAAATAAATCAATGCACGTAAAAGCATTAAGGAGGTTCCTCAATAGCTGCACCTGCTGTGTGGTTAGTTCTGAGCATGAGCTATCCTCTTATGTCCATGTTCACAGTGTAATCATACTCACTGGGAAACACAGAAGAACATATGCTAGTTGAAAGATGACATTTTCCTAGGGCAAATGAATGAGGATAAGCAAGACAAGTTCTACCTGGAAGGCTCTTTGAAATAGGAATTAAGTATTTTGACCCAAAACAATGTCAGTCTTGATATTAAAAGCTCTGCAATGAGGAGCAAAATAATCTCTGGGATCTGTTTATCTGTGCTATTGTGATTTAACGTCAGATTGTATTAGAGGTATTCATCTTTTTACAGTGGCTGATTCACTCTACTAATGTATTTCAGCAATGCAGTCAAATACTGATAAATTGACATAATCCTTTTGAAGCCCTTGTACATTTTGAGGTTTCAAAGTAGTTTTCTCAGTTTGTCTAATGTATGTATTTATACCTGTTTTATTTCATTTTATAAACTTTATTTTATGATTTGAAAAATAATGCCACGCTTATTGCATAATAAAAATAAAACTCCAAGATAAACAAAGAAGCAGCTACCATAATATTTTTTAACATATACACAGGCACAAAGACTCTTGAAAACATTTGGTTCCTTTTAGTACTTTTATATTCAATGTATGCCATTGCTTTTTAACATATTTGGAATCATAATATACAATGTAAACTATTATTATTGCTTCTGAAGTTTATTTTGACATACAGTATATCATTTAAAAGTGTTCCTGTTACTTTAAGAAGATGGGGTGGTGAGTGGATGGTGGGTGGGTGGGAAGAGATTATTAACTGAAGAACTTTTATGCACACAGCCAATAGTGTAGTGAAGGGTGCTAGGCAAAAAATGATGGAAGAAACTGTCAGAGAAATTACACTTTAAGACTAATTTAAGATTTGAGTTTGGAGGAAAGTTGTGTATCATCTGAAAGACCAAGCATTTTTTTCTTACCAAATACTACTATGTAAGTGATCAAAATCTTTACTTTACACAAGCTGCCAAAAGGAGAATGAAATTTTGTATCTATGTGAGTAATTGCTGAATACTATGACAAACACACAATCCCCTGTTTTGGTTTGATCTATATTGTCTCTTAGTTTGATCTATTTGTAGTTTTAGTTTCTGCATTCAAAATTTTGTAGAATAGGGTTGGGAGAATCAATAAATGCAGTAAGCCTCAATATATTGATAAAAACAACAAAACACTCAATTCCCCACTATGATAAATCTCTTGAGGTATTTTAAGTGACGTGTTGTGTTACACAATATTTGAGAAAATATGGGTTGGGATTGCATGGCAGATAAATTAGTGTGCATCTGTCCTTTCTCTTGCAAGAAAAGAAAACTTAACCTCACTTTAAAACTATAAAATATTTTTGCTAAATTACACACAAACACGCACACACACACACATACACACACACACATGGAAACAAAGCAATCTAAACATTAGTCAATCAAAAGAATTCAACTGGAATTTTTCATTCCTCACTCATTTTGATTATTAAAGTTTTACTTAAATAGCCCTAAATTTATGTGCGTGTCTGATGTTTGACATAATACTCTGTTAAAAGTCTGCACATGCACTATTATCAAATGTAGTACCCACTAGATACATGTGTCTAATGAACATTTAAGATGTGGTTAGTTCAAGTTGAGATAAATGAAAAATATATACCAGAATTTAGGATATCCTACCTAATAAAAGAGAAACATGCACATTGACCACACCTTCATTACACCCATAAATTGCCCACCAGCCAATCAGGGCAAGCATGCAAATTATCCCAACCAAGATGGCGGTTAATTTGCATATGCAGGCCAGAGAGAAGACTAAAGATAGCTTAGAATAAAGCCAAGCACTGCAGAAGGAAGCAAAGCTGTGGAGACAAAAGGAAGCAGGGCAGGGGAGAAGGCAGGGAAGCAGGTGGGGCAATGACCACAGCAGGAAGCCTTATTACAGGAATCTTCCTTCAATAGGCCTCTAGTTTTATATAAAAATGAATATAAATTAACTCATCAACGCTTTATATTGATTACATGATAAATGATAATATTTTGATATATTCAGTTAAAGACATTATTAAATTATGTTTCACCCTTCTAAAATTTTTTAAGTGGCTACCAGAAAATTTAAAATATATGGATTTGAACTTTATATATTTATGACAAACACTGTATTTCTATTGGTCTGATACAATTAATAATGACAAGTATACAGATAAAATGCTACATAATTTTCTTAATTTTTGAATATAGGACTCTAAGATATTTATATCTATGTGCAAATTAAAATATTATTTTAAGCCTGAATTAATTTTGTAAGATTCCTGCCAGGATATGTAGAACACGTGTTGAACTTATCAGTAGTCTCTAGGAAATGCTGTACCAAATTCAAGCAACTGATTTTTATGCATTTTGTGACTTTTATTTTGAATTGCCCTCTGATTTGATGGTATATATATATTTAATATTCATATTGAGAGGTTCTACCAGGGTCTGAAGAAGATGATAATTTGTATTTTAAATTATACTTATGAATTCCAATTGTCACATCGAATTTGAGGTGAGCATAGCATGTGAGCCAAATCAGTTTCCTGAATAAATCCCAGAAACATGCAGAGTCTCTCATGCAGCCACAGCAGTGCGGAAACAAGGCAGAACATCCTCTGCATAGCAGCCTTCTGAAATCTCTATTTAAAAATACATTGGATACATATTAATTGAGCATAGTGGGTTGGGCTGATTTCTGGGTTCTCTATCTGTTCCATTGATCTATATGCCTGTTCTTGTGCCAGTACCAGGCTATTTTGAGCATAGTGGCTTTTTAGTATAATGTGGTATCTGGTATTGTGATTCCTCCAACTTTCTTCTTCTTAGTCTAGATTGCTATGGCTATTCGAGGTCTTATTTGGTCCCATGTAAAGTTTGGGAGTGTTTGTTCTAGATCTGTGAAATATGTGGTTGGTATTTTAATAGAGATTACATTGAATCTGTAGATTGGTTAGGGTAATATTGGAGCACAGACAGTCTTTTCAATAAATGGTGTTGGGAAAATTGGGTAGGTATATGCAAAAAAATGAAACTAGACCACCTACTTACACCACATACAAGAATAAGCTCAAAATAGATAAAAGATTTAAATGTAAGATATGGAGCCATAAAAATCCCAGAAGAGAGCATAGTCACCAAAATCTTAGATATCTCTTGAAGCAATGTTTATTGATACATCCTCTAGAACAATGGAAACTAAGAGGAAAATAAACAACTGGGAATACATTAAAAGCTTCTGCACTGCCAACAAAACCGTCAACAAAACAACCAAAGAGTCTACTATATAGAAGCCTATATTTGCCAATGATACATTAGGGATTAATTTTTAAAATATGTAGGGAGCTCATACAACTTAATAAAAGAAATAAAAACAATCCAATTAAAAAATGGACAAAGGACCTAAATAGACACTTCTCCAAAGTGGACATATAAATGGCCAACAGTCATTTGAAAAAATGCTCAATGTCACATGAGAGATGCAAATCAAAATAACAGTGAGATGTCACCTCACACCTGTCAGAATGACTATCATTAACAAATCAACAAAGGACAAGTGTTAGGGAGGATGCGGAGAAAAGGGAACCCTAGTGCACTGTTGGTGGGAATGCAAACTGATGTGGCCACTGTGGAAAACAGTATGGAGTTTTCTCAAAATATTAAAAATGGAACTCCCATTTGACACAACGATCCCACTTTTAGGAATATAGCCTAAGAAATCAGAAGCACTCATCAGAAAGAATGTATGCACTTTTATGTTGATAATATCACAATTTACAATAGCTAAGATTTAGAAAAAGCTTAAGTGTCTATCAGTAAATGAGTGGATAAAAAAGCTGTTGTATATATTTACCACAGAATACTATGCAGCCATAAAAAAGGGAAGAAAAAAATCTTACCATTTGCAACAGCATAAATGAACTTGGAGAGTATTATGCTGAGCAAAATAAGCCAGTCAGAGAAAGCTAAGTATCACATAATCTCATTCATATGTTGACTCTAATGAACCAAAGAAACTATTGTTAGAAAATAGACCCAGAGATATAGAAGCATGAACAGACTGTTGAGCCTCAGAGGGAAGACAGGGGAGGGTGGTGAGAAGAGATCAACCAATGAACTTGTATGAATATATGCATAATATGTGGACACAGACAATGGAGTAGTTAAGGCCTGGGGGAGGGAGTTAGGGAAAGACAGGAGAGGGCTGGATGGGGCTAATGGGGGGGAAAGGAGGACCTATGTAATATTTTCAACAATAAAGATTTAAAAAAATAAAAAAATAAGTAAAAATAGTTTATTTCTAAAAATATTAAAATAAAATAAACACATTTGAATATAATGAAAAATTATACCAGGATAAACATACAGCCTGGGCATGTGACCTGACCAGGAAATGAATCATGAACTCTTGGTTCATAAGTGGACACTGCACCACTGACCCACACTAGCCCAGCAACAGTAGTATTACTTTAATGTCTGGCCTTATAAGTTTAAAATTGGTGTATAGAATTTGCCCAATCTGTTAAAATTTATGTCCTATTTGATAGATAAATCCTTTATTAATGGAATTTTTGCTTAATTAAGAACTATTAAGACATTCCTATTAATATCACCATACAATTAAGTCATAGATTAGTAAGATTTATATTTTTTACATGAGTCTGAGGACTTACATTTCCAACATTTTTGTTATAACAGAGAACCTATTTGGCACTTGTTTCTTTTTATTTCATACCATTATTGATGTATAATTTAATGATGGACAATTTCTAATGCATTTGTTGATAAATAGATCAGCTTTGCTGTCTATAGGATGACTGTGTTTTATCTTTTCTTCATTAAATTGTCAAGGCTGCTATTCTCAATCACAAGTACATCCTGTCCAACAATGATTGGTAATATAAAAATGCCCTGAAGAGCAT
The DNA here is from genome assembly GCA_963924515.1 of Vespertilio murinus. Lineage (NCBI taxonomy): Eukaryota > Metazoa > Chordata > Mammalia > Chiroptera > Vespertilionidae > Vespertilio > Vespertilio murinus. The sequence continues at coordinate 22,050,587 of OZ004711.1, read as the reverse complement.
TTCAATTTTTGAACTTCCTGGTTTTAGGTTTTAGTTAATTATTCTACAATTGATTTGAATGTAGGGATGTCATTGAGCTCCATCTCCCAAATGACTCACTTATTGTCTGATATTAAACATGGCATTCAGGATGGTATGTTAACTCTCTCAGGCAAAAGGAACATTACTGAGTGAATTATAATAGAGTTGTTATTATATTTAGGCTTTCTTTATTCAGGTCATGTATGGAAAGCTTCTGAGATGATGCCACGACCCTATATTCTTGGCCAATTATTCTATCAATGTATTCCCCAGTCTGACTCACGATATCATAGAGTTACAAAGTAAGTGAGAGCTTATAGTCAGTCTCATTTTAGGAAGGCCAGAAGTATTAACAAATTTTATAACATCATAAAAATTATATTGTATCTGGGAAGAAGGAAAAAGTGACCTAATTCTTAATACACAGTTTTAGAATACAAAATTATTTTATGTACTAGTTGTGTGATATATGGCAAGTTGTATAACCTATTTAGTCTACTTTTTTCTTTTAGTGTAAACTGATAATGACTACCCCATAGGTTTGTGCAAAAAATAAAAGCAAATATACAGTAATTATTGAATTTCCTTCTTTTATTGTTGTTTCAGAGAAACCCACTACCAAAAATTAAAAAAACCACAAATATATATATATATATATATATATATATATATATATATATATAATCTTGGAAATATTACCCTTTATTATTTTTTAGATTAGCAGATTTTATTTAAAATCATTCTCAATGAAATAATTAAAATATTTTAAAACATTGTCTTTGGTGGTTGAGCAGAGGGAGGAAAGGAAAGATATCAAGACAGTTTGAGCTCCAGTCTCATCACATTAGAAGTGAACTGAAGCTAGAAATATCTCAGCTTTTATATTTCCCAGAGTAGGGGGTCTTTACAAATTTTTCCTTTATTCCATTCCAATTCCATGAACAAGAGTGAAAACGAGGTGAGGGCTGATTCAGTTGGCATCTGGGTAGCTCCCTTTGCCTCTTCTCTCCACTTAGAAACATAGGCTCCTGGGATCCCATTATTGCAGTTATTATCTTTTTCCACTCAGAGAAAACTTAGTTCTGTACGTGATATTGGTGAGATATTTCAAAGATGTCAAAATTCAGTTGTTTGATTGTTGACTTGTATTGCTGTTAAAGTTTAGGAAGTAGAATATAATGGTTGAGAATCATGTATTTGAAATTGTACTGTACATCCTATAGCTATCCCAAAGTCAAAATATGACATATGTCAAACCATCTTTATTTCCATCATCTAGTTCTAGAGGAGAAATTTCAGAAGTGAATCAATTTTTTTTTTAATTCAGACAAAATTGGTTAACTTCACTCCAGACGTGTGGGTTGTTAAGACAAATATCTGGCTGGAGGCACCACAGGAGAGGAAGAGCACTGCCTCAGTGTGATAAATGTGCCAGCAGAACTTTTCCAAACAAGAAGCTAAGGGGTGATGCCATATTTTTTAAATTAGGTTATGCCTTTTTTTTTAATTTCATGTTTGACATTACAAAGATTATGTATGTATATAAAAGCCTAAATGAATGAATGACCAAGTGACCCAACTACCAGATGACTGGCTGCTATGATACACACTGACCACCAGGAGGCATATGCTCTGACCAGTAGGTTATCTTGCTGTTGGGGTCTGGCCCATGGGAATGAGAGAGATGGGCTGGACATGCCCTAGAGCCCTCCTGAGGTCCCTCCCTGGTCCAAATCATGCACTGGTGGGGTCCCTCAGCCTGGCCTGCACCCTCTTGCAACCTGGGACCCCTTGGGGGATATTGAAGAGCCGGGTTTGGCCTGATCCCACAGGCCAAGCTGAAGGACCCCACTGGTGCACAAATTTTATTATAATTATTGACTAGTCAATAAATGCACCCCTTTGTTTTAGTAAATAATTATGGGCAAACTTTATTTGGAACAAAAATTCATTGATGATAAGTTAGTTTTGAAATATGGCTAACAAAAGCCCGACATATTAGGATAGGATTATGAAACATTGATTTACAATCCCCAATGAGTGATTTGTACAATAACAACATAATTACTTAATGGTATTTTTTATTTGTATACATTTTTATCAGATGTTTATATATTAAATCAATGGCTAGCCAAACATCATATTGTTTTAAACCATCCCTTTGAAATTGTCTTCATTTGATAGATAGGTAACTGAGGTTCAGAAAGATTAAATGAATTTCCCTATGTTACTCACATCAGAAGTTGAACCTATGAGGTCTTCTAATTCTGAAATCCTTTGATTTCATGTTACACCCCAACACAATAGGATATATAGGGATATTTCTGCAACAGGCTGGGTCATGCTCTCTTCCTGCTGCCATTTTTGGTTCCTCATTCTGCACAAAATGCGCAGAGCAGGTGCTGCCACAGCCCCAGGCTAATCAGGGTCTGGAGCAGAATCTGACAGTGATGGAACAGTATCCGAGCTTCAGGAACAAGATTTCACACAGGCAGCCACATGAGCCTCACTGGCAGCAGAGGCTGAAATCAATGAAAACATCTTGAGTAAGAATAAACAGAGTGGAGTAAAAAGAAGACACGAGAGGCTATGTCCAAACTGGGTCTTCCACGGGACACAAGGGTGACTAAAATCACTAATCTAGAAATCTAAAAATATCCTCTTTGTCATCACAAAACCAGATGTCCACAAGAGCTCGGCTTCAGACACCCACCTAGTTTTTGGCAAAGTCAAGATTGAAAATTTATCCCAGCAAGCACAGCTAGCAGCTACTGACAAATTCAAAGTTCAAGGTGACACTGTCTCAAACATTAAACAGAACACTCTGACTCCAACTGTATAAGAGGAGAGTGAAGAGGAAGAGGCTGATGAAACAGACGTGGAAGTCAAGGACATAGGATTGATTGTGTCACAGGCGAAGGTGTAGAGAGCAAAGGCAGTCCCAGCCCAGAAGGACAACAGTGATGATAATGTAACGCTGTCCTAGAATTAACACTGTGGCCATCTAAATCTGAGAACCTTTTGTGTGTGTTATAAAATACTAACTGCAGCTTGGCTTGAAATGTGCACTGTTTCTATTATTCATAAAGTCATCGCTTCTTCTTTTTTTTTACATACACTCTGTTTTTTATTTCAGTTGTACATCAAATAGCATATCCATAATATTCTCAGAGTATGTTTACACTTAATTTGGTCTCTAAATTTACTTTGGCACCTCTTTCCAAGTTCATTGTACTCAAGCTATTATCACTCTTAATGACTGTGCATTGCTCTCCTAGGGCTGCCATAACAAATCATCACAGGCTGCATGGCTTAAACAATAGAAATTTACCTTTTCATTATTTTGGAGGCTGGGACACCCAGATCAAGGGACTGGCAGACCCATTTTTTTGTGAGATCTCTCTTCCAGGCTTGTGGATGGCCACGCTATTGCTGTGTCCTCAGAGAACCTTTACTCTGGAGAAAGGTAGAGAGAAGAGAGAGAGGAGGGGGGGTCACTTTATAGTCAACTTTCACCTTAATTACCTCCATAGAGACTCCCTCTCCAAATACAGTCACATTGGGTGGTAATGGACTTCAACATATCAATTTGTTGGGGGGAGGGGGAGAGGAGATACAATTAGTCCACAATAGATTTTTCCCCCTAGCTTTTTATTTTATTTTATTTTATTCTCATTTTTTATTAAGATATTATATGTGTACAAACCTTACCAATCCCCACACCACCCCCACTCCCATACATTCCCTCCCTCCCCAGAGTTTTTCGTCCATTGGCTGTGCTTATATGCATGCATACAAATCCTTTGGTTGATCTCTTATCTCCCCTATATCTCCCTACCCTCCCCGCTGTAATTTGACTGTTTCTTTTCTGTTTCTTTTACTGTCTCTGTATCTATTCTTTTTGTTCATCAGTTTATAATGTTCTTTATTATCCATAAATGAGTGAGATCATGTGGTGTTTTTCTTTCATTGACTGGCTTATTTCACTCAGCATGATGTTCTCCAATTCCACCCAGGTCGCTGCAAATGGTAAGAATTCCTTCTTTTTTATGGCAGCATTGTATTCCATTGTGTAGATGTACCATAGTTTTCTGATCCAATCATCTGCTGACGGGGCACCTAGGCTGTTTCCAAATCTTAGCTATTGTAAATTGGGATGCTATGAACATAGGGGTGCATATATCCTTTTTGATTGGTGTTTCTAGTTTCTTGGGTTATGGTCCTAGAAGTGGGAATACTAGGTCAAATGGGAGTTCCATTTTTAGTTTTTGGAGGAAACTCCATACTGTTCTCCACAGTGGCTGCACCAGTCTGCATTTTCACCAGCAGTGCACGAGGGTTCCTTTTTCTCTGCATCCTCACCAGCACTTGTCGTTTGCTGATTTGTTGATGATAGCCATTCTGACAGGTATGAGATGGTACCGCATTGTCCTTTTGATTTGCATTTCTCAAGTCATAGCTTCTTGTGAATCCAATGATAATATGGAGAGAGAAGTGCATTGACTTAATGTTAACTCAGTTGAATTAGGCAGAAAACTTCTGAACTTACAGGGAGAAAACTGAAACCCAAAGAACTTAACTTGCCCAGCCCATGGCTTGGGCTGTAAGAGACCTTATACTTGCATAGAGGTATTAAGAGGAAATAGTAACTACAAATTAAAGAAAATAAAAAGGTTAAGAAAGATTGCTGAGTAGTGTTTAAAAATCAATATATATTGAAGCTCAAATAAATAACCATTCTTTCCTTATAGTCATATGACCAAAGCAATTATCTTCTCAGTCTACTTTTTATACTCTATTTTCTCCAGAAAATGGAATAGTTATATATTTTTTGGTTCACATTTCCTCGTTTGATCTTCCTTCTTAATATTTTCTAGCCTTGTCGAAACCGGTTTGGCTCAGTGGTAGAGCGTCCGTCTGCGGACTGAAAGGTCCCGGGTTCATTTCCCGTCAAGGGCATGTACATTGATTGTGGGCACATCCCTGGTAGGGGGTGTGCAAGAGGCAGCTGGTCGATGTTTCTCTCTCATCGACGTTTCTAGCTCTCTATCTTTCTCCCTTCCTCTCTATAAAATATCAATAAAATATATATATTAAAAATATTTTCTAGCCTTTATATTTTCTTAGGACCTGTTTGTTTTATTTTATAGATATCCAGCTACTCTACTAACAAAGAGAAACTTTATAGCTGACACATCAGTGGCCAGGTTATTAATTACAGAATCAACATTCAGTTTGTATGGTTAGTTAACAACTTTGATTGGCAAATACTGTCATAAGAGAGCATGGATTAAATGCTCTTTCTTGCGCTGCTGAGTTTCTGGGTCACATATTTGCTTGGGCGTAGGTATTAAAGTATTTTCTCTAAATTTATACTTCACTGGGTTACCCGCGGCTTTTTGGGTGTCTTCTCATTATTTGCTACTCAGTATGTGGCCACTAACAAACAACCCTGGCATATTCTTATCTAATGCTTATTAAAATGGGGACTCTTAAGACCCCACAACATACTGAGAAAAAATAGTATCCCCAGATGGTTCTCCTTCACATTAAAGTTTGAAAACCTTGATTTTTGCTACTTGTTATCTCAAAGATAGGTATTTCTTTACATATCTCCGTGGGCCCGTTCCTCTAAGACTTTCATGTCATGATTATATGGATATTATCTTTTATGATATGTATTTAGTACTCATGCATAGTTGATGCTCTGATGAGTAGTGCAGAATGTAAAGTGGATGAGTTGGATATATTATTCCTCTTGGATGTTTCAAGTAATATCTGCAGAGACAGATAGAAAGACCATGAGAGAATTGCATTTCAGAGTAAAGGATGTACTGCCAATACAACCTCACACTTAATCATTCCTTGTGTTTCTCTGAACACTATGAAATTGTACCTAATATTTTTTGTATTGGATGCTGAATGCTATTGAGCTAAAACCAACAAATTTAAAAATAATTATCAAATTTTTTGTAGTAGAAATTATAAATTCTAAATTAAATCATGAGCAATTAAAAATGCCTTTTCCTTTTTAGGCAATTTTGTCATAATACTACAGATGAACACTTCAAGATTTGGCATCAAATTATAGAAAATAAACTCCAATTAAAAAAATATTTTTATTGATTTCAGAAAGGAAGGGAGAGGGAAATAGAGATAGAAACATCAATAATGAGAGAAAATCATTAATCAGCTGCCTCCTGCAAGACCCCTACTTAGGATCAAATGCACAATCCAAGCATGTGCCCTTGCTTGTCTGGAATCAAAACCGGGACCCTTCTGTCACAGGCCGATGCTCTATCCACTGAGCCATACCAGCTAGATCCCCTCTCCAATTTTTGAATGAGACCTTCATTAGCTCTTCCTGGCAAAATGCAGTGTTTAATCTAGATAGCTTATGTACCAGTAAGTCTGAAAGCTTTTCGCTAAAAAATCATTGGAAAGGAAAAAGCCAATGAACTGAATTGTGAAGCTCAACTAATATGAAATTAACTCCAAGTTTGCAATCTTCCCTTTATTCAAACCTAACCAAAGAAAATCCTGAATCTTAGCTAAAATAAAAATACTTATAATGACAGGAAACCTAAGTGAATTTTCTCAATGTGATAGCTTTCTGAATGTGAGTTACATAATATGACAAATTCACCAGATGAGAAACGAGTGCAGCTCAGATGTCAGCAGTATCTCAAAGTAAGCAGTAAGTGAGTAACCGAGTCCTGCAATCCTGTCAGGAGGACAATATAATGGCAGGCAGAAGAGCTTCTCAGACTCCCCCTTTTAACCCCAAAAGATAGATCCCATCTGTCTCCACAACTTAAAAAATATATTTTATAAAGTTCTTCCTCTCCCATTCATATCTCCTATCTAAACCAAGCAAAATTCTTCGCGTCTATTAATATACCTTGATTGATGCATAGTGGATTGAAAACAATTTCCTTGGTGGCTTTGTAGCTACTTGTGTATTACACAAAGTTAAAACACATGTATGGTCAACACAAAATACATTTTGCGGTACTCATATAAGCTCTCCTTTGTATATGCTTGAAAGCATTGTCCTGGTTAATTTTTGAAGTTTGCGCATTATCCAAAGTATTTCATAGCAATCATGTTCTCCATAAATAGTTGTTATACTGAATTCACATTAAAATATGTGTGGCTATTCAAATGTTGTATGCCATTATTCTTCTAGGACCTCGCTGTTCTGTGATCTTCTCATTACAAGAATTTTAACTTTATATATTTTAAAAGAAATGTAAAAAATTACCATTGCATTATCCAGTGAAGAATATGTTATTTTCATTTAATGTCCTTTTTAATAAATGTTGAAGAAAGAGGAATTTTTGAGAGTTTAAAAAGAAAATGAAGGCTGAATACAATACATATTTTGCCAAATTCAGTGATATCAACACGGGTATTCTTTTTTGCATCTAATTTATTTACCACATTTAGAAAATTTTTAGTCCAAGCATAAATGACTCTTTCTTCATAGGGTTATTCTTTTATAATTTAAAAAAAAATCTTAAAAGCTTTTGTGAAACAAATAAGTCTGTTTTATACTCATTAAATAATTAATATGTAAATATATTATATAACTTTACTAGCAATAATGTTTAATAGGGTCTTCTGTTTATATTTTACTAGAGGCTTGGTGCATGAAATTCATGCACTTGTGGGGGGGGGGTTGTCCCTCAGCCCTGCCTGCACCCTTTCCAATCTAGGATCCCTTTTACAGTCTGGGACTGCTGGCTCCTAACCCCTCACCTTTCTGTCAGCCTGATCACCCCTACCCACTCCCCTGCCAGCCTGATTGATGCTTAACTGCTCCCCTGCCAGTCTGATCGACCCCAACTTCCCTCCCCTGCTAGCCTGATTACCCCTAACTGTCCTTCCCTGCAGGCCTGGTCACCCCTAACTGTCCTCCCCTGCTGGCCTGGTCACCCCCAAATGCCCTTCCTTGCAGAATATCCTATGGTGGCAATATTTGACCACGTGGGGTGGACATCTTGTGCGAGGGCATGAGGATCAATTTACATATTACCTCTTTATTGTATAGGATTGCCAAAGATATTCTCTTACGACAATTTTTCTCTTTGTTAATAAAAGTGTGCCTTTTAGATTTACTTTAAATTTTTAAATTAATATTTTAAACTTTATAATTAAGAATTTTTCTTCTAATATATTGCCTTCTGTTCTTATCCTTAAATCTGTTTCTTACTTTAAATTATATATATAGATAGATATAGATATAGATATAGATATAGATATAGATATAGGTATAGGTATAGGTATAGGTATAGGTATAGGTATAGGTATAGGTATAGATATATAGATATACAGATACAGATACAGATACAGATACAGATACAGAGATAGAGATAGAGATAGAGATAGATATATAGATATAGATATAGATATATAGATATATAGATATATAGATATATAGATATATAGATATAGATAGATAGATTTCAGAGAGCGATAGAAAACATCAGTGATGAGAATCATTGACCCACTGTGTCCTGTATGCCCCTTACAGGGCATTGAATGCACAACCTAGTTCATAGGTCAATGCTTAACCATAGAGCAACACAGGCAAGCTGTTTCTTACCTTTAATTTGACTTTTTTGTCTAACCTTGAATAACTATCTTTCTTTATTAAATCTGATGACTCACAATTTCACATATTTTAATGCTTAAGAAGCTCAAAATTAGATAGAACATCGGCCAGCAGGCATGGCTCAGTGATTGAGCATCAACCTACGAACCAGGAGGTCATGGTTAGATTCCCAGACAGGGCACATGCCTGGTTTGTGTGCTGGATCCCCAGTGTGGGGCATGCAGGAGACAGCTGATCAATGATTTTTCCTCTTGGTTGATGTTTCTATCTCTCTCTCCCTCTCCTGTTCTCTCTGAAATATATATATATATATATTTAAAAATTTAAATAGAACATCAAGTTTTACATTTCTAAAACCTTATAGAAAAGTGAATATAAGTATGAAGTGAGAAAATAAAACTAACACAGAAATAATTTTTACATGGCCTTTATTTTCATAAAAAATTACAACTAAGAAATACTCTTTTCCTCATGAAACTTTTCTAAATTTAAATCTATATGTCATTCCCTTTCAATTCTTATTTCTATGTATATATTTTCTTATATTGTCTTCTACTTGTTTTATAACTATAGATGTTAACTTGGATAAAATTGTACAGTCCTTAAAGAAATGGCTAAGGCTGTTTTGTGTATTTCTAATATGTAAACATTTATATCACTTGTGATTATGTACTTTAGGTATTCAGCAAATTGATATACCTAAAATATACATTGATGAATAAAAAAGGTAATTTCAGTAAAATATGCTCTTAATTTGACTTCTATGGACCACGTTTCAAACATTGTGCTATTATCACATTAATCATCCTACATGCTATAACTCCTCCACCTTGGTTTTATTATTCCATTTTAGGGAACACAACTCAATATACTTCAGTTTAGGTCGCTCTAGTAACAAGTTCTACAATGAGAATTTAAACTTAAATTTGTTTTTCTTTAAACCCACATTCTTGAATAAATCAAATATAAAATGCAAACTAATTATAGTTCTTATCATGGTTCTTTTGAATCAATTTATATTTAACATATCAGATGGATAACAAAGCTATGTGCATTATTTAGCTTTAACAATCTCTTAGCTATGTCTAAACAGCCAAACAGCAAATTTTAGTCATCTAATAATTAAAACATTAGACAGCTATCTGCATCAGTGCAAAGGGGAACCCCACCCCCGATGGCTTTCTAATCAAAGACATTTTCCTTCTGTTCAAGTATGCACTCCAGAGGTTACAATTCACAGGATGTACAGAAATTTCCCTGACATCTGCTTCTTACTCAGTAGAACACTTCTGCAGGGACAAAGCCATGAATCACAAGATTATATTGAAGCAGAGTAAGAAGTTGTGACTCATCAAATCCTGCTAACATAAGAAAAGCTCTGTGTTTAATTACACTTAGGCAACAATCTCGGTTTCAAATCTCTGCAATCAGGCCCTGAGGTATAGTTATCTCTAGGTACCTATTATTGTAATACTGTTAAGTCACCTATTTTTAAAATAATAAAAAAAACATTCATGAGGCCTTTGCTAGGTGTCAGACATCATGTTATTATCACAATTAATCACGCTGCATGATATCACCCCCACCTTGGTTTTATCATTCCATTTTAGGAACCACAACTTAAAATACTTTCGTTTCAATCGTGCTATTAACAAGTTCTATAATGAGAAATTAAACATGAATGTGTTTTCCTTTAAAGCCACATTCTTGAATAAATCAAATATGAAGTGTAAAATAATGACAGATTTTTTTTTTAACTTACATGTACTCTTTAAATTTATCCTACTGTGAAAATTTGAAAAAAAAATAGGTACCTTCTGTTTTAGGATATTAATTTTGGAATCTAAAGGAAGTTTTCAAGACTTCAGATATATCTTTGTGAGTGAGATTGTTTTGACATAGTTTTCTAAATCAATGATTGACATAAATTTTACCAGTATAGATATCTCTTAATCTTTGGAGATAAACATAAATAACTTTGTGACCAGTTTTTAGGCATTCACTGCCATTCTAATTTGAAGAATACCATTCTAATCTGACATTTTGATTACTATGTCAATAAATGGCTACAATATGCATCATGTTCAGTCATCAGAGAGAACATAATCAGATAAATTGAGTAATGATCTTGACATCAAATTTTATTAATGTTGATAATCAATTTAAAAAGCTTTTATGAAGTTATTCTCTTAACCCAATAGAAATGCCTTAGCTCTCTCCTTTTTTTTTTATCATGTGCTTTTAAACAACAGCTAAATATTTTGATTGGTTGATTAATTGATTCATTCATCCATCCATTCATTAGTTGTTTATGTTGCCTTTAGGACAATGATTCCCAAAACTGTTGACTGCACAAATGATCTTGAGAGTTTATAACCTGTTGCATCACAATGATTCTGCTTCAGTAATTGACAAACAAAATTTGGTAATTCTGAAGCAGATTAAGTTCATCAGGAATAAAATTTATTAACATCAGTCACCAAATACATTTAGTGAAAAACACTGTAATTAGTTTTAATAGCATATATTCATGTCTTTTTTTTAAAAAAAAATTCTTTAAAAAAATAAAACCTATTATATTTCATTTTTAACTGCTTATTAAATTTATTGGGATTACATTATTTATCATTTTATTTTTCAACTAGAGGCTCAATGCATAAAAATTTGTGCATGGGGGTGGGGGTGTCTCTCAGCCCAGCCTGAACCCTCTCCAATCTGGGATCCCTCTCATAATCCAGGACTGCTGGGTCCCAATCACTTGCCTGCCTCTGCCTGATTGCCCCTAACCACTTCTGCCTACCAGCCTGATCAACCCCTAACTACTCCCCTGCCAGCCTGATTGATACCTAGCTCTTCCCTGCCAACCTATTTGCCCCCAACTGCTCTCCCCTGCATGCCTGGGTCCTCCCCAACTGCCCTTCCTTACAGGCCCAGTCACCCTCAACTTCCCTCCCTTTCAGGCCTTGTCCCTCCTAACTGCCCTCCCTTGCTGGCCATCTTGTGGCAGTCATCTTTGACCACATGGGGGCAGCCATATTGTGTGTTGGAGTGATGGCCAATTTGCATATAATAAAATACTCTTTTATTAGATAGGCTAGAGGCCTGGTGCACAGGTGGGGACCAGCTGGTTTGCCCTGAAGGGTGTTCTGGATCAGGGTGGGGGTTCCTTTGGGGAGTGGGGTGGACTGGGCGAGGAGCCTATGGTGGCTTGCAGGCCAGCAATGCCCTCCAGCAACCCAAATGGAGGCCCTGGGATTTGGGATCTTCTATAATTGAAACTTTGTAGCCTTGAGTGAAGGCCAAGGCAGGCCAGGGCTGTGAGAGCTTGGCTTCTTCCATTGCCAAGGCAACTCAAGCCCCCTGCTCTCTCCAGCTCTGTGGCTACTGCCATTTTTGTTGGGATTTATTTATATTCTATAATTGAAACTTTGTAGCATTGAGTGGAGGCTTGGGCCTTCCAGGGTGTGCAGAAAGCTTGGCTTCCTCCAATGCTGGGGAAACCTAAGCCTCTTGCTCACTCTGTGGCTGCATCCATCTTGGTTGGGTTTTTTTGCATACTCGCTCCTGATTGGCTGGTGGGCATGGCTTGTGGGTATAACGGAGTAATGGTTAATTTGTATATTACTCTTTCAGTGGGTAGTATTTCAGATGACATGAAATGTTATATTAGTTTCAGGTGTATAGCACAGTGGTTAACATATAATTTACAGTGATCTGCCTCATATTTAAAGCACCTACCTGGCCCCATACATATTTATTACCATATCATTGACATTATTTCCTATACTTTACTTTGCATCCTCATGACTATTTTGTAATTACAATTTGCACTTCTTAATCCCTTCACCTTTTCATCCAGTCCCCCACCTATCTTTGCTCTGGCAACCATCAATTTGTTATCTGTATCTATCTATCTGTTTTTGTTTTTGCTGGTTTATCTTGTTCTTTAGGTTGTGCATATAAGTGAAATAACAAATGGTCTTTGTCTTCTTTTGGCTGACTCCTTTCACTTAGTGTAATAACTTCTAAGACAATCCATGCTTTCACAAATGGTAAGATTTCATTCATTTTACATAATTTATACAGGGAAGTAAAATTAGTATACAGATTTTAGGACACTTGTGGAACAAATGTGATAGCTCAATAGTTTAAAAAAAACCATAATTTTCAAGTACCTATATTCTTTATTACCTTTATTTCAAAATTATTTTCCCTGAAAATAATTCCTCTTAGGTCAAAGCAAAATATAGGTAATGTCACATCTTTTCCTAAATGTGGCATAAAATATTACTAGCTGATTGAAAATTAGAGAGTTCATATTTATAAATAAATTATTTTTATCATTTATAATTAATGATATCTTATATCTTATATCTTATATCTTATAACCCTATTTAAGCTGTAGGAGTTTTCATTTTTTTTCCCCTGTTCTTTACTGCTATATTTAATTAGAACAAAGCCTGGAAAATATGTGGTTTACTCCTTTTCAGTTGCTTGTTCTAATTTTGGGAGTCATAAAAAAATATATGGCAAAATATTAACCTGGATTTTATAAGTGTATATATTTAGCTTTGATATATGCATACCATCTGGATTTATTTGGTATGCACTATGAAAAGTTAAATAATCTTTGCAAAACTAAAAGATATTGAAGAATTAATTAAGGTTGTCAGGTATCTTTCATTACTAACAAAATGAACACAGATATCAAGGAAAGAACTCACTATGGGAAAAATAAACAGAGGTAGTTAATTGTGGGAGAAATAAGCAGTATTAACAGCTATAGATTTGTAGAAGATATTCTTGTATTAATTATCACCGGTTTTGATGTGTCTTATTAAATTTCAGTCAAGTTTTACTCAAAGAAGCTAATTTAAATAGGCTTTGTGTTAAGTTTTGTCATAAGATTTAAAATCAGAGTAATGCACTTGGATCAAAGAGTGTGGTAAACAATGTTATATTCTCTGGGTGCCATAGGGATGAATGTCAGTCTGGTTTCAGTGAAGCTTCATTAAGGATCTCAAAGCCAGAGTAAATAGTATACTAATGAAATTCTGAGATGAGCTCAGATTAGCAGGTAGCGAAAACCCTGCTTTAAAAAAAAAAGTCACTATTTGAAACTACCTAAGATAGGTAGGATCTTGGCCAAAAAATTAAAACATTTAATTTTTAAAATAAAATATAGCTGAAGAAATTAATGGGAACTGATAATAGTGTGAGCTCAGTCATTAAAAGGCAGTTTGGAAATGGGTAAGAGTAAGTAACAAATTTGAATATTTTATTCTAACTTCACAGTAAAATAGTTTCATAGATATTACAGCATAACATTCAAAAGTTTAACAAATTAATAGTTCATGTTATCTATATTGATATCCACATATTTATTGGAAAGTCTACATGCACTTCTCTATATTTATTAATTCAGATATATCTACATTATTGTCCCCTAGAGACTGAACTTTAAATCTTGTTGTATATGTTGGATAACTCATTCCAAGGAATTCGAATGAGAAACTTTTACTATAAAAAAAAGGAAGTGGCAGGAGAGAAAGAAAAAAACGCCACCAAAAGCAATTAAGATGTGAACCAGGAATAAGAATTAAGAAAGAATAGCACCGTTATAACGCATTTGGGAAAAGAGACAGTGATTTACTGGAATCATTTATACAGAATAGGAGAAGGGAAGATAAACAGGAAAATCAAATTTCGTATTAATATGAAGAGTGGTAAACTAATGGAAACAGTAGTATTTACAATTCAAATCAGTTTGAAAATAACTCTTTCTTCAAATATTGCCTTTTTAGAGTAAACAAATTTCAGTATCTAAATTGGGTTGTTTATTACTGTCCAGTTATCCTTTTTGCTCTGCTGATTTAAACATTTCTATAGCAATAAAACTGAGATAATTCCAAAATATTAAATATTTGTTAATTTTAAAACAAATTTATTTAGAACCTATCAACTTATCTGTAGTTTCTGAGCATATTTTGCCTTAGGCAACTTCAAAAATGTATTTGGTATTCTAGAGTTTGGGTGAGTTTTTAAAAGATCACGTACTAAAAATGCATTTGTTTAGAGCATATAGAAAAGCTCTGATTTTGGTGTTTTAGCAAATATATTTGAGAGAGTTCTGAATTACAAATCTGGGAAGATTGATTTTATTATTTAAGTCACTAACCATGATGACCATGTATAAAATCCTTAAACTTTTATGTTTAATTATAAAATTGCAGGGGTGGGATTATGGTCTACAACTTTAAGATTCTATGAGTGGGAGAGAAGTTGTTTTTCCCTCTTATCCTTTAAGGTACAGCAAATAGCTGTATTAGAACAATATTTCTAAGAAGACTGCTGAAAAGAAAGACATGACATAACTAACCAAAACAGATCCTACTGTACAGATTTAACAGAAATAAAATACTATCAGCCACCTAAACACTATATCAAGAGAGTATTATTAACATGTTAACAACAATATAGAATTTTGGGGATAAATACAGCTTAATTGTCACTATTTAATGACACTTTCAGATTTTGTATTTAAATTTTTCATGTGGAATTTTGATAAATGCCACTTGGAGGCACTCTTATACTATTGTACTATACAATGTATGCTATCAGGATGTCATATAATGAAACTTCCAGTTTTTTTCTTTTTTAATTCAAATGGTCACTTGGGGATGGGTAATTAACAGTGGTTGTGCTATTTAAACTTTGACATCGTTCATATTTATTACCTTGTAAATGTTTACTATTGTAAATAATCTACTGTTCATCTAATCAAACATATTTTATTCATTCCTATAAGCAATGAAAGATGGTTTGGGTACAATACCTAATAATTAATTTGAGGAGACATTTTGATTTACAAGTTAATGCTTACTTTTTGAATTAGAAAGTTTTACTATTTAAAAAATAGTGTTAATTTAAATTTTCTATTATTCAAAGTAGACAACCAATAAGTACATAGAGACATTCTTGAAGAGAACCAATTGAATAAATACTTTTTTAAAGTTCCCTTAAAAATATAGTTAACTGATAGGATTATGTTAAAATATCTAATGGAATACAACATTTATTAGGTCAGTCATTAAAACTGACCCGTACTGGAAAATTAAAGTTTATAGCTACCAACTTCTGCTAAGAAATTTATAAAATATTGGAGTCATTATTAGATTTTTTTCATTTCTATAATGTTAATTTAGTTTAAAAATATATAAGCACCCTTACTATACATATAAAGTTGGATTATTAGTCTACACTTTTCTTAGTTTTAAATATATTTAAAAGATGCTGAATATTACATGAGTAAGTATATGTTTTACTTCATTTCTACTTAATTTTAAACCTGAAATCTGCAAAACAATGCATTAAAGTACATAATCATTTTTACTATTACCTCGTAGGCTATTTTATTGTGTTTTTTATTATTTGTGATGTCATTATAATATTCAAACTACATGTGTCCATTGATTGGGCTCATATACATGCACACAGTCCCTCTGTTGGTCTCTCCCCCTTACTCCCACCGACCCCCACCACCTTCCCTGAGGTTTGTCGTTCTGATTGATGTTTCTCTGTTTCTGGATCTATTTTTGTTCATCAGTTTATATTATTCATTATATTCCACAAATGAGTGAGATCGTATGATAATTATCTTTCTCTGCCTGGCTAATTTCGCTTAGCATAATGCTCTCCAATTCCATCCATGTTGTTGCAAATGGTAAAAGAAGGGATAGAAGGGTAAGGGAAAATATCCTGTAAGTAAATACATTACATCTAATTTTTACTGTAGAAAATTAATTTTCTTTTGTAATGCTAACAGCAAGACACCCATGAAAAACATACATGGTGTCAAAACAAGCCAGAGGAAAATCATTTGGGTAAAAATGAAAAGGATCCGAAGTCATTTTTATAGAAAAGATTCCTTTATTAACTTTTGGTCCAGAATATGTTGTATATTTTCAAAAAACTACTCGAAGACCATGGGTATTCCTGCAACAGAGAGGAGTTGTCAGGTCTGCTCCAACCACAAAGACAAGAAGAGAAACGTGGAAGAGGCCTGGCCACGCTAGCAGTCAGCAGTTGTGCATTGCTACAAGTTACCCAGGACCGAACCAGAGAGGGTCGGACCTGCATTGCCACCATCTGTCCATCATCCAGACATCATTGCTGACATGTATACATAAGGAACTATTTGACATTGAAAGTGGGTCTCAGAACTGTTGGACATTAAAATTGGGACTCAAACATTTTTTGTTATTATATGTTTATTTCTAGTCTGCAGTTGCAAGATTTTTTAAAGAAAAAAAATGGGGGAAATAGTTATAGAGATAAAGAACCATTGAACAGACTGTCAAACTACAGTGCAAAGGCAGGGGAGGTTTTTTTTTTGGGGGGGTGTGGGGGGCTGTAAGAGATCAACCCAAGGACTTGTATGCAAGCATATAAACATAACCAATGGATACAAGACATGGGGGGTGGAGGAGGTGAAGGCATATGGGAGGGTATGGGTGTCTGGGAGGAGGTCAAGGGAGGAAAAAAGGAGACATATGTACTACTATTTGTAATGCTTCAAACAATAATAATAATTAATAATAATAAAATATTCAAACTACAACATAAAAATGTTGACTTTGCTCAAAACTATATTAATTTATAACATGTAATACTAATTAAAATAGTCTATTTGACCATGAACAAAATGAGTAAACACTAACAATTTCATGTATCTGTTAACCATCTACATGTTTGAAAAGGTAAATAAAATTTTAATTCTTTAAACTCTTGCTAGTCCTGTGACATATTAAAAAGGAAAAGTCATTTGGATATCTTCAGGTGGGAAAGAGGTTCTTCATTAATCTGAACTGTCAGTTATGTCTCCCCTCACAGTTCTGGGCACTAGCTTTTTATTCTTTTTTCCCCCGACATCCATTTCTTCTAGAGATAGTTACTCATCTCCAGGCTCTTAACAGCTAAGTCATTCATATTTCTCAGAACTACAGAGCTGCTAATTCTTTGTCTTAATGGAACACTCTCTTCCATTTAGGAATTTGATTAATGTTTGAAAAAAATATATATATATATCCTTTTTATTGATTGGAGTTATATAATGGGTAACAAACAAACAAAAACAATTCATTTAAATTCATACACAAATCATAGTTCCGCAAAGTAACCAAAATTGTACTTTCTCCAGTAAGTTAAAGGGACATTTTATTTAGATCTGAAAAAGCCAAAAGTGCTGATCAATTGACTGATTTTTTTCTCTTTCCAAGTCAATGGTTAAGCAATGCATAAGGAAAGCATGATAGTGAAAATGTGTGTGTTTAATTTGAGTGTGTGTGTGTGTGTGTGTGTGTGTGTGTGCAACAAACCACCTCAAAACAGTGGCTAAAATCAAGAGAAATCATTTTATTCTACTCACAAATATGGGAGTTGATGGGACTCAGCTAAGCCAGTTTTTTCTCAGGGTACCCCATGGGGTAGCAGTCAGCTACTGGCTTGGCTGGGGCATCGTGAAGGCTTTGAAGATACCCTCAAGCATCTGGTACTGTGCCCTGTGGGCATCCCTGTCTCTCCTTATATGGTATGTTCATATAGTAGGTCAGGGTAGTTGAACTTTGCACATGATGGCTTCATGCTCCCATACAAGTTTTCCCAGAGAAATAACTGAATGTACAAGGCCTTTTCTAAAGTGTGAGCATATTCTGATCCTCATAGACCTTTGGGATATCTAAGACTGAATTTCTGGTCAGATCACTGGCATGAAATAAGGAATCCTACATTCTAGATCAGGCATATATCAAAAGGCCACTTCCCATTCAGCAGAAAGATTCACCGAAACAGCTCTTAGCCCTAACCTGACAAATCAGGAACAGGTGATTCTGGCTGGAAAACATGCTGCTTAGATAGAATAAGGAATGTAAGAGACTGACTGGCATACAAACTAGACACCCATAATGTGGGCAGTGAATAGAATGTTGGGCTTATTCTTTTGGTGCAGAGGAAGATCCAAGACTTAGAAAGCTTCTGGAGAGCCTCTGTTACATTAAAGGACTTTGAATGCACTCTTTGTCCCAATGTCCTTAAATTAAAAATCAATGGGAACATTGAAATCTGTTCATTTTGTTATGTTTGGAACGAAGGAGAGGAGGCAACTGCTCTTTCTTCTGACTCCATACTATTGCCTTCTTCCTTCTTTTTTCTATGAATTGAAAGAGAACAGTAAATGTGCTTTCAATTTACACAGTGCCTACAGTATCTTGCATTCAAAAACTCAATAAATATTTATTCAACAAATACATATTTACTGGATGAATAAATTAATATATTTTGGATGTTTCTTTACTATCAGAAATATCTCTGACCTGCAGTTAATAAACAGAAAAGACGTTGCCACAGAGTATTTTCTGGGATAGAAAGGGGAGTGGAAAAGCACAGAGAAGAGCTTTTTAATCCCAGAATAGCCTTCGTTTTAGAAAATGTTGGTACCCATCTAAGAGAGAAAATCATTCTCACAGCTTCATGATTTTTCTAAGTGAAAGGAGTTTAGACACAGGAGAGGCAGTTAGGAAAAAGGGATCCATGGGAGAGGAATGCATACCTGAGGGGCAGAGATAGCTTCAAGTCCCCAGATTGTTTATCTTACATGAGGCCAGAAGAATGTTATAAAATAAGGGAAGAAGTACAGGGGTGGGGGTAGGGGCATCAGATGAGCTTTGAAACAGGCACCATGCAGGGAAAAGGGAAAGTGACCAACTAGGAAAAGCACAGGGTACATAAAATGAGGAAGGATTCCATTAGAAGGTAGGGTAAAACCTTCTAATGAAAAAGAAGCTACCAGCATTTATAAACCTTGAGACTTGGGAGATGAGGATTTTTTCCATTTTGGGGATTCCTCCTTGGGGGGGGTGCACCTTTGAGAATTTCTCCCCAAGGGGGGTTTGTATACACTTGCAGTAAATTTTCCACACTTTTTCTTAAAATCTTTTAGTTCACAAATTTTAGTCTTCAAACTTTGTAGGGCAAGCACCTGTAGTGAGAGTCCCAGGTTGCCATTTGGGGTATCAGGAGAACATCTATGCCCTCTGACTTTCCTTAACCAAACAATACAACTGGAGAGGTCAGTACTAGAGAAATAAACAGTATTGTCATGCAATACAGCCTGCCTTCCTTTTGCAACAAAGCAGACATGTTGGTGGTCTTATTGCTGGTATAGGTGAATGAGATTCCTGTCCCATATGAAAGTAAGAAGTATATTAACAAAAGAGGAACAAAAAAGAAAGAGAACCATGAGGATTTTTCATGGTGATGTCTTTATTTGCTATATATCCTCATTGTGGGAGAGTCATTGTGGAACTGAGGCAATGCACAGCATTTGGAATCAGGTAGACATGAAGTCAAATCTCAGTTTTAGCACTGACTTTGAAAGCTAAGCCTCTCTCTGAGGCAGTTAATTTATTTGTCAAGATGTTTTATGTGACTGTTACATGATATAATATAATCATCATTCTTAGAACAATGGCTCTCTCTCACTCTCCTGTTCCTCTCTTTTTTTGTCATTAGTGGCTTATCTTGGATAATTACCATATCTAGAAATTTATAATGCTGATGTGGGTGTTAACAAATATCAAATATAATAGCTGTCAAAAATTATTTGCCAAAACGTTCGGCTCAGTGGATAGAGTGTCTGTCTGCAGATTGAAAGGCCCCAGGTTCAATTCCGGTCAAGGGCATGTACCCTGGTTGCAGGAATATCCCCAGTAGGGGGTGTGCAGAAGGCAGCCCATCAACGATTCTCTCTCATCAATGTTTCTAACTCTCTATCCCTTTCTCTTCCTCTCTGTAAAAATATCAATAAAATATATTTTTAAAAAATAAAAATATTTAACTTGGAACTAGTGACAACAGCATACTCATGTGACACTTCCTTGTGCCTCCTTAGAGCTTTGAAGTGTATGAAACAGTGAGTTCCTGGTCAGAACACCTGCATCAATTAAGTAATCTGTACAACGTAGATCAAGCATATACCCAAGAACCATATGCCTCAACCTTAAGGAGTTCTCTGTCCAGTGGGTGAGAAAAACACAACATAGAGATATTTTCAAAATACAGAGCAAAGGGAGCAAGCTATGAACACAGGTCTTAGATTCAGAAGACATAGGCTGGCTGTGTGCTTAACTCCCAAAGTGATAGTGGTCATTGAAACACTGCATGTTGCCTTGATTTTCTTACCTCCACTGTAGGTATGGGTCATATAATCATAAGCTGTATTGGGGATCTAAATTAATGAGTTGCTAAACCAATATAAAATTTTATGCTTTTTAATATAAAGGCAAATTTTATTCTTTCTTTCTTTCTTTCTTTCTTTCTTTCTTTCTTTCTTTCTTCCTTTTTTATGTTGTTGTTCTATGAATGCAGTGCCAATGAAAAGAGAAAGAAAAAGAAGTCTATAAATACAAATGAAGAGTTCGCACGGGTTTAATATCTGGCCTGTTAACATTTCTTAATTCTTCAATCTAAAACTCAATTTATTTTCTAGTGTGGAAAATTATAAAATCAACACATCAAAAGGGTTCCAATTAGCCAGCTAATAACTGGTTACACCTGAGTTATAATATCCTGCTGTCCATTTTCACTCCTTTCTGAAATGTGAGCAGAATTTGTTTTTGTTGTTGTCTCTGTGAAGCACGAATATTTTCAGACTCCCACTACAGCAGCAACTGTTGCCTTTGCTTAATATTCCACCTGCACTGCCACATCCCTGGCCCCTTAGCCATGTGTTGAGTTCTAACCTGTGATCTGTGGGCAGAGTGGTGTGTCATTCCCAGCCAATGCCTGGAAGAGTTGCATACAGGGACTCTTTCCCTGAGTCAACAGTAGATAAGTCCTTTCCGCTGTGGTGTAGGCAAATACAGTACACTCTCAATTGCTGGGCCCTAACTATCCTAAAGAAAGAAGAAGGAAACCACTGTTTTGCTAAAACAGAGACCTTGGGTTATTTGTTACTACAGCATAACCTACTCTGCACTAATTCTTCTGTAAGGTATCAGCTTGATGGCCTCCTTACTACATCATCTGACACTTAGTTTGCCTATGCAGCCATTCAGTAAATATTTCAAAAATTCACTAGGGGAACTCTTTCTCTTTATGAAAATGCCTTTAAAATGAACTACTTTGAAATGGAATGGATAAATTATAGGAGCTTTCAAATTTTTCTTAGAGAAGATAAGTGGATTCATAACTACATTTCAGATTTGAAGTTTTTTACTAGAATTGTTTGAATGGAAAAGTTTTTGGTTGCTGATGGAAGGGGGTATATAGGTAATATCAGCAATGCTCTACATATGTTTGCACACTTTTAAACCTAATGAACTATGAATATGTGAGCGGAAAATGAATTTTTTCAGTCATTGTAATTGATTTAAATCTATATTGAAGCAGTACATATCTTACTTCAGAACACCGTGAAGACTAAACTCCAAAGGACTTAGATTACTAGGGGTATTTGTGATTTTTTTTTAAAATATACTTGGGTGACTAGTTTCAAGTAGACCTGTATCATATAATAACATATCACTAACCAGAAATTAAACAAATGGGAGATTTTTTTCATGCAGCTTTCTGAATTCTTAATTCATGGTCTTCTCTACCAGAAAGACTCTTTTTTTCAGATATGGTTTTACTTCTTCATGAGTCACTAGATGGATTTACACTTGTGGTTTATGCCTTTAGTTGGTGCCTGATGTTAATTTAGCCAGTCAACAGATGAAATGCTTAAATAATTTCTTGTTAAAGTGACTCAAGAGAAGTAAAATTATTTACTAGACTGTTAATCAAAAGACCATCTGCTCTAACAAGAAATTTTATAGTTTCCTAGTTATGCTCTGAAAGTTTGGTGAGACCACTAGATTAGAAATCTCATCATTTCCAGAATATTAGCACAGATAACAGAATAACCTAAACTTTTATCAGAATGAATATACACTGAGTGACCAGATTATTATGATCTCTGAACACCTAATAATCTGGCCACTCAATGTAAAGCCTATATAATAAAAGGCTAATATGCAAATTGTCCCCTCAATCAAGAGTTTGGCCGGCAGGCAGGCTGGCCAACTGCCCATGTCCTCTTCCCCTGGCCAGGCTGGCCAACCCCACCCATGCACTAATTTATGCACCAAGCCTCTAATACATATAGTAAAGGCTGGTTGCATAAATTCCTGCGTGGATGGCCAGATGAATATGCATTCAGAGATCATAATAATCTGGCCACTCAGTGTATAATAACATGTATATATAAATGTAATTTTAACTCTTCTAAAAATATCCAAGTTTAAGGTCCAATTAATTCAACATTGTTTACCCTTCTACCCTTTAAAATATGGTACCTAACTATATAGTTACCAAAGTTTAGTGAAAAGTCCTGATTTCAGATTTAAATACCTAAAAAGAACAGCACATAGCCTTCCAAAATGTCACCCTTTAATAGCATCACTGATATTACCAGGAAGAACGTTTGAACTCAGAGCAGGGGTTCAACATTTCCTTTTAAAAAAAATCCAAGATCTTGAAACTAACTAAAATCAGGTAGTAAATATATATAGGCCCTAAATGTAAGCTGTTTCATTCTTTCCAGCTGCAGATAAGACCACACTCACCTTAAAATTGTTTAGACAATAAGAGCATGTGACCTCATGTAATAAGAGTCCTAAGGAAGGATGTTCCAGAATTTGTTAAATTAGTAGCTAAATTGAATCATCAAATTACCCAATTCTGTTAATTTTTCTGTGCAGGCATCCTCCCCCTGTCAGCTAAAATCCTCAGACATGAGCTCTTTTATATCATGATAACTGAGTAGCTCTCAACATCCTGCCCTCCTACAACCATTTAAATGTGAAAAAGGACAAAGAGAATTTGAACCTCTCTAAGAAGGACACAATTCTATAAAGCCAAGAGAGATTTCCTCCACAATGTCCTTGTCTGGATTGCATTTAAAAAATGATTTGTAGAGTATCAGTGTTGAGAGGAGTAGAATTGCTGTGACATTCAATAAACAAGTTCACCCTCAAGCTATGTCTGAAGAGGAGACCATATTTCTAAATCAGGTATCACCTTATGTGTGAATAAATCTTTGGGTAGATTACCAAAGGAAAATTGGGAAAACATTGCTATTGTGTAGTGACCAATAGTTTTTGCCATAGAAACTAATAGCATTACTTCAAAGAAGCCATAAATAAATACCAAGTGGAATGCAATGAGAAGCAAAATGAGATATTTTGGTACTATTTTCTACTTGTAGAAATATCTTTTTCTTAGTTGATAATTCTTTCACTGTTTAGTATTATTTTTTAAATATATTTTATTGATTTTACAGAGAAGAGGGGAGAGGGATAGAGAGTTAGAAACATTGCTGAGAGAGAAACATCAATCAGCTGCCTCCTGCACACTCCCCACCGGGAATGTGCCCACAACCAAGATACATGCCCTGAACAGAATCGAACCTGGGACCCTTGAGTCCACAGGCCAGTGCTCTATCCACTGAGCCAAACCAGTTAGGGCTGATTAGTATTATTGTTAAACTAGAGGCCTGATGCACAAAATTCTTGCCAGCGGCTCAGTCCATTGCAGCTTTGTCTGGAAAGTCATCCAGAAGGACGTCTAGAAGGTTGTTTGGCTGACCGGTCTAATTAGCATATTAAACTTTTATTATTATAGATTGATAATAATAATCTACAATTTGAAATATATTAATAATAATCTATAATTTGAAATATATTAATAATAATCTATAATTTGAAATATATTAATAATAATAATCTATAATTTGAGCATTTGAAAGAGAAAGGAATTTAAGGACAAAATAGGCTGGTTTAGGGAATAAAGAGGGTCTGTGGGGGAAAAATGCATAGGTAAAGGACTAAGATGTCTCTGGCCTGAGCAATTAAAGCAATTATAAGGTAAATCAAAAGCAGCCCTGACCTGAGCAGCTTGGAGATGCCAAAATGCTTATCTTACTTGTACAAAGGATAGGAAAAGGCCTCAGGATAGAGGGCGGGGAAAGGGGGGGGGCATGGAGACATACATTCACAGAGAAAAAAGAAAAGTCACAGGATAGTGGAAAGAAGGAAGTATATTTTCACAGAGAATAGAGGAATGTTATAAGATAAGGGGAGCGGAAGGGGGGGTACCACATGGGCTTTGGCCTTTGAAACTGATACTATGTAACAAAATAGCCAATGAGGAAAGCACGGGGTCCTAAGTCAATGGAAGGTCCAATTAGAAAGGGTCGGGTCAAACTAAGAACTGCAGCATATATAAATCAGAGACAAAGGGATATGAGGCAGGATTTCCCTCCCCCCCCCCATAAAAGACAAAACAGGCTTTTCCCATTTGGGGGCCCCTCCCAGGGGAGTTTATATATGCTTCCAATAAACTTCTGCATTCATATTGAAGGAATCTGTTAGTCTATGAATTTATTCTTCATCTTCATTGGACAAGAGCCCATGGGAAGAAGTCTGTACTCTAAGCCCCATGTTTCAAAAGGAAACATTTCAGTCATGAAAGACTGAAGAATATATGTGAATAAAGCTACTAATAGAATCTTTCATAGTTAAATGATATACAGTTTCCTTGATTCAGGTAAAGAGAATAACAAAGTTGTAGAATATTGGGACAATAAACCAATTTCTGTTACATTACAAAAGAAACTTCATTTTAGGCCACACCCAAATGCTATTCTTAAATTCTATTAATTTATATTTAATTTCCTGGTTCAAAATTAACTACCATTAAGAAATTCAAATCTAGAATATTGTGAATATTTCTTAATGGTAATTAATTACCATTTTGTTATTGTTATTAATAATATTGTTATTTATAAAACTTAATTACATCACTTTGAAGAGCAACTTTGAGGTCCAGAAGTTTTTGCACACGGAATCATGAACAGCCTTCAAAAAAATAAAAAAAATAAAAGCCTTAGCTAGTTTGACTCAGTGGATAGAGCATCAGCCTGTAGACTAAAAGGTTCCAGATTTAATTCTAGCCAAGGGCACATACCCGGGTTGCTGGCTTGATCCCTAGTGTGGGGCATGCAAGAGGCAGCCAATCAATGATTCTCTCTCATCATCAATGTTTCTATCTCTCTCGCTTCCTCTCTGAAATAAATAATAATATATTTAAAAAGATAAAGTATGCAGAGGGTTAATACTTTATCAATACTTTGGGAATTAAAAATGAGCATTGAGCCAAAATCCATTTGGCTCAGTGGATAGGGCGTTAGCCTGCAGACTGAAGGGTCCCTGGTTCAATTCCAGTCAAGGGCATGTACATTGGTTGAGGACATATCCCCAATAGGCAGCTGATCGATGACTCTCATCCATGTTTCTAACTCTCTATCTCTCTCCCTTCCTGTCTGTAAAAAATCAATAAAATATATATTTTATTTATATATAAAATGAGCAGTGAATTCAGTAACAGAAAAATGTTCTCTCCATAATATCCCTTAAATACTATTGCATCCAATTTTAATGTGGTAGATATATTTAACTTCCAAGCAGACCTGCAGCACTGTTGCCTCAGAAATCACCCAGCGAGCACCCTGCAGGCTAGTGGTCAGAGCTCTGGGGACACGGAGGTGCCTTTGTTTGAGCAATAATGACTGAGGCTGGCTGATTTGGAAAAGCCTCACAGCCCACAATTGTAGTAACATTTCCACTACATATCATTTTCTATCTCCTCAACTCTAATGCCTTTGTTCTCAATAACCAGAGCACGGGAGTTAAGGCTTTTGATCTATTCAAAGTTTGTTGTACACTTTGAACATTTGGTTGGATGAGTCATTGACTAAGGTGGCTATTGTTCTGAGACAGATAACGTGTAGATAGTTGGGAAGCTGCCGTAATGTCTGGAGAATTTTTTCTTTTATCCCCTAGAGAAGTAAGTATATTTTTCTGCTCTGATCCTCAAATAGGTTCTAAAATTCCACCTCTTTCTAGAAGACTGAAAAATAGAAGGAAAAAAAAACACACAGAAATACAGCTGAGACCTTATGTTGTTAAGCCTTAAATCCCCCAAATTAGCTACCATGGTACACTTTCAAAAATGTAAATAGAACTATTTTTTAGATTGTATATTCTTCTATTCTTACTTTTTCTTCTTAATCTCATCTGTTTATGGATGATGACTAATATGACTGTACATGCTAAATGTTTTTGGACATCAAATTTTGCCCCATTGTTCCCATAAATATACCCTTATTGGTCATATCACTCATTATATACGCTTGCCAGGTCACGGCCTCAACCAAGGGTAGACTATGTGCCCATGCAGAACATTCTTCCTACACAACAAACTTCGGGTAGAATTATAGTTCCCCAAGTCCATAGGTGAAGTTGGTGGGGCTTTAATGTTTTATATCTATTAACATCTGGTCAAATAAAAATAAATTAAAAGGCAGTGTAGGATGCTGATTTTCCCAGAGAACATGAATGCCAGCGGGGTTAAAACAAATGTAAGGATGCTTCGTGCTGCAGAAATATTGCCTTTGCTGCAATTCAGGCATGCCTGGGCATTTTGGGGGTCCTGGGTAGACATTCCTATGAGAATTCCCTTTGAATGGTGACTGAAGAGATCCTGAGGAAAGAATTCTACTTGGGAGTCTTACCTGTTGGGGTTACTAGCTGGGACCTTGGTGCTTTTCGTCGTCAACGCAGAAAATATTTTATGGTCCAGGAAAATAAAGGTAAAGCAAAATGGGGTTTATTGAAGTACATTACGGATGAGGAGCAGGCCTTGGAAACAGGGGATAAGAGGCCACCCTGACAGTCATAGAGGGACAGAGGGAGAGAATTCATCCGCAGAGAGCAGAGAACAGCTGTGCATGAGAACTGACTGTGCATTGTGGAGGGGAGTCAGGATTCTGTCATACCATGGTGAGCACTTCCAGCCAATCCCAAAGATACCGGGGAGAAAAGGGTTATAAATGAAACATTGTACGGAACTGAGCGAAACCCTGGGCACAAGCAACTGCTTAGAGAGCTCTCTGGGAGAGTTATCAAGTTGCCTGATAGGAAGGAGGGGAGGGGAAGGGAGATGGGAGGGGAGGGCAGGGGAGAGGAGTGAAGGGGAGGGAAGAGGAGGGGACACTAAAGAAAGAGAGAAGAGGGGAGGGGAGGGGAGGGGAGGGGAGGGGAGGGGAGGGGAGGGGACAATAAAGAGGGAGAAAGGTAGGTTTATTTTAAGAAATTGGCTCGCATCATGATTGCAAGGACTGCAAAGTGCAGGAGAAAAAGTTCTGTGTTCTATTTGGGCTTTCAACTGATGAGGCCCACCTACACTATGGAGAGCATTCTGCTTTACAGCAATGTCACTGATTTAAATATTAATCTCACCCTAAAACACCTTCCAAGGTGACATAAAATTAACCATCACACCTGCTACCACCAATGGGAGAGGATATGCCTAGTGAGCATATTTGCTGCCCCTTGGAGATCCCATGACTAATGTTGAGAAACAGCGGATACTGTAGGCTGTTAGACTGTTAAAATAGCAGTGGAGCTGTGCATCAATGGAATTTAAATCATTATACAGAGGTGGGCGGAAGTAGGTTTACAGTTATGTGTACACAAAACACAGTTAATATATCTTTCATAGTAACCATAACCTGCATGTCTTTTTTCATATGAACAATTAATTATAAACCTACTTTTGCCTACCCCTGTAGTTATTTAATTTCTCACTGTCATATAAAGTAACTTTTAAGGTCATGGGGTTTTTTTAATTGTTTTTTTTTTTTTTTTTTTTTTTTTAATGCACAGTGGGCATCTTGAGCTATAAACCATTAGATAGTGTCTGATTTAGAATGTTTTGCAAAATATAATGTTTTTAATGATGTTTAATAATTATTATTGTGATAAGGGTGACATTATATTACAGTACTAAAAGCATAATAGAATTATTTCATTTGGGTTCAAGTCCTGCCTCTTATTGCTAACAGGGTGGTTTTCTGAAAATTGCTTGATTTTTCTATGCTTTTGTTTCTTCATGTAAAGACAGAAATACTTTTGTAACCTTCTTCACATGGCTTTAAGAACAATGCATAAAACAATTGACATTGAGTATCTGATATAACTTAATACATAAGCACTACATGTTAACTATTATTATTTTTACTAGAGGCCAGGTGCACAAAATTCATACACTGGCAAGATCTCTATGCCTGGCTGGCAATCAGGGCCAATCCGCAGGGTGACTGGTATGTCAACTGGGGGGCCCCTGCTGGTACCTGCTTCGGCTGGCTGGTGCCACCCACTTGATGGCCCCACCACCCCCACCACCACCACAACCACTAGTCAGGGCCTGCGAGCTGGAGGCAGCTCCTGTGTTGAGCATCTGCCCCCTTGTGGTCAGTGTGCATCATAGCCACCAGTCATTGGTTCCACCATTTGGTCAATTTGCAGATTAGGGTTTTATTACATAGGATAATTTTAGAGTGTGATTAAGCTATCCAATTGTTCGTCATTATCAACCCATCTATTTGTATGCATATATTATGTAGCCAAAGGTTTATAAAAAGTTAACATTTAACATTAATAAGGAGACTGGTTGATATTAGCATAAATGGGGAGCAATGACATGTGACAGTTAATACCTGTAATCTGTACTTAATTGTGTATATAAAGACGAACAAAATTTTCTGCATGAACATGTTTTGCATTCTATACAGTGTGGATTATATTTGGTAGACATCAGCATATAAAGGTAGTTCTTTTTCCTTTTTAAAAAATATACTTTCTTTTTTAGAGTAGTTTTATATTTCTAACAATATTGTGCAGACTTTACAGAGATTTGCTGTATACCACCTTCCCCAACACCTGTATAGCCTCAACCCCAGTATTAACATTCTAATCAGTGGTACATTTATTAGTAATTGATGAACCTACATTGACACATCATTGTCACTCAGAATCCAGTTTACATTAAAGTTCACTCTTCATGTTATACAATCTATGGGACTGAAAAAATTTATAATGACATATATCCAAGATTACCCTACCTAATAAAAGAGCAATATTCAAATTAACCATCACTCCGCTACACCCAAAGCCATGCCCACCAGCCAATCAGAGTGAGTATGCAAATTAACCCCAACCAAGATGGTTGCAGCCATAGAGAACAGTTGAGAGTCTTGGATTTCCCTGGCAATAGAGGAAGCCAAGCTTTCCACACACCCTGGCCAGCCTAGGCCTCCACTCAAGGATACAAAGTTTCAATTATAGAAGGTAAACAAATTCAAACAGAAATGGTGGCAGCCATGGAGCGAGTAGGGGGCTTGGCTCCGCTCCAGGCTACAAAGTTTCAATTGTAGAAGGTAAATAAATTTCAGATACCAGGGTCTCCACTTGGGTCACTGGAGGGCATGGCTGGCCTGCAAACTACCACAGGCCCCTCGCTCAGGCTGCCCCATGCCCCAAGGGAACCTCCACCCTGATCTGGGACACCCTTCAGGACAAACCAGCTGGCCCCACCCATGCACCAGGCCTCTATCCTATCTAATAAAAGAGTAATATGCAGATTGACCATTACTCCAACACACAAGATTGCTGCCTCCATGTGGTTAAAGATCCTGCCCCTATATGGACACAAGATGGCCACCACAAGAGGGCAATTGGGAGGCACCAGGCCTGCAGGGAAGGGCAGTTAGGGGTGACCAGGCCAGCAGAGGAGGGAAGTTGGGGGCAAACAGGCTGGCAGGGGAGCAGCTAGATATCAATCAGGCAGTCATAGGAGTGGTTAGGGGGTGATCAGGCTGACAGGAAGAAATGGTTAGTGGCAATCAGGAAGGCAGGCAAGCCAGCAGTTTGGAGCCAGCAGTCCTGCATTGTGAGGGGTCCCGGATTGAAGAGGGTGCAGGCTGGGTGAGGGACACCCCTGACACCCTGTGCACAAATTTTGTGCACTGGGCCTCTAGTAGTATCATAAAGAGTAATTTAGGCCCTAGCCAGTTTGTCTAAGTGATCAGAGCATCAGCCTGTGGACTGAGGGGCCCCAGGTTCGATTCTGGTCAAGGGCATGTTGTAGGCTCCTCCCCATCCTGGTCCGGGTTTTGCAGGAAGTTTCTCTCACATTGTGTTTCTCTCACATTGTGTTTCTCTCACATTGATATTTCTCTCTGTCTTTCCCTCTTTCTTCCATTCTCCCTAAAAGTCAATGGAAAAATATCCTGGGTTGAGGATTAAAATAAAAAAGAGTAATATATTGCTCTAATGTCCTCTGGGCTCTGTTTGTCCTTCTCTCTGCCTTAACCTCAGCCAACCACTGGTCTTTTTATCGTTTTCAAAGTTTTTCCTTTTTCAGAATGTAATATAGTTGGAATTATACAGTATTTAGACTTTTCAGATTGGCTTCTTTCTCTTAGTAATATACATTTAAGGTTCCTCCATTTCTTTTCATGACTTGATGGCTCATTTCTTTTAGTGTGAATAATATCCTATTGCCTAGATGTACCACAGTTTATCAGTTTGCCTACTGAAAAGCATTGTGGTTGCTTCCAAGTTTTGGCAATTATTAATAAAACTTATGTGAACATCTGTGTGCAGGTTTTCATATGGACATACATTTTCAGCTCCTTTGGCCAAAAATCCATGGCACATAACTGCTGGACTGTACTGTATGAGTATGTTCAATTTTGCAAAAAAAAAAAAAAAAAAAAAAACGTGCCAGATCATCTTCCAAAGTTACTGTACCATTTTTCACTCTCACCCACAGGGAATGAGAATTTCTGTTCCACATCATCTCCAGCATTTGATGGTGTCAGTGTTTTGGATTGTGGTAATTCTAATGGATGTGTAGTGATATCTAATTGTTGTTTTAATTTGCATTTACATTTATTCCATGGTACATGAGGTGAAGCATATTTTCATATACTTATTTTTCATCTGTGTATCTTCTTTGGTGAAGTGTCTGTTAAGGTCTTCAGCCCATGTTTTAATCAGGTTGTTTGTTTTCTTAACTGTTGAGTTTTAGGAATTCTCTGTGTGCTTTGGATACCAGTCTTTACCCAGACATGTCCCTGCAAATAACTTCTCTCAATCTGTGGCTTATCGTTTCATTCTCTTAATAGTGTCCTTCACAGAGCATAAGTTTTTAAATTTAATGAAGTCCAGCCTACCTGTCATTTCATTCATGTATCTTGCCTTTGATGTTATACCTAACATGTCACCAACAAACACAAGGTCATCTAGATTTTCTCCTACGTTATCTTCTAAGAGTTCCATAGTTTTGCATTTTACCGTTAGGTATGTGATCTATTTTGAGTTATTTTTTTGTGAAGGATATAAGGTTTATGTATAGATTCGTTGTTTTTGACATGTGAATGCCCAGTTGTTCCAGCAGCACTTTTTGCCTTTCTTTTCTATGTTAGAATAAAGTTTTAGCCAACATTTTTATTACTCTTTAATTTATTCACCAGCAAATAATTTTCAAATGGATCATACATACAAGATACTGCGTTAGACACTGAGCTTTCAAAATGAAAAATAAAACATATTCTTTGCCTGCAAGGAGTTCCATTATCTAAGGGATACAGATAAGCAAATCAATAATTAAAAGAAAATACACACATGTTGTTTTTTTTCTGTAAGGCAAACAATTATAGTGTAAATATAAATTATAATGTACACATATATTACAATCTGACATTTTATATAGCTTAAGTACAGAAAGACAGTTGGTATATTCATCAACAAGATTATAACACATATTGTCTTCTTCTAAAGAAAAATATCTGTTAATATTCTCATTCAAAAATACTTATTAGACTACTGCTCTATGGAAATTACTGGGCCATTGGGTTGGAGTAGGGAATAAAGTCAAATATAAACCCTGACTTCAGGGAGCTTAATCATATACCAGAGATAGAAACATAATTGGTCATAATTCAAGAGTGAATGTAGTACATGCACTAAAAGAAGTATATTGAATGAACTATGGGAGTGGAGAGAGAGAGAGAGAGAGAGAGAGAGAGAGAGAGAGAGAGAGAGAGGAATTTGGTTAAAAAGCCACAGTGGGTAAAATTGCTGGTATCTTAACAGGAATTAAAGCATATACTAGTGGTAATTATATTTTTAACTGCTACTGGTTTGCAGTATTGCAGTGACATTTTCCTTATAAATGTCCCTAGTAAAGATTATTAATTCTATTCAATCTTCACCTTTAACTACACATTTTTAATCTTCTGGGTGACAACAAGGAAAACGTGCATACAGTCCTTCTGCAGCGTACAGAAGTAGGATGGTTTCCTAAAGGAAAGCCCTCGTGTGATTCCACTGTGAGCTGATCTAAACGCTCTTTTTATGGATCATGTTGTTGTTGTTCTTTTAAATAACGATGAGCTGATAAACTACCGATGTCTTGGCTTGGTTATTTGTCAGATATCTTTCAAAAAATAAACAAGTAACAGATAGGTTACTAAGCATAAAATTAGAATTTTTACGGAAAAATTAAAACTTTGGAAAATGTTTATCTGCCACAGTGAGCCTGCCAGCTTCACCTTATTTAAACACTTTTATAATGAGATAAATGGTGCTATCAATGAAAGTGATTGTTTTTTATACCCTATAAAATGTGTCAACAGTTAAGAGATCTGCAGAAATTAATGAGCCAATATTTTCCAAATGACCAAAACATTGTTATAAAATTATGGGTTGATAGCATCCATTCAGAAGTCAAGATTGATCAACATGTAATTGTTCAGTAGAGTGTGAAAGAGGAATTGATTTTGTTTTTGATTTCCCAGTAGTGCCAATCTTTAAGAAACCACCTTTTATAGATTTTGGTGTTGTGTCCAAGATGACCCACAATCTTATGAAAGGCTATTAAAGTATCCCTCCATTTCCCAGCTACATATCTTTATGAGGGTGAATCTGATTCTTTTCATTATACTGCAACCAAAACTACATATCACAGTAGAGTGAATTCAGAAGCATATATAAGAATTAAATTGTCTGCTTTTTTAATATATTTTTATTTTTTTAATATAGTTTATTGATTTTTTTCAGAGAGGAAGGGAGAGAGATAGAGAGTTAGCAACATTGATGAGTCATCCATCAGCTGCATCTTGCAGGACCCCCACCGGGAATGTGCCCGAAACCAACGTGCATGCCCTCGACTGGAATCGAACCTGGGACCTGTCAGCCCACAGGCCGACGCTCTATCCATTGAGCCAAACCGTTTTAGGCTAAATTGTCTTCTTTTAAAGCAGACATCAAACATATTTGCAAAATGTAAATATAATATTACTCTTCTCACTATTTTTTTTAATTTTAAAAATATATTTTATTGATTTTTTTTTTACAGAGAGGGCTAGAGAGTTAGAAACATCGATGAGAGAAAAACATCAATCAGCTGCTTCCTTCATACTCCCGATTGTATATGTGCCCAAAACCAAGGTACATGTCCTTGACCGGAATCGAACCTGGGACCCTTGAGTCTGCAGGCTGACGCTCTATCCACTGAGCCAAACCAGCTGGGGCACTTCTCACTATTTTTATTACCAATTTAAACAAATCGAAAATATATTTTTTAATTTCTATAGTTTTAATTCTTTCTAGATTTAACTCACGTAAACAAAAGCCCCTGTGGGTACCAGTGCCAGTTATCAATGTATTGCCTCTCAGCCCTGAAGTTATCTTTTTTGCCTGATCTGTGACAATGGAGCTGTGCCTTGTGTAAATTTTTCCCTTGCCTGTCAGCAGAAAATTAACTTCAGTCAGTAAGGGCAGTGGAGTGACATTAGAGGTGGGAGAGGTTTGCCTTCTGCTTTGGGGGTGGCTTTGTTCCCAGGATCCTGGAGATTGTGCTTTTTGCAGCTTTCGATGTAGACAACTATGGTGTCCCAGCGCCGCAGACACTGTGTGATCGGCAGCCCAGGCACATGCCAGAGGTCCATCCGGTGCATTTAGTGAGCAGACCACCTGCCCTTTCCCCCACACAGCCCAGTCCAGTCACAGAGGGCACTAGGTGTGTGCAGATGGAGCCTGTCCAGCTCCTGGTGTTAGCAGTTCCCGCAGTGGGGCTCTGAGCTTCCGTTCACCTGCTCCTCAGAGGGTCCCTCCACTTGCAGAGTGACTCTGGATAAGCTCTTCCCAGGCCATTCAGCAAGTTTCCTACCATCCCCGGGATTGCACCAGATTTTCTTCAAGTAGGTCTGAGCCCAGCCGTGGGCTCAGAGTTCCCCCTAGAAGTTTGTCCTGAGTTGGAGACTAACCCTCTGCTTTAGGTACCTTTCAGCATTACCTTCCTATAGTTATAGTTAGTCTACTGCAGTAGCTTGATTATAATTATTTACATTAAACTTCTCCATTTAAATTATTGTGTGATATCTGACTCCTGGTTAGACCCAGAGTCTATAATACTTTCTAAGATGGTAAAAGTGACGTGAGACCAAAACGTTTGAGAATGGCTGCTAAGAGTTAGTGAAGGTGGCCATCACTGCCCAGAGGGACCAGGGGGCAATGCCAGTTAAACACGTGTCCCTCTAGAAATAAGTTAGCAAAGGCTTGAAGATTAAAATGTCTTCTAAAATGGGAGAGACAAATCCTTTAGTGATTACAGGAATTTCAGAACACTTTTATTTTTAATCCCATCGGTTTTAGTTAATAAAACTGCATAGATTCTGAGACATTTTAAAAATGCATACTGATCTTTTCCAAAACCTGTTTCTCCTTCATTTTTTTTTTTTTGCATTTCACTTAACAACCCAGAATCTGACCCCTTCTCACCACCGTTCTCACTATTACTGCAAACCAAGTTACCCTCCTTTCTTGCCCTGCACAATGACAATAACATCCTAGCTGGATTCCAGGCCTCTGCCCTTACCACTTCCAGGCAAATGTCTACATAGCGGGCTGTCATCTACATAGCAACCAGGGTGATCCTGACAAAACATAAGTAAGACAATGTCACTCCACTAGCAAAATCTTCCAGTGGTTCCCAATGTTGTTCAGAGTAAGAAACAAAATCTTTGCAACGGTCCAAAGGTTTCTGAACAATTTTTTCCTCATTACCTTTCTGCCCTCAGCAACTGCTACTTGCCCTGTCATTCCTGTCTCAGCCATACCTGCCTCCTTGACGCACTAGGCACATAACATCTCAGTGCCCTGACACAAATTCACCACTGATGGCTGGGTAGTTTTTTTCTTTGCTTGTTTATATAAACTCAGCATCCAGCGCAATAACTGAAAACATTAGTCAGTATAGAAATCTTTTTTTGAATAAAGAAATAACCCCCAGTGTGAACTGTAAGCCTTGATAAACAGGGAATTTAAGCTACGGTTTTCTTGAAAGTGATATTAAATCCCAAGTTTTTCTCTGGTTATGAATATTTCATTATAGTCTACATCCTAGAGGATACTGCTGTTTCACTGCAGTTTTAAACTATATTTCCAATATTGTGCCAGAAATAAACTGCAAGTAAAAAAGCAAGGCATTTAATTACCATTCAAAAATATTAATTTAACACCTAGCATATTTAAGATAATTCTTTTAGCTACTATGTAAGTCAAGATGATAAAAATGTGATACCTGTCAATCATGTGGAAGACAAGATAAAGTATACAGTGGAAATTTCACTATCTAAATAGCAGACCAAACACACATTGAAATCACTGTTTGTCACTCCAAATCTACAAAAGTACAGAAAAAAGAATAGTAAAAACAAATTAATGAGCATACAGCCATGATAAAAATAAAAAGAAAGTCTTGGAGGCACTGAATTTGAGTAACATATTTTTAAAAGGGGCAACCAACTGAAATTTATCACTACAGCAATAAGCTAAGAACCCAAATAGAATATCACAATCCACAAGGGAGATCAGATGTTCCAAATGCAAATAAGAGAATTCTGACACAAAACTGAAGCATATAAATAATGATTAGCAAGCATCTAAGAAAGTTCAACACCATGAATCAGAAAAAATCAGTGTACAAAATGTTCAAGAAAATAGAATTAATTTACTAATCTAGAAATAGATTATAAATAACACAAAACATATAGAAATAGGTGTCTCATTCTCATTTAGCTAACAGGGTATATAATTAGCAAACACTCCTTTTCTGGGAAACTTAGGATCAAAGAAAGAGATCTGTGAAACAGTAGGTCAAAACAATCATCTGGGAAAAGTTAGTTATTCAACCACTTGTGGTAGCAAACATAAGACTGAAACAATGGATAAGAACAATAGATAGGATTCCTTTCAAAATAGAAAGGTAATAAGAACTCAGACATTATGATGGCACATAGGGAGGAATGAAATTTCTAAAATAGATATTGGTGTTAAGGTAAAAAAGAAAACAAGCTGAAACCGGTTTGGCTCAGTGGCTAGAGCATCAGCCTGCAGACTGAAAGGTCCCAGGTTCAATTCTAGTCAAGGGCATGTACCTTGGTTGTGGGTACATCCCCAGTAGGGGGTGTGAAAGAGGAAACTGATCGATGATTCTCTCTCATTGATATTTCTTGCTCTCTATCCCTCTCTCTTCGTCTCTCTAAAAATATCAATAAAATATATTTTTTTTAAAAATAAAAGAAAACAAGAATCAAAATTCAAGACAGAGACAAGTGAAGTTTGAAGACTTGAGATTTAAATTAACAGGTAATGGGAAATGTTGTAGGCTCCTTAGTAGAGTAGAAATAAACATGTCATGGGCAGTATAGAACTAGTTTAAAGACAATTACTCTTTTATACTGAAAAGAGTAGTACCAAGTCATAGAATAAACACTCCTAAATATATTTAAAAATATTAGTGAATACTTTTTAGGTCTAAAATATTTCTGAAAAAAATTCTAGGCTGTTAGTTTAGTTGGCTTCACACATTCTCTTTTATATTGCACATTTTCAAAAATGGTAATGAGTTGATGAATATCATCTGTGGAAGTTTAAATCATGGTTCCAAATTTATTGGACATTTTCCTATTGAATCCTAGGGTCTATACACTCTTCCCTTAGAAACTGAATTGGTTCGGGGGTCTCCATTGAATATGAGGGCAGAGCAGAAGTGTATGCATAAACACAGTGCAATGGTTGTTGTATGCCCTTTGTTTAAGAATGGCTCCAAGGCAGCAACTGTCATTGAAATGAAATGTAGTACCTTGAGGTGGGGTGAAGTCATAAAACAAAATGAAATAAAGAAGAGACTAAATAAAATAATCTAAAACATAAAGTGAAAATCTAAAACATGTGTGGTAGGCTTTGGGGACTGGGTCATGAGTAGATGCTTAAATGGGCCTTGAGGAGGTTGTTGGGAAGGCTTAAAGGTAAATAAAGAAGCTGTTATTGGAAACTGGAGGAAAATAGATTTCTTGTTACACAGTGATGAATAATTAACCACAACAGTACTCGCAGTAACGTGGAAAATAGACTAGGTGCCTAATGAACTGATAGATCTGGCTAGGGAGATTTCTAGATGAGCCGTTGAAAGTGACAATTACTTTCTTGTAGGTGCACATCACAAGGTGAGAATAGACAGAGATGAGCCTACAATAACCTTATTTAGTTTTTCAGTCAGAGCCTAAAGAAAATGTCAGGACTCCCTGCTTCTAAAATACACCAACTCATCCCCAGTGAATTGGCTTGAGTCCTCTGAGAGGCAGATGTTAAGTATCTCCTTGTAACAGGTTACAGGGAGAATGCCTGTGATGTTAAAAAGTGGAGGGGAACTGGAGAAGGAGAGCTGGTAGACCATGATGCTGGTATGACCCCTGTGAAGAAGAGAGGAGAAGAAGGAGGATTAGATAAGAAGAGTCTATAGTGCCGTTCTAAGAAATTCTGCCCAGGTCAAAGTTTCTCACAATCAAACCATAGTACAAAAACGGTGGTGGCTTCAGAGTGTAGCAGTCAGGGCCACCTGTCAATTGGAATCCCGGCAGCACAAAATCAGGGTTATTTTAGTCACCACAGTTCACTGGTTGCACTGTGCAGATATCCTTCCCCACAATGTTCAAAGAGTAGCTTATTTAGGTTCCCAAGGTATCTTTTATTGAAGACAAATGTAACCTCGAAGGAGGAGGTTAGTGAGATACATTTAGCCCCCATCAGTGTAGCTTATCTTGGAAGCTTGAGAGCTCCTGTACTCTCCCTCCTCCATACTCCATTCTAAATCCTCACTTTCAGCTTTCCCTTGGTGGCTAAAGAAATTCTGGAGAGACTGAACCCTTGACCATCTTACCCTTATCAAGTCTGAGCTGGGACATGTGCTCACTTACAGTATCAGTGGAACAAGGAAACTCCAGGAGGAGCCCAAGTCCTGTCCTTCATTCCACACATCTCTCCATTTCCTCATTGGATAAAAGTACCCCTGTCTGCTTTTGCTGATCAGGGCCAATTATTCTCGGAAATATGATGACTCCTCTTCCACCTACTGGTTCCAGGATATAGGGAGTCCCATGTGCTCCCAACTGCTCCATGGTACACCCCAGTTTTGTCAGAGTGCTCCCTCCAAGTCAACACTTCCTTTATGTTTTTAGAAGCTTGTTTCAATGCACTCTACCAATACATCTATTTCCAAAGCATGCGGCATAATAAAACAATGGATCCCGTCATCAGAAGCTCAGTAAAACTCCTCCATTGTTAGAAAATACTAGTCTGAAGGCCATATACTATCCTGCATTGGATTCCTTATTTCAAATCAGGCAGTTTATAATCACTTGAGTTGTAAGCACAAGTGTTCCTGGAATGAAAGGCAAATTCATATTCCTTATGGGTCTGTATACCTAAGGAGATAAACGATTGGCCTTTTCAGAATGAAA
Source organism: Vespertilio murinus (assembly GCA_963924515.1). Taxonomy (NCBI): domain Eukaryota; kingdom Metazoa; phylum Chordata; class Mammalia; order Chiroptera; family Vespertilionidae; genus Vespertilio; species Vespertilio murinus. Next base: position 22,011,141 of record OZ004711.1, on the reverse strand, counting down.
GTGGTCCCATGTTCAAGATGACTTGTTTCCAATGCCTGGTATGTCTCTTTAAGGAATAGTGTCATATTGGTAAGCAGGCATTGATCTAGATTGATGATAAATTGTTCATTTAAAGGCAGCAGTAGGCTCTGGCTGGCCGAGGGTTTGATTCTCAACCAAGGGCTGCAGGGCAGGTCTGTTACCCAGGCCCCCATCAGGGCACCTGCAGGAGGCAACCAATTGATGTGTCTCTCACACTGATCCCTCCCTCCCTTCCCTGCTTCCACTTTCTCTAAAAATCAATGGAAAACATACCTTCAGGTGAGGATTAACAACAAAAACAACAAAAGTTAAGGCAGCAATAGCTAGGTAAGTGCTGGACTGTGCTTTTGAGTCCATATCAATAATTTCTCTCTGCAACCATAGCCATTCTAGCCATTAGCCTACCGTGGTAGTTCTAGGATGCCTAGTAAAGAGAGCTGGTTATTGCTGACTGGTCAAGTCATTTTGAATCCTTGGTTTTTCATTACTATTTCCATGGTGGATCCTTTCGGGTAAGAATCAAAATGTGCTACAAAAGTCTCCAAACCATTTGCCCACTCCTGTGTGCCAGTCTCATGCTCCCATCCCACACTTCCTTATCTCTGAACCCCCAGCTATTTTCCTGTTAAGCTTCTGATCATATAGAAAACTAGGTCGCTGACCACTGCTCAGCAATCAGTATGTATTCATTTCCCAAATAGTCACTTTTCCTTTCTCAGATGTATATATGTAGGTGTACCACTCAAAGCTCTGCCCATTAAGAAGAATTTCTCTGTCCATCGTCTTTTATGGGGAAACATGAAATGGTTGCATCATAGTTCAAATCAAAACAGTATTTTTTTTCTTCCTCAACTGTTCTTACAAAGACCCCCTGCATTTCCATAGTGAAAGCTGGAGCAGGGCTGCTATTATAGATGTGTTAGGTGACATAAGAATGTGGGATTCCTGCTCATGCAGCTTACCCAGGCCCTCTCATTCTATTTTCTTCCAAGTCCGGTATATCCAATTCCCATCAATGGACTCTGCTAAGTCTCTCCACCGCTATCACTATGGATCTGACAGAAGACAATGCATGATCAAAGCCCATAATGCATGGTTACTTTATGTTACAAGTCAAATTTTATTCTATCATGCTAAGTAATATGCTAGGAGCTGATTTTTCAAGGGTGCATAATTCTTGCTGGCAATGGCATGGCTTTTTCCAGAATCCCAGGGGTCTGCATTTTGCTTCTTTCACTGTGCTCATTGCAAGCTCTATCCTTCATTTTTTCCCAATACCATAAGGTCTGTCAGATTTTATGACCCAGCTAGGATGCTCAACCATCTTGGTTCCTCTAAGGTTTTCCTGCTTTTAGTATCAAAAGCCCCAGGTCTCAGGAAATTCCTTAGACACAGGCAAACTGACATAGATAGTCATGCTAAAACTAACAGGGATGCTAGTGTAAGACCCCCAGAAGGAGACCCTCACTCTGTCCCAAGGATTGACGGCGACCCAATCAACCGCAGGAGGCGTCACTTGATGCAAACAGCAAGAGGCTTTATTCCAGCGCGCTGGGGCTTGACTCATACTCAAACAGGAGCAGAGAAGTCCAGCAGCAGAACAGAAAATACTACAAGCATATATAGGCAAAAGTCACGTATAGGAGGGGTTACACATGGAGGGGGAAGAAGGGAACAAAGGAATTTCAAAAAGGAGAGCTGGGCTCGTTAATTACTTGTTTCATGAGAGGGTCTACACTTAGTCAACAGTCCCACCTGGTAATCTTATCTATCAGAGCACTGTTCAGGGGCTATAACTCTCAGAGCACTAATTGGGGCTATTGCCTTGATCGGTTTTAAGAGCTATGTTCCCATCACTAACGGGGGACCTTGGAAGTAGAGATAAGACAGACAGCCTTCTTAAAAAGATGTTTATTCTTTGAACAGCTCAGGGCAGCTACAGGCCACATGCCAATGATAAATTCCAGCTTCCTCACTGCTAGGTGAGGCAGGGGGGGGGTTGCGTTTTTCACTAGCAAGCCTCATTAAAAGTGGAAAATCTCCTATGTTATTTTGGGGGTGGGGTATAATATGAGATATGTTCTGTGCTTCTCTGTGATAAGGGATATGGACATATCATTGTCTCTTTTACGTTGTAGAATGTATCTTGGCATGCCTTTGAAGTGCAGACCCCCAAAATTCACAGAAGTGTCAAGTCTCTAAACTTTGTAGCATTTAATTCTCAGCTTCTGAGGCTCCTGTACTTCTGTCTAAGGCTTCCAGAATATTAGCCACCTCTTGCTCATTTTATCCATCAACCTGATGTAATCAATGTGAGGATCTGTGTAACCTTCTCTTCCTTGGGATGTACAGGCAGTACTGATCTCTTCAGACTATATGATGGCAGAGAGTAAGAATCTTAACATGGTCTTGAGGCAAAACTAAATGAATATTGTTGTCTGACTTACATGAATACAAATCGTTTTATATCCCTTTCCAATCTGAATGGAAAACAATGCATTTGTCAAATCGCTGTCACATACAGTGTTATCTATTTGTCCTTGCAATGACGCCACTTGTGGTACAGCAGCTGTGATCAGGGATATGACTTAGGTAAGCCTTCAGTTATGATTCAGGATTCATCAAGTTTTTGCAGAGGCCAGCCTGGTGAATTAAGTGAAGGTACAATAGGACCATCATCCCTCCATCTTTAGGTCATGAATGCAGGCTCCAAACACTATTCTTGCCCAGTAGAAGATATCTTCTTGATTTACTCTCGTGGCAGCATTGGGGAAGATGGTTTCAGAGGTTTCTAATTTACCTTATCCATGGAGATAGTTTTTACTCTAAGTGTCATTTGTGTTAGTCAGTTACTCTCAGAAATAGAAAACAAGAAGGCATTGAATGTGCAAGAGTTTTACTGGAGTAAATGCTGTAAGAGAAAACAGTGGGGAAGCAGAGGAGTTGGGGAAACCACCATATCAGGGTGCAACTCTGTTATAAGACAGTTTGCTCCATAGAGGAGGAGTCCTTGAGTCCAAGTCCTCCATCAAAGGAGTCTTGTCTGTCACAGGAGGGCGCTTAACCTATCCTGCCACAGGTAGACCCTGAGAGCAGCCCGTGGACAACGTGGGCTCATCGCATTGTGGTGGATGCAAGTGGATTCAAGGACCGTGCTAGAGGGATCGCGCCCAGGAGCCTCATCCACGCCCAGACCATATTTTGAGGAGAGAATCTTGGATTTGAATTTAATACTAATTTCACACAAAAAAGTTGAGACATTTCTGGAGCCTTAGGTGAGCCTGATTCTATTTTTTAGACGTGGTAAATTGTGGGGAGCTTCCCTGAATGCAGGGGTCCTATATGCCTGAATGCAGGAGTGGGTGTAGGACACAGCTCTCCATGTGCCCCCCTTTCCATTAAACTAAGTGGAAAATTACTACTACCCCTAGGAGTGCTGCTAACTGCAGATGTCTTTGCTTTAGGGTAAAACAATTGTTAGAAGGAGCTGCGAGATAAGAGGAAGATAGGTGGTTGTAAAGGCCAGGTGGTTGTAATAGGTCAGATGCTGAAGGAACTTATCTGTCCAGGAACTCATCATGTTAGGAGAAACGGTCACCTGCATGATTGCCTGAAATAAATATTTCCTCCTTCAGAATTGTATTTAAAGTTGGAAAATAAAAATCATGGTTGCAGGCCTCAGGGCTAAGCCCTCCAGACCCCATCTGTTCTTGTGTGTCTTTTTCTTATCCTCACCCCCTCATTCGGGTGCTGTTCGTTGCCAGGAGATTCCGACAGTAAATATAAACTGTGTTGAGATGTAGCACATTATAGGAGTCTCCTCATATGACAAGTGGCCCGATGGGTGTGAGTATGGGTGAGGTCTGCAGTTGCTTCAACTCATAGAGCCCAGCACAAGCGACCACACGTGACTGGAGTTAGTTTGCAAAAGCCATGTAGCTTCTTTCTGATTCTCTTGGAATGTTCACTCTCAGCACATTCTATCTTAGAACCCAGACAACGTATGGTGAGAATATCGAGTTACAGGAATGGCCGCAGGCAGGTGCTCCAGCGGACAGATCTCCTCCCTGGAACAAGAAAAGCTTGAGAAGGAAACTCAAGATGACTCTGTTGTCCCGCTGTTCCAACATTCCTAGGTGAGCCCCAGGCACTGTGCAGCAGCGAGGCAGTGACCACTACATCCTGTCCTAATTAATTTCTGACCAACACAATCCTTGAGAACAATAAAATAGTGTTTTTTTCACTCCATGTTTCTGGTACTTTGTTTCACAGCAATAGTAACTAACATGTCATCCAATATTCCTTATTAGAAAAGCTAAAAAGGAAAAAAAAAAGTACAATTCAAAATAAGTACCTACTAACTTAAAACATATTTTCTATATTTCAAATCATTTGTATTCCTACCCAAAATTTGAAACTGCAGGAATTACTATGGCTGTAGAATTCCCAAATCATGGTTCTTTATATACTACTAGAGGCCCAGTGCACCAGTGGGGTCTGGCTGGCTCATCCTGAACTGATCGATTGGGGCCAGGCTGGCAGAGGGGAGGGATGCAGGAGGTAGGCTGGACCTGCTCCCAATCTAGGTTGGGGCCAATCAGGGTGGGCCCAGCAGGGGGAAAGGGCCAGCCAAGGGGAGGGGCTGTGGGAGATTGGCTGGCTGCAGTGGGTGTCATAGGACTAGTCTTTTTGTTTTTTCTATATATAGACTAAAGGCTCAGTGCACAGATTCGTGTACCTTGAAGGGAACTGTGGGCCACAAGGCTGCAGTGGACACAGAGGCAGGTCTCAGCCCATCCTCTACACCCACGCCCGGCCCCTCCCACCATGGCCCCTGCTCCTGTCTGCTGGCAGCCCTGCTGCAGCTACCATGGCTCCCACACACTGACAGCGCAGCTGCTTCCCCGATCCCCCTCAGGAGCTGAGGGAGGTGGAGAAGCCCTCAGGGGTAATCGGGGCCAGGAGCCACCGCTTGCATCTGCTGATGGTGCAGAATGATCGGGACTGACATGAGTGGGAGATGGGAAAGAAAGCACAATAAGGATGAACATGGTAATTTTGCTTTGGATCTTTTTTTCCTATCATTACACTATGTGAGGCTACAGAGCCGTGTGTTTTCTCATCCATCAATTAAAATTTAGTTCTCTTCACTCTACTATATATATATATATATATATATATTTTCCTTTTGAGTAGCAATGTTTTCAGAGCTTAATGTGCCATTTAGGTCCTCAGAAGGGCCTTTGAACAGCCTGTGGTGATAGAATAGGCCTTCAGTTAGTGAAAACTTGCTGACAGCTGAGAGCAGAGCATTGCATTTTGTACCCTTAACATAAGATAATTGCTGGGATTCAATTGCTCTTTTATCTTATGGTGATAATCCATCAGCAATTGACAAGTCTAATTAGAAGCATTGGTATGTGCAATATGATAGTACTTTCTAACAGCATTGTAGCCTAACACATCTTTTCAGCAATCCTATAAGAAAAGCATATTTTACAGATAATTCAATTTACATCGCTACCATTATTGTTTGCATATATGGAAGGGTTTTATTGGGATAGAATAATACCACCTTTTGATGTATAAATATATTGCTCTAATGGTTTTATGGTGTCTCCCAAGGCCTCAGCATTTCTGCTCTAAAGGTTTAATGATTTCCAATTTGGCAAAGATAGATTATTGTGCATATGTGATTTTGTATTGTCTTTAGATTATACTGTATTTCAGGTACACAGGTTTATATTCAATTTTGATAAAAAGATGCCCCCTCTTTCCCAACATAAGTAATTCATAACAGCATAGAGTAATCAGAAAAGAAATGGCATCTGCTAAAAAAAATGTTGTTTGGTTACATAGTCAAAATAAAGTACCATATTTTTAGGCACTAGGAGAATCAGTGCTTATTTCTTTCTATAACACGACTTGTGCTTAGAAGATCTTTTCCACATTAAAATATCTTTAAAATGTTAAACTTTAAACTGTATAATTACCCTGTATATTTGTCTTTTAGCATTTCAATTAGGATCTGTTCATCGTGAACTTGTGCAACTCACTTTGTATGCAGAAGGAGGAAGTGGAATTACAGGAAGTGTTAAACTGTTCTTTTTGTTCTTTGGTAAAATGATAAAATAATGTACAAAGCGCCTTTCTTCACTTTTGTGATATTTCTTTTAGAAAATGAGGCTTTCCATCACACAGAAAGTGATAAATTACCGAGAAGGCATACCATTCTTTCCCGCAGTCTGCGGATATTATCAAAGACATGGATTTTTGTGAGATGCCAGAAGAAAAGACAATCTAAGGAATGCAATTATAGTTGTGCTGTGAATACCCCACTCTAGTAATTTGGATGTAAATGCCTCCTTAGACATTTTGTAAATTAGTGAACACGTAGTTTCAAAACTGAACTCAAAGTGGAAAGGTAAGCACAAGCTGTCTTGAGCCAGGTCTGGATGGAGAGGTGATTGGGGAATCCATTTGAAACAGCAGCCTCAAATGAGCAAGATGTAAAGCACCGCAGAACAGACGCAACTCTGCAGTTCATTTTTTGAAGATGATGTTGTGCGTGTCAGGTGAAGTACTGATCATTTTACTTACTTTATGACACCGCTGTGTTCTCTCTGATTCTGTCACTTCACACACCATTGCGGTGTACCTAGAACTCAGCAGAGATATCCTGCTCTTTCTGACTTCACCTCAGCTCTCTTCCACGACATGCTAACTTTTAAATCCAAAGTAAAAATACTACCTGAATATGATATTTAATCACACAACCCCAAAAACAGCATGTTAAAAGAAAGCAAGAGAAACGTGTGTATTTTTGCTTAAGAGAAATATGTAGAAAATATTCCTGGAAATTGTTCTGAGGACTGGTAAGGCAATCCAAATAAAGATTCACTTATAACATAATTGTATAAAATTCACTTATAAAACGACTCCAACATATTTCTGAAGGAAAAATAAAAATCTGGAAGTTATAGTCCTTTGACTTTCTTCATCATGTTATTGGATGGACTGTGTCCTTTATTTTTCTTCTGTTTAGTACCTGTTTGCTTTTACATATATGTTGAGATGCTATTTCCAAATGTGCAAGTGACTTCCACAGAATCTTTGGTTTTCATCTCTGTCACTTCCCAGAGGTCCTATGCAGCCTTAACCCAGTATAATAAAACCCTAATATGCAAATCAACCAAATGGCAGAAAGACTGGTTGCTATGAGGCACACTGACCACCAGGGGGAATATGCTCAATGCAGGAGCTGCCCCCTGGTGGTCAGTGCACTCCCACAGGGGAAGCACCACTCAGCCAGAACCTGTGCTCACTGCTGGTGAGGTCAACGGTGGCAACAGGAGCCTCTCCTGCCTCCATGGCAGTGCTAAGGACCCGTCAGGTACAGGCCAGGCTGTGGGGCACCCGCCTCCCAGTGCACAAATGTCGTGCACCGGGCCTCTAGTTTATACTTTAAAAAGGCTCCACAGCATACTCTATTTTGGTACATTTACCCAGTGTTCGTGAAATAATAAGGCCATGGAAAACAATGACATCTTGCAGGTTCTTCTGTTTGGGTGTGCCATAGCCTAAAGTAGTTTCTAAAGGGAAGAAAGCAGGGGTGAGGGGAAGAAGTGTTAGGTCAGTAATGGAGGACAGTGTTCCAGATAGTACTCATTCCAAAAGCTATTTGTGAGTCTGCCTAAACCAGGGGGTTTTCAGCAGGCTTCCCCTGATACAATTCACAGGTAAGGACATTTGTCCAATATGCTCACATTTGAAAGGATCATTCACATCCAATCTTGAAATTATTTTCTTTTCCTGCTGAGATTGGCTTAATGACAACTAAGAACAGATGAAACCATTGAACAATAACAGATGTATGCATCAATCTATGCTGAAATGATGCAGGAAGACTTTATACTTAAAATGCTGACTTTTGATTAATTATAGTCAGAAATTAAATAAGATTGGTATGAATATTGATGGGCAACAATAATCAGAAGTAATTAATTTATACTTGGAGGGAGAGGCCAGAATGATAAGAAGAAGAAAAATTTCTGACTGGAAATGGAATACGGACAACTCTTATTACTCCTTGCTTTAGAAATATTTTTTAAAAGATTAATAGAAATCAGTATAAATGATTCCTATCGAGATCCACAGTATAAATGTAGTTATGTATTGTTTGGCATTTGCCACAGAACAAAATTTTTTCATAAGCTGTTTATTTGTTAAAGAATCTTTAAATCTTTTCAATAAAAGCTCACTTGACTTTGTATGGTCTTGAGTTCTTAAAGGCAAAATAAACTTTAGGAATTTTAGGGAAAGTTTCCAGAACTAAGAGGATTTCCTCAATATATCCAATATTTACCTTCTCCCCACCATCCTGTTAGATATTCCAACCTTTACATGAGCTTCAACTGCATCATCATTGTCATTTTTTACCTGCTATCATCAGTCTTCATTGACTAATCTTCAAAAGAGACTAGGCATAGGAAAGATTTATTTAAAAATATCATGTTGTAACTTAATTATGTGAGAAGATAATTATTTACAGGAAATGTTCTATCCATCCACAACCTATCAACTGTGTGTGTGTGTGTGTGTGTGTGTGTGTGTGTGTGTGTGTGTGTGTGTTTTCCTTTTCTGCAATTCAACTTGTTTCATCTATCTGAATTTTCATAGTAAAACGGCTTATTTGGAGTCAATATCTCAGTTGAACATCATAAAAACCTGGACTTGTATATATATATTTGATCATGTAAAAAACAATGTGTGATAGCTCATGCTGCTAGTTACACCAGTGAGATTGGTTCATGCCTTTTCACTGGACTAAATAGTGCCATTTACACTGAGTGGCCAGAGTATTATGACCACCCCATCAGTACTTCATTGGGCCACATTTTACCTTCAATACTGCAACGATTCTTCTTGGCATTGACTCTACGAGATGTTGGAAGGTGATGCAAAGAATCTGACACCATGCCTGGTGAATAGCACTGTCCAGTTCTGTGAGATGTGTGGAACCAGCTGCCTGATGGCTCTTTTAACTTCATTCCACAAATGCTCAAATGGATTGAGAGCTGGTGATTGTGGGGGCCACCTAAGCAAGGTAAAGTCTTCATGTTCTTGAAACCACTCCTGCACAATATGAGCACCATGGCATGGCGCATTGTCTTGTTGGAAGAAGCCATCTCCATTGGGATATGCCATCAACACTATAGGGTGAACTTGATCAGCAACGATACTTAGGCATGTTGTGCTATTCAGACGTTGTTCCATATGAATTAAAGGGCCCAAATCATGCCAGAAAAGCATGCCCCAAACCATAACACTGCCCCTACCAGCTTGAAGGCTTGTACGCATGCATATGAGGTGTGTGCTTTCATGCTGTTTCTGCAAAATTCTCACTCTGCCATCTGCACGATGCAACTGGAAACTTGATTCAATGGACCACATGACTTTTTTCCAATGCTCAACTGTCCAATCTTTGTGTTCCTGTGCGAATTGGAAACATTTTATCTTGGAAACTGCAGACAGCAAAGGTTTTGGAACAGGCTTTCAGCTTCCATATCCCATACAACGCAGTGTATGGCTAATTTGCCTACAAACATCAGGTAGTCACAATAATCTGGCCACTCAGTTTATATGAACATATATATATTCATAAACTCTCTCTATTTGTCAATGCAACTTCACATATTTTTTATAATATTTTACTTGTCTTTATAAGGTCCTTAGTTTAAAGGAAAAAGAATTTGATGTATGTATATGATATAATGAATTAGTAGCATATATTAATAATGTTGAATATATTTACATTTAAAAATCTATATATAAAACTGTGTCATCCATATTCTTCTGAGTTTAATATTTACGAGTGTTGCTTACCTTCTAGTAAGAATAAAGTGAGAAAAATAAGTATCCTTATACTATGAGATCTAAGCCATTTCCTAACTTATCTTGACTTTCAGTACTTTACAATTTAACTTAAAGTCCCAACATTTTTACAAAATGCTACAAATCTGTATCTGATTATGTCAAAAGCAAACTGAAAAGAAAAATCAACAAAATTGGACATATATTTATTACCTAAATTGTCATTTCACAAAGTAGAGAAAATGAAGTATAATATAAGCCCCAAATTTTCTTTTAGTATAGAGAGACAATCTGCTATTTTATCTAGTAAGGATTATCATGTAGGAGGAATCCTAAGGGGTTTTCAACACAGAGAATCAGGGTTTTCTGAGGGGAAGGTCTTCTTGGTTTAAGAGAATGAAAAGGTTCAATTTTTGTTTTTCATGTGCACTTGTAACAGAGGATGTTCTTATTAGTTTGACATTTTTAAAACCAGCTTACATGTTATGATTCCATATTTTTTTGTACAGTGAGGTTTCATTACTTTAACAAAAATTCAAAGATTGTCCATACCATGAGAATGCTCAGAAGCAGATTTGAAAAGCATATGCCAAATGTCTACTGTTTATCTGAGTTCACTGGTGAAACTGCCCTGTATCTGAGCATAAACCAGAAGCATTCAAATGCCCAATCTCATCTTGCACATCTCAATTGCTCACATATGCTATGGGACTCCTCAGCAATATTTTCTTCCCAAATAGTAACTTGGAGAACTACAAAGAACATTCATGGCACTATATCCATCAACAAAAATAGTCCATGGACCCATGGTGCCTGATTAAAAGGGCAACTAAATTTAATTTTATAATTATTTGAACACTGAAAGACATTAGTTGTTTTAATGGATAACAGAGGAACCATTTACTGATATTACTCTTCAACTGTATAAAATTAAATAAATGGCTAATTTCCCATTGAAATTTCTTTATAGAAGACCAGACAATTCTTTTAGACTCAAATCTTAATGAAGGCCATAAAATACTGTCTAAAAATGAAGTGTTGCCTTCTACTTTTCTAATATAAGTTGAAACTGTTGACCAAATGGGCAAATATGTTGAAGGAGAGTATAAACCTTTTTGGAGAAATGTCAATGAAGTAAAGTGTCAAGATGAAATGAAACTAAAAGTAGCAGCTCCAAATATTTCATTTTTGTCTGTTTAATTGAAAATGGGATAAACTTTTATTAAATACATAGCAAATAGATAATATAAGAAAACCAAAATAAGTGAGACATATTCATTGATGTTTAGAAGTTATGATCTACTAAAATATTAAAAACCTGAATGATTACATAACTTTCTCTACTGTAAGACAGAAAATAGTGTGATGAGAAAGGTAAAAATGCTGTCCTTTGAGAACTAATGTCTATCTACTGAGGGTCTGGAAGACTGACATGGAAGAAGTGACATTTAAATGGCCTTGTTGAGTGATAAAAATGTTAGTAGTCAACATATGGAAAGGGAAATTATTTTAGGAAAATAAGTTAAATGAGTAAATGAATAAAGTTTATAGTTAACTTAGAGAACTATGAATGACATATAAAGGCAATTAATGAGGTGTTGAATGTTCTTCAATATTCAACTATGGGTTTTAAAATATGTATTAATTAATTTAATAAGCAGTGGGGAGAGCCTATGAAGATAAATAATAGTATGTGAGCTATACTTTAAGAAAATGGATCTTCTAGCCATGGAGACAATGCATTGGCTATTCTTTCAGAGACTATTAAAACTTATTATATATAATATATATTTTATATATAATATTCTGTATGTCCTATATAATAAAGAGGTAATATGCAAATTGACCACCACTCCAACACACAAGATGGCTGCCCCCATGTGGTCAAAGATGGCCACCCACATGTGGACACAAGGTGGCCACCACAAGATGGCCAGCAGGGGAGGGCAGTTGTGGGCAATCAGGCCAGAAGGGGAGGACAGTTGGGGGCAACCAGGCTGGCAGGGGAGAGCAGTTAGGGTCAACCAAACTGGCAAGGGAGGGCAGTTAGGAGTGACTTGGCCTGCAGGGAAAGGAAGTTGGGGGGGTGGGTCCAGGCCTTCAGGGAAAGGAAGTTGTGGAGGACCAGGCCTGCAGGGAAGGGCAGTTGGGGGTGACCAGGCTGTCAGGGGAGGGCAGTTAGGGGTGTCCCTGTCTGCAAGGCAGGGCAATTAGGAGCAATTGGGCCAGCAGGGGAGCAGTTAGGTAAAAAGCAGGCTGGCAGGGGAGTGGCTAGGGGGTGATCAGGCTGGCAGGCAGAAGTGGTTAGGAACAATCAAGCAGAGAGGCAGACGAGCAGTTGGGATCCAACAGTCCTGGGTTGTGAAAGGGATGTCCCAGATTGGAGAGGGTGCAGGCTAGGCTGAGGGACACACCCACCAGGTGCACAAATTTCGTGCACAGGGCCTCTAATAATACATAAAATATTCTATGTATAATATATAAAATATTATATTTATAATATAGAATATGTCAGTTATAAAATAGAAAATGTACAATATATATTATAATATTTATATTTTAAAAAGCCTGTGGCCATAACACTGTTATGTCATAAAGACCAAAGACCAGAGTCACCAGGAGATGCATTGATGGGTCCTGCAGTGGCTGTGGCAGATGGGATTCAGGGGTTCTGCAGCAGTGGCAGAGAGACTCTGGGGTCCCACAGTGGTGGTGGGAGGGATTCTGTGGTGCCTCAGCAGAGGCGGGAGGAGTCTGGAGTCCCAAGGCACTGGGAGTCTAGGTCTTGGGCGATTTTGTGTGCTGGACCTCTAGTTACATATATAATATATTTCTTACTACAGTGATGACTTTAGAGTGGAAAGCAAGGAATATTGCAGCAGATACAGAAAAATAAAAGCTAAGTCTTAATTTAATTGGAGAAGATATATAAGGAAAAAAAAAGGAGGCAAAATGTAAGCTATTCTGGATGATGGTTTAGAGACATTTTTAAAAATATAAGCTTATACGGATGTTAAGCAGGTTGAGGCCAGAGGAGATTTTGAATAGTACATTTTTTAATAAAAGGGCAGCTGGGTGCCTAGAATGAATCTCAGAGGGTGACTGAATAGTGGAATTGGTATTAATAAGATATGAATGTAATTTATATATCCCTCCTCAGACGAGCCTGGTCTTCATCTTTACACTGTTCAGCACAAATATCAGGAAATTAATTTTCTCATTACAAATTAATACATTGACATTTTAGTGTACCAGATATATATATATACTTGATTAGCATGAATACATTTTTATGCTGAGAAGATATGGTCTGATTATTTTCTGTGTGAGCGGAAACAGTTCTTGTACTTATTCAGATGAGGACTAGATTCACATTAAAAATAAAGAGTGAATGATGTATAAGTTATGTTCTTTTCGTATTAACAATTTAGCAATTCAATCCTTCAAAAGTTGTTTCATTCAAGGAAAGCTTGGGCAAATTCATGTGTTCAAAGATTAACCTGAGTGTTTTTCAGCAAATAATGATGTAGGAAGGAAAACAATAAACTTTTGTGTACTTTTTCTGGTCTGTGAAAAGTGGGATAATGATAATCGCTACCTTGTTGTGTAGCTATGAATAATAAATTAAGATAATGCATGAAAACAAGGGTAACAGTCCCTGATACCTAAGTAGCACAATTAGTGTTTTTATGATGATGATAAAAAAAAGTGACAATAGAAAGAAAAGTAGAACATTGAAAGAAGATTAAGTTTTCAAAAGGATAGGCCCTACAGTTAGAAAACTAAAAAGCAAGCTATTTTATGGAAAAGTCAACATTTCCCCTTACACTCTCTTCTGAAAAATAATGTATTCAACCCAATTTTATTTCACTATTAAGTGTGTATTAAGTTTTGCTTATTATTTTGTTTCCAGAAGAATGTTAATATCCAGTGTAATGAAAAGAATTCAAAAGACAGAAATAATAATGTATATTCCAAAAATAAATATTTAATAACATAAATAAAAACAAAATAAGTCTTCACTGTGATGCTCAAACAATTGAAATTTGTACAGTCCATATTTTATTCATTATTTATAATTTGCGGAATATTAGGTTAAGAATAGTGTATTTGAAAAATAACAAAATTGAATTTAAGTATTTTTTTTATTACTTTGGGCCAGTTATATATGTAAATACTTTGTAATTAACCTATTTTATGGTAGTTTTTAAAGAAAAAACATCTAAAAATAAGCTGCAAAATTTCAAAAGGAAATAACAATCTAAGCATGGAATGAAATGTTTTCCTTTTTATCTTAATCTGAATGGGCTGCTTAATAATTTAGTATTAAAAGTCAGTTGTCAATTTAGTCAAAGTACCAACTTTTTTAATTTTATGGTTACTTATAAACCTGGATTTAGAATGTTACTCTTTCCCAAAAGCTGTCATTTTGAACTTACTGTAAGTAAATTTAAATACATATCTACTGGAACAGATAATAAGATACCTTTCAAATATGAGTAGAGTCAGGCCTTCTAAGGGATTTGGGTAAGGGTGGTGATGGTATCTTTGATAAGAAATTACATTTTCCCTCACCTAGAGATAGTGCTTATAGGATAATAACTATTCATGTTTAGTTCAATAAAGGAATCATTGACTGTTGGTTTATTCAAGTAACTAGCAACAACTGATTTTAAGTCAAATTATATTGATGGATGCTTGTGATATATTGACATTTTGGTCCATGATTGTAATGTTTCTGAAAGTTAATTGTTTTATGCTGTCAACCTATAGTGCAATGTCATCAATTAGTAGGGAACTAATAAGTATTAATTGAACTAAACAGGTAGAAAATATGAAGATAATATAACCAAAGTGTAATATATAAATTTTGTGATAGGTATATAATATAGGCAATTTGAGCTTAAATATTTTCTTATTTATTTATTTATTTATTTATTTATTTGTTTATTCCTGAGGCAAATGTAATTTCTTGGTCCAGAAAGATCAAAAGAAAGAGCCATCTGGATTTTTTTTTAAATCTACTTATCAAAAGATAAGTAGATTCTCAATATATAAAAATGACGGCATTTTCCTGAATACTAAAAGACTCAGAATATAATGGAATTATATATATATATATATATATATATATATATATATATATATATATATAATTCAATAACCAATTAATCAAATATTTTTTTTTTTATTTTGGGGAATGATTTAAATAAAGCACTTACATCTTCAATTAGGAGTCTCTTTCTGTTTGGAAAAGTAAAAAAAAAAAAAATCAGGAGTCTATACCTTTTAAAAGTGTCATATATGGATTGGATTGGATTTCCATTTATTTTTAGATTATACTAGAGGCCTGGTGCACGAAATCTGTGCAAGGGGCTCGGCCTTCACAGCCCTGGTTGCCTCCTGGCCCCACAGCCCCACATCCCTGCACCCCCACTCACTGGTTGTTCTGCCATTAGGTCTAATTAGCATATTAGCTCTTTATTATATAGAATTATATTGACTTAATACAAGAAGGAAATAAGCATGAAAATGCTCTTAAAGAAGTATATAATATCTATAGTTTTAAAATAACAAGAATTTTTATTATTAAAAATTATATAGATGAAGCTAAAGATTTACCATTAATTTTTCAACTTTGGATTAAATCTACTTCTGCCTGTCTGCACATATAAATACACATAAATGTGTGTATGTATAATAAGATTATTGCTAGAGCCAGGCTGGTGTTGCTCAGTGGTTGAGCATAGACCTATGAACCAGGAAGTCACAGTTCAATTACCAGCGCATATGCCTGGGTTTTGAGCTCCATCCCAGTGGGGGGCCCAAGGGGCATGCAGGAGGCAGCTGACAATGATTCTCTCTCATCATCTATGTTTCTATCTCTTTCTACTTATCCCTTCCTTTGTAAAATTAATTTTTTTAAAAAGATTATTGCTAGAATATGTAATACCCTAAAAAATCATCTATGTATATAAAGAGCCAGTGACCAGAATGCTGTAACAACCAGAATGACCGGTCACTGTGACTCCCACTGCTGCCAGCAAGCCACTGGATCCAGGGGAGGGGCAAAGGGCCAACCTCCCACAGCCCGTCCTCCTGACTGCCCTGCCCTTGATTGGCCTCTCCCACCATGATCTAGGACAGGGTAGCCGGCCAATGCCCCTGCAGCCCTTCCTCCTGGTCATACCCACCTCTGTTCACCCCCCTACTCCAATTGGGGCAGTTCCTGCAGCCCCTTCCCCTCCAGCCCCACCCCCAATGGGCCCCCGCCACTCCAATCGACCTGAGGCCTCTCCCCACAACCAGCTCTACCCCAATCACCCCCACTCAAATCAGGGGAAGGGTCATCTGGCCAGCCACCCTTGATCGCCCTCCCCCCATACCAATCAGGGGTGGGGCTGGCTAGGCAACCTCCCACAGCCCCTCCCCCAGCTGCTGACCCCTAAAAGCTCCCCTATCCCATTTAACAGTGGATCTGGCTGGCCCACTGCCCACAGCCCCTCCCCACAGCTGCCTCCCCCACAACTGCCCCCCCATCTCAATCAGGGATGTGGCCCATTGGCCAATCACCCATGGCCCCTCTCCCCAGCTGGCCCAGTTCCAATCTGCTTATTGGGACTGGGCCGGCTGGATTCCACCTGTGCATGAATTCATGCACTGGGCCTCTAGTAGAAGGATAAAACCCTGTCAGTAGAACCCATTCATCAGCATTCTGATTTGTTTGGTTTTTAAGATCTTTTAGTGACTGAAATGTACAACGAAAGTTTCAAATCACTGGGTAAAATTTTTGCCAGAGTTTTACTGTGTCAAAATCTGAGCTAGATTACAGTCACCATTTAATCCAGACCAGTAATTATCCTGGTCACTATACCACAATTACTTACCTTGTTTTGAGATTATGGTATGATGACTTTGGTATGTACAATTTATTGGGTAATCAGAAGTGGGAAATGAATGGTAAATTGATATCCTGGTATGAATAGACTGGTTTGTTTTCTATATTTATACTATGCTTACCAATGACTATATCTGCTGTGCCCAAGTAATACTGGAAATAGCTTCTTGGCATCAGTCATATCAGCCAAAATAATGAAATAGTAGCTGCGTCAGGAAATAACCTCACCTGACTTCTCTATTAGTTGAAAGAGAATATAAAGTGACCTGCCCTCTCTAACATGATCTTAGACCAATTATTATGGAGCATTGATCCCCCAAAAGGCCAAGCTATCTGAAACCAATGCCCTTTGATAAAAGCTTTTCCCATAAACTCTCCTTATTAATGAAATCAAATGAAGCTTTTAAATTGATGAGACTGCAAAAATAAGTTGTCCCTTAAGCTTAGTGTATTTATCAATAAAATAATTTTTTTGAAGTAAGAGTACTAAAACCCTAAGAAAAGAATCATGTTATCCACTTTGAATCATCATCGTGCGTTCCTTTAATTGAAAGAATAGAGTCACCAAGGAAAACACACAAACAAAATAAGCACAAGCAAACAAAACAAAACCTCACAATTTGGCTAATATCCAAAGCAAGAAATGTAGTTGCATGTCATGTCTATTTTTGCTTCTGTTGCACGGAATAAGCCTAAAAGTAGACTTATAGAAGATGAAGGGCCATTAAACTAATATCAAAGACTTTAGGTTAAAAAAAAAAGTATAACATTGTTCTAGAGAAGTGAGATGTATATAGAAATGCACTTAAAATATCAACTTAGACACAGAAGTAGTTGTGGAACCTACTGGGAAGCCAAAGCATACATTTCTAATGGTCCTGAAAACTAATACAAAGCCACTTGTATATGCTAGTTAAAAAAAAACACACTAATAGATATTAAAAATCAATAAAACATTAAATAAAATATTTTACCTATTTTAGCTTGGAGGTCTCCTTCAATTCAATGGATAGTTAAGACTTATTGAAATTTATTTATAGTAAGTTTGAAGATTTCTTGGAAAATTCTGATGCCAACCAATATTTATTTAATACTAACAACAACAACAACAAAAACCTAAAACTTAAAAATATTTCTAAAGCTTTATGCCATTCAGAAATTGTCTTCAATTTCCAGAAGGACATGTAAAGTTAGTCATGACCCCCTTGAGGAATATTTCATTAGGACTGAAATTTAGGCAACTTTATGTATTTTTTAAGAGTTTATTTAAAGAAAAATCCATTCAACAGGCAGCACCAAACCAGAAATGGTTAAGAGTACTACCCAGTTTCATTTATCTTGAAACTAATAGAAAGTACCTCTGAGTTTAAAGTAGGCTTAAAAGTTTTTCCTATCTTTATATTAATTGTGTAAAAGTAAGAGGTTAGGGAAAAGTTTAGGTTGGATCAAGATAAAACTTCTCTAGGTAGAAGCGTTAGCTTTCAAAATATAACATTAGCATTTCTATAGAATAATCTATGGTCTCTTCAAAAAGAAATCGATAATACTTCTCAAAATCAAGGAACATGCTCTAGCTATTGAATAAAACCCAAAAATCAGCCTTATCAACCAATCATATTCTCTCTCCTGTGGATTATTAGCAGTCCTGGACACTCATTAAACATTGGAATCAGTAACTAATAGACGTGGAAAGACAAAGTAGGCTTTCCAACCAGATGAAGAGTCATCTCTTGGTGCCACCTCTTGGCCAGCCATGAGTAAGGTCATACATAATAAAACGGTAATCAAAATTTTATTAATTCACACCCTTTCTCAAAGCCTGCTTGCTGGGGACAGGACTCTTGTTGGATGTATTTGTGAAGAGAACAAGAAAGAACCTCTGCCCACATGGAGCTTACAGCCTAGCGGATATTTCTTATAATTTTTGTCTCCTCTGTTTTATTGATGTAAATTTTCTGAAATCCCCTTAGTTACTAGGATCTTCCATCTTCTATCCAAAATACATATCATTGTCAGTTACCAGTATCTTCAAAAACCTCCCAGCAGAGACCGCTTTGGCTTACAGAATTGTAGACTTTTATTTATTTATGTACTTACACATTTATTTATTTATTACTTATTTTACTTTGTGTGTCCTGAAGCTTTAGAGGAGAAGAGATACCACTTTCATCTCAACTCAAAAAGATTTATGAAAAGGTCTCTTCATATTCCTTGTTCCTAGTTTTCCCCTTAATAATTATTTAAATATAAAGACATTTAGAATACTTTTCCTTCAAGTCAATTTTCATTTAGATGCCCCTTTACCTATCAATCATTTTTATTAATCACCTAGGCTCAAATCAGCAGAACAGTATTAGTGATTTTATTATTATAAGTTCTTCTTATCTACCAGTCACCATGTAAGAAATTAATATGTATCTCCAAAACTGGTTTGGCTCAGTGGATAGAGTGTTGGTCTTCAGATTGAAAGGTCCCAGGTTCTATTCCAGTCAAGGGTACATCCCCAGTGGGGAGTGCAGGAGGCAGCTAATAGATGTTTCTCTCTCATCAATGTTTCTAACTCTCTATCTCTCTCCCTTCCTCTCTGTAAAAAATCAATAAAATATATTTTTAAAAAGAAACTAATATGTATCATCTCACTAAGACTTGCTAATGAAATGTGTATGATTTTTTTGTCCTCATTTTACAATTGAAGCACTGAGAATAAGAAAATACCAAAGAATCCACTAATTAGTAGAGATGGAAACTGTGCCAAGGGCATCTCTCACTTTGTATTACTCTACATTCTTGAATCCTGATTGAACTATCTTTGGCACTTGATTGTTACTTTTTTTCTTTTATCTACTCTCCCCACAAAGCAGCCAACAATCTAAATTTTATTTCTTTTTTCAATCTCTCACTTCTTTTGTGCCATCCCAGTCACCATTTGTACACACAGGTTTCCATCAGCTCATCACATTTAATTTTACTTCTCTTGGTTACGAATACCTGTCTAATTACCCACACTTCAAATTAAAGCCCACTTTGTATAGGTCCCTTCTATCTGCTTTGACAAAGATTTGACATCTTAACTGGCTTTCAATGATACTCTTGGCTTTACCCTGGTCTATTCAGTGACGCGCCATTTAATTACAAACTACATCCTGAAGAATGCATCGTTATATGATTTTGTCATAGTTTGAATATTATAGAGTGACATATACAAGTCTAGGTGGTATAGCCTAATACACACGAGTGCTTTAGGGTATAGCCTACTGGTCCCAGGCTTCAAGCCTCTGAGTATGTTACTGTACAAAACAACATGAGATTAAATCAGCACAAGAGTAAATGATGCACTCAAGAGACAAGCTAAACAAGAGAGCTATGAGGCTGCTGCCAGCATAAACCGGAACACAGTTTTACAGCATTTTTTTTTATCAGTAGAGAGTACACTCTAAAATAACAATAGAAAGTACAGTATAGTACATGCATATACCAGTAACATAGTCATTTATTATCATTATCAAGTATTATATGCTATACATAAATATATATAGCACATATTTATTCCATAGGTACGGCAGATTTATTTACACCAGCATCACCACAAACATGTGAGTAATGCATTGTGCTGCTATGTTACCAAGGATACTACTAAAATATCCAATTCAAGTGTTGCTTCTTCTAAAAAATTTTCTATAAAAAATGTCTAATTTATCATTACTTTCTTCTCAAAATTTAAGCATTAGTAACTTCCTTTAGAATGTTACATACATTTCTTATCTACTTATATGGTAAGTATTAAACATTAGTATCAGTTTTGTAGGCTATTCCAGGATAATTCACATAATCTTCAAATAATTTTGGTCCAGTAAGAAATTATAAACCTGGTTATATCTTGTTAAAAATATATTAAAACATATATTTCCCCATAGCTGACAAACCAACTATTGCATAAAATATATACTCGATTTATGTCATATGGCTAAGAACACAATTTCTAGAGACAAACATTTTGGGTGTACCACTTCCTCAGGATACAGTCTCAGTCAAGACACTGAACTTTTCATTACCTGACTTTCCTCTTCTGCAAAATGTGTGCAAAATACAGCTCACCATATAAGGATGGAATGAGTTAATATGTGAAGGTCACTTAGATAATATCGGGCATACACTATGACTCTAAGTTAGTTATTATCATTTTTATTAGTGATCTCATATGATAAATTTGGAAAATATGCACACTTTAGAATAGATGGCATTCAGTTCAAAAATAACTCTATGTAGAGCTGGGGGTGGGGGATATACTGCAGGAGTCCACATCTAATTCTGTGAATCAGTGCACATGTAGAGTGATTTCAACTGGCCCTGATAGGCAGTCTATCCTAAATAATGAAAGGCTAATATGCAAATTGTCCCCTTGACCAGGAGTTTGACAAGGGAGTGGGGGCGGCCCTTGGCCCCACCTTCTGGCCTGATTCCACTAGTGCATGAGTTTGTGCACCGGGCCTCTAGTTAACTTATAACTATCTATATAGTGTGGAGTATGCATGTATTTCCTCAGGGAGCATGTATTATCTTTTAGAGCAAAGTGATTGTGCTAGTCTGCTTTTTCAGATTCTAAGTACTTATTCAAATATTAAGGCCATGGTAGGCCTCCAATAATGATTGAATGAAATTGATTAGACATTATGCTAAAAATTACTGGAAATATGCACATTGGTCATTATCTCTATAAAATTATCAGATTTTCAACTGCAAGGTAAGTAGCATTGGTAATAATGATTTGTGCACTATATCAATGTTATGAAATAAAAAAATGTTTGCAATATCAGTAAGAACATGGATTTTCTCTTTTAAAATCATAGTTCTTCAGTGTGGAAATTCAAATAAAATAAAATAAAAATTAATGGTGGAACTTCAGAGCCAAGGGCAAGGACATCTTATTTGCCAGAATATATTACCGAAGAGTTGGAATTATATATTTCATTGTCCTTTAACCTGTGATATTTTAAATAAAATTTTCCAGGAAAAAAGTAATGAAAAGCAAATGTGGATATCTATACACTGTTCTGTAGAACATTTTAATTTTATTTTTTGGCTTTCTTCTGATAGTTATCCTTCATTATTAAAGATAAGTAAATAATCTAAATTAGTCAACATCAGCTCCTTTACTAAAATATTGACCTTCAATATATTATTTCTACAAAGCCTAAAATTAATATAGATATATTGTTTATTGTATTTAAATTTTTAAATGTTTGTTGAAACTAAGGACAAAATTAATAGAAATGCTTTCTACCTTTCTACATCTTTTTAGAAAAAATATCCAAGAGTACCTTGTACATTAGAAAGCTAAAATAGTTCCTTTAATTTCAATTTTCTGATATAAATGTCACTTTGATTACTACCTTGGGATTTAATATTTTAGGCATGCTGAGTGCTCAGAAAATTTATAGGTAATAACAGATAAAAGTGAACTAAAGCTCACCATGATTATACTCAGTAAGGTAAAATAATATGAACTGAATGGTATAATTTTTTTACATATTAGTGCTAATTAAATAAGTCTTAGAATATAAGATTATGTTTATAAAATTATGTTTTGAAAATATACATTATTTTGTGCACAAGTAGGCATGCAAAAAACTTTTTAAAATGGTATTGATGTTTAATTTTAACCTAAGACATTTGAAAATTTTCTATCAGAATTGAAAATATTTTTGAGATTCAACAACTCTTTATTTTTCATGTCTCTATAATATGTAATATACAAGACATCATTGCCTAAGATGATGGAATACTAGGTTGTTAGCATTATATGTAATAGAATATGTCCCTCAGAAGGACCAAATTTGCTCTGTTTATTCAAAGTTTATAATATAGATTCATCATGATTATGTGCAGTCCCATTTTAGCTTTGAACACTAAATGTTTGATATGAATTATTTTTATTTATTATTATTAATAGAGGCCTGGTGCTTGAAATTCATGCACGGGGGGGATTGAAGGGACGTCCCCTCAGACCACTAACACCGTCTGTAATCTAGGACCCCTGTGGGATGTCCGACTTGGCCAGACAATCCAGGACTGCTGGCTCCTACTGCTCACCTGTGTGCCTACCTGATCTCCCCTAACTGCTCCCCCTGGCAGCCTGATCACCCCAACTGCCCTTCCCTGCTGGTCTGGTTGCCCCCAACTGCCCCCTGCTGGCCTGGGCCCTCTACACAGCCTGCTGTTCAGTCATTTAGTCTTCCCTCACCAACCCCTCCCCCCTTCCTGGCCTCATCGCCCCACACACCCTGCTGTTCAGTTGTCTGTCCAGTTGTTTCAGTCGTGACAACCCCTGGCTTTTTACATATTAGGATTTTTTAATCTTTATAGTTGAGAGTATTACAGGTGCCCCCATTTTCCCCACTTGCTCCCCACCACCCAGTTCCTGCCTTGCCTCAGGCCCTCACCACCCTATTGTCTGCCCATGGGCAATGCATGCATCAAATAAATTATCTGGTTAATCTCTTCCCACTCCCCTCTCCCTGCTTCCCTCTGAAATTCATCAGTCTTTCCCATGTTTCCATGCCTCTGGTTCTATTTTCTTCATCAGTTTATTTTGTTCATTAGATTCCACATATAAGTAAGATCATGTGATATTTATCTTTCTCTAACTGGCTTATTTCACTTAGCACAATCATCTCCAGGTCCTTCACGCTGTCTCAAAGGATAAAAGATCCTTCTTTTTATAGCTGCATAGTATCCCATTGTGTAAACATACCACAGTTTTTTTAATCCATTCACCTACTGATGGGCACATGGGCTGTTTCCCTATCTTAGCTATTGTAAATAACACAACTATGAACATGGGGTGCATATACCTTTTCTAATTGGTGTTTTGAGAATTTTAGGAAATACTCTAGAAGTGGGGTCACTGGGTCAAATGGCAGTTCCACTTTTAATTTTTTGAGGGAACTCTACAGTGTTTTCCACAGGGGATGTTCCACTCGGCATTCCCACCAGCAGTGTACTAAGGTCTCTTTTTCTCCACATTATTTTTAAATGTATAGAAAATGACCTATAATTAATACTTATTCATGAGGGTTGAATGGTTGAAACTGAAGATGACTGAATATTATCCTTTTCTCAAGAAATGGAGTTCAAGAGTGCTATTAGCAGTCCCCCAGCAGATGCCTGCAGTCACCCTCTCTGACATGTTCTTTGCCACTTTTAATTCTGAAGTCAGAAACAAACAATAACTTTTGCATCCTTTAAACTTTTTGATAGATTAACATAGCCCCTAAATGCTACTTTATACCAAAAATCAGAAAATATTTTCAATTAAACAAATTCTAAATATCAAATTTCAGCAATCACATCCAGATATATAATGCACATACTGGTACCTTTAAATTTGCACAGATTCCTTCTCCTGCTATAAATTTTAATCAGATATTTTGTACCTAGTTGTACTTTTGTCTGAAACTTCCAAAGTGCTTTTGTTGCCAAGGAAACCACTTCCTCTTTATCTGTCGTATTCAACACTGTCTCACTCTCTGGCTTATTTTTTTTTTTTTTTTCTTATTCTTTCTTTCCCTTTCCATGACTCAACTGGAAACTTTATATGATGCATTAGTTAAAATAAAAGTACTATTTTCCTTCTCAGAGTAGAATGCTTATTTAAAAGATGTAGAACATAAAAAGTTTCAACAATGGCTTTCTGGCTATATTATTATTATTTTAGTGTGGTAAAAGAGAAAGAAAATAATAGAAAAAAATTTTGTTTCATGCTTCGTTTGACATTTGATAAGTTGAAAATGTATGAAGTTTTTCTTTGGGTCTCTTAGCTATTTATGAATGCTGTGAATGTTTAAAACAAGCACTCTTTGAATAATTTTTAGCCCTAAATCTTTGCATACAGTATAAAAAGAAAAAATGTAGAAAACAAGACACAAGCATGAAAGAGAACTTTAAAATAGCACACTGTTTTAGAGTCAATTGTTTTCTAAATACTTTTTGCCTGTTTACCCTTTCACACCCTTTTTACTGTTCACGCTTTCTACTGGCAGACTACTTTATTTTCAGCCATTTTGCAAAATACACTTGTGTATATTTTAATTAACAAATCATTATCAGTTATCTTTTAATTCAAGGACTGATTGTTCTCTACTAATCTATGTATGCTTAATGCATAGAATAGTACTACAAGCAAACATATTTAGACTGCCCATGATGTCAATTCTTCCTTTTGAAGGTAGAGGCAGAACCAAAACTTAATTGGTGATAAAAATTAAATAAGAAAAAATTCTAATAGATAGAGATTCCTGATACATACATACAATACATGATTCTGATTTATTTAATTATACTTTTCACATATTATAGAAGCAGATGGAATTATTATTCTATGACATTCTCTTATGAGAAAAAGTATCTTATTATTATGAAATAAAATTGAAATTTATTTTTCCTTCAAAAGCATACACAATCAAAATAAATAAAAACTTGATCATCTTTAGGACAGAGGTATAATTCATTCTTGGTGATCAAGTTTATCAGATAGTTAACAATTATCATCTTTCTGGAAAGATGACACCTCATAGAATTATTTTTTAATGTAACTTTTTACAATGATGGGCTATTGAAAACCAACAGAAATACTAGACAAAGTATTAGTTTAGTTTGGCATATTTCTGCTGTCAACTATCTCATGAAACTGCTGGGATGAAAACTGCAGTTCAAGGTCTTCTAGGGGGAAGCTGTATTCCTAGTCACCTCAGACTTACAGCCCAGACTTGTGTTTTCTAGGTTCTACACCCTAAAGGTAAAATATCACAAATAGACAACATATACTGAGATGGCTGATTTTAAGTCCAAAGAATTCAATGATTGCACTAAATTTAATAGAATAAAGATTTTAAATAAAACACAAAAAAAGTTGAAACAGATACAGCAAAAGGAAGCAAAACCTACAAGAAAAACATAGAACTGTTGAAAGCAAAAACATAAAAAAAGATGTTCATATAACTCAAAGCAAAATAAAGCTGGTATTTGCAGGTAAAATTTTAAAAAGGAAGACTCCAGTGCAAAAAGCATAATGACTTGAAGAAAGAAGGTATAGCAAATTTTAATTTGTATATATCCTATCTAATAAAAGAATAATATGCAAATTAACCATCACTTTGCTACACCCACAAGCCACACCCACAACCACACCAACCAGCCAATCAGGAGTGAATATGCAAATAAACCCAACCAAGATGGCTATGGCCACAGAGAGCAGGAGGGAGGCTTGGGTTTCCCCATCAATGGAGAAAGCCAAGCTTTCCACACACCCTGTCCACCCAAGCCTCCACTTAAGGCTACAAAGTTTCAATTATAGAAGATACCTAAGTCTCAACAGAAATGGCTGCAGCCAAGGATCAAGCAGAAGGCTTGGCTCTGCTTCAAGCTACAAAAGTTTGAATTATAGAACACAAATAAACCCCAGATACCAGGACCTCTGCTTGGGTCACTGGAGGTGGTGGTGGGGGGGTGGTAGGGGTGACTGGCCTGCAAACTACCACAGACCCCTTTACCAGGCTGCTCCACAGCCCAAGGGAACCGCCACCCTAATCCAGGACACCCTTCAGGGCAAACCAGCTAGCCCCCAGCTGTGCACCAGGCCTCTATCCTATCTAATAAAAGAATAACATGCAGATTGACCATGACTCCAACACACAAGATGGCTGTCCCCATGTGGTCAAAGATGGATGCTGCCGAAACCGGTTTGGCTCAGTGATAGAGCGTTGGTCTGCGGACTGAAAGGTCCCAGGTTCGATTCCGGTCAAGGGCATGTACATTGGTTGCAGGCACATCCCCAGTAGGGGGTGTGCAAGAGGCAGCTGGTTGATGTTTCTCTCTCATCGATGTTTCTAGCTCTCTATCTCTCTCCCTTCCTCTCTGTAAAATATCAATAAAATATATATATTTTTTTAAAAACACAAAGATGGCTGCCCCCATGTGGACACAAAATGGCCACCACAAAATGGCCAGCAGGGTGGGCAATTGGGAGGGACCAGGCCTGAAAGGGAGGACAGTTGGGGGCAATAAAGCCTGCAGGGGAGGGCAGTTAGGGGGTGATCAAACCAGCAAAGGAGTGAAGTTGGGGGGCGACCAGGCCTGCAGGGGAGAGAAGTTGGGGGGACCAGCCCTGCAGGGGAGGGCAGTTAGGGGCAACAGGCTGTCAGGGGAACAATTAGGCATCAATCAGACTGGCAGGGGAGTGGTTAAGGGATGATGAGGCTGGCAGGCAGAAGCAGTTAGGGGCAACCAAGAAGTCAGGCAGGCAAGCAGTTGGGAGCCAGCAGTCCTGGATTGTGAGAGGGATGAGGGATGTCTAACTGCCTGTTTAGGCCCAATCCTATTGGGATTGAGATTGGTCCTAAACAGGAAGTCAGATATCCCTTGAGGGGTCCCAGATTGGAGAGGGTGCAGGCTGGGCTGAGAGACACCCCCACGCCCATGCTTGAATTTCATGCACAGGACTTCTAGTATAAAAATATTTAAACAGGGAAAAAATGAATAGAAAAAGATAAACTTACCATTACAGTGGGGAATTTCAATACATGGCCAGGAGAAAAAAAAGAATGCAAAAGAATCAGTGAAGCTATAGATTTTACATGAATAAAATTTGCTTCTGGTTTTCTTATTTTCACTTAGGGTTTTAATTTAACATTTATCAAATACCTACTGTGTTCTAGGCAATATTTTAAGCTGTATATATAGTAATAAACTGCCTTGATTCCATTAAGTTTCTATTCTAGAGGAGAAAAATGAGAGATAAACAAATAAGCAGTTAATTTGAATGGGGTAATTTCAGATAAGTGCTATGAAAAAATCCAGAACACATGATATGATGGTAAAGGGTATATGATGGTGGCCTCCTAAAGACACAAACTTCAACAAAGGATTCTCCAAGGAGATAATATTCTATTAGTGACCAAGCATGTGTAGAAAGAACCAGACATCTTTAAACCAAAAGCACTAAATATAAATAACTATTTGAAGTCTCAATTGAACACATCTTACGAATATGATTGCGATATATTAGAGGTGTTACCATCTAATGTTGTTCCTCAGCTATTCTCATTGCTTACCTAAGTCACATCAAACATGAAAGATTTTGAATTTCACTGTTTGCAAAGCACTTAATTGTGGCACTTGACATGCAGTAGACACTTCCTGAATGGCAGCAAACATGTATATTCTGGGCTCGGTTTTCAAATTCTACATTATGCACACCCAGCACCATTTAATCAGAATAAATTAAAAACAGTATTTCAGGGTCATTCATATGTCATATTTCTACTTGATGAAACTACTGGGGATCTATTTACATCCTCCTCTGAAATGTAATAGTTTTTTCCCCTTTGATCAATTATTTAACCAATTATTTCTTTTTTTTAACATTTATTTTTTAATATATTTTATTGATTTTTTGCAGAGAGGAAGAGAGAGGGATAGAGAGTTAGAAACATCGATGAGAGAGAATCATCAATGATCTGACTCTTACACACCCCCTACTGGGGATGTGCCTGCAACCAAGGTACATGCCCTTGACCGGAATCGAACCCAGGACCTTTCAGTCCACAAGCTGACTCTCTATCCACTGAGCCAAACCGGTTTTGGCTAACCAATTATTCCTGTAGGCAAGTTTTCCTCTTACCATTCTTGGCTGTCTCCTTTCTTTCTTTTTCTTCTTTTTTAAAAATATTTTTGTTACTATCTTAGAAAGCTATTCTCTTTGTCTTAGCTAACAGAAAAAGCCCCTGTTTGAAAGCAGTCATTTGTAAATGGTCCTTTTCGATTTATTGTTGAAAACATCACTTAGATCCTCAGATGATTTCCTCATGATGCTTGGCCAGGGAAGCAGAGCAGATGATTTCATTTGAAAGCAAGAGAATTGTTCCCTGAGCTCTAAGTAAACAAATTAATGGGAAAATTTTCCTTCCTTTAATCTGTGGCCATCTATCTACTACTCTGGACCCTTTCAGAGCCTTGCTTGGTTCAGATATGTGGGTTGTGATCTCCTTTACACCTTATCTCTTGAGCCTTCTTCTAATATTTGATAACTAGAATATATCTGTCAAAACTTCAAAGTTGTATTCTAATGGCATTTAGGTGACAGGGAGTCTGGAGTTTAGAAACTGAATATTAGAACTAGAATAGTGGTGTCAGAGAAGGTGACCAGGGCAAAGTAAATATTTATTTCAAGCAAAGGAAAAAATTCTGACAGATTTCAGAACATATCTGTCAATTTTATTTTGACATTAAAACTTTTTTTTCCAATTTGAAATCTTTATTGATTATACTAGAACATTTCTTACCTATTGCAATAAGCCAGATTTTAAAATCTATATGAAGAACCAGGCTAAATATAATTTTGTGTTTTATTTTTTTTCTTTTACTATTTTCTATTTTGAAATTACAGTTTATACATAATATTATATTAGTTTCAAGTGTACAAATCAGTGGTTAGACATTGATGTAGCTTATGAAGTTATCATCCATCTCAATCTAGTGCTTCTCTGACACCATGCATAGTTATTACAATATTATAGGCTGTGTGCTCTAGGCTACACTTGACATTCCTGGACTATTTTGTAACCACCAATTTTTACTTAATATCTCTTCACCTTTTTTATCCATCCACGCTCCACCCCCTTCTCACCTGGCAACTGTTACAATGTTCCCGTATATGTGAGTTGTTTCTGTTCTGCTTTATTGGTCTTATTTTTGTGTTTGTTTTAGACTCAACATTTTAAGTAAAATCATATGGCACTTGTCTTTCTCCATCTGATTTATTTCACTCAGCTCAGTACCCTTTAGGTCCATCCATGTTTTTGCAGATGGCATGATTTAATTTGTTTTCAGGGCTGAGTCACATTTCCTTGCATATATGCACCACTTCTTTGTCCATTCATCTGTTGATAGAGACTTAGGTTGCTTCCATATCTTGACTATTTCATTTGAAAGCAAGAGAATTGTTCCCTGAGCTCTAAGTAAACAAATTAATGGGAAAATTTCAATGCACATATAGATGATAGGCATATATTTATTGCCATTTTACTATTCAGATCTTTGATCTTTTATTTTCTCCTTCTTAAAAAAGACCCACTAACATTTTTTTGTAATACTGGTTTGGTGGTGATGCATTCCTTTAGCTCTTCTTGTCTGGGAAGTTCTTTTACTATCATCTATAATAATCTACAATAATAAAAGCATAATATGTTAATTAGATGAGCCATCCTTCCAGAGGAAGCTGGGCTGCAGCCATGGGATTGAGGCATCCACAGCGGCTGTGAGGGAGGGGTCCAGGCAGCCGCCTGTGGCTGTAAAGACCCACTCTTGCAAGAATTTCATGCATCAAGCCTCTAGTCCATAATAATAAAAGCATAATATGCTAATTAGATGCTTTGACCTTCCAAGGCTGTGAGGGAAGCCTGGATCTTGAGTGCCTGCCAGCAGTTGGAGGGAAGCCTGGGTTCCGGGTGCCAGAGGGAAGCTGGTAATGGCAGACGAGGGAGAAAAAAAAAATTTGTGAATACAAAATGACCTACTCTTGCAAAAATTTTGTGCATATGTCCTCTGGTTCCACCATAAATGATAGCATTGCCGGGTCGAGTTATAGGTCCTTGCTTTTCATCATTTTGAATATTTCATGCCAATCCCTTCCAGCCTACAAAGTTTCTGTTGGGAAATCAGCTGATAATCTTATTGGAGCTCCCTTTAAAGGAAATAACTGCTTTTCTCTTGCTGCTTTCAAGATTCTCTCTTTGTTTTAACCTTTGGCGTTTTAATTATGATGTGTCCTGGTGTGGGGTTTCTTTGGGATCATCTTGTTTGGGACTCTCTATGCTTTCTCAATTTGCATATTTTTTCCACCAGGTTAGAAACATTTGCAGTTATGATTTTTTCAAATAGTTTTCAATTTTTGTATCTCTCCTCTTTCCTTCCAGTATCTTCATGATGCAAATGTTGGTATCCTTGAGGTTGTCCCAAGGCTCTTTAAACTATTTCATTTTTTATTGTTATTATTTTCACTTAACTGTTCTGATTGGCTATATTTTGTTGTCCTATTTTTACTTCCTTATCTTCCAAAGTGCTGGTTCTATCCTCTACCTCATCTATTCTACTGTTGAATCTTTATAACATATTATTCATTTCAGTTAGTGTAGCCCTCATTTCTGACTAATTTTTTATGCTTTCTATGTCTATTTGTATGTTTCATACCTCTCCGTTGAAGGTCTCACTAAGATCATTAAGCATCCATATAACCAGTGTTTTTAATTCTAATTCTGGTAGATGTTTGTCTCCATCTTTTTGAGTTCTTTTTTCTGGAGTTTTGTTCTGTTCTTTCATTTGGAACATATTTCTTTGTCTCCTCATTTTAGTCGCCTCCCAGTGTTTGTTTCTCTGTATTAGGTAGATCTGCTACATCTCCCCATCTTGGTAGAGTGGCCTTATATAGTAGATGCTCTTGAGGACCCAGTGGTACAACCTCTCTAGTCACCTGAGCTGGGTACTTCAGGTATATCCCACTCTCCCTTGTGAACTGAGTGCACTGTCATGTTGTAGTTGAACCTTCATTGCTGTCAATGAAAGTGATTTACCCCAAGCTGATTGGCTGTGAGGACTGAGTGCCAAAAGGAGAGGATCTGCAATGCAGGGGCCAACCCCATGCAGCAGGACTCACTTCTGTGAGGTTCTGGTGCCTGCTGAGTCTGCTTGTTGACTGTGTTGATTGTGGTTAGTGCTTTGGTGTAATCTGAAACTGTCCACTAGGTGTACTGGCTCTGGGGCCTCCCAGGAGGTATAAGCCAAGATTAGCTTCCAAGTATGGCCTTTCCAGGGTCACCCAGCATGAGCTTCACGGTGATCTTTGCATGATTGCTACTTTTTGAGGGGCCTGGAGGTGCCCAGGAGAAGTCATCCTGCTGACGAAGGCCATCTTCAGCTAGTACGTTACATGGGGCCACTTAATAAGAGGTACAGGTCTTGCTGAGGGCAGATGCTTCCTGCTCTTCATTTGTGAACCTTTGGGAGATTTTAGGAAAGTCTGTAGCATAATCCTGGGCAGGTGGTTTGTGAGGGAAAGCCACTGGGGATGGCTTATGTGAGCTCACAAGTTGGGTTGGGTGGGGTTTCAGGGAATCACTGATGCAAGACAAACAGTGTGAACCAGGTTGATGAAGGCTCGCTAAGCAAAAGGAATCGTGGGTCTCTGCCAGCCCTTGTGTCTAGGACAGTGGTCGGCAAACTTTTTAGTCAACAGAGCCAAATATCAACAGTACAAGGGTTGAAATTTCTTTTGAGAGCAACATTTTTTTAAACTTAAACTTCTTCTAATGCCAATTCTTCAAAATAGACTCGCCCAGGCCGAGGTATTTTGTGGAAGAGCCATACTCAAGGGGCCAAAGAGCCTCATGTGGATTGCGAGCCACAGTTTGCCAACCACGGGTCTGGGAGAAGCAACCCTCTCACCCTCATCTCGAAGTCAGACAATTCTGATCATCCCCATATGTCTCTGACACTTTTTTTAGCTGCTGCCCACAGTCTCAAGCTAGACCAAAGGGCCCTTTAAGAGGAAAGCCAGGGACTCCAGCAGCTCTCCATCTCACTCAGGCACAATTCCCACTGGTTTCACCATGGAAAGAGGGCGCACTTAGTGTTTCTGAGTAGGAGGCTTCTAGATGGCTCAGATATGTGAGAACTGAACAGGACAAGTCTTCCCAGTGGGCTAACTTTTGGGTCAATTCTGCATCCTAGCATAATACTAAAACCATAGAAGGTTGACCAGCAATATCCTTTGTCTCTTAACTACCCAAATTTACCTCTGCTGCCATCACTCCAATTCTCTCTGGTTAGCTGTTTCAGTGGCAGATGGAATAAAAATCCATGGTATTAACCTGTCTTATTAAGAACCCCTTTTTGCTCCGGCGCATACATTTGGCACAGCTGTGCATTTTGCATTTAAATATTGCTCCAACAGTGGGCAGCTCAACACTATTGCTTTTCTATGGGAAATTAAACAGGGACCTGCTTAATGCTCCTTGTTAGTTTTTTTTAATAAAAATGAGAGTTAAAAGCCAGCCGTACCAGGAGCAAATGTCTGCAGGACTCCATGTCTGTGCTGAAAGCAAAGAGGAGGAACCAAAATGCCTATTACCTTAAAGTGCCCTGCCCCGGTGACTTTGCACTACCGACTCCACCGTGGCCCTACAAAATTGCCTCTCAAATGTTGTTTAGAGG
The DNA here is from genome assembly GCA_963924515.1 of Vespertilio murinus. Classification (NCBI taxonomy): domain Eukaryota; kingdom Metazoa; phylum Chordata; class Mammalia; order Chiroptera; family Vespertilionidae; genus Vespertilio; species Vespertilio murinus. Next base: position 21,978,086 of record OZ004711.1, on the reverse strand, counting down.
TTATGTTAAATTGAAAGTCCTCTCCTGGGATCATTAGGCAGCTCTCAATTTGGTTTCCTAATAAAATATTGAAAGTCTAATGGAAAGGCAAAGCTACAACTACTGAATTTGTGTGGCTTCTATGGAAGTAAAGAAAAGGAAGAAACAAAATGGCAGAATGGGGGGGGGGGGAGGAAGCAAAGACTGGAAAAAGCAGACACAGAAAAAAAATAATGCAGAGAAAGTCAGAGTGAGAGCAAGACAAAGAAAGGTGGAGGGAGGAAGAGAGAGAGAGAGAGAGAGAAAGAGAGAGAGAGAGAGAGGCATTCTGAATGTCTGCCATGGAATTATACATTAACAACTTGCTTAGGCTTGGCCCTTTGTCTCAGCAAACTCATTTCTAGGGCCAAGTACCAAACTTTCAGAGAAAATAATTCCAAATTAATCTAGCTGCTGTGCAGTTATTTCAATGCAAACCATGTCATTGTAATGGTGTGTAATTGCAAACATGAAATTAGTCATTGGCAGCAGTGTCCAAAAGCAATAAATCTTTTCTTTCTTTTTCTTCCTAATCCTTGTCATTTCTAACATGAATACCATTAAATTTATTGAAATGACACAATTGAATTATAATTTTAGAAATAGTGATATGAACTAACTTCAAAAAATGTGATATACAACACATTGTAAAAGGCCAGAGAATAAGTGTTTTGGGTTTTGAAAGCCATATGGTCTCTGTTGCAACTACTCAGCTATGCAAGATAGGGTGAAAGCAACCACAGACAATACTAACCGATGGGTGTGGCCATGTTCCAGTAAAACTTTATTTACAGAAACAGGCAGCAGGATGGATTTGGCACATGGTTCAGATCCCTGCTGTATAGGAATACAGGAAACAAGTAATACAGGAAACAAGCATGCCAAGCTTCTAGGGAAATAAATGTCCAGTAAGAAAGAATATTTTATTATCATTTTAACTCTTTTGCATCAGTGAACAAATTCCCTTACAATTTCTGATGTTGCAACACTTACTCATTTAGGATTCTCAGAGGACTAATAGCTGTAGTTTACACTATTGAAAAGTAATGTGTATTTACATTCCCAAATGCTCCCATTTCTATTGGAAGACTGATTAATTTTGACAGTCTATTCATCATTTTAATTTCTATTAATATCTTACTAAACGTTTTTGATAATGTCTTTTGTTTTTATTATTATTCATGTTTTCAAGTAAACACTTCAGTTTTTAAGCAAACACTTCAGTTTTTAAGTTTGTGTTTTTAATTTATCTGTTCAGCAATGCCTTTATTTTTTATTTTTTTAAATAAATCTTTATTGTTCATATTATTACAAATGTTCCTCATCCCCCCCCCCGCCCCGCATTGCTCCCCTAAACCAAGTTTCCATTCAATTCTCTGCCCTTTCCCCATCCCCCATTGTCCTCATCCATAGGTGCAGTTTATGTTCAGTCTCTTCCCACCCCGCTCCACTCCCCATTTCCCCAAGAATCATCAGTCCACTCCCCTTCCATACCTCTGATTCTATTATATTCACCAGTTAATATTGTTCATCAGGATTTTTACTTCCCTTGGTTTTTAGACTCACTTGTTGATAGTTACGTGTTTGTTCATAATTTTTTATCTTTATTTTCTTCCTCTTCCTAAAGAACCCCTTTCAGCAACTCATATAATTCTGGCTTGGCAGTGATGAATTCCTTTAGCTTAAGTTTATTTGTGAAGCTCTTTATCTGGCCTTCGATTCTGAGTGATAGCTTTGCTGGGTAGAGTATTTTTGGCTGTAGGTTCTTGTTATTCATCACCTTGAATATTTCTTGCCATTCCCGTCTGGCCTGCATGGTTTCTGTTGAGAAATCAGCTGACAGTCGTATTGGTGCCCCTTTATAGGTAACTACCTGCTTTTGTCTTGCTGCTTTTAATATTCTCTCTTTGTCTTTAGCTCTTGGAATTTTAATGAAGATGTGTCTTGGTGTGGTTCTTTTTGGATTCCTTTTGTTTGGGGTTCTGTGTGCTTCCTGTACGTGTAAGTCTATTTCTTTCCCCAGGTGGGGGAAGTTTTCTGTCACTATTTCTTTCAATATGTTTTCAGTATCTTGCTCTCTGTCATCTTCTGGGATGCCCATAATTCTGATGTTGGTTCGCTTGAAGTTGTCCCAGAGGTTTCTCACACCATCTTCAACTTTCTGGATTCTCTTGTCTTCTTGCTTCTGTGGAGGAGTGTCCTCTGGCTCTTTGTGTTGCAAATCTTGGACTTGATTCTTGCAATCTTCCAATCTGTTTTTAGGACTCTGTATAATATTATTTATTTCAGAGATTGTATTCTTTATTTCTAGTTGACCCTTCATTATTTCTTGTTGATCCCTTATCATATCCTCATAGGTCTCATTTATTTTATCGGCCTTTTCTAAGAGATTGTTGAACAACCTTATAAGCGTGGCTTTGAACTCTATATCCAGTCGCTTTTTGTCCTCCATTTCTTTCGTTTGTGATCTGATTCCTCGTTTCGGCATTTTCGCTGCTTCCCTGAGTTGGTAGGTTGGGAGGATCAGCTGTGTCTATGCCAGGAGACAACCTTATTCCACTAGACTTGGAAACCTGCAAAAGCCTCTCTGAGTTCAGCTTGGATGGGGCAGAGTTTCAGGGTGGAGCCTACAGCCTTGACTTCCGGTTAGCCCCGCCCTCTGAGGTTCCTGAGTCTCAGTGTACCTCAGTGTGCTTTGGTACTCGCTGCAAGCACCTCTGAGAGAAAGGTGCCCTAGAGCTTCACCCGCTACCAGAGAGTGTAGTCTCTCCCCCAACAAGCCCACAACTGGGGTTCAGAGCAGTTGGAAGTGGGGTTAAGAACAGTCCGGAGCTTATGTCTCCTTCCCGCTAGGGCAATCTCGCGGCCCAAACAACAGTCTGTCCTCTGTGCGCGCAATGTGCGTGACTCAGGGGCTCTGCTTTTTGCCGCTCCCCTAAGCTTCTGCCTTACAGCCCAGATTCCCTCTGTATGAGGCTGGAGCCCGAGGGTCTTGCCCAGGACTGGGGTTCAGTGCAGTCAGAACTGGGGCTCAGCACAGTCCTGAGCTTTTGAGTCCTTCCCACTGGGGCAATTCAGTAGCTCAGAGAACAGTCCCTCCTCTGGGCGCAATGTGCGGGACTCCGGGGCTCTGCCTTTCGCCACCGCTCCACTGAGCTTCCGCCTTACAGCCCAGATTCCCTCTGTATGAGCCTGGGAGCCCAGGGTCTCGCCCAGAACTGGGGTTCAGTGCAGTCGGAGTTGGGGTTCAGCACGGTCCGGAGCTTTTAGGTATCTCTTTCCCGCTAGGGAACGCCAGCCAGGCACTCAGCCGCCCCTCCTCTCCCCGCGCACACCGTGCCTCCGTACCTTAGGCTTTTACAGCTTCTCTGGTTTTCCTTCTGGTTTTATCTTTCCTTCTAGTTGTAGAATTTCCAGTCAGTCAACTTTCCTGTAGTTCTGGATAGTGTCCACTCTATATTTTAGTTGTATTTATTGAAATTGTTGAGTGCGGTGCAGTTAGGCTTTTACCTCTGCCGCCATCTTGTTGTGTCCTCAGCAATGCCTTTATATATAAAATTTAGATAAAGGATTTTTAAAAAGTTCTATAAAATAGTATCTATGAGATGTGTGTAATTTGGTCTGTATGTGACTATGATACTTCATAATTAGTCTTATATTTACTGGGTATGTAGTTATTTCTGTAAGAAATATTTTGTTGTGATACAAAATATTTGAGAAAGTAATTAAACTGTGCCAAGTTGTCTTAGGGGATATTTCCCATGTCATTAAAATTTTTTCAACATGATTCCCTCAAAGAACAGCATCAAGAGATACTTGTAGATGTCAAGGGTTGATATTCTTGAAAGACATTAGAAGTGTCTGTTAGGTTTGAAAGGAAACAGGAAACAGAACAAAAGGGAGTTTTAAAGTAGAGTTTATTCCCCGGTAATGGGCGGAAGCCATCATTGAGGTAGAGAGATCAGAATTGGGGGGAGAGGAGGCAGGAAATCGGACCCAGTCCGGGCTGATGGCGGTCCACCTCCAAAAGCTGCACGGATGGGCCCCAAGGGCCCTTTGGCCAGTGTTAATTGGTGGTTCACTGTCTTGGAGATGTCCCTATGGCAGGTGCCAGTCATGTGTTAGCTCCACCCACCAGTTTGGGAGGGGGAGAACCTTTCATTCCTTCTGATTAAACATATAGAATTAATTGGATGGCAACTTCATGTAAATTTATTTCTCAACTACACCTTGAAGGTTAGGTGAGAGAGGCCTAGCACTGTTCCTGGGGAAACGAGGAGACTTGTTTTTGTCTTTTTGAAGAAAAGATTTTGGTCAAAAGACAAAGTGTAGAAAAGCAAGCAAGGATGTACTGACTGCAGCAAAAATATATTTAGAGGAATGAAACCAGGAAGGGCATAGAAGTAGCAATAGGAGAACCGAGGCTGGCTCTCTGGGAAGTCAGAGGACAGGGGTTTCGGTGCAGGGGGTTAGCCCAGGATGAGCTGCCACTGCTCACTGCTCCCCTGGTGGCAAGTCTCTTGGGGTCCCTTCCAGTTAGGGGATACATATAGGAGGAGTGGGGAGAGAGGAAAGGAAATGGCACAGGTGTGCTCCCTGGAGAACCCCCTGAGACCCTTGTTTTTAGATGTTTTAAAGGCTGGGCTTTGAGGGGAGATCTTAGGGGCTGATCAATAGAATACTCATTAGCTTTATGCTAATGTACCCAAATAAGATATATTCTCTTAATTTGTTTGGCCTTGGTGTGGTTGACAAATGGCACTTAACTGGATTTCTGTTATCTGTCTCCTTAAATAGGGTGATTAAAGCTCTTTACTGTCCAGCAGGGGAGAAGTATAAGCCATTTACTCCTACGGTCCTAGGTTGAGGGAAGATAGGATTTATTGTGTGGCTACATACAGGCTTGGGCAAACTACTGCCTATGGGCTGGATCCAGTGAGTAAAACTATTGAATTAAAAAAACAAACAAAAAGACCGTACCCTTTTATGTAATGATGTTTACTTTGAATTTATATTAGTTCACACAAACACTCCATCCATGCTTTTGTTCTGGCCCTCTGGTCCAGATTAAGAACCCATTTTGGCCCTCGAGTCAAAAAGTTTGCCCACCCCTGGCCACTACAACCTGCTGTTTAGCTGTCTGTCTTAGTTTCCCTATTCTCTTGTTCTGGAATTTTCCTAGCTTCTTACTAGGCTATAACTGCATTTCTAACCAAAAGTTGAATTTGTAGACAACAAACGCTGTCCGTATACATTGATGGTGACTTCTGCATCATTCCTTCTAGATCAGTGATTTTCAACCATTTCATCTCTTGGCCTCCATAAACTGGTTATGAAATTCTGTGGCTCACCAAAAAATATAGTATTATACTTCCTGCCAATCTGACAAAAAAAAAAGCTACAATTTTAATTTATTCCCACCGTACAACTATTGTTTAGCTGATACCATTTTTAAATTTGATAATCTAAGGGAAAAGAAGTCAGTGCCTCTGACTTAATAGTCAAGTATTGCATGTTTTTAAAATTCTTACTGCACACCAGTTGAAAATGGCTGTTCTAGATGAAAAGAAAAATTGGGGGTTCTGCCGAGGTAGGTTTGGCTCAGTGGTAGAGCGTCGGCCTGCGGACTGAAAGGTCCTGGGTTCGATTCTGGTCAAGGGCATGTACCTTGGTTGCGGGCACATCCCCGGTGGGGGGTGTGCAAGAGGCAGCTGGTCGATGTTTCTCTCTCATTGACGTTTCTGGCTCTCTATCTCTCTCCCTTCCTCTCTATAAAATATAAATAAAATATATTTAAAAAAAAAAGTTGGGGGTTCTGGTCCAGTGTAGCATCATAGGTGCCTTCTACACTCACCTCCTCCCACAGACAGTGAATCCACAGCTACATACATGGAAATTCCCTCTCAAAGCATTTCAGAAACTAGCTGAGTGACTCTTACCCACCAGCAAATGTGAAAATAACCACATCCTATACTTCAAAACCATTAGAAAAGGCTGAGGCACACTCTTACCATGAACCCCACATTTAGCACAACATCATATAATCAAAAGGCAATTCATAAATCCCAGGTTTCCTCTAAGTAATAAAGGGTTTGGACACTATACTAATGCCCCTAAATTTTAGACATCACCTGGGAATGGGCAGCCAAAATGGGCTACAAAACCTATAAATCTACAAATCTGTGTCCTTGAAACCCATGACTAAGGGACAAAAAAGGCAGCAGTTCTTAATGGGTTCACTAGGACTCCTGAGCAATGCCCCGGGGCTCAGCTCAGAGGCAGCAGTCACAAAGCTCATTGTGCTGTCTTTCCCCTACAGAGGACAATTTACATATTTTAAAAGCTGCTGCCTGAGGGCCCGGCCTCTAATCCAGCACACATCTAAGGGCTGATTAATTGGATTTCTGTTATCTGTCTTCCTAAATCCTCCTTCACTAGCAGACAACACTTTGCTTTCCTATTCAAGACTTGCTTCACATTGCCAGTATCTCTTTGGAAGAGGCTTGTACAGGCATCTGCTAGGTAGGAAGTTAGATGTGAGCGGCTGGGGTCCTCAGGGGTTGGACCAACACTGCCTTCAGATGCCTCTCTCTGGGCGGCCCAGCAGCCAGCAGACTGCCTGCAGGCAGATTCCAAATGACTTGACCTTTGACCTAATGCCACCTTGCTAGGATCCTAGATTAATTATAATAAAATTTAAATTTCAGTTTTGACACCCTCTTCCTGTCCCTGCCTCCCCTTGAGCTTTTCTGCATGCATTATGGGTAAGGGCATGTCCAGAAGAAAGATAGTTCCTGTCAATCATCCTGAATGCAAATGAAAGTCTCCACCCAGAAAATCCCTCTTAAACCCAGGAGTGTAAGGACACTTTCTCTCTCTCTTTCCCTTTCTGTCTGCTGGCCCTCTCCTCATTTGCAGTGCATCTTTACTATACCCCATTTTTCTTTAATTTTTTTTTTACCTTAAAATATTTTTCTGTGTCAACAAAAAGAACCAAAGTCCCAGCCAGTAACCCTAAGCAGAATCATATCTGACTCCCCAAATTTGTGATTGCAGCCCAAGGGGCAGAGCCCTAGGTTGCCTGGCTTGAACAGCAAATTTAATTGTATTCACAATTCTACAGGACAGTACTAAACAAAAAAGGTGTTGCAAAAATACTCCCTTTGCTACATATGCCCAGCTCAGATGAGAAGGGGGGGAAAAACCCATCTCTTAATTTCTCCACAGATGGAAGTCCTAACTTCATGTTTCCCAGCTATTACCTGAAGGTTTAGCTTCTAATCATCCTGCATCAGCTTGAAAACTGAGATTTTCCTTTTGGGATACTGAAAGCTGTTGGCACACCTTCAAACTGGAGCCAGTAAGAAAAAAGAAGGTGGCTTAGAAAATCACAAAAGTTTGAGAGAGAACCAATAGGTAGAGTTGGGCTGCTAGAAAAGGTTATTCTCCTTCCAGAGATCACTTTGTGAGACTTGAAGTGATGGCTGTCTTATCTGCTACATAGACAAAACAGAGATTCCAGAAAAATGAAGAAACAAAGGGATCTGTTCCAAACAAAGGAATGAGGTAAACCTCCAGGAACAGACTATATTGGAATGGAGATAAGTAATTTACCTGGCTAAGATTTCAACATTCTATCTAATAAAGAAGGAATATGCTAATTGACTGCCCTACCCTCAAAGATGGCAGCACCCACAGCCGCAAGATGGCCACGCCCAGTTCCCTCAGCCTTGCCAGGGTGGCAGACATGTGGCAAGGCTGGGTCCACCCACAGTGGACCTGGCTGCTCCGTGCATCTGCTTCCAGAGTCCCCCAGTCCCTTCAGCCCCCAGCCACCCAGAGCTGGCTGGCCCAAGGCATAGGCAATCCTAGGATGGCAGCTGCCCAGAAGCTCAGGGCTGAGTGAGGCTCAGATAACCAGAGCTGGCTGAGGCTTGAACTGCTAGCAGCGGCAGCAACAGAGGTGTGATGGAGTGTCGCCTTCCACTGATCGCCAGGTCACCTCCTGCCCCTGATGGCTCCCGGACTATGAGAGGGGGCAGGCCAGGCTGAGGGACCCCCAATCCAGTGCATGAATTTTCATGCACCGGGCCTCTAGTAATTATCATAAAAATGCTCACCCAAGTCAGTAGATGATACATGAACAAAGTGAGAATTACAACAAAGAAAATACCAAACAGATATCACATAATGGAATAATATAATAACTGAACTGAAAGAAAACAATAGAGGGGTTTTATACATTAGAAGGAAGGATCAGTGAACTCAGATAGTTCAGTAAAATTTATGCAATTATAAAACAAAGGAAAAACAAACAAAAAAAAACCAACCAACCAAACAAACAAACAAAAATACAGAAGAAGACAGAGAAAAGGGGGCAGAAAGATTAATCAAAGAAATAGCAACTGAACACTTCCCTAACATAGGGAAGGAAACAAACTTCCAGATCTGAAAGCTCATAATGTTTCAAATAAGAGGAATCTAATATCAACACACATTGTAATTTATTTCTTAAAAATTCAGGGTAAGAAAAGAATCTTAAAAACAATAAGAGAAAAACAATTTGTTAAATACAAAGGAACCTCTATTCGACTATCAGCAGAATTTTCAGCAGAAACTTTGCAGGCCAGAAGGAGTGGCACAATATATTAAAAGTACCAAAAGAAAAACAATAAAAATGCCAACAGAAACTACTCTACCCAGCAAGGTTGTCCTTCAGAACTGAAAAAGAGCTAGAGTTCTCCAGACAAGCGAAAGCTAAAGAAACTCAAACAGACTTAAAAGAGGCTGCTCTAAGTTAAAATGGAAGGTTGCTAATTAACAAGAGGAAAATGTTTGACAGCAGTCATAAGAAAAGTACCCATATTTATGATTCTATTCATATGAAATGTCTAGATGGGCAAATCCATAGAGATGCAAAGCAGTTTGGTGATTATCAAGGCTGGGGCCAAGGGGGTTGGGGAATAACTGCTAATGAGTGAGGTGTTTCATGTGGGGATGATGGAACTGTTTGGAATCAGAGACCGGTGATTGTTGCACAACATGGTGAATGTACCAAGTGCCACTATACTGTACACTTTAAAATGGTTAATTTTATGTTATGTGAATTTTACTTCAATTTAGAAAAAGAAGGGGGAAAAAAGGGCTGGACACCTGTTGCAACATGGATGAACCTTGAAAACATTATGCTAAGTGAAAGAAGCCAGTCTAAAAAGACCTCGAATCATGCAGTCCCATTTATAGAAAGTGTCTAGAACAGGCAAATATAGTCAGAGGTAGATGACTGGCTGCCTGGGGGAGGTGGTAGATGTGGGAAGAGTTGGAAGGTGATAGCTAAACAGTATTGAATTTCTTTTGGAGATGATAAAAATGTTCTAAGATTGATTGTGGGGATGGTTTTGCAACTCTGTGACTATTCTAAAAATCCTTGAGTTATACCCTTTAAATGTGTGAATTTCATAATACATTGTACCTCCGTAAAGCTCTTTTTAAAAAAGAGAATAGCTGATGTAATCTCTTGTATACTCTTACTTCAGTAATATAAAGTTTATTTTATGCTCAAAGATATGAATACATAAACGTAATAATAATATTTGCTAGCATTTACTCAAGGAAAATAAAATGTGAACTTTAAAACTCTAAAGAGAGATATCTCTTGAGAAAGAGTGAGAGAGAGAAGAATGTTCTTTATACATTATTTCTATGGAGCCCTGGCTGGTGCAGCACAGTTGGTTGGGAATCCCATGCACCAAAAAGTTGCTGGTTAGATTTCCTATCAGGGCACAAGCTGGGTTGTAGGCTTGATCCCAGGTGGGGAGCATGCAGGAGGCAACTGATTGATGTTCTTCTAGCACATCCACATCTCTGCCTTGGTTAATGCTTTGAGTCATGGGGAATAATGAAGAACAGTGTTCAAATAAATTTTACAAAGTTTTAAATTTAATTTAAAAACTGAACAAGAAATCTCATTTAAGTATCTTCATGTATGTTAGCCTGAACTGTCAACAAAAAGTGTAATTTATATATACTAGAGGCCCGATGCACAAAATTCATGCAAGGGGCTCAGCACTCATGGTCCCGGCTGCCTCTTGGCCCAGGCCACTGGTCATTCCACCCTATCTAATTAGCATATTAGCTCTTTATTATATAGGATATATATATATATATATATATATATATATATATATATGTGTGTGTGTGTGTGTGTGTGTGTGTGTGTGTGTGTGTGTGTGTGTATATATACATATATATATATATATATATATATATATATATATATATATACACACACTTCAGAATATGCCTTTGGCCTTCCCATAGGAAAGATAACTCAGAGGAGTAAACATGGAAAAGAAGAAGGATGGGGAGAAGGCATTGTAAGGGGGAGATCAAGAAAAAAAAAATGAAAGAAAATGATTTTGAATAGCTGATGTGGAATTTCTTCTTTTATCCTTAATGAAAATAAAAATCTATCTGATTGAGAGACAGAAAATCAGGCTACTCGATGGTAGAACTAAAAGAACCAAATGTTTAGGGCTGATAACATGTTTCAGGCAACTCTTCAGGGTAGTTTTAACAACATCTTCGTCTCTGTTCTTCCACATTTTTTCTGGTTATGTGATAAAGGGATTGATCCCATTCCAGTCTCCCTTTGCATCTCCAGTGCAATTTAATGTTTCAACACAGTTAACCCAATGTGCCAATGTCACTCAAGGGGCACAATTTCTAATCTATATTATTTGTATATATTTGCCTCCTTCCTCCCCACCTACTACCCATAGGCTAGAAAACGTATGTATCCTTTATTTGATTTTGCTGCTAGGAAGTAAGAATATCTTTGGAGTTTTCAGGTTGTGATGTGGTGTTCAATAATATCAGAGAAAGTTGTGCACTGACAGAATTTTTCAAATGAAATGGCTTAAAGACAAGATGATGACACACCGCAATATTGCTTTCCTAGTCACAAGCACCACAATGCACTAGGTGGAAATCATCAATGTCTCAGAAAGATGCAATAATTCAAAATTGCTATTGCGCAGTAAAGAGCTACAATTGGGGTGGAGTAGGGGGAATAAAACTGCCATGAGAGTGACAAGACGTTGAGAAAGTGATAAAGTCTGGAAATGTATTTATGATTGGCAAGCAAATGGGTTTTTATCAACTCCCTTGTAGAGAAGTTGGGGGAAAAAATGCTGAGATTATGTTTTATTTTTTCCCCTGTTCCCTCTATTATTAGTATTTTTGAAGTATTCTAGCAGCAGACCATTTTTTCTTTAAAAGAAATCCTAATTTCGCTAGGAACTACCTGATTTCATGTCAGTTGGTTATTTTCCTCTCAAGGCAGCACAGGACAGAGTTGGTGCCTGGTGGCGAACCTCCTGGTGACCCACACAGCTTCATTTGATGATCAGCGATTCGGTGAGCACTTAACTGTGCCCAGGGAAAGTCTGGCTCTCTTGATAGAAATGTGTAGCTTTCTAGGCAAACACCAACCGAATGAGGAAAGTGAACATGTGACAAAGTTACCCTTCTATGGGATCTGGATACTCGAAGGGGGAATATACTTTCAAGGTGGGGTTAGGGACTGCATCATTTTAGGAGTTTAGCAAAATCATTTGAAAATGACTAAGATGGCAGTTTGATAGCATAACAAATCAGGGACAATTCTGTAATATAGGCTTTCTTTAGAGGATCTGAACTCATATAAATATATGTTTATATGCTAGTGGCCTAGTGCATGAAATTTGTGCACAGGTGGGTTTCTAGGCCTGGTGTGTGATCAGGACCATTCAGGTTCCCGGTCTCCTTACCTCCTCCCCTTCTCTTTCCCTCACAGCCTGCTTCTACTGCCACCCACCCCCAGTTCCCCAAACCGGTCTGGGGAGGAGGTTCTGGCCCCAATCAGGTGATCAGAGCCTGCTGGCCGGTGGGAGGGCCCAACTGCCATCACAGCAGTGTGCAGCAGGCCAGTGGGGGCCTGCCAGCTGGGGAGGAGAGAAAGAGGGAGGGACCAGGAGATTGACCACCAACCCCGAGGAAAAAGCTAGCCCTTGGCTTCTCTGGGAAAGGGGTCATGTCCACAGACACCCATCCCCAATTCCTCATCCCAGCCTGAAGGCCTAGCCCCAATAAGGTGATCAGGGCTTGCCGGCCAGGGGGAGGGGCCAGGAGGTTGGCCAGCAGGCCCATCAGCGATTGGGGCCCGTGGGCTGGGGGCAGCTCCTGCATCGGTTGTCTTCCCCGTGGTGGTCAGTGCGCATCGTGTAGTGGCCTGTCGTTCTGGTGGTTCCAGTTGTTCTGTCATAACAGTCACTTAGGCTTTTGTATATATAGATGCTGTGTTTAGTATGTATGTGTCTGTCTATGTATCTATCTGTTATTAACCTCCATCATCTATATCTATATATCTCTATCTATAGCTATCATCTATCATATACCATCTGTCATCCCTATCCACATATAAACACGAGGTCTATAGGTAGGAAAACACAAAAACTATTCACGAGGCAAAACATTTTCAACCTGTGGTATTCTTGTGTGGCTTTGAACACAATACCCAGCGGTGACGCCTGTTATGAACAAGGGTGCAACCAAAAACAGGCAGATAACGTGATTTTGAGAGTTGCAAACTGAGGATAAAGATGTTGTGAGGCTTCTGACAGAGGGAACACAGTGAACTGATCCCGGTGGCTGGAGAGGGAGGGAAATTCAGTTTCCTCCAGCACCTCCTTCTCCAGATCCGTGTGGACTGCTCTGTCAGGCTCTGCGGCATGGAATCCAGTTCTCCACACGGATTGTTGCCACAAGGCACCTTCGCGTTCTGCCTCATTGACACATGTGACTGCAAATGTTTCAGAGAAACTGTAAATGCCAGGGGATGCACAGAGCTTTGGCGTTCCTTCTGTATCACACACCAGTCTACCAGTGAGAGGACGGAGGGGGAAGAGGCATATCGCTCTGGAGTTTAGGAGATAATTTCAGGTTCATTGTCTGGACACTGCGGAGCCCCCGCAGTTGCGTCTGTACCTAGAGCGGCATTGGGGGTCCCGAGCTTATTAACTTAAATGCCTGAAGCTACCAGGTTCATTGGTTGTGGGGAAACGTGCCCTTTCCGCTCATTTCCTCCTCTGTCAACAATAAAAAATAGTACAGTACACAGCTATAGACCAAAACCAGGAAGGCTATTTTGTTGGTAAGCCCGAGAAGTCTAAAAATAAAGCTCACGCATGCCAGGAAACACTGATTTGAAGTGAAATCTGAAGTCAACACCAAATAAAGATCAGCCGATGCCGCTCACTCATAAAGGCAGGTGAACCTAAGAATTGGGATGGATCTGACATGCGGGTCTTTGCATCCTGGGCCAGAAAGGCAACATTATTTATAGAAAGCACTGCATGTGCCTCCACAGAACTGAAAGGAGAGGAGCACCTAATCCTTATTTCTGAAAACTGGTGTTTTGTTTTGTTTGTTTGTTTGTTTGTTTCTCTCTCTCTCTTGATGCTTAATGTGCTTTGGGCTCAGAAATGTGTTAAACCTTTGGCTAATACATGAGATATTTATTTTGATATAACCATTCTTCTTCCTGAAGGCTTTTTGAGCCATCACCTTATTTTCCATATTTCCAAAATATCTTCTCGTTGAGACACTTTCTAGTCAGTTTTACAAATAAACATAGAATCCTCAGATAAGGAATTTTTAAAAGCCTAAGTATGTACCACCCAATATTTTGTTCATACTTACCCTAAAAAACATTGTTTATCTGAAATTCTAATTTAGTTGGGCATGTTGCCATTTTATTTGTAAGAATCTGATCATTCTAAGGTGGTCATTAGAAATACTGCATATACTTTTTAAAAATACATTTTATTGATTTTTTTACAGAGAGGAAGAGAGGATAGAGAGTTAGAAACATCGATGAGAGAGAATCATCGACCAGCTGCCTCTTGCACACTCCCTACCGGAGACGTGCCCGCAACCAAGGTACATGCCCTTGACTGGAATCTAACCCGGGACCTTTCAGTCCGCAGACCGACGCTCTATCCATTGAGCCAAATCGGTTTCGGCTTGGTTGCATACACTTTTAAAGGGTATGTTTATCTTAGCCAAACCTATCACTCTCTCCTTAGCTCTTCTGATTATCAAAAATAGGAAAGTGGTTTGTTCATATTGATGCAAACAATATTTATGTCTTCCTGGCCCTGAAATCGCCAAAGAAGCAAGCATTTCCCCTCCCTGTGATGCAGATATCTTTAGTGGAACCATTTCACGTGGAAGCCAGTGTCTTCTGTGGCTGCAAAGTGAGGGCCGGTTTATCTGATCTCTTCACTCACCAGGGCCATTGATGCATTTCCTCTTCATTTATTTTCATTCCCTGAATAACAGCACACATGGAACGCCTTCAGGAGAGTGATTATGTGACAGTGGGTGCAGAAGAAGGGGTGCAAAGTGACATGCTTTGGGGCACGATAATATTGTAATCAATGAGACTTCAGTGATGTAATTAATTTGTTTTAAAATATCTGGAGGAGACTTCACAGAGACTTCTGATAGTTAACTCTTGAAAGAATTGTTTTTGTATAGTCATTGCTGATTTCTACTTCTGTAAATTTTCTGATGGTAAAGTCTCTTAAATTTGCAAAAAAGAGAGAGAGAGAGAGAGAGAGAGAGAGAGAGAGAGAGAGAAGAAGAAGAAGAAGAAGAAGAAGAAGAAGAAGAAGAAGAAGAAGAAGAGAGAAGGAAATAGTTTCATAGTGGTTTAGAAATCTTTGTCTAATTTGTTTAAGAAGTTATTTTTCTTGATTTTTATCTGTCTGGATCTATTTCTTTAATGCTTTTATTCATTTTTTAAAAGCACAGAATGAACGTTGGCTCCAGTTTTCTCATTTGTAAATTGAAGATAACAGTAATTACTCCCTTAGCTGCCATGAGGATTAGATGAGATAAATATCAAAATTCTTATCTTAGTTCTGAACCACTGTGGCTTATTGTTTGACTAAATGCATTCTGATATGCTATGTAGATCATTTTGCAACATATTCATTTATCGCCATGCTTTCTATATCATGTTAAATGTGCAAATAACCTAACTGCTTACACATGGAACTCAGATTCTGCCATTTTCTTGGCATAATTTGAAGGGATAATTGTTATAATTTCAGTGTTATTATGCATTTTCCCTAAAAAAAAAAAAAGTCATGGCTTGTAGGTTTTAAATTTTGTTTCTGTGTTCTTAAACTTCTTTACTAAGTTCAGCATCATTTACAAACATTCCATTAACAAATTTAATACACATTAGATTTCCTTAAAGTATGGAAACATTCAATGTGATCAGTTTGAACATGCCTAATGGCTGCCCTTTATTACTCACAATTAAACACTTTTCAAAGAACATCTCTAACAAGGCATTAAATAAATCACCAATTCCTACACTGAAAGCATTCCTACACCTACTGAGAAAGGTGATTCCTTAAGAGTGGCAGTCATATTTATTATAAACAGTGAATTGATACTATAAAAGATTACACCAAAATACCACCATTCTCCTTAAAACATTGACAGCCTAAAGAATGGGGTTTGTACAGAATAAAATGAGAGCAAAGCCATCACAGTAGGCAGCTTTTCAGTAATACAAGATTATCATAAACTCTACATCTAGGAAAATGAACACATAAACAAATGCAAACGCTCACTGAAATAGATGAAAGTATTATAAGATGCGATCTCAGTCAAGACTTTTGATTGTGGCCCAACTGCACCCGATGTCAAAATCTGTGATCATAATACATTTAAAATATTCACGTGCACAGACACCTTACTAAACTTGGTCAAACAAAAGGAATTAGTGATTATTTCATGCTTAGCCTTTAATTAGAATGAATTTATTCTTGAAAGGCAATTCATTTTTCTCAATAGCGGGGCTATATATCTTTTTCTTCTCTTGTAACTAATATTAAAAACTAATAAAAATTAACTGTGTGCATCACAAATACAGATAGCAATGCAACACACACTGCTTTTAAGAATCTGACTTATAAAATATGAAACTGGCATGGCCCAAACGTGTTAGAGATACTGTCTAACTCATAACTACTAGTATAACGGGTCAAAAGGCAGTACATCACCATGAATACATTTGAATTAAAAGGAAAAAAACAAAAGTGAGTCATTTGGATCAGCTATCAAATAAGGGAGGATTCAAGCAGAATATTTTGGCATGGAGCCAGGGAATTTGAAAACAAGGAAGGAAGAGAAGCAGGTGGTATTAAATAACTGAATGGAGGGCAGTCTTGTATGATACTTAGAGGAACCAGTGTTCTGACAAGTAACGTGATCAATAAGAACATAAACTTTGGGCTTACTCATGTCACTCAACTTAACTCTTCTCTTTACTGTAAACCGTGTGACTCCTTACAAGTTCTAGAATTTCATTTCTGTAATAGAGATTCATATGATGATAGATCTTCATACATTTTTTCATTATGAAGTCAGAGGGTACATGTCGAGGACACAGCACCCATTACATGTAACAAATGGCAGCCCTTTCTACTCCACGGGTGGACAGATCAATTTAAAGAGACTCGGAATGAGTGGGCTCTTTGTCATTCTCCATAATGCAAGGAGAAAATCAAACCGCGTAGTCAGAGGTGGATAATGACACTCAGCTAAAAACAGAATTCAACATGGAAAAAATTACAAACAAAAAGTTAATATGTATTCAGTATGAAAATTATCCAAATTAAAAATATTAAAACTCTATAATATAGAAAATTAAAAATCACTGCCATAATTCAACATCTAGAGAGGGTCACTTTCAATATGTAGATTTTTCTCTCGACTTTTAAAAACATACTCACACACATACTTATTCATATACTTTATTTTTTTGCTAAAAATACAACTGTACTAAGAATAAGTTTCTTGCCTTTTGCACATGGATATCTTTCCAAATCAACATGTATGCTTATGTTGATTTATGCTATATATTACACTATTGCATAAAATTTCATTCTTTTTTTTAACTATCCACTAATGATGGATATTTAAAGGATTTTTAAAATTGTGTCCTTATAAATGACATTAAAATTAAGCTTCCATAATGATAAGTTTGAGTCCATACTGGTGTAAATGAATTATTTTAAAAAAATTAATGAATGGGAGAGTATAGACACATTTCCTATATAAAAGGATTCTAAGTAATTTATGTAGATATTCTGCCCTCAGGATGGTAGGCTGCACATGGTGACATCCTTCTAAAAATCCATGGACAGAGGAAAAAGAATCACTTTACAGTTGTGAAATCTCAGCAACAGGTCCTCATTCAAGTGGTCAAGTTTCACAGTGACAGTGAGAGGCTGTGCTGATGTAATGAACAGCACTTTATCACTGTGGTCTTCCCTTCAAACACAATGCCAATTTAAAAACAAAAACAATTTCAGGCAAATCCTAAGTGAAGGACATTCTACACAATATCTTAACAGTATTCCTTAAAACAATAAAATAAGGAAAGTTAAAAAATGAGGGGAATCTGAAAAAACTCACAGCCAAGAGACGCAGCCTAAGGAAATATGATGACTAACTGCAATGTGCTAGCTTAGAAGGAATCAGGAATAGAAAAGAGACTTTCGGTAAAAACTAAGGACATCTCAATAAAGTATTAACTTCAGTTAATCACCATATAATAATAGTAGTCTATTAGTTGCAACCAATTTGTCCGACCGAAGGATAGGGTGTGGAATATACAGAAACTCTTAACTTTAAAAAAAATCTAAAATTATCCTGTAATAAAATATTTATTAAAATTAATAAATCATTTTTATACAAATGTTTCCTACTACCAAATTACTCAATGTGAACTTCTAAGAGTAAAAAATTTAGGGGGCAAAACATATTCTCATTTAAAATTGTATACAAAATAAAACAGACCATTTCTTTATACATGTGGAAACATTTTTTGAGTGCCTAGTACAAGGGTGGGCAAACTTTTTGACTCGAGGGCCACAATGGGTTCTTAAACTGGACCGGAGGGCCGGAACAAAAGCAACCTGGCCATGCTGGCACTCTCATCTTGGGCTGCTGGTGAAGGAGCGGAGGGGAGAGCAAGAGAATCCTCTGCTCTTTTGGCTCCGCAGGCCGGATAGAACAGCCGAACGGGCCGGATCCAACCCTCAGGCAGTAGTTTGCCCACGGCTGGTCTAGTATGTGTATTTCAGGCACTAGGATATCCTTCAAGTGACTACAATAAACATTAATATTACTCTATGGGTCTCATCATCTAATTAGGGACACATGTAATTATGTTATAATAATTATGATAAAGGAGAGACAACTATGAGTTATGAGAAATTGTAAAGGGGCTATTTCTAAGATGTGTACTTGGGTAGGCTCACCTCAGGGAAAGAAGATGGAGCTGAGATGATGAATAAGAAGGCAGTAACTTGCTTGAGATGTTACAGTTCTGAGGTGGAGTTGGTGAAATGTGTGAGTGGGAAGATCAGAGTGGAATTTTTAGATGTAAAGAAGCCAGTATAGATGACATACAAGAGATGAAGAAGGGTACAAAATTACTTGGAGAGATAGTCAAGCATTGAATCTTGAATGCATATTTATTTCAAGAACAATAGGCCATCTTTAGAAGACTTTCAGCAGGGAGAACAACACAAATGTATTTAAGGTATATCACCTTGACCTCCATGTGAAACGTGGTCAAGATGGGAAGGAGAATGAGGAGATGAAATCTATTGTAGTGGGCCAGGTGACATAGAGCCTTTAATTACAATTGGAGTGTTAAGGATGAAGCACATATTTAGAAAATATGCATTTTCAGAGCATATCTGGAATAGGGGATAAAGAAGAAAGAAGAATGGAAACTACTTAAATTCAAATATTCTTAACTTCATGGATGGTGGTCCCATTCATTAAAACAGAATGCTAGAGTAGTACATACTTAAGTGTGTGTGTGTGGGGGGGGGGAAGTTCAACTTTGGATATAGTAAAATACAGTTGCCTTTCAAATATCAAATGCCATTACCATAGAGAAAAAGGGTAATAAGAGTTCAAGAGTCAGAAGTGCACTCTGGGATAAATGCATTTTTAAAAACTAATGAAACAACATGTGTGAAATGCAATTGCCAGGGGAGAAGGGACACAATGAGAAGATAATGACTGGGACTAAATCTTGAATATTTCTAATGCCGTAAACCTCAAAAAGCAATATAAAATAGTAAAGGTTAACATGGATGAACCATAAAGACAGAGGGTGTGGTAGATCAGAGAGTATATTGTTCATGAAAGTGAAGGGAAAAGGGGATTTCAAGAGGAAGAGACTGATAAATACCACCTAATGCTACTGTGAATTCAAATAAAATACAGATTTTAAAATGATCATTGAAAATATTGACCTAGATATAACAAGTAATTTTTTAATAAGCTGCTAGAAAAGCTTCATTATTCTTTACTCCCTCATGGTCTCTTCCTCATTTTTCCATAAACTGTGTGTTTTGTTAAGAGAGGTGAGGCGGGTATGAGCTGGAGAAGAATATAATCAAGGATGCAGTCTATTGCTGGCTTGCACAAGGCAGCATTATCAGTGCTATAAGTTATCTATGTACTCTTAACATGTATTTCCATCTTTAGCCTTAGAGCAATGTGCTTATTCTCAAATTAGCTATAAAAACCCTACACACATGGCATTTAAAATGTGATTTTCTGTTTGCAAAAATTAACCACGCATTCTTGCAAAAAACACGCACTCGTGCGCGTGCGCAGACACACACACACACACACACACACACACACACACACACACACAAAACCAACCACAAACATGCTGTCCATCTGATGGGTGATGAAGGGACCATCATCCCTGGCCATCTACCCTGCTGATCATGGGGAGCAAAAGTTCAGTGGGGATTTAATAGGAAAATTTGGAGACTTACTGTTCCCAGGACAGAAGCTGATTTGGGCACCAGAACACACTGAGATGAACTGTAGCGACAGGAAGCAGGCTTGTGACAGAGGGTCGTGTGGCTCTTCCTGATAGTGTAGAGACGGAGATGCTTTGCCTTTAAGCTCCACTCAGATTTTACGCTAAGGACCGAATTTCCTTTCACCTCCATATCTTCTCTAACATGTGTTCTTTTCAGGCGTGGTCATTACTACATGTAGATTTGTCATTCTAATTGTCTGGGCCTTAGCAGGACATTTAATCATTACATCACATGAGCTAAGTCCACCAGACCCCCACACCATAGCCTAACGTTCAGAAGCAAAATACATAGGGAGATGGTGATTATAATAACTCAAGGTACTGACTCAACAATCCTCTTCTCACCAGTCAGCTACAAAACTAATGTTCTGACTGTTCAGGGCCACTTAAAATAGCAGAGAACATAATGTTATTCTATGCCTAAAAACAGAGAACATATTGCTATTTTGGGAGTGTGTGTGTGTGTGTGTGTGTGTGTGTGTATACACAGCTCTGTCTTTTGTCAAATTTCAAAACTGAAAAATTATCAATTTCCTGAATCTTTATGTTATTTTACTGGGGTAATATCTATTCATCTCTCCCTTATTAATCAATGTTGCTTGCTGTTAAATCTTTGCTGTTATATATTTCAAAGCTTATTCACCAATACTCTGAAACAGAAAGCCATAGTTACACTTCTGAAAGGTGATAAAGCAGTCCAGTGTACATAAATTGAGTATTTCCTTTGAGCAAGACACTTTGAGTCGATTAGAACATCTGTAAGATTGTTATTTCAAAGAGAATTTCATGTTTAGTCAGTGGAGCTTTGCTGCAGTGCATTAGCTTCAAACCAAATGTTGGCATTTATTGCTATCAAACAAGAACTCCCTGGTTGGACGATGTATCTGCTCAGAAAGGCACTAACAATATTTGAAGTTGTATTTCCAACTTAAACCTTTCTCCTTCTTTGCTTTACTGCCCCCCCCCTCATATAGTTTGAACCGAAGTACTCAGAACTACTTGGATGGAAAAACTATCTTGACTTTCTATGAAGACCAACATCTTAAGTGGTTTCCAGTTGTTTTGATGGATATTGTGTATCACATCCTTTCTTTCTCTCTGTTTAGAATACACAAAAGCAAATGTACTCCGAGCAACTGTAAAAATAAATCAAATAATATATGTTCAGCCCTTTCCAAATGCCTGAAAGAAACAAGTGCAGCACTTATGAAAAAATGATAGGTGCTTTTCTGGCTTTACATTTTTTCTTTATCAGTCTTGAAATCTCTTTTGAAAGGAAACGTCTACATGGTCATTTCTATTTCAATGAGATAGCTCGCTATTATGCACCAAGTGGCACCAGCAAGGTAAGTACAAAAAAAATAACTTTAAATGAAAAAAACTTAACTGTAAGAACTTGGATGCAATTGATATACTTCTAAGAGGTAGTTTCTGAAGTAGGAAACCAAAACACTTCACTTTTCCCAAGGTGAGTTAGGGATATAAGGGGAAAGGAAGAATTGCCATATTTATATTAAAAACTAGTGACCCGGTGCATGGAATTTGTGCACATTAAAAAAAAAAAAGAATTAATTAGAGGAAATATTTTAATATTGCTATTTGCCCTTTCTCTGTAATAGAAGTGTCAGAGATGAAAGAAACTTAGAAAAATGTATATGAACATCTCCCTCCTGTCAGAATCTGGGGTGCGCTGCAGGAACCAGAGTCAAGTCCCTGCCCACCCACATGCTCCTCAAAAATCACACAAGACCAAGACCCAGCCAGCTCCACCCCCATTGGGCTAGATCCAGACCTGGCCACTCCCCACCCATGTCAAACCCTGCTGGATGGGGAGCATGGCCTTCGGTCCTTCAGCCTGGTGCTGGAGCAGGGAGGTTTAGTCAATTGGCCTGAGGTCCCCAGTCTGGGCCAGGGTATGCACCTTGAGGTCCCCATCAAGCCCCACTGGGCAAATGGGCACAGCCTGAAGTCCCCCAGCTTGGTGCCAGGTCCTCCAGCATGGCACTGGGGCAGGGGTTGCAGCCTGCAGTCTTCCAGCCTGGCACTGAGATGAGGGGCATGGCCTGAGGTCCCCTGTCAGGCCCCGCCAGGCGGGGTGTGTGGCCTCAGGTCCCACAGCCTGGCACTAGGGCTTGAGGCAAGACCTCAGGTCCCCTGGCCTGGTGCCAGGGTTGGGGGCACAGTCTGAGGTCCCCCAGCCTGGTGCAGGGCAGGGGGCATGGCCTCAGGTGGGGGACACGGCCTCAAGTCCCAACTGATTGCTCATTAAGGCTCGTTATAGGAGCTTGACCTTTGCTGTGGGTGCAGCCATCTTGACTGTTATGGTGTGATGGTCAATTTGCATATACCCTCTTTATTTGATAAGCTATTTAAAGCATTTTATTGACTAATTGGCAGGATATGCATTTAAGGATTATTTTATAATTTTTAAGCTATCAGGGTTTGGCAATTATACAAAACTATCATGTATTTAGTTGTTAGAATAAAGACAGCAAAATGCACTACAATCCAAGATGTTACTTAAATATCTTTACATAACCAGGATATTAATTCTATATAAGCAGCATGTAAATTCATTTCACCTTTAAAGTATCTAAGTGTGAATATCTAAGTCTAGTCAACAGAAACTGATATTAAAATAGCCAAATATACTAGTTTATATGCCTCAGCACATCTGTTAGTGTCTAGCTCCTTTATTACGATATGGCCTCAAGCCAGTTTCCCTTGCTCATCTCCCACATTTGTTCATTTCACCCTCCCTGCTTCAAATGGAACTTTACACACTTTCTTTCTCTTCCTCCTCACTTTCCAATTTCTCTTCCTCCTGCTTCTGCTTCTTCATATTCCAATTCCCATTCACCAATTGCACTTCCTATACTTCAGCCAGTCAAATATTGTTAATGTGTCTTTGAAATCTTTTTCTGACTTTGGAAACCAAAGCAGGGGTTTACCATGGATCCTCTTTGCCTGAAATTATAACTAATAAAAATATTTTAAAATCATATAACTGTGTTATCTATATCCTATGTGGACCAATCGGTTTACTTGTCCTAATCACACCTGCTTTAGTTTAACTCATCCCCAAAATGTTCAAATGTTTCCTGACATAACCATTTGAGGTTATTTTTTTCTTGCTCTTTTTTCCTGATCCTTACTAAAGTATAGATTCCAGCTGTGACAGATTTCAAAAGTTAAAACTTTCAGCAGTTAAAAGGCCTCTTGGATTTTCTGTCTTTAAGGGATGATGAATATAAGGGAGGACAAAATCAGGCATGGACAAAGACAGCACATCATCAGAGTTATGAAATACGGAGGTGTGTCTGCCTCGCCCACCATTTAGAAAGGACCCTCATTACTTGGAATATGGATTCTACAGGATTGAGTGAGTCAGGCCATTATTATTATTATCATTAATATTATTTTACTAGGGGAGAACATCCAAGATGGCGGCCTAGGCAGTCTCCTAAGCTGCCGCCTCATCAACAATTTAATTAAAAAAACAACTAAAATCAAAAAGGACTTCACCAAAACGTCAGGAAAGCTGGCGGAGTGGAATAGCTACAACTAGAAAGAAAGAGAGAGGCTCACGGATCGGACTGGGAGCCGAAAAGCACTGAGGTAGGGAGACGCTCGCGCACGCGGCCGCCGAATACCTGCCTGGCGGGAGGGGAGGAATCCCCGATTGCACGGAACCCTTTCCAACTGTACTGAACCCAGCCCCGGCTGAAATTCCGGGGTCCCAGGCTCATACGGGTGGAGTCTGGACTGCAGAGAAAGGCACCCAGAGACTCAGAGACTCGGAGACTGGGAGACCAGGAACCGGGAGCCGCAGTCTGCAGGGTCTACAGGCTCGCGCGCGCGCGAGCAAGTACTCGCTGAGGTCTGACCGCCGCCTCTCCGGAGCGGAAGGAGTCAGAAGCTCCAGGTCTGACCGCGGAGGCTGCCGCCGCCTCTCTGTACAAGGTGGCGGCCTCTCTGTAGCGGAAGGAGTCAGAAGCTCCAGACTACAGAGACCAGCCCAAGTCCGGGTGAGCCCCTGCGGCACCCACGCTCTTGCTTGGGGAAACTGGGCCGGTCAGGCGGAAACTCAGGCGAGCGCACAAGGGCAGGGCAGAAGCCAAGACTGTCAGTTCAGCCCTGAGACTCCGCCCCATCCAAGCTGAGCAGAGGTTTCTGCAGTTTTTCAAGTCTGATCCTATAAGACTGTCTCCAATACAGAAGTTATCCCAGAGTAGACACAGCTGATACCCACATCCAATTGGCCTGAAGGTCAATTCACAACAATAGAGACTTAGCTACAACAAAGCTGTGCACGCAGTCCACAAAGGGGAGCACCAAGAGTGTCTACCTCAGGTAACTGAGGAGGCTGACCCACTGTGCTATATAGGACACCAAACACACAAAGCCATCCTACCAACTCTGAAAAATAGTGATAATGGTGAGACAAGGAAATAGATCTCAAACAAAAGAGATGGAGGATATAGAGTTCAGAACTACGGTTCTAAGGTTATGCAACAATATCCTAGAAAAGCTCGATAAACTTCATGAGACCCAACTAAAAAGTATAGATAAACTGACTAAATTGGAAAATATTATGCAGAGATCCAACAGCAGAATGGAAGAACACAAGAATCAGGTCAAAGAGCCAAAAGACACTCCTTTGGAGAAGGAAGAAGAAAAGAGGATCCAGAAAGTTGAAGATAGTGTAAGGAGCCTCTGGGACAACTGCAAGCGCACCAACATCAGAATTATGGGGGTGCCAGAAGAAGAGGGAGTGCAAAATACTGAAAACATATTTGAAGAAATAATATCAGAAAACTTCCCTCACCTGGTGAAAGAAATAGACTTACAAGTACAGGAAGCCTACAGAACCCCAAACAAGAGGAATCCAAAGAAAAATTCTTCTCGACACATCATCATCAATATGCCAAGGGTAAAAGACAAAAAGAGGATCTTACAAGCAGCAAGAGAAAAGCAGTTGGTTACCTATAAGGGAGCACCCATACGACTATCAGCTGATTTCTCAACAGAAACCATGCAGGCCAGAAGGGAGTGGCAAGAAATATTCAAAGTGATGAATAGCGAGAACCTACAACCAAGATTACTGTATCCAGCAAAGTTATCATTCAGAATTGAAGGGCAGATAAAGAGCTTCACAGATAAGAAAAAGCTAAAGGAGTTCATCACCACCAAACCAGTATTATATGAAATGCTGAAAGGTATTACTTAAGAAGAGGAAGAAGGTCAAGTGAATTAAAAATCTCAGGAATAGAATAAACTGGTGAATATAATAGAATTAGGGGCAAAGAAAGGGAGTGGATAGATAATTATCAGGGTGAAAGGGTGTGGGGTGCAGAAAGAGACTGGATTAAAATTGTATAACCTATGGATGAGGACAATAGTGGGGGGAGGGGGTAAGGGCAGAGGGTGGGGTGGGAATCAGGTGGAAGGGAGCTATGGGGGAGAAAAAGGAGAAACAATTGTAATAATCTGAGCAATAAAGATTTATTTAAAAAAAAAAAAAAAAAAAAAAAAAAAAAAAAAAAAAAAAAAAAAAAAAAAAAAAAAAAAATATTATTTTACTAGAGGCCCAGTGCACAAAATTCATGTCCTGGGGAGTGGGGTCCCCCAGTCTGGCCTGCGCCCTCTCCCAGCCTAGGACCCCTGGGGGAATGTCGGCCTGTCAGCTTAGGCTTGCTCCCTATGGGCATTTGGCCCCTGGTGGTCAGTGTGCATCATAGTGACCAGTGGCTCTGATCCTTCTGCCATAATGGTCACTTAGGCTTTTATTATATAGATTTTTGGTAACACATTTAATAGAAACTACGAGAGGGAAAAATGTTCAAATGGTAGATTCACAAAACAAACAACTAAAGTACTTGCGTATTTACAAACTCCAACCCCATTCCCAATAAAATCACTTGAACAGTTTTCAGTGTTTAGGCATAGCTATTGTTAAGAAGTTTGTAGAAGTTGGGAAAGTGGCTGACATTAGTGCCAAGTTTCCCATAAGAGAGAACATAACTTATATCAATCTACATAACTAATGACTCTTGGTTCCATGGTGTCCCAGTGTAGCATCACTGAGATGTCTATTTGATATGACTCTACCTAGACACAAAAATCTGAACCTTTACTTATTTATAAGTGTGAATTTATGTGGTCTGTGTATGCTCAAAGACATACTATACCCATGTTTGTTACTACAGCTAAATGTTTACATGTTATGCAATCATATCTTAATGTAATACCATTCTTTAGTTTTACTAATTTGGCTGAATACAAGCACTGCTTCTGTCTTCTTCTTGGTCTTGGACATCGTAATCTTATTAAGCATCTTATTCTGTATCATCTTATTTTCCAGTTAAACATCCACAAAGATCTCTGTTAGAAAAGCTAAAATGGGCTTGCCTCAGTTTTAGGCACTATTCTTTAATCAAGTCTTGTACCATCTAGTAATTGTGCCCAGCTGCTAGTAAGAGAAATAGAAAGTCAAAGTGAATGAAACAAAACTGAAGTTTATATCTCTCCCTTGTGAAAGAAGTACAGAGGTAAGCACCTGGGCACTGATAAGGAAGCTATATCTTGCCAGCAAAGATGTGAACACCTTTAATAATTAGCTCCTAGAGTCTCAGCTCTCAGCTGGATCCAAAATGACTATAGATCTTTGTAAATTAGGTCTTCCTATCTAATAAAGATGGAATACACTAATTGACTGACCTGCCCTCAAAGATGGATGTGCCCACAGTCATAAAATGGCGGCACCCAGTCCCCTCAGTCCCACCAGGGCAGCAGCCACCCACCTGCCTCATGAGTCCCCAGTCCCCTCAGCCACCCAGCCACCCAGGGCCCACCTGAGGCACAGGCAAGCCTTGGATGGCAGCTGCCGAGCCGTCCAGTGCCGCCCGAGGCTCAAGTAACCAAAGCCGGCTCAGGCTTGCACTGCCAGCAGTGTCAGCAGCAGAGGTGTGATGGGGGGTTGACTTCCCCTGATTGCAGGGTCACCTCCTGCCCCTGATGGCTCCCTGATTGTGAGAGGGGGAAGGCTGGGCTGAGGGACACCCCCTCCAATGTAAGAATGTTCATGCACCAGGCCTCTAGTGTTTCTATATAGGACAAATGAAATGGAAGGTAGGAGTGGCAAATAGGTGCACATTAGCCCCTGCCCCACTCTTAAGTAGTTTCTCGGAAGTGTTATCTTGTCAACAACTCCCTCTATGTTCCACTGAGCACCTGAGTTGTAAAGGAAACTGATAAATGGAGTGGATTCATTGGGCACAAAGCCATGTGCAATCAAATAATGATACTTTCTTAAAGAAACACAGATTAGGCTTTAAACAGTATTCTCTAATTAAAGTGTTTTCCTTCCTTAGCAGTAAGCAATAATCCAGCTTTCACGAAATTTTCCACTATCTCTTTAAATTTGTAGTTATCCAAAACATCACAATATTAAAATGTTTCTACTCTATGTAATTTTCACAACATGGGAGATCCAATTTAAAGAACGGAGTTATTTAAGAAAGAAAAATAACAGCTTTCTTTGCACTAAGGAGTATGTTAACAAGTGTTGCTGATTTTATTATGCTTCCAGATTAATTGTTTCTCTCTCCTTTCATATTAGAGGTTTACATTCCTTGGCACATTGCTATGTAATTAGCATTACCTTCCCATAAGTGAAATACATTCCTTCTCCAATGGTGGGTGTGACCAAGTGACTGACTTCAGTGAATAACAGGAACCACAGTGGTACAAGCCTATCCTTAGAGGAAGCTTTATGTGCCGTTGTCTTTTTCTACCAACTGTTTTGCTCTTTCCCTTTGCCATAAGAATAACATGCCCCATATGGGGCTCTTCCTGCAGCCTGTGTTGAGAGCCACCAACATATAACACAAGCAAGCACTAAATTAATATTATGTATATGCTTCTACGATGTTAGAGTTACTTAGCATCATTGCATGAGTTAGCAAAGTTGACTAATACTCAACTACATAGGTGATTTATTCTAACATACAAGTATACCAACAAAATCCTACTTTTTTTGGTCTTTCTTCCTCCTCACACGGGCACGTAGTAATCATTATCAGAGGTTGTGCATGGTGAGTTTGTCTTACAGAAAGCCCATCTTAATCCCCCACACAGGAAAGGTGAAGTGAGGGAAAAGAAATTGTCTAGAAATGTTTCCATTGTCTCTCTTCTTTTTTTCAAATGTGAATCTTCATCCTTTCTCCAAATTCTTCTATGTAAAAAGGAACAAGAAACAAAGCATAGTAGTGGAAATCAAGCAGAGGGCTTTCAAGCAGGACTTTCATTCAATTGAACAAGATCAAAGTTGCCTAAGGAGAATAAAGATATGTGTGTGTGTTTCTCATTGGACCCCACTACACACCCCTAAACAACTAATAATTTTGCAATTAATAATTCAAAAATGAGGGGGGGAGGTAGTGGATTTTTTTTCATTTTTGCTTTTGCGGGGGTACCAAATGAAACTGCTTAAAAAATGTTCTGTGTGAGTTAGACTCACTTTTATCAGCATTCAAAGCATCTGCATTCTAAAGAGATGATTTTAAGAGAAATAACCGGTGGATACTAGATTTAACTCTGATTTGGTGTGTATAGACATACATATGTATTTTTTCCTCTTTTCCCCTCAACTCTGATTTTATTTCAGTGATTCAATCTTCACTCAATTCAAATGTGTTCCTTTTAAAAATAAGATTTGTCACAACAAAGGTAGAAAAAGAGATCTAGAATGAAGTGATTTAATACATTCTTTAAAAACAGCAGCCTTATGCTCTTAAAAAGGAAAACGTCATAGGCAGAATGTATAATGGGAAGACAGCAGCAGAGCCATGATATCTATGATGTGACACTGTTTTAATTGGGAATAATTACATTTAGAAACTACATTTCATTGGGGAGAATTCATTAAAGAAATATGTTATACTAGATCTCATAATGCAGCAAGTTGTAGTAGAAACAGTGTCATATGCTTACCGAGGTTATGGATACTCATAATACCCCTTCCCTGATATCCTAGGCCTGTGAACGTGTTACTTTACACAACAAAGGGACCATGCCAATGTGACTGAATCAAAGCCTAGATGAGATAAGCCTGGATTACCCAGGTGGGTGAATAGCATTATATGGGTCCTTCCAGTCATACTTGGATGTGGTCAGAAAAGGACATGGCTAGGGAAGAATCATCAGAAAGATGCTTCCTTTGAAGATGGAGAAATTGTCTATGAGCAAGGGGATGCACTATCTCCAGAAGCCAGAAAAGAATATGATTAAATCGATGTTCCTGTAGACCAGTGGTTCTCAACCTTTCTAATGCCGTGACCCTTTAATACAGTTCCTCATGTTGTGGTGACCCCCAAGCATAAAATTATTTTCGTTGCTACTTCATAACTGTAATTTTGCTACTGTTATGAACATAATGTAAATATCTGTGTTTTTGATAGTCTTAGGCAACCCTGCTGGCGGTTCTTAACATGTGAGTCGCAACCTACAGGTTGAGAACAGCTGCTGTAGAGCCTAAGACCATCGGAAAACACAGATATTTACATCATGACTCATTAACTTTAGAAAAATTACAGTTATGAAGTAGCAACGGAAATAATTTTATGGTCGGAAGTCACCACAACATGAGGAACTGTATTAAAGGGCCATGGCATTAGACAGGCTGAGAACCACTGCTTTGGAACATCCAGAAAGAACACAGCTCGGTTTCAGGCCGGGGAGACCCCCATCAGCCTCCTGACGCCCAGGACTGTAAAACAGCACGCCTATACCACCTAAGACACCAAGTGTGAGGGAATTTGTTACAGTAGTCTTTGGTAATACATTAACCAACCACCATTGCCTGGTACATAGTTGGGCCACCTTCCTCAGTTTCTCTGGACTTTAAATGAAACGTAGGGCCATTTTCAGGGGCGCGTGGACTCTGCAGTCACATACAGTCTGCACATGGGAGGACCTTGTGCTGGTTCAATGCTCTGCTGCGCCAGTCATGAACTTCTTAATAATGTTTGGACAAGAGGCCTCACTTGTTCATTTTTTACTGGCCCCCAAATGATGTAGACTGCCAGGGCTGGGCAAACTACGGCCTGCGGGCCAGATCCGGTGAATAAAACTATTGAATTAAAAAAACAACAAAAAGACCATACCCTTTTATATAATGATGTTTACTTTGAATTTATATTAGTTCACACAAACACTCCATCCATACTTTTGTTCCGGCCCTCCGGTCCAGTTTAAGAACCCATTGTGGCCCTCGAGTCAAAAAGTTTGCCCACCCCTGATATTATAGACGGTCCTGTTGAGACTGTAGGACATTGGCAGAGCTAATCCGTGTCACTTTGAGGGATGGACGTCAATTGATTAAATGAAATTGGACTAAATAAAATTAGATTTAAAACTTCCCAATTCTCCACTGTGTTTCTCCTCCTTTATTAACTTGCAGGACCTAGGAGACCCAGCAAGGATGTGAAGGTCCTAAGAAACGCCGGGTCCCTAGATTGGGAAAGCCTGTGGGGGCTCTGTGAAGGTGGCAGACGGAATGGAGCGGAAGGAAAGAGGCAGACACGCATACTGGACATCAAGCCTCTGCTCATGTCTATGCCCGCAGTCCTTTCAACTGAACTTACAAAACCAAGTTCAAAGCCAAGTTCAGAATGCTTAAGAACTTTAAGATGCCAATAGTAGAACCAGACAGGGTGCCCTTCTGAGGGAGGAGCTTTCTGGAACTTCATGGGTCAAACATCTATGAAGCTAGGTATCCCAGGTTACTTTTTTTTTTAATTAATAAAGGGAGAAAGCTTTTCCTTCTGCATGATCATGGCTCCTTTAGAATATAAATATTGAAGATACAGCCTCGAAAAGAAATACCATATTTAGAATAACATATATACATACATATATATATATATATATATATATATATATATATATATATATATATATATTTTAAAGAGCCAGATTTTTGGCTAGCCTGATTATCAGATAAAATAATAAGCAAATCAAATCTTTTAAGAACAATGTGAGTGATCAAAACAGCTGCTTTCCCTTGACCAGCTTTAAAGATTCGTTAAAAAGAAAAAAAGAAAGCGAAACCAAAACTGGGTTCCCTAAATGGCTCTGAGAAACAAAACCCCTTGATTTTCATTACAGTTAGCCTGCAATATTTTAGGATTGCTTGTTGGCCTCTTTGAGTTAAACATAGTTTATACTAAGGTTAGTGGTTCTACACTAATTATTACCAGAGCAAGAAATAATATTTCTAGATATAATAATGAAAAGAATGCTTATTCAGTTCTAGTTAATAAACAAGAATAATATTTAAACATATTAAAACAGCCTAGACCAGGGGTGGGCAAACTTTTGACTCAAGGGCTACAATGGGTTCTTAAACTGGACCGGAGGGCTGGAACAAAAGCAACCTGACCATGCTGGCACTCTGCTGGTGAAGGAGCCGGGGGGGGGGGCGGGGGGGGGCAAGAAAACCCTCCGCTCTTTCTGCTCTAAGGGCCGGATAGAACAGCCAAAGGGGCCGGATCTGGCCAGCGGGCCCATGCTGGCCTAGACTCTTTTCCTACCCTATTGTGTCTCCTTCAACCTCTGAGGTCTAAAGACAAGACAAATAACAATTAAATTGAAATGTAATTTTTCTGTAGTTCACACCATGGAAAGTAAGCCATTTCCTGGATTCAAGCTGACTTTGACAGAGTTAACCCTTCATAATGATTTTATAGCTACAAGAATACATTAATTGACTTCTTTCATTTAGGGTTTTTTCCTGATAAACTGTACCCCACTTTTAAAAAATATATTTTTATTAATTTCAGAGAAGAAGGAGAGGAAAAGATAAAAAAATATCAAGGATGAGAGAGAGAATCTATTGGTCAGCTGCTTCCTGCACGCCCTCTACTGGGGATCAAGCTAACAAACCAGGTATATGTATGCCCTTGACTGGGATCAAACCTGAGACCCTTCAATTTGCAGGTCGATGTTCTAGCCACTGAGCCAAACCAGCTAGGGCTGTATCCTTTTTTGCATATCTTCATAAAGAAACAAGAGAAAGCCATTTTGTCCATGTTTAGTTATAGAAAGTCAAACTGTTTTGTACACTTGAAACTAATCTAAAATAACATTGAATATCAACTGTAATTGAAAAACAAACTTAAAAAAATGTTAAACTGCTTTAACTCAAAGTTTCCTGTTCCTCTTTTTCTTCACTGCTCATTAAATCTTTGCAATAGCCCTCAAAATTATAAATATTATACCATAACATAACTATTCACAGGAAGTGGTTAAATCAGAAGTGTCCAAAATTGCTTTTCCTTTGTAGTTTTCCTTGGCTGTTATATTCATCATTGCCTTGTTTCAGTCTTCTAATCAGGAACAAGGTGTTGCATGAAATAGCATCACTGAGAAAAGTCAGGCAGAAAAAGAAAATTACTTAACTGAAGTTTTTTGTTTTGTTTTGTTTTGTTTTTAACTGTTAAGAGTTTGAAGGGATTCTAAGTGATTTTGCTATTATTGGCATGGTTAAGATGACCTGGATGTTTTGGTTTTTGAATGGAATGAAATAAATGTGTGACCTGTAGGTAGTTCCAAACAATGATTCTGCTTTTACTTTTCTGCTCCACTGAGATGGATGACTGTACTGTCAGTGAAACTTAGGACATAGATGGAAGGGAGATCGATTTGAAGGTGATGCTAGAAGAGCAATTGAGATTCACAGAACACAAAACCACTCATTAAAATTACACTTGTGTTCATTTACAAATAAATATTAATTGATTGAATACTGCATGCCTAGCATTGATTCAGTAACAAACAACATAGAAAAACACTTCACATGTAATCAAAATCATTGCTAATAAGGATTTCAAAATACTTTAGCAAAAATGGAACTTATTTTTAATTGTGAAAGGCTAGCAGTTAAAAATCACATGAAACATGAGTAAGGTAAAATAAATCCATGTTTCAATTACTTTTTAGCTTGGCAAATATAATTATGGCTTTAGTTTTCAATTATATTTCTGGGGGAAAGAGAAATATTTATTGATTTTTAAATTACCACTGGTAAAATATACATTATATTTTCATTTCTAGAATACGTTAATGGTGACTTACATTTGAAAATTGCAGGCAACCCAAATATATATTTCCTCTTTCTCTCGACACATTAAAGTTATGGTGAAACAAAACACAATTAATAATATAAATCACAGCAATAAAAAATACCAAATGGTGGCCATGAACAAATGAGTAATGTTAGTAAATTTCCAGAGGACGGAAACCAGTAGAGACAGTGTTGACTAATGACATGACAAAGCCACAGTTGTTGACAAACAGAAGGGGTTATAACTGATGAGCTGGATCAACTGCCTGCCAGGCTACACAGAGCAGGAGTGAGAAGTAAGGTTGATTGCAAGGTCATAGGAGCAATAGCCATGCCTATACACAATCCCACCCTCCATATGGGATGATCTAAATCAGGTTTCATCGCTTCGAATAAGACAGCATGTTAGGGATGACTTGGGCAGAAATAGGAGACATCGGTGGCCTGGTTTCCATTCTTACACTTTATGGCTTTCCAGAAAAACCACCACGTGCCAGACACTCACCCAGGAGAAACACCTCCAGGTGACAAAATTCAGATACATGAAGGCAGCTGCAAATCAACCTTTCTCTGGCTCATCTAAATGGGAATAATTAACCATTGGCCTGCACACAAGATTCTAAAACAAAATAAAAAGAGCAAGGTTGAAAAAAATAAAAAAGCAACTATGAAAGAGACAGAAGTTAGGAAAAAATAGTAAATAATAAAGAATTAAAATCCTCATTATACTATCCAGAGAGAGTTAAAAAAACTAAAACAACAAAAAAGTATTGTGTCCATTATAAAAGATGGTGCAAAAGAAATAATCACAAAATAAATGTGGTTTCCTGGAAACAAAAAATAAAATTAGTAAGATTATAAGATAAATTTGAAGAAATCTACCTGAGTAGAAATCATAAAAATACATAAAGGTAAAAATATATAAAAATATATGAGGTAAAAAATGGCTATTAGAAAGTTAAACATAATAACAATAACATTAATAGAAGAAAATTTATTTGAGTTAAATACTTTTACATTAGTGAGGCCTAAATAATAAACAGAGTGAGTGAAAAATTGTCAAAACAGTTACATTGAGGAAATCTTAAAATGCTTCATAAAAGCAAGCAAACAAAAACCGATTATAGATGAGACCAGCATCATTGTTTTCCTAAGACAACAAATGGAGCTCTGTCTTCCTGGTACCGAGTGAACAATGATTTTCACTAAAAATCTTCCAAACTAATTGACTCTTCTATTATATTTATTTTTTTTAATTGAGCTAATTGTGGATTTGCACTTAATAGAAAAAATACAAAGAGAACACTTTGCCCAGTTTCTTCCAATAGTAGTATTTTGCAAAGTGTCATACTACCGGTAGTATAACCTCCAACGAGGTATTGGCATTGATACAATCCTACAATCTTATTCCTATTTCCCCAGTTGTTTCACTTCTCTCAGTTTTATGTATCCATTTCCATGGGCATGCATGCACAATATTATCACTCACTTTATATGTACTTGTATCTATAAACATAGTAAAAATATGAAAGAATTCCAGCACCACAAGGCTCTTTCATGTTGCCCTAACATAACTAAATCTACTATTCTCCTATTCCATTGATGCCCATCTCTAGCCCCATGTCAACCCCTGTTCAATATCTCTTTCATTTCTAAATGTTGGCATTTTGAAAATCTATAATAATAAAAGGGTAATATGCAAATCGACTGAATAACTGATTAGCAGACTCACCATGGGGACAACCTTCCAGACGACCACACTATGACACCCACTGGTGCCAGGCCAGCCAAAACAAGCACATTGTGATTGGTCAATGGCCCAGCCATCGCCCAATGACAACCCTGCAGAGGAAGGCCCAGGTCACCGGATGGTGGGGAGATTGATCAATTGAGGGGGCTCTATGGTCACCCTAAAGAGGGAGTCCCAGGCCACCAATCAGTGGACTATGGCAGGTAGGTAGGGCCTCTCTTTGTGGGGCTCCATTGATCCCGGACTATGAGAGGTCACAGGCTGGGTTGAAGAACTCCCAATCCCTACGTGTACAAATGTCATGCACCAGGCCTCTAGTGCTATATAAACTAAATCATATAGTATGTAAAATTTTGAGGTTTTTTTTTTCTTCTCAGCATAACTCCCTATTACACCAAGTTGGTTTGGGTATAAATAGTTTATGCCTTTTTATTACTGAGTAGTAATTAGTTATACACATACCTCAGTTTGCTTAACCATTCACCTATTGAAGACATCTGGGCTGATCTCATTTATTTGGCTATTGAAAATAAAGCTGCTATAAAACAACTGTGTGCAGGCCATTCTGTGAATATAAGTTTTTGTTTCTATGTGAAAAAGGCCCAGGAGTTCAATTTCTGAGATGTATGATAGTTGCTTATATAGGTTTCTAAAAAACTGGCAAACTCATTTCCAGAGTTGTTACACCATTTTACATTCTCACCAGCAATGTGTGAGTGAACTGATTTCTCTACAACCTAGTTAGTATTTGGTGTGGTTACAATTTTTATCTTTATTTTGGTCATTATTCTAAGTATATAGTAATGCATCATTATAGTTTTAATTTGAATTTCCTAATGACTAATGATGTTACATCTTATCATGTGCATATTTGCCATCCATATATTTTCTTTGGTAAAATCTCTTCATGTCTTTGCCAGTTCACTAATTAGGTTTTTTAACTTAAGTTTTGAGAGTTCTTTGTATATTCCAAGCATCAGTGCTTTGCCAGATATATGGTTTGCAAATATTTTTCCCATACTATAGGTAGTAATTTCAGTATCTTTATATGAGAGTTAACCGAGCAAACATTTTTAATTTTGATGAAGTGCAATGTATCAATTGTTTCTTTTACAGATTATGTTCTTTCTGTCAAGTTTAAGAACTCTTTTGAGTCCTAGAGCCTGAAGATTTTCTCCTATGTTTTCTATAACCATTTTTTTTCTTTTTCTTTTTTTAAATCCTCACCAGTGGATTTTTCTTTCCATATATATATATATATATATATATATATATATATATATATATTATTTTTTGACAGAGTGGAAGGAGGGAGGAGGGGAGAGAGAGTCAGAGGGAGAGAAAGAGCAAGATCAATGTATGAGAGACACATCAGTTGGTTGCCTCTGCAGCACCCCTACAGAGGCTGAGATTAAACTTGCAAGGAAGATATATGCCCTTGACCGAAAATGAAACTCCCTACCTTTCAGTCTATGAGCCAACTCTCTAATGTCTGAGCCAAACCAGCCATAGCTTCTATATCCATTATTAAAATATGTATTTTTATTGATTTCAGAAAAGGGGTGAGGGAGAAAGAGAGATGATGATGATGATGATGATGATGATGATGATGATGAGAGAATCATTGACCAGCTGTCTCCTGCATGCCCACACTGAGAATTGAGCCAGCAACCTAGGCATGTACCCTGACCAGGAATCAAACAATGATCTCCTGGTTCATAGGTGGGCATTCAACCACGGAGCCATACTGTCTGGGCTTTTATATCCATTTTTATGTTTCCTATCTCTTGATTGTAGTTCTCATTGAGGGTCCTTCTAACCAGTGTTTTGAACTCTGCTTCTGGTAGATTGCTTGTCTCCGTTTTGTTAGCTCTTTTTCTGGTGTTTAGTTCTGTACTTTTATCTGAGACGTGTTTCTTTGTGTCCTCATTTTGGCTGCTTCCCTGTGTTTGTTTTTATGTATTAGGCAGAGCTGCTATGTCTCTCCGTCTTGCTAGAGTGGCTTTATGTAGTGGGTGTCCTGTCAGGCCCAGTGCTGCAAAGCCTCCCAGGTCACCTGAGCTGAATGCTCCAAGTTCACCCCTTGTGGGCTGTATGCAGCCTTCTGTTACAGTGAAGACTTATTGCTGAGGGCACATATATGGAAGGGGTTTACCTCAGTCCATTCCATTGCAAGAACTGACTGGGATCACAGCCGTGGATCTGCTGGGCAGGGGCCAACTCCAGGGAACAGGGCTCTATTGTTTGGACTGTGTTAATTGTATTGTTCTCTGATTCTCATCATCTGTCAACTAGGCCCACCTAAAATATTTCCTGTTATTTTATCTTTTAGTTTTTAAATTTCAGTCTGGTTAATTGTAATAAATTTTATATTTGTGCTAAATGTCCTAATTTTTAAAACTTTCAAGAGATTTTGTAACTGCCCATTGAAATATTTTCATCGCAGCTGCTTTATAATTCTTGCCAACTAATTCTAACATAGGATTCATTTTGGTGTTGGCATTAATTGATTGTTAGTCATATTCAACTTTCTTTTTTGGTTCTTACTATATGCTATAGTAGGTTTGTGTGTGTGTGTGTGTGTGTGTGTGTGTGTGTGTGTGTGTGTGTGTGTTGGGCTTGTTTTTTTATTTTTTTATTTTGTCTCTTACATTAGGAGACTCTTGGTCCTAATTATTACTATTTTTTAAGCAGTCACTCTATTGAGATTTTAGCATCTTGGGCTTGGTCTACGTTTTTATATTTGTGCACTGTGGTTTCAATGACAGCTTAATTATCAGAGCTTTCATGGTATTATTTTGGTATGCCTGGGTTAGCTGGTGCTACTTTTGCACCAGATGTTCCTGACAGTGTTGCCTCAGGGTGTGGAAGGGGATTCCCTTGGCCCGGCTGCCCAGACACCTTCACTGGGGCGGGTATAATGGGATCTCTCTACATGTACCTCTCCCCTGTGGTGTTTAGAGGTCGGAGAGGGATGTCTTGGGCCTTAAGGGGCATAGATGCTTCTCTGACATAGCTCCTTGCTATCGCTGGGCCCCTTGCCATAACTGGGTCCCTTTCCCACTTGTACAGTGCAATGCCCTCTGGCAGGGAGAGATCATCTGGGTCTCGCTGAGAGAAAAAACCTTTGCTAAACCAGGCTGCTTACTGTGGCTGCATTCAACAATGTGTTTTCCTAGTTCTACCTGCTCCTTTTCCTTTGCTATGCAGGGCAGGTGAGTCTGGGTACAGCAAGGACAGAGACTGACTGGACCAGGCCCCTTGCTGTGACTTTGTCCCTCTTGTGGGTAGGAGAGACTTAGTCATGCCAGGAGCCAGAGGTTTCCTGGAACAGACCACTTGCTGTACTTTGTTTCTTCTGCCGGCTCTGACGTTCAGGTGCCCATTGCTGGGAAAGGGGGGTTTCTGGGTTGTTTATTCCTGGCAGGGCTATCGGTTGATCCCCTTCCAGCGCCAGACTCCCCGGATGTCTTCAGAGAGACTCCTGTGTGAAGAGGCATGGCCTGCCTTCTGTTGCTAGTTGGGGATTGGGAATCCCAGGTCTAGGGGCCCTCCTCTGCTGTGTGGGGGGACACAAGATGTCCTGCTGTCACCTGTATCGTTAGTCCTGTTGTCATAGGACAGCAGAATTCCTCTTACCTCCTTTCAGAGTTCTGTGCTTTTTCTTGTAACCTTTCCAGAGTACACAGCTGTCCTTAGAGGTAAAATGCAGGGAAAACATGACTCTATACCATCTTGTTGGATCTTTATCATCTGAAAGTCTCACAATTTATTTTTTAGAATGTACTGATATTATATAATAATTAAGAAAACTTGTTTTTTGAAAGTATAGTTCAATTTTTTTTGGAAGTAATATAAGAACCATTATAGCTGCAACCTGTTTCAAAACCCAATTTTTTAATTTTTTTAAAAAAATTTAATTTTTTTCTTAAATTCACATGGTTCTCAAGCTTCTTCTATTGTTTTTTTTGGATTAAAGTGTGGTCTGGCCACTATTGATTTTGAAATAAAAATAACAGCTATCATTTTTACAAAATACACGCAAAATAAACAATATTTTCTCCTTGAAAGAAGAAAAAACTAAATCTCAGTGAGATTCAGTTAACTACAAAGAGTGTGAGGCTAACTGGTACTCATGGACTAGCACTCAAATGAAGATCTATATTGCTTAATGTCTTATTTTTTTCCTTACATCCCAATTTCATTACTTTAGACACAGCCTTCTAAAATCCCACAGATATATAAAATATATACACCTGGAAATTCTCAACATGAATGATTTTTTTTCCCCTCAAACTAGATATGTTCAAATTTGTCACTTATTTTCAATAAACCTTGGATATAATCATTTGGACTCTTACTTTTCTTACTGGATTTAATAATATTTACTTCATTGTGTCATTGTGGTGATTAGTCAGAAAAATAATGCAAAACACCTAGAATTGATTCTGACACATAAAAGGCACGCAGTAATAATATATTATTTATTATTGCTATTGATATAATGATGATAATAATAAAAATTATGAAGAAAAATATGAGGAAGAGTTAAAAGGTTCTTCAAAAATATTGAGGCATTATGAAAGGAATATTCTAGCCTAACACATCAACTAGAGTTAATTATATTAGTACAGATGAGAAATATGAGAAAACCTGAATATATAATGAGAAAAAGCATTATGTTAAAATGAGTGAAGCAAGAGGAAATGAAAATAATTTTATAGAGCCAAATCAAATTTTTCTCAGCAGCATTTACTTTCCATGCAAAGGCAGGAAAGTGAGGAAGGATCACACTGGGAATTCAGGGGAAGGAAAAAATATGAGTTGAATACATTTAAAAATCTTCAAAATTTTTTATCAACTAGTTAAAAGCTAAGATTGGATCACTGGCTCCGCTTTACAATTGTGGAAATTTCATGTATATTCTGTTCAGTTAAAGTCTGCAAAAGCAAAAGGCTTTGCCGTGTTGGAAGAGCTGAAACATCTGAATATTTCCACTAACTAAGGAGCTGAAATGTAAAGGTTGGTGCCAATGTAGAGGAGGAAAGTAACATACAAAATGGGTGGCTGCTGCTGAAGATCGATAGCAAACATCCAAAGCTTAACACATTTTAGGAATTAAATGGAAAATTATAAATAATGTGATCTAATAGACTTATTTTACTGACATGAAAATGCAATAATTGTCATTAGCCATTACAGAAATGCAAATCAAAACCTCAATGAGATATATAACTTCACATCTACTAGGGTGGTTATAATAGAAAAGAAAGATAATAACAAGTTTGGGAAAAGATATAAAGGAACTAGAATCCTCATACATTGCTAGTGAGCATACACAATCTTACAGTCACTTTGGAAAAACAGTTTGGCAGTTTTCCAAATATTAAACTTAGAGATAGCATATTACCCAGCAATTCCAATCCTAAGTATATTAACAAGAGAAATGACAGCATGTGTCCACACAACCACTTGTACATGAATGTTCAGAAAAGCATCATTTATTACAGCCAAAAGGAATCATAAACAACCTAAATGTCCACTAATTGATGAATGTGTGAGCACAATGTAGTATTCGAAAGAATATTATTTGGCAAAGAGAGATATGCACTACAACATTGAGAAACATCAAAAACCTTATGTTACATGAAAGAAACAGGACAAAAAGAGAGAGATTACGTATTGTATTCCATTTATAGGAACTGCCTGGAAGACGCAAATCTATGAAAAGCAGATTAGTGGTTGCCTAGGAGAGGAAGGGTTGAGAGGAAAGTGGGAAATGATTGTTAATTGATCATTCTCCACTCTTCTTTTCAGATGGGCGATGAAATATTCTAAAATTGTGATGAAGGCTGCACAATTCTGTGAGATTATGAAAAAAACATTTCATTTTAGTCTTCAATGTATTATCTGTATAACACTTAAATTATATTTCAATAAAGTTTTTAAAAGGAGTGGGTGAATTTGAATATTTCAGAAGTAAATCGGCAGAATTTAGTAATTCATAAACAGAGTGTTAGTGAATAAAGTTGTCAATAAAATGCCACCTGCAGTAGATCTTCTTTGTGACTGTGGGTGGCATTGTCACTATCTATAATTAGAAATTATAATTAAAATGTAGATGGAAGGACATATTTGGAGATAAAAAATTAAATTTTATTTTAGGAGTGTTGAATTGAGGTGTTAATTTCTTTAGTTTTTTTCACTCATGCTTCGTGTTGTGTTGTACATAATATAGATTTGGGCAGATTTATAGTGACACTTATCCATGATTTTGAAATCATACAGAATATTTTCACTGCCCTAAAAATTCTCTATGCCATGCCTATTCATTTCTACTTCCCCTGACCCCTAACACAAACCTTGATGACCACCTGTTTTTTTATTGTTGTGGTGGGTTTTTTTACTCTCTCCAGTTTTGCCTTTTCAAAATTGTTATAGAATTGGTATCATATAGTAGGTAGCCTTTTCAGATTGGCTTCTTTTATTTAGTAAAGTGAATTTACATTTAGTAAAATGCATTTACATTTCCTCCATGTATTTTCATGGCTTGATAGCTCATTTCTTTTTAGTGTTGAATAATATAGTCCATTGTCTGGATATAGCACAGTTGATGTGTCCATCAACCTGCTGAAGGGCATCTTGGTTCCTTCCAAGTTTGGACACTTATGAATAGAACTAGAGGCCTGGTGCATGAATTTGTGCTCGGGTGAGGTCCAGCTGGCCCACCCCATGAGGGCTGATCAGGCTGGGCAGGTTGGGGGAAGGGTCTGTGACCAGCTGGGGGAAGGGCCGCAGGTGAATGGCTGACTGGCCCCGCCCCTGATTATGGTGGGGAAGGGGGCGAGGCTGTGGGAGATTGGCCAGCTAGCCCCACCCCCTAGTTGAACTCTTGGGAAGACCACTGCATATTAGCCTTTTATTATGTAGGATTGCTATAAGCATGTGTGTGGAAGGGAAAGAGTCTCAACTCTCCTGGCCCAACAGAAACTGTGTTCCTGGGTCTTGGAGGTGAGGCTTTGTCCGTCTGTGTCCCTGACCCTTTCCTTCAATGGCAGCTAAACTCTGACTTATGTCTGTTTTAAGTACGGCGGCAGAAGCAGCTGCTTGCTGCACATCCAGCAATAATAAATTCCCAAGGTTTCCTGGAGCTAAAAATCAGGCTTATTCAATTTACCACAGTCCCTATATTCTCTCCGTTACTTTACTTGTCCCAACCTGTCTGGGAATTTCAGTATGGAACCTTGGACATAATTAAATTTACATCACTGTGAAATAAGAGCTGCCATATATAATAATCCCTATTGTTAAAGATAATTATGTTAATAGAGGAAGTCTGCCATAATACTACCAATGTCTAGGATTAAAAATAATAAATTCTAAAGTCTAGCTACATCTAATTCTCTGTTAGTCATTTGATGAGTTACTTAACTTCTTCAGACATAGTTTCCTCATTTTAAATTTAATGATATTTTAAATAGTAGGTATACTTATGTATCTCATTGTTTTATCTAAAGATGAAGAAAATACAGCATTTACCTCAAAGGAGTTTGCACTGTAGCCTATGAATTATTTGTTTAATATCTAAGATCCCTCTATGTGCAAAAGTTATATGACTCTAGATTCTTATGTACAAGAGAAAAAAAGTCATATAAAAATAAATAAAATTATTTAGCCACACTAGATAATATATGAAGTTAGTAATACAATATTGCTTAATTCAGCCTGACAGATTCCTATGGATTTCAGTTTATGAGGAATTTGAATTGTGTTTCTTTTGTCTCTTTTGATTAATAGAATATCTCAGCTTCTCCAAAGATTCAGTCATCCAAAATTCTCCTGTGTATTAGATTTCAAATAAATTGAATATTTTGTTCCAATAAAGCTTGGCTTCATAATAAATAAAAGAATCTCTAAAAGTTAGCTGGAAACACAGTACCTCTAGAATTCAGGTAATAAATACTTCTTAGTATTATTAGATGTATTTCACACAAATGGTCATTACATCATATCACTTTTCTTTTTTACTTTGATTTTTGAACTTTTCCCAGTCTAGAAATGTGAGTAGGTTATCCTCTCATGATGCAGACAGAGCAGGGGCAGTAGTCACAGCTCCCAGTCAGCCACACACAGTCATGAGGGAAAACAACTGGTACTCTACTCTGTACCGTGTTGTCAGCATTTTGGGGGTGTTGAGTTTTGTGTTTTCACATAACATGTCTATAAAACTCTCATCTCTGTCTTCTGCTTCTGGTAAAAAGGAGAGGAGAAAAACAATTACTCTTGAGATGAGACTCAAGATAATTCTGACTGTCAGCTAAGTTAAGGTAAGCTATGCTCTTCAATAAGTTAAGTATATTAAGTACATTTTTGATTTACAATGATATTTTCAATTTATAGTGGACTTGTTAGGACACAACCCCATTGTAAGTCGAGGAACATCTGTATTACAAAATAATCCTTAAAGGAGTTGTATAAATTCATGTACAATCTCACTTTAGTTGAAAAGAAAATAGAAAATGTTATGGGTAGTCAGTTTACTGTGTGTTTTTTGTGTTTGTTTTTTTGTTGTTGTTTGTTTGTGTGGGGGTTTTTTGCTATGATTTCTGTGAAATTATGTTTTCTTAGTACAGTTTTTCCTAAAATGCAAGATGCTAAAATGACTATTCATGATATCTTGAAATATAATGGTTGACATTAGAGAAAGTATGTGTGTCAGTAAATTTGTATCCTATTCTTTAAAGAAAATATTTTCAATAACTATAGATTGACAGTTCAAAGATCTGTATGTTATAATCCTAATTTATTATGAACTATTTGTCTGTGGGTGTGAATGTGTGTGGTGAATAAGAAAATGTATATGTGTGTATCTACCTATGTATCTTACCTCTGCTTATATAAGGAGTGGTGAATGCTTCAATTTTCTTATTCTTCTTCTTATTTTTTTTTACTTTATGAGAGGTTTTTACCTTTTGACACCAACATCAATTCTAATAGTCCTTGAATATCCTAGAATTCAAATCAGTTTTGACACCAGCTACCTGGAGTTGAGTGTCAGACTCCATAAGATTAAACTGAGGCCAAGGGAAAAGCCACCCAAGGGAGAATTCACCCAAGGCTTCTCTCACCTCAGATACCAATCCCCAGCTAGCATTCTTCTGACTGACTAGCTATAATTTAGATGTCCCCACAACTAGCTCCTCAGGTTTGATTTCTTGCTAAAATAACTAACAGCATTCACTCAAGAAGGCACTGTCCTTATCTTTACTAGTTTATTATAAAATATACAAATG
The DNA here is from genome assembly GCA_963924515.1 of Vespertilio murinus. NCBI lineage: Eukaryota > Metazoa > Chordata > Mammalia > Chiroptera > Vespertilionidae > Vespertilio > Vespertilio murinus. Next base: position 21,933,915 of record OZ004711.1, on the reverse strand, counting down.
AGCAACCCCATAAAGAGGTGAACAGGACAAGGTCTCAAAGCGTCCCAAGTGCAGGAGCTTCTATCCCCAAAGAGGGGCTGTGTCCCCTTCCTCACATGTTGAGGTTTTTGACAATTTAGAACTTCTCAATTCAAATAATTTGAAAACCGAGTTCTTTAAGCTAAAAAGAAACATTAAATAAAACACATAAAAGATAAACCACATAGGGATTTTCATGAAGGTTTCGTTACAAGTCCATGATTGACCAAATTATTGATTTGTGGTGATTAACTCAATTAATCTTCAGTACTTCTCTTATCCCCGGAAGTTGGAAGGTGAGGATGAAGGCTTTAGTCTTTCTGGAGATCAACTACCATCTTGATGCTATCTAAGGCTTAAGCAAGAGAGCTTCCTTTAAACAAAGGGTGTTCTTATCTCACTTTCCCTTAGGAAATTCCAAGGGTTTTAAGAGCTATATGCCGGGAACCAGAAACTAAAAACAGACACCATACTCCCAGTATTTTTTTTAAATTATAGTATACATATGGTTATTGTAAAAAGAAAATTACATAAAATCTGCTATTAGCAAAATATAAATTTTATATATAATATCTGAAAAGTATAGATAGTTGTTTCATTCAATGGATTTCACTAAACTAATTTATTTCTTGAAAATGTTTAAAATACATCAGAAAGCCTTTAACTATGTTGAACCAGGTTTATAATGGTCACCTATATGGCATGATATAAGGGCCACAAAACCATACCTTTTTACTACCACCATCACCACTGTACTTGTCACAGAGGTTGAATTACTACATAATGTGCATTTATGTTTGTCTGTTTCTTGCAGGAACAGCATGCAAAAGAAACACCAGCATTTGAAATAAATGCTGATAGCTTATTCATCTTCTAGTTGCAATTCTGTACCCTTTAATAACATTTCCCCAATTCCTCTAGCCCCCAACCCCTGCACTTTTTTATTTTTGACGTACATTATTTGCCTTTCTCTTGATGACTTCCCTCACTTGGCATAATGTCCTCAAGTTTCATCCATGTTGTTCCAATATGTTTTTGGCTGAGTCTTTAGTTACAATAGCATAGATTTATAAAACTTTTGAATTAGAAGTAAGCTGATATATCACTTAGTCTGCTTTCTGAAGAGTGTTTGATTCTCTATAAGCTATAGGTTAGCAAACTATTTTCATTGGGAGGAATCTGGCCCACCTCATGTTTTTGAAAAAATATTTTTTTATTGGGAAGAAGAAGGAGGAAGAGGAGGAGTAGGAGGATGAGGAGGAGGAGGGGGAAGAGAAGAAGAAGAAAAGAAAAGGAAGAGGAGAAGGAGAAGAAGGAGGAGGAAGAGGAAAAGGGGCAGAAGAAACCTTGGAAAGCAATGGAATTCTTCACTTAAATCTCATGCATGCCAGAAGGTTTCTATTCTGTTTTGTTATTGCTGTTTAATTTTTAAACTCCATGCAAAATCTCTTTAGAATACAGAATCTGCTGACTTTTAATTAATAAGCCTCTGTTCCAGTTTCTGCAATGAACTGTTATTTGTCAGGTGGATGTCAGATCTTGATAGTGAAAATCACTCTAGCCCATTTTAAGTCTTTTCAGGTATGGCTCTACTCAGTCTGGTCAACCCAATCGATGCAATATTTTTATCCCAAGTAGCAAAATAGTTTTTTTCTCTTAGAAGGCAGGACACAAACTAAGGCATCATTATACATAAATTCTTTCTATCTTAAAATTTGTTTTAAATTGTAATTTTAATACTAATATTTGGTTCTAGGCAGAAAAGCCCAAATGAACTTCAAATGTTTAGTTCAGATTAGAATTTACATTTACCAAGCAACTAATTGCTTAATTTTGGTGAAAAAAAATGAATAAGACATTCAAAAAATGAATAAGAAACTCACAACCTAGTAAATGACAAAGTGGTGGTGCAAGAATAACTTTAATGCTGAGAAATTGAATATAATAAACTGATATAATCATCAATTTCATATAGTTTATGATATATAGGTAGATATAGATGATATAGCAATAGATATAGCAATAAATATCTATATTAATAAAAGCCTAGATGGCCCTCACACATGACATCATCACAAGATGGCCACCATAAGATGGCTGCCACAGATGGCTGTGCTCAGAGTGGAGGCCCCTCCACGCAGTGAAGCCAAGTCTCAGTGGAGGAGGTGGATCACGGCAGGAAAAGGCAGTTGTGGGCCATCAGGCCAGCAGGGAAGGATAGTTGTGGAAGATCAGTTTAGCAGGGGAGGGCACTTGTGAGTGATCAGGCTGGCAGGGAGTGGGTAGGGGGTGATCAGGCTAGCAGGCAGAAGTGATTGGGGCAATCAGGCAGGCAGACAGGTGAGCAGTTAGGAGCCAGCAGTCCCGTATTGTGAGAGGGATGTCTGACTACCGATTTAGGGATAGGGCCTAAACTAGCAATCAGACATCTCCTAAGGGGTCCCAGATTGGAGAGAGTGCAGGCCAGACTGAGTGACACACACACCCTCATGTGCAAATTTCATGCACCAGGCCACTAGTAGATATATAATATACTAGTAGATATATAATTACTTGACCTTGTATTAAATAGGATGAAACAAAAGACAATTGAATTTTGCTTTCTGTGAGAGACTGAGCAAAGATTCAGAGAATAAGAGGACAAAAAATGTAAGAAATTGGAAATAGAAGGAGTGCACTGCACTCTTCTATGTGAGTAGTAAGTAGTTGAGTGAAGGGAAGGGGTCAGTGAGGAAGAACTGTCAGTGAGACGGGTTGTGAACAGATATAAAAACAGAACAGACTTTGGGTTCCAGAGTGAAATGCAAAATGTAGAGATCAATATATGAATCTATCTTGGCTACTGTCAAGTTTAGTTGAACATAGAAGAAGAATGCAATAAAATTATTTGAAAACACTCAGGTGTTTAGCTTCACCTGGTTTCAGACATACTAGCCTATTTAGCTGCATATCATCTGAGCTTTTTTCCCCCTTAACAGCTTTATCAAACATAATTAATATACAGAAAATTTCACACACTTAATGTACATAATTTAATGAACAAGTACTAACTAAATCATCACCACAATCAACATAATAAATAAATCCATCACTGTTAAACATCTCCCTGTGCTCCTTTGCTTTGTGTGTGTGTGTTTATGTACGTATGTGTAGTAAGAACATTAGACATGAGATTTACCCTCTTAACAAATTTTAAGTGTAAAATAGGGTATTGTCAGCTACACCCACTATGTTCCACAGCAGAGTTTTAGAACTTATTCATCTTGGGCTGAACCTTTATATCTACTGAAAAAACAGCTGTCCCTTTTCCCTCCCTTCAGCCCCTGGCAAGCACCCTTCTCCTCCATGCTTATGTGAGTCTGGCTATTTTAAATAGCTCATGTACGTGGAATCAAGCAGTATGTGCCTTTCTTTGACCGGCTTATTTCACTTAGCAGGTCTTTTTCCAGGTTCATCCATATTGTTGCATGTGGCAGGATTTTCTCCTTTTTTAAAGCTGAGTAATATTTTATTGGATGTGTACACCAAATTATCTTTATCTATCATCCCTCAATGGACATTCTGATTGCTTTCACATTTTGGCTGTTGTGGACAATGTTGCAATTATTAGTATGTCGTTTTGAGGTCCTGATTTCAATTCTTTTGGACATATAACCGGAAGTAGAATTCCTGGATCACACGATAGTTCTATTTTTATGTTTCTTACCTTCATACTATTTTTCCATAGCAGCTTCACCATCTTGCATTCCCACCAATAGTGTACAGAGTTTTCAATTTCTCCACAATCTTGCCAGCACTTGTTTTTTATAATAATTTCCACTCTAACATATGTGAAATAATATTTCATTGTGGTTTTAATTTGCATTTCCCTAATGTTTAGTGATGTTGGTCACCTTTTCATGTACTCTGAGTTTTCTGTAAGAAGCTGGTAAGTTTGTCTAACTATTTCCAAGAATATGAAAAAAAATACTCCACACTCCTAAAAAAACAGACACAGCACAAAAAAATTAAAACCCACTTGATTAAAAAACTAAACCACTTTGCACGTGATGTTCACAAAAACAGACGCTTTTCAACTGTGGATTATGAAAATGTTCACATAAAATCTGGGCCAAAATCACTGAGACTCCTAAGAAGAAAATTCCAATTCCAAAATCTGGAACAGCTAGCACAGCTGTGGAACCTGTTTGTGGGACTTACTAGGGCAGCAGCTGAGCATGCCCTGAACAAAGAGCATAATTCCAGTGCTTTAGAAGAAAGAGTGCAATGAAAAGCACAGCTTAATCTTCTCTTGCCAAAGCAATAAGCTCATATTATTTTTAAAAAATCACTAAGTAATCAGCACATTAAATAACATGTTATTTTAAGGCACTCTGAAAAGTTCATCTTCTTTATCTTCCAGACACTCAGGACTGTCACTCACACGTGACTGCTAAGTCCAATTTCCAGTTCCCTTTGCTTTTTTAAAGTGGACATTTGGAGTAACTAAGGTTCCAATTTCCTGAGAAAATTTGATTTAAAATAGGAAAAACAAATAAGGTCAAAATCTACAGCATAGCCTTTCAGAAAGATGAATTAGAAAAATTAGAATTTCCTAAAGGTTCCTAACATTAGACTTCAGGGCAAAATGCTAAAAACAGACCTGTCCGGAGGATTAATGTTTGCCTTGATTGAATTATCTCTTCAAATATTTTGTTGCAAGATATTTTAACTTTAGACTGATTATCAAAGGGGTCTTGAAAATTTTTAAAAAAAATACTGTGATGTGATGTTAAAAATAAACCAGGTCATGAATGAATAAAGCCAGATTGAATATGGCTTAAGAGCAGGCGTGGTCACCTCAATCCCTTCTAGCAGGTGAGCCTTATTACTGTCTTACATCTCCTTTCTCTAAGACTTATTTATATTTCTCCCCCACCCCCACTTTTCCATCACCAGGATGCTTTTGCTTAGTTGAAAGAATCAATATAGTCAACAAAAGAAATCTGAATTTAATTATTTCAAAGAAGTCATAATATTCAAAGCAGATTTGTATGTGTAAAAATGGCTTCATCCATTTTATTGGTGTGCATGAGCATTTTTATTGTTTTTGTGTAAGAATCTGATATTTGTGCCCATATAGAATGATGACCTTGTGCTGTAACTGGGCACAACAAAGCTTCTGATTATTAACTAATAGCCAAATGCAGAAACCTACATCCTGGCCAGGACAGTGGAAGAGGACACTTACCCAGGACCAAGGAGGATCGTCTGACCTACATGGCACGTAGATACTATAGATACTACTAGGAAAATATTCTCACAAGTCTTCCTGAATGCAAGGGAAGGCGATATATCTTGTCAGTGGTCTCATACATGAGATAGAAGTTTTGTGCAGGGAATGAGGTTTTGGGATGAAAAAACATCTACTTCTTAGAACTGGGCAGAGGAGGTCACCGGGCATCCTTTCAGTCAGTGATGAGACTTGTCCAACGGGCCCTTTGAGGAATATCTCACTGTATACGGGCTCGCACTTTGTACTGACTTTCTATAGCTAGATTATTTTGTGACTCTATAGGAATAAAGATAACTTATGGAAAAATAATAGCAATGCAAAATGTCCATTGCCCATATGCATATGAGTTCATATTATGTTGCACCCATAGGAATGCTCATGTGTATTAGCACATGTATCATTTACTAGAGATGCCATAACAGAAATACAGACTGAGGGGTGTAAGAAACAGGCCTTTGCTTTCCCGTACTTCTGAAGGCAGAATTCTGACATCAGTGTATTACCAGGGACAGTTTATTCTGAGTCCTCTTTTCTTATCCTATAGATGGCTGTCTTCTCCTTATGTCTTTGCATGCCCTTCCCTCTGTGTGTGTCTGTGTCCTAATCTCATCTTCTTATTAGGAAATGATCATTAAATTAGGGTCCACATGAGTGACCTCATTTTAATCTAATTATCTATTTAAATACCTTCTCTCCAAACACAGTCACATTTTGCAGTATTCAGCATTAGGACTTCAACATATACATTTTTAGGGAGACACAATTCAGCCTGTAGCATCATATTACTTAATGAATTAAAAAAATATTTCTGAGAGAGGCTCATCTGTATTACCTGACGTATTTTTACATACATACATATAGCATATGGATATGTATATTATATATTTTTCATATTCACATAATTATAGTTTTTCTTTTATGAAAATTTTAATTTATCAGGAGAAAAACGAGGCTATGCTGGAGTTTGTCAAATAAGGTCCTATCTCATGACTAGAGAAAAGCTAGCTTTCATGCTAGGAGGAAAGTCATGTGACTTTAAAATATTTTACTCACTCCCTATGTTTGTACTTGGTATCTATTGTTAAGATAACTTTTAATTATTTTAAAATTAAAATTTTGGGTAATATTGGTTAATAAAATTATATAAGTTTTGAGTGTATAATTCTATGATAAGTCATCTATATAGTGCATTACATGTTTATCACCCAAGTCAAATGCTTTTCTGTCACCACTTATTTGATACATTTACCCTTTAGTATCCCCCAACACCCCCTTTCCCTTTCGTAACAACCATACTCTTATCTTTCTATGAATTTTTGTCTGTTTGTTAATTTTCTTGATACACGGTAGTCAGGTTTGTATGAAATCTCAGTCCAACCAAAAGTATTTAGAAATATTATGAAATTGTTGTCTTCACAATTATGTAGAAAACAAATTCTCAAGGAAACTTTGGCCCCAAAGCTCTAAAGCACCTTCAGATCTACCTCTTCCTAACTAAGAGAGAAGGAAAGCAGCAAATGAAAGGAAACCTGATGTGTGTTTTGATAATGAACTACCGGTAGCTTTCTGTGGAATTCTATCATTGTCACTTCACATTATCTTCCTTTACTAAAGCTTGCTGTATTAAGGTCTGCTGGGACCAATATCGGTCAGATTGGCTGGTAACCTTCTCCATGTAATGAAACTGATTCTCAAGGGCTGATGGTAGAGTGGGGAGAGGAATGAGAGCAATAAGAACAAATGTTGTGCTGGTCAGGCTCGGGTCCTAGATTGGAAGGCCCAGTGGACTTCAGTTCTAATGAATCACACACTTGACAGAAATCTATATTCCTTATTCTATAGATTATCTCATGTTGAAGAACATGAAATATAGTTCTGCTTGTCTTAAATATCAGTCATTTCAAATTGTTTTTTCTTAACTATTTATTAAGAGTAAAGACATTTCCGGGGACAGGTGACTCAGTTGGTCAGAGCATCATCTCATATACCAAAAGGTTGAGGCTCAATTCCAAGTCAGGGCATACACTAGGTTGTGGGTTTGATCCCTTGTCATGGTGCATAAAGAAGGCAAATGATCCATGTTTGTCTGTCACATTGATGTTTCTCTCTCTCTCTTCCCTTTTCCCTCTCTAAAATCAATAAAAACATATCCTTGGGTGAGGATTTTTTTAAAGAAAAAAAAAAGAGCAAAGGTATTATAAATAATAAAAGCTGGTAAATTTCCTACAAGTATATAAAACAAATGTAATGCCAATTAAAGAAACAAAACAACAAAGTATGATAAACCATCAGATAAAATGTTTTACTTAATTCAAAACTGTTGTGAACTAACTAAAAAGGTAAAAGACCTGTACTTGGAAAACTACATGACACTGAAAAAAGAGATAGAGGAAGACATAAACAGATGTGAGAACATACCATGCTTATGGATTGGTGGATTCAACATAATTATAATGTCCATACTACCTGAAGCAGTCTATAGATTCAATGCATTTGCCATTAAAATACCAATGGCATATTACACAGACTAGAATGAACTCTCCAAAAATTCATCTGGAATAAAAAAGTACCCCAAATAGCTGCAGCAATCCTGAGAAAAAAGAACAAAGTAGGAGGGATCTCAATACCAGATACCAAGCTGTGTTACAAGGCCACTGTTCTCAAAAAAGATTGATACTGGCACAAGATCATATATATAGACCAATGAAATAGAATAGAGAAGCCAGAAATCAACCCAAACCATTATGCTCAATTAATATTTGACAAAGGCAAGCACATACAATGGAGTCAAGACAGTCTCTTCAATAAATGGTGTTGGGAAAATTGGATAGATATATGCAAAAAAAATGAAACTAGACTACCAATTTACACCATAGACAAAAATAAACTCAAAATGGATAAAGGACTTAAACATAAGACAGGAAATCATAAAAATCTCAGAGGGATCCACGGGCAGCAAAATAGCAGGCATCTGTTGAAGCAATCACTTCACTGATATAACTCCTAGGGTGATTGAAACTAAAGAGAAAATAAACAAATGGGACTACATCAAAATAAAATGCTTCTGCACAGCAAAAGAAACAATCCACAAAACAAGATAGCCCACTGTATGGGAGAACTTATTTGCCAATATTATATCTGATAAGGGTTTGATCTCCAACATTTACCAGGAACTCATACAACTTAACAAAAGGAAGATAAACAACCCAATCAAAAAATAGGCGATGAACCTAAATAGATACTTTTCAAGAGAGGACATAAGGAAGGCAGGCAGACATATGAAAACGTGCTCAAAGGCACTAATCATCTGAGAAATGCAAATCAGAATGGCTATGAGGTACCATCTCACTCCTGTCAGAATGGCTATCATCAACAAATCAACAAATGACAAGTGCTGGAGAAGATTCGGAAAAAGAGGAACTCTTTTTCACTGCTGTTGGGAATGCAGACTGGTGCAGCCACTGTTGAGAACAGTATGGCATTTCCTCAAAAACCTAAAAATGGAACTCCCATTTGACCCAGTGATCCCACTTCTAGGAATATATTCCAAGAAACTAGAAACACCAATCAGAAAGGATATACACATCCCTATGTTCAAAGCAGCACAATTTACAATAGCTAAGATTTGGAAACAGCCTAAGTGCCCATCAGCAGATGAGTAGATTAGAAAACTGTGGTACCTCTACACAATGGAATACTATGCTGCAGTAAAAAGGAAGTGATTCTTACCATTTCAAATGTGTGGATGAAACCGGAGAGCATTATGCTAAGCAAAATAAGCCAGTCAGAGAAAGATAAACATCACATGATCTCTCTCATTTGTGAAATATAATAAACAACATAAGCTGATGAACAAAAACTGATCCAGAGACGGAGAAGCATCGATCAGACCATCAAACCTCAGAGGGAAAGCAGGGGAGGGCAGGAGGGGAAAGATCAACCAAAGGACTTGTATGCATGCATGTAAGCGTAACCAATGGACACAGACACCGAGGGGAGGAGGCAATGAGGACACAGACACCAGAGGGGAGGAGACAATGAGGACATGAGCAGGAAGGTGGGAGGTGGCAAGAGGGGAATAAGGACACATATGTAATAACTTAATCAATAAATAAAATAAAATAAAAAACTATTGTGACTTTCTGAAGTGTTCTTAAAGTTTCCAAAGACAGCCTGCCAGATTGTTGGCAAGATGATCCATGTCAAAGAACCTAAAGAAAGGCTTTAAATAGAATACATTTTGCATATAAATTCTAGCTGGAGAACTCCAAAAATAATCAATGGACGGAGTAATTTCTAAGAGTGGATTTACCTTACAATGGACCAAATAACTCATTTTTATTCTCATTTACTCTCCCTCAACCTCAGTTTCTTCATGTATAAAGCAGGAACAATGAGAAAACCTAGGGATTATTATAAAGATTTTATATATTAACCATGCCCAAAAAGTGCTAATAAATGGCATTTTTCCAATATAAATCATATGTGCATGTTTCTGGACATTCGGTGATGATATAAGTAGTGGAGTACAATGTTTAAATGTTGGTTTTATTAAAATAATAAGCATCAGTTTGCATTATCAAGGTTTATATGCTAGTAGCCATCAAAATGTGCTAAGAAGCTCATTTTATTGTAATCATTTAGATAGACGATTCTGAAGCCTTCATTTAAGGCAGTAAAAGTAAAGGAAGAAATTATACCTATGAGAGATATTAATAATCAAAATTGTTAAAAATGTATCAATGAATGGTAAAGCAAGTGAAGGGAACAGAGCAGCTGAGGATAGACCCAGATTTCTGGAATATAAAGTAGAGAATGCTATAGAGAAAATTAAAATGCCCTGCAGGTTCTTAATGGTCTGCTTCTTTGACCTCCTTTCACAGCATACATAATCAAAAAAAGATGTGTTAAAATATAAACCAAAACACATTTCTAATTTATTTAATTTTCTTCAACCAGTCCTGTTGCTTTTAAGATAAACTTGAGAGTCTCCATATGATCTAAGATTTCCATGAACAAATTCCTATGCTCATGTCTCTGAGAATATTCATGCCACATCCCTTCCCAGTCTACATGCCTAAGCCTGACACAGCTCTCTCTCCATTTTCCAAGACGCAGCAATCACTTTCCCAGCTCAGGTTTCCCCATCTCCTGAACTTCCGCCTGGAAGTGACTCCTCATATGTTAGCCAATTCTTCTACATCTTAAACATCATCCCCTTAGAAAGGACTTCTTGGCTACCCATTAAAAATACATGCATTGCTAATAATACATAATTAGAGGTCCACTAAAGTTCAGTGGGTGGGGAAATCTGAGCTGGGAAAGTGTTTGCTGTGTCTTGGAAAATGGAGAGAGAGCTGTCAGGCTTAGGTATGTAACCCATGAAAGAATGAATCTCTAATAGGAAATACAGAAATCTTCAGCTTGAAATATATCCAAAATAAATATGGATTTGTAATCATTGCTACTAATGGAGTCACTAAAACTCTCAGAGTGAGTGTGATGACTCTAGGAGAAAAATGGAAGGAGAGATGGACTAGGATCAATCAAAATACTGGGAGATGCCAACACTTATTTCTTTAAAAAATAAATAAACAATTTTTTAAAAAAAATTGTAAATGTGATGCATGTTCTTTTTTTTGGAAAAAAATTAATCAATAAAGGTTCTACTATGTATTTTCCCAAATACTTGCATAAGTAGCCACTGTTAACCATTTGGTAAATACATATAACAGTATACAAGCATAGGTTACATAAGTAGATGGAGAAAATGGTATTTAAAAGAATTGCCCTCAGGTAGATCATGGTGTTTTATAGGAAAATAAATATTTCACCAGGTAAGTTAAGGCAGAAGGCCAGACCTGGTAAGGAACTGAAAGAATGGAAGTATGTGCACAATAAGGAAGGATTTTGTTTGTGTGTTTTTTTAAAGAGGAATAATTTACCTTTATCTCTGAGGAGGTAAATATTTAAAAATGAGGTGGGAACAATGAAGATGAAACTTTGCAGGCCATGGACTTGCAATTCTCCTCTATCTCCGCTAATTTTAGAAAAGTACCAAAGGAAAACACAAAACAAAAAACTTCAGCATGTGTCTGTGCATAGGGGCATGTGCACTCAAGTGCACCTACATGCTTTAAATCCATATCCATGTTTGGACAGAGATAGAAAAGTAGAAAATGTGTAGAAGATATATACTGTCCTGTGTATATTGTATAATAGCTGCATTTTCTAAATTTTCGTATAATATCCGGATAATTTATATATACTTTTAAAAACTTATGGAAACATAATCTAAAAATTGTCCTGCAACTTAATTTTTACCATTTGGCACAAAATTAATCCTACGTAAGTACAAGTAGTTCTTTAATCCTTTAATCCTTTTTGTGAACAGCTGAATCAAATGGCACTTCACTTCCCTGTGCTGCAGTTATTTCTTATCCCATATTTATGGAGTTTGGAATTATTTCCATAATTTGTTTATTGCACAGCAAAACTATAAACAACTTGAACAATATTTCTGTGCTCTTTATTAATATTTCATTCCTATGCTCCTTGAAGTAGACTCTGGTTCAGCACATTCTTATTTCTATGAAAATCTAGTTCACAAAGAAATGTTAATTTTTACTTTCTCCAGCAGCACGTGGGAGTTCCTCTTTCATCACATCTTCTATCAACCAGTACTATTTTCAATTTTGTAAAATAACTTTGCTGATCTGATAGATGAAATATAGATTGTCACTGGTTTTAAATAGCAGTCGTGGTATTGCTATGAATGAATTTGGTCATCTTTCAGGTGTTTATTTGTCATTTTTGATTTCTGTGTTGGAACCCTTCTGTTTGCTTCCTTGATCAACCTGGTTTCTCCTCTATTCTGCTCTCCTCATGTTAGTGTGGATGGATTTCATCAATTAGCCCCACCTTCCATTGGGTTTCACCTCAGGCTGAGGCTCAATATGGCACCCTCTCCTGATAACGTAAGTGGGTGGTGGGTCACAGCCTTTTAGCTGCTGGAAACTTAATTATATTGGACCCTACCTATTAAGAAAAATACAATACTTTGTCTTCATAATATAAAACATATTTGTCTCCCTTCTCAAAAGCTTCTGTTAATTGTAGGCCTCACCAGGTTTCCCTACACAACATTGCACCCCACCAAAGGATATTTGATTTTCAGCAAAGGACATGTGGTAGTGGCTCAGATCCATGTTATACACTGGCCTTACGGGGTATACCTCATCCACAAGCACCTTGCCTAGTAGAATGGTTAAATGGCCTGCTGAAGGCTTAGCTACGCTAGCAAAAGACCCCACCCAGCAACTCTGGAATGTAGTTCTAAAGAGAGTACATGTCCCAAACTATTGACCAGCATTTTTTACCATATTCTCTAGCAAAGATGTAAGGACCAGGAAGCAAATGGTAGAGGTGAGAATAGCTTTACTTTGTTCCCCTCCTCATGACTTTTGGTTCATTGGATTTGGGAGTTCTTATGCCCAAGGAAGCAATGTTTTCACAAGGTGCTATGGCCATGCTTTTCATAAAGAGCAAATTGCTGTTGTCTCCAGAAGAAATAACTTTGCATGAATTTGAACCACTGGGAATAGAAGTATTGTAGTGACTAGGATTGCTGATCCTGATCACTAAAGGAAATGAGTTCCTGACGTGACATTTTTATAAGAGGACTATGCTTGAAACTCAAGGGATTGATTTAAAGTATATTTCAATAATCCCTTGCCAAATAGATCTGGTCAATACAAACAGCAGCAATCTGATAAAGACAAGATCATCAAGGATTAAATTCTTATAAGAAAAAAGATTTGTGTCATCCCAACAGGTAAAGAATTCATTTAGATAAGCTGAGGGCAGAAGGTAAGAGGACCAGGAATAAGTTATGTTATTTAACGCAAACCTTCTAATTAAATATGAGGCAGTTGCCTCAGCAGCTGTGTTTAATGGAATTAAAGAGTTTATTTTCTCTCTGTTTCATTTAGCTTTTAGAATATGATTTAAATTGGCAACATCTTGCAATGATATTGTAATTAATGGGATTTCATACATTCCCCATATCAGGGACACAAAGTTTACTTGGATGAAGGACAAGGTTGCGGTGTAAGACAGGAGAGAAGACTGAGAGGCAAAAGGTCTAAAATGTACTGAATACCTTTTGTTTTATCCTCCAGATCCATGTTTCATTTTTTTCTACCTTGCTCTCTGTCCAGAGATGCTAACATATATAGATTACATCAAAGGGGCTGTGGGAAAGAGAGCTGCCAGGTGGTCAATTAGGACAATAAGCCAAACTGAAAACAACAGCCAAATCTTTAGTCACTTGCTGAGATAATATAAGCCAGAGGCCAGAAAGAAGTGCTGGCTCCCCCAGTGTTCCATTTTCCCCCTACCGAATGACACTAGGTCAAGGATCATGTGAATGCAAATGGGGGATCATCTCTGCCAAGAGTGTCTCCCACAAATGGATCCCGTCATGTACATCTGGGAGCCAGGGAAGGGAGAGCGAGAAGGATGAGGAGCAGAAAAGTGTTGGGTCAGAGCTAGACTCAAGGTCACGGCTCCCCTCAGGGCAATCAAGCCCTCACAACTCTGTCACTCCAGGTTCTGGCAATCATTTCTGTGTTAGTCCCTTGGGCCCTAGAAATAACACTAACTGAAATTTCACTAAACCTGGGCTTCTGCCCTATGCCATATGGTTTCCCAATACCTAGTAGTACGGTATACCTCATAAAAAAATCTTTTGTATTGTCATACTTCATTTTAATTGACCTTGACTAATACACTTGTTCATGTGTATTCCTTGAAAATTTAAAATTTCAGGTGTAAACTTTTGTAATAACTCTTTTCTGTGTTTATTCACTTATTATACTAATATTTACTCAGCATTTGCTAGGGTCAGGATTTGTTCTGGTGTCTATTGCCTCTGTAAGTCTAGGTCACTTGAGCTCATGTTTAATGAGGAAGGAGGGCAGAAGGAAAAATAAATAAATACAAGAGGAGGATGAAGAATGGCCAGTATTGGTGGAGCTGCTGGTTTATAAAGCATGGTTAGCTGTCCCTGCACCAATTAGCTTTTTTTTTTTTTTTTTTTTAACAGGGGTTTTAAAGAGAGTTTATTCCCCGGTAATGGGCGGAAGCCATCACCCAGGTAAAGATCAGAATTAGGGGAGAGGGGACAGGAGATCGGAACCCAACCGGGCCAATGGAGGTACCCCTCCAAAGAACACACGTGGCCTATCTGGAGTTCCTTTTAAAGGGAGGGGGTTGGGTCCAGGTAGAACAGGAAGGGATGGGCCCCAAGGGCACCTTGGCCCGTGTTAATTGGTGGCTCACTGTCTTGGAGATGTCTCCTTGGCAGGTGTCAGTCATGTTGTTAGCTCCACCCACCAGTTTGGGAGGGGGGAGCCCTAAGGGGTCATATGTCAAACTCCGCCCACCAGTTTGGGAGGGGGAGAACCTTTCATTCCAGACTCTTTGATTATATTTAGAAAAAATTAGAGTCTGGGCTTTGCATTGCTTGGAAATTCTGGGCAGGGGCATGTCTCTGGGCTTCCCAGCCTGCCTCGACCCAACATCCCAGCCTTTTGGTGGTAAGGGGCGACGAAATCGTCTGACTGCTTCCTGCTGAAATTGGTCGGAGAGGGTGGGATCAAAGGCTAGGATCAGGCAGAGGCGTTTGGGGGTTGGGCTTGAAGGGGAGCCTTAGGGATGGAGCAGGTGTTTGCCATCACTGGAGAGATTTCAGCGAGTTGCACTTGTAGTCACTGGAGATGTATCAGCGATCCAGGATGGAGTGGAGCTGGGAAAAAAACACACAGATCCAGAAAGAGACCAGGCCTGACATTGTAGGCATAGTGGCAACCAGAGAACAGTCACGGGGGTTGCCCAGAGCTGGAAGGAGGAGGGGGAGGGCGACTAAGGCAGGCCTTAGTGGGGCCCAACACCTCACGTTTATGTTGCTTTAGGTGGTCCTCTGGAGGCTTGGTCAGCTGGTTCTGGCCTGGAAAGAAACCTGTTAGCATGTTCCTGGGGCAGCTGCCTGGGGTGAGGCAGCTGCACACGTGGAGCAGATCTTCTGGGGCTCCTTGGTTTGAGCAGGCTGCAGCCAGAGCCTGGCTGCAGTCCCCAAACAGTGGAGGTCAGCTGTATGGCTCTGAGACCTGGATTGTCCAGACGAATGGTTCCTGTAAAAAAACTCTTGTAAACAGTTAACTTTAGAATCACTTTTTCTTTATTTCACCATTACTGGAAGGCGGGTTTAATCTGCCTTCTTTTCACGGGCATTAAAACCCTTAAACGCCGCAGAGGCGGCCGCACGGTTGCAGCGGGCGGTTGCGGCGGGCGGCACTAGCGGTTTGCAGATGGGAGGGGTCTGCTGCCGGCGGGCCAGGTCTGAGCGGTGCGGCTTGGAGAGGGGAGGGGTTTGTCCTGCAAAAGATGACAATCGCCCCATGGGAACCAGAAGGGGGCGGGCTTAACAAAGCCAAGATGGCGTCGGCCACGTGGTAGCCGGGGCGCGTAAAATGAACAATGGAGTGCACTTAGCTGTTTGGAGAGTCCGTTTGGCGGAGGTTGCGCCGGGGGTGGCGGTGATGAACTGCAGGCGCTGGGCTGAAGCCGCGGTGCGGCGGTGTCCTGTGTAGTCCTGGCGGGACCGAGCCTGTTTTCGCGCTGTTCAGTCGCTCACCGGGAAGCTGGCGCGCAGGGACCAAGCCTGCGCTCGAGTTACAGCGCGAGTCAGTCTCTGCCGTGGCGGCCAGTGCAGCGATGGTACAGCCGCTGCAGGAGCCGCAGGTGGCGGTGCGGCTTCGGTGCGGCGATGGGACGGCCGCAGAAGCCGCGGGGCGGGCAGGGGCCACGGGGAAGCGGCGGGGAGGGGAAGGAGAGAGAGGGGGCAGCTGGGTCCGAAAGCAGAGAGGATAGAAGAAGTCAGAGCAGAAGAGGCAGAGAGAGTGGGAGAGCTTGGTGCTCGGAACCCATAGGCGACTTCCTGGCTGAACTGAGGTCAGGCGAGGATGTTAAGTCCCGCGTTTCCCCAATTTGAAATCTAGAGTCCGGGACCCGAGGGTTCATGGGGGCGTCCCCCCACTACTCCCTGGGGCCGGAGGAGGCCAAAAGGCCGGAGAGAGTCAGTAGGAAGCAGTAAACATCTTCACAGCTTTCTCTGACTCGGAAATTCCCTGGGAATTTCCCGGAAGGGCTCTGAGCCCGGAGGCTATCCCTGACGTGAGGCCACGATTTCCGGACAGGGTTGCCGGAACGACTCTAGATTAGTTGGGGCGGGAAACTTACGCTGACCATGCCGTGCCGGAGAGACGCAGGGTTCCTGAGCCATGGAAGGTCACACAAAGGCTCAGCCGGGTTTCGCACCAACATGTTAGGTTTGAAAGGAAACAGGAAACAGAACAACAGGGGTTTTAAAGAGAGTTTATTCCCCGGTAATGGGCGGAAGCCATCACCCAGGTAAAGATCAGAATTAGGGGAGAGGGGACAGGAGATCGGAACCCAACCGGGCCAATGGAGGTACCCCTCCAAAGGACCACCAATTAGCTTTTGAGCACAGACTTGAAGGAAGTAAGGAAGAGGCATAGAGGTAACTGGGAGAAGGTGATTACAGGGAGAGCATCACAACAAGTGAAATGGCTTAAGAGGTGGGGGATGCTCTTGGTATGTCATATGTCAGCAACAGCAAGAGGCCAACATGCTTTAGTGGAGCATGCAACATGAAAAGTGGCTGAAAAGATGGCCAGAGCGGTAGCAACGGGCTAGAGCTAGACCATGGGACAATTGTTCTCCACTTTGGCTGCATAAACTTTAAAAAAATATCAATACAGTCAGGCCAGTGTGGATCAGTGGTTGAGCATTGCTCCATGCACCAAAAGGTTGCTGCTTCAATTCTGGGTCAGGGCACATGCCTGGGTTGTGGGCTCAATCCCCAGAAGGGGGTGTGCACGAGGCAGCCAATCAATGATGTTTTTCTCTGATTATGTTTCATCTATCTTTCCCTCTTCTTTCCTTCCTCTGTAAAATCAATTTAAAAAACATATTTTTAAAAAATACCAATAGCTAGGCTTCATTCTATAGCAATGAAATCAGAATCTATGGGGTAAGGACCAAAAATATCACATCATTTGGAAGCTTGTCCAAAAATTTAGTACACAGCCAGAGTTGAGGTCCACAGAGAAAAAGAAAGTATTGCATACTATCAAGAGACTTTGGCTTTTCCTTTGAGAGGGCTGGGAAGTTACTAAAGGGTTTTGCAAAAAGAAGTTATATGATCTGATTTCTACTTTCAAAGGATCTCTCTGTCTGCTGTGTTTCAAATAGCCTGTGGTGGGAGGGGACAGGAAAACCAGTTAGGAGGTCATTGCCATGTACAAGCCCGAGATGATGGAGAAAGTAAAAAATAGAAGTGATAGAAGTAGTGAGCTTCTGAATGTATTTTGAAGGCACGGATGACCTAATTTGCTGCTGGGTTGTTTGTGAAATATCAGATCAAGAGAGGAGATGAGAGTATTTGCAAGTTTCTTGACCAAAGCAAATAAAATAACAAAATTCCTGAAATGAGAAGCACTATAGGAGCTGCAGGTTTGGAGATAGGGTAGGGTTTTATGTTCCGTTTAAAACATCTTCTTTAGGTTTTATAATTGTACTCTTTATTGAATCATCCATTCACTTTTGGAATTCCAAATAGAAGTGAAGATTTCCAATAGGCAGTTTTATATATAACTGTGAAAACTTTTGTTTATATACAAAGTGAAAACTGTTGACCACAGCTATAATTTGGAAAGTCAACAGCATATAGATAGTACGCTATCACGTGAGCCAGGATGAGATGATCTAGGAAGTGAGGGTCCACAGAAAAGTAGAAAAGTAGAAAGGACTGAGCTCTCAGACATGCCAAAGAGGAGAAATCCTGGGGCTGAAGACAGACTGGAAAAGGGAACAAGGAGGGTCATGTGGGAAGAAGAGAACCTTCAGACAGTGGTACCTTAGGAGGAAAGGGGGTGGGGGGACCTGAAGAAAGAAAAGTGAATTAGTATGTCAAATGCTATCTATAATTTATGAAAAGTGAGAACTCAAAGCCACCATTAGATTTAGCAAGATAAGTGACATCGGCTGCTTTGAGGAGAGCTGACAAATTGGTGGAGTATTATGGGAGCTCAGGAGAAATAATAGAAAAAAAATGGAAATGGCAAAATAAGCAAGTATACATTTTTTCTGAAGAAAGAAAGAGAAATGCCATGACAGTATCACAGGAGTGTGAAATCATCAAAGATAATTTTTTTCTTCATGTGACAGAAGTTATGGCATTTTATATATTTCATGGGGAAAAAAATTTAGTCCTTCGTCATAAATTTTGAAAATGTTATTCTCAGTATTTATATGTTGATGTTGTTTCTGGGAGCCTTAACATTTAAAGGGTAGAATAAGAAGAAAAATTAACAAAATCTGAGAATTCATCATGGACTACATAGAGTAAGACATATGAGACTTCCAAAATCAAGCATCCAGAATGTAAAATCATTTTAAGAAGTCAAGGTAAGACCAAGGGACAAAAGCTACTGGAAAATGAATTCCAGATGAATTTCCTAAATATTTTATATAATTTCTGTGTCAATCTTTTCTCTCAGATTAATTGGATTGTCATGGTAAGGGTGTGTGTGTGTGTGTGTGTGTGTGTGTGTGTGTGAGCAAACTCAAGAGAAAACAAGAAACAGAAAAAAGAACCATATAGATATAGAGTTTTTCTTCTCAGACTACCTTGGCCTTCCACTGTTCCTAAATAAATCCCATGAAAGTGACAGACTTTAGTACTATTCAAAGAGTCCTGGGTGCTGGAAACGGGCAATGTTTAATCACTCTCTCTACCAGTGAGCTTTATGCTTTTGGATCTCTTAAGAAAGAGAAGACACCAACATGTTCAGCTCTTTTGAGACTGACATATAATTTGAAGATCTTATACACAAAAAGTAGTGTTTAAGATTATTTTCTCATGGTAGACTCAACATGTATATTCCTAAAATTAAATAAAACCTAGATGATGGAACCCTTTAGCCAACTACTTAAAGAAATTTACATATGGGTTTTAACTTAAAAATTTAGTCACTTAAATGCAGGCAGCATCCATCACAATTCAGAGCCCTTTTAAAGTATATAATCGCAACAGCTCTCTACTACCATCTGCCACAAAGATGATATTCACTGAAACAAACAGATGTGGTAAATAAATTAACATGTGCACCATTATCAAATGCTGCTCTTCTAAAGTGTGTAAGTGACATGCCAATTAACGCCTGTGAACAGCTGGTTTTAAAGAGTTTGGGAAGTGATTACTTTGCCCCATAAACGGACAACTCCACAGATGTTTCAGGTTGTGCTCAGTTGTAAGATAGATTTTGGAAAACACTGTGAGTGAAAGCGTGCTGTTTTGGAAAATGTAGTTGGATGGCATAACAGAAGAAGGAAACTTTCTGAAATATTGCAAGCGACAGTACAGATTTTAGGGTGAGTGAGATGTAGTGTGCAGTTCTTAATATGGACTCAAGCGAGTCCAAAATGGGTGAAGAGCCTTCCCTTGTCTAATGCTTTCTGGACATATTGTGCATCCACCACAATCATCCAGATAATCTTGTCTTTGGAGAGATGTGGGGGGAAAAATCATCACTTGTAGAATCTCTTTTTGAAGATCTTCCATGGCAACAGAGGAAGAATTTAAAATTGGTTCATTAAAACGTGCTCAAGTATTACCTTTCTTTCTTGACCAAAATTAAACTTGGCAGGCTAATTAATAATCCATTAAGGTTTACATGGTTAGCTTCCTAAAATATCCTCTTTTTGACCTTTTGGATGACAAATAATTTTGAGACAAAGAGAAATGCATCTTTATAATTGTTGACAAAAAATAAAGCTGACTTAGAAGTTAGTCAATAAAATTAGAAGGCAATATTAGACTTATTTTACACACACACACACCAAACAAACAAATAAAACACACTACAGGATTTATTATTAAATCACCATTCAACACTTATATACCAAACTGGAAAATATTGTAAAACAAAATATATTTTTTCTAGAATCACTTTAAGTATAGAAGTTATTTTTATATTTTATCTTTAAATGTGAATTATTGATTGTTTATCAAAAATAATTTAAGCCTTACTATTGCCCAACATCACATATATTAATTTGATCATTAGGTCTATTCCAAATGCATCAGAAAATATAATCAGATTACATATAGTACAGATTCATGCAAAATAATTTCAAACATCTTCTTCATGTGTCAAAAACCCATAATTGTGTTAATTTAGCAGCATAAATTCACATCCATTACTGTGAATTAACAAAGGGAGTTTCAGTGTTAAACTCAAAGGGTAAAGTGTGCTGTTTGCTAATTCACCCATACAAGCAAAGTTCATAGGTATAAAATCAGTTATTTTCAACCCAATATTTATAGGAGTACAGATAGATATAGTGATCCATGAAGAAGATTGAGAATTGCCTAAAACAAACAAGGTACCTATCTTTCTACTCTTCTCCCCCATGGCAAAATCTGCACATTCCTATCTCTGCAACTTCAGCTGCTTTCTTTTAGAATCCTAGTTGGAAACACACACACACACACACACACACACACACACACACACACACACTATAATGGATATCTTTATCTTTTAGGTGTCTGAAGCAAGAAATAGACATCAAATTGATTGAATGAGAATGTAAAAGAAAAAAATAATCAGTGATTAATCTCATCTAAGTTCTTTCTTTACACTAGTATGAATGAAAGAACTAAAAGTTTTGTTTACATATCAAATAATTTCCTTAACAGAATAACAGAGACCAGATTTACTCTTTCACTTTAAACAATTATATAATTATGGACATTGGACCACATGAATAGCAGGATGACAACCATTGAGAGATGACAAACAAAATAAGTGAGCTTTTTAATGGCTCTAGGATACTATGTAAAGAGCATTTTTTAAAACATGAGATGAAAAATACATTTCAGATTTCAAGGAGGCCAAGGCAGGTAAAATTGCAAGATAGAGTATTAAAAGAGAGAATTGAATGTGGATGAGGGTGGGAGGTAGGAAGAGAGAGAAAGAGAAAAATAGTAGAATAATAGACATATTTTAAAAATTCATCAAAGTACAAGCAAAGAAATGTAAATAAACCCACTCTAAAATGTATCATAATAAAATTGTTTAAATAGTCCAGGGTCCATGTGACAAGAAGAATGTTGTTAAATTTTTATTGTTTTTCTACATTTATTCATAAACTGACCTTTGACTTCCTCTCTAGACTCACATTTTGTCACAACACAAACTACTGTCTAACTTTTCTGTACAACTAGAATTTTCCAGTAAACTTTATGGTCTCACATGCCTTCTTCTTCTGCATTGAATTATTTTCCTTGTTTTTATTTTTCCAGGGCCACCTATTTGTTTTCTAAATATTCTGTTCAAATGTCTTCTTAAAAGTCTTTCCAGAGCTCCTTCTTTGAGATCTGTGGGTGTTCAGAAAATGCTGGTTGAATGAGAAAAAAAATGGAAGAATGAATGGATGAAAAGATGGATGGATAAATGAGGTTCTTTAAGCCTCAAAGCCAGGGGGGAAAAAAGGTAATTGAGAAAATACTAGATTATAAATCTAAACTGGTACCTTGCTACACACTCCTTCTCTTTGGAGTTGCCTTGAGGAATGGAAAACTTAGGACCAGTGGAGTACTATTCCAGTTTGACAGAAAAAGATGATTTCTTAAGGGAAGTAATATTTCAGGCATCTTGCATGCAGGGTTTAATTTCTATGATGGATGCTCAGGTGAGACTAGAAACATTTCCTTACATTCCTTCAAGTTCCTGCAGAGGAACCTACACAGAAGTACATGCTTGTGTACACAATGGCTTCAGCAGCCACAAAGGCCATGGTATCAGAGGGCATCCATGTCTCATTGCTATTATAGTTTTGCAAATCTAGACTTCATGTGATACTAACAATAGCAATAATCACTATTTATTATGTAACCCACCTTATTCTAGGGGTCTGGGCCAGCACTAGGGTAAAGCAAGTAAGGCTGCTGGCCTCAGTGAAATCAAGATAAACATATTTTAATGCAATATTTATAAAAAATAAAAAATAATGCAAAAGTCTATGATGGGCCATATATCATAAGTTTAAGTAAAAAAAAACATCATCAGTAATACTTATTTTTTCTCCATTCTTGATATGAATCAGGATGATGCTGTGGCGGAATCTGGGTGAGAGTTACAGTTTGACAATACACACATACATAATGAACTGTACCAACAGACTTCAGGTGAAAGCCCATTTTAAATGCATATTTGTTGCTCAGTTAGGAGAGTTATCTCATCCTTTTGACAAAACTTCCTTTGTGATATCAAGGTAGAAACAAATTTTACATCAGAGTCAATGTACACAGTAAGACTGTTGTATATATAGTTCATACAATCATTAGCAAGGTTATAGATTCTTGTCTGACTATTATTTTCTTGAACCCATGGCCTTTCTGGATGGTAATTTTCTAATCTTCTTAAATGGTTAAAAATGGTATACTGCAAACAAACCAATAAAAAATACAAACAAGAAGTTCTACTGTATTTACCGCAGAAGGTTACTGCGCTGAGTAATAAAAAGAAAAAAAATTAAGATATATTGGCTGACCTTTATTGAAATCAAGTATGAGTGTTCATAACATCAAAGTTAAGATGGATTTGCCAGGAAAAAGTTTTGACCTTAGCCAGCTCACCTATCTTGAAGCAAAGAGAGTTATAGAAATATGGCTCTGCAAGGCTGAGGTTGTGCAAAAATCTCTGACAGTAAGAATTAGGCAACTTCAGAGAAGTGTGTTGAATGGAGCTGGAAGGAATACCATAGATTCAGATGTACACACTCCTATGAGCCTTTATCACACAGATCTGATCTTTGATCTATGTCAGACCAACAGAAGGGGCAATCAAATCAGAATGGAGTTGATTGACTTGGAACAACACACCAGGAATTTTGCAATAAACTTAGATAGTATAGGTTGAGCCTCTCTTGATCATGTTACCACCTAATAGCTGACTTTTCTATGACATTTTAGAGTTCACAAAATGTTTTCACAAACAACTCCTTTGAGCCTCCTACCTCAAATATAAGAACAGTTGTAAAAAAATGCAAACTTTGGTGTTATATGCTACATGAAGAATACTGAGACCTAAAGTAAATTTGTCCAGTACACATGTAAGAATTGGAGGTAGATTCTGAAGCTATTGGCCCGGAATTTGGTAATTTTTCTATTGTAGAGCCTTCTTTCTATTACACTGTCAAATATTAGAAGAATGGAAAGAATATGAAATTTATCTTTTCTCAGTTACATCAGCATAGGTTGATAATCTCTTGCCTTTATTAAAAACAAAAACTTGATTCTTTAATTTTTTGAAACGATATCAAAGTTACAGACAAATTCTAAGTATATAAACAAGCACATTTTTTCCTTTACCATTTGAAAGAGTTGTTTACATTGTGTTGCACAAACCCTAAATACTTTATTGTGTAGTGGTTAAAACAAGGTCAGGTTTTCTATGGAACAACAATGCAATCATCAAAATTGAGAAATTAGCATTGACATATTACTACCGTAAACACAACAAAGTAGAATGATCCAGGACACCCTTCAGAACAAACCAACCGGTCCCCACCGGCGCACCAGGCCTCTATTCTAACTAATCCTATCTAATAAAAGAGTAATATGCATATTAACCATCACTCCAACACACAAGACAGCTGCCCTGATGTAGTCAAAGATGACTGCCCCCATGTGGACTCAAGATGGCCACCACAAGATAGCCAGCAGGGGAGGGTAGTTGGGAGGGACAGAGGCCTTCAAGGGAGGGCAATTGGGGCAATCAAGCCTACAGGGTAGGACAGCTGGAGGTGACCAGGGTGGCAGAGGAAGGAATTCGCATGTGACCTGGCCTGCAGAGAAGGGCAGTTGGGGGGTGGGACTCAGGCCTGCAGGGGAGAGCAGGTAGGGTGGGACCAGGCCCTTAGGGGAGGGCAGTTAAGAGTGACCAGGCCTGCAGGGTATGGCAGTTAGGGGAAAACAGGCTGTCAGGGCAGCTGTTAGGTATCAATCCAGGTGGCAGGTGAGTGGTTATGGGGTGATCAGGCTCGCAGGAATAAGCAGTTAGGGACAATCAGGCAGGCAGGCAGGTGAGCAGTTGGGAACCAGCAGTCCTGGATTGTGAGAGGGATGTCTGACTGCCTCTTTCTAAACGGGCAGTCGGACATCCCTTGAGGGGTCCCAGATTGGAGAGGGTGCAGGCTGGGCTAAGGGACACATCCCCCCATGCACAAATTTTGTGCACCAGGCCTCTAGTAGATATTATGTTCTTCTCATTATATTGTACTAGTGACCCAATGCACAAAATTCATGCATATTAAAAGAGAATTCATTAGAGAAAATATTTTAATATTGCTATTGGCCCTTTATCTATCATAGAAGTGTCAGAGAGGAAAGAAAATTAGTAAAATGCATATGAAAACCTACCTCCTGTCAGAATCTGGGGTCCACTGTGGGACCCAGAGTCAAGTCCCCACCTATCCACAAGGAGCTTAGTTAAGTATACAATTTTATCTATATGTTCCCCAAAATTCTAATTTAGCACTTCTTAGTTGGGATTCAGGAATCTGTATTTTAACAACTCCACCAGGTGATGCTCATCATGAGAGAAGTTTGGGAAACACTGTTCTAAGGGTAGGAGAGAACTGTAAACATTTCCCTTGGGATATACCCTTCACTGAGGGTTTCTGTTTCACAAATTATGTGAGCGAACTCTAAGTGGGAGGAGGTCTCAGGGTTGCATTTCTGCAGAGCTTTGGTTGTGCTACCTCTCCTCTGGGAAATGCTCCAGCTCTATTATGCCATGTAGGAGCCTCATCACTACTGGAGGACAGCTTTGGTTCTTACATTTGCATTCTCTCCACATCACATCCTTTAAGTACAGAACTTCTGCTTGATAACATTAACTTCAAAATCTTAGTTGTTCACTTTACTTATTACTAAGAATGGTTGTCGTAATGTTCCCTCTCTGTGATTTAAACATGCTATCTGTACTCTATTTACTACACACTTTCATCCTGACACAGTCACCAGAAGATATTCTCTGGTGAATTGCTCTATGACACACAGTCATTTGCACCTTAGAGTTCCTTGCTGAAAACGTGTATTACCAACAAACATGTGTATTACCATTAAAAACCCTTCTTTACATATTAGCAATTGTAGTGCATCTTGCTGTGTGTCTTTCAGATCCCTCCCTCAGGACAGAGACATCCATTTCTCCAGGAATTACGAGTATCCACTACAGAGGGCTCATCGTTGGTTCACTTTAGACATTACCCTCACCCTAAGGAAGCTGCCCCTCCCAAGGCCATGCTCACTGCTGGGGTCAGCTCACCTGCGATGACTGGTGCATGTAAGTCTCTGCAAGCCCGGCTCTGTTACTTTAATTTGGGGAAATTCTGAGGAGCCAACCTTTCCTATAAATGCTGTGGGGCTGGCTGAGGCCTCATCTGTCTCATCTGAATCACAGTTTAACTTCTCCCTCTGTCCAGTCCTGCTTACTTCATTTCCTTACAAGTGGTTTTGCGATATGTATCTATGAGTACAGATCCTACATGAGAATTTCTATCTTAGAAGGTATTTCTGAAGACCCCAGTCTAAGCCAATTGGTGCCAATAGTGAACCTAAAAAGCAAACTATAAAATGTGATATTGGAAATGGGTCACCTGTTGACTGGCCTCTATTGTGAATCTTATTGATAGAGGAGGAATGTTGATAAGCTTTGGCATGCTAGGCGAATGAAATTATTGAACTTTTATCAGTAATGAACAAATAGAAAGAAATGTATTGGGTGGTACGACAGCTCAGGCTTTTAAGAAATGAAAGGAAAGTAGTCATTGTAATGTATGGGATCAGAGGACTCTTGTTGGATACTATCAATGCACTGGAAAAAGACCAAAAAGAAAGAAAGAAAGAAAGAAAGAAAGAAAGAAAGAAAGAAAGAAAGAAAGAAAGAAGATAGAGTATGTTTGATTATTGTTTTAAGGCAATGTATGAAAATCACAATGTCTCCTTAGCAGATATAGAGATTCTTATTTTCTGATGCAACAGTGCAGACAAATGTGAAGATCAGACCTAGGACTGAATTAGAGGAGGAGATGAAACCCAACAACTCATTGATGCTGTGGTCTGGGCTTTGGTGGGAAAGATATTAAGGATGTTGATATCTGGGCCAACGGTCATCTGAACCTTCACATCTGTGATCACCTAAAGTTCTTTGGGCTTTCATAAAAAGCCTCCTGCTACTTCCTTTTTAAAGACTAGAATTATATCCAGGCTTACTGGTGATGTAGACACCTCTGCTTGCAAGACAACACAGACTTGCCTTGGACTATATATACTCCCACTTCTGCTCTTTGGGCGAAGATTCTATTAACTAAAGTCAAATTAAAGGATAATTTGGCTGTGAGAATTCTGGGACTGCTAGTGTGCCAAAGAAACTGTAGGACCTGGCAAAGATTATAGGCAAGTACCCTGGGAAGTCTATATGACATTCGATCTGAGGGTGCTGGATCAAGGAGGGCAGGCTATAATGTTATATAAGGGAGAGTTTCTTAATATGGGAATATGCCCCTTGACACAGAATCAAATAATTTGATAAGGACCTTGGAAGATGGTACCAATGTACTAGTGAAGGTTTGCCTTCCCTAAATAAAGAGAAATGTGGAGATTGTTGGCAAACAATAGGAGACAGGCAAAATGCTCAAAATCATGGGCAAAAAGAGTAAATATAGCACATAATCCTTTTGCTCCTATAGCAACCTTGAATACAATTCATTTGGCCAAGAATGTGTTAATGAGGGTGCACCAGCATTCTAAATATCAGTTATAGCCAACCTCTGTAAGGCTAGGAACGATTTTAAAAGATGATGTTATTTTATTGAAAGGAAGGTGATGGAATGTCAAATTAATAGAAGCCAGGTGGCAGGACTTAATTGTCAGGAGAAAGATGAGTGGAATTATTGAAATATGTGTCAAAGTCAGAGTGGAAGCCAGATACCAGACCAACCATCACCATGGTGATTGAGTAGGACACAATGCTTCTGAGAAAAAGCTATATGGGCTGCCAGCAATGATGCTGCTTGATTTATAAAACAAAACAAAAATTAAAATAATAAAATAAAACAGAGACTCCATAGTGGTTGATCAGGAAATCTAGAGAAGCAGCCCCAATAAAAACCCAGTTTCCATTGCTAATTGGCACACTCACTTAGCACTTGAGTGAGTTTATAGACTAAGTAAACACAGACCAAATGGGAGACTAGGTCTCCAGCACCCTGTAACATCATAGTAAATGTGTAAAGCAATAATTCCTCCAGGCTTTCCCCTAGATCAGCGATTTTCAACCAGTGTACAGCAATAAATTTAAACATGCAATATCTGATTGCTTAGTCAAGGGCACTGACCTCTCTTCCCTTTGATTGTCAAATAAAAAACATGACAACAGCCAACACAACAATAGACTCTCCGTGTGGATGAGTCAAAAGTATGTCTATTTTTTGTCAGATTGGCGAATAAGTATTTTTGGTGTGTCACAGAATTGTAGTCATTTGTTTATTTGTGCTGTGAGATGAAAAAGGTTGAAAATTGCTGCGCTGAAGAATCTATGAATATTTACTCAGGAATCTTGCTCTGGGAGAATGTGGCCATGAGATAGTAAGTAGAGAGAATGAACGGATAATAAATGAATCTGGCCCAGGTTCATATCACTCTGGCTCCAGTTGTTATACAGATACACCTGTTAGTAATTTCCCAAGTCTCCAAACATATATAATCAAGATACATATTTCACTTGTTAGTATAATCCTCTCTCTGTTCTGGTCACTACTGTATGTAACAATTATCCCAAAGTTTAGTGGCTTAAAATAAACATTTCATTTTTCTCATGTTTTGTGGGTCAGGGATTCCGGAAGAACCTGGTTGGGTTTAGGACTTCTCATGCTGGTGCGGCCAAATGTTGGCTGAGGCTGCAGTCATTTGAATACTTAGTTGAATTAGATAGCTATCCGAGATGGCTCACTCGTCTGGAGAGCAGCTGATGCTGGCTCTTGGCTAAGAGCCTGGCTGAGGCTGTCATCTACAGCAGTGTATGCTGACTTTCAAACATGGTCTTCTCGGGGTATCCAGATTCCAACATGGTAGCTGATTTTCTCACAGCAAGAATTAGTTATATAAAACCAAGCACGTGGTTCAAGGTTTAGTTATCATAGTTTTTTTTAGCAATAATTAAAATAAGTATAAACTTTACTGCTAGCTCTTCAGTACCCAAATCACTATGCATTTTATGATCGGTGACCAATCAGCAAATGATCACCACCTGTGTGTGTGAGTTGATAGCTGATAGCTGAGCATTAACTATTCAGGTCACACAGGGGCAGACAAGTATGCTACTGTGTTCCCTCCCTGTTTTCTGGTGACAAACTCATGGGATATTCTAAAAATGGATAGTCAACAACAACAAAAGACTTGGCCAAAAAAGATGAAGGTGCACTTAATAGATAAAAAAGTAATAATGCTAGAAGTGAAATTTGAGTATAACATAAATAGAGTTAGAGAAGCCATGGCTGACTGTGAAAATGTCCACAGGGCTACTGGTAAGGAGACTCTGAATGTACAGCCAGAGGAATATGATGAAGGAGAACTTATTGATATTGTAAGTAAAGTGGTTGTGATGAAAAAGATAAATATGTCTCAGAGGAAGTGATGCTGGCAAAATCTCCCCAATCGGAAACTCTTGGAGATATTTCATGACATTGAAAGAGCAAAGAATAAAATGTTGGAAGCTGATACAAACTTAGAAGAAACATGGCAACTCCACAAGGCACAGAAAAGATGCCCACTCCATATATTTAGTTATACAACATCTAGAAGAAAGCCAGCATTGTTAAAACTACTCCTATTTTTAACCAATCTGTTTTCTTCTTTTCAGACAACTGTAAATCCATAGGCCTTGCTAAGAAACAATGCAGAGAAATCTCACGTGCCCTTTAAGTAATGATAATATCTTTCCAAACTAATCTTATACAAAGAAATAAATCATTTTCATTTCCAATGTTATTAATGTTTGAAGTCATGGCATACTAAAAAAGTATTAGTTTTACTATTTCCTTCATTTAACTGTACATTTGCAATTGACTGTGACCATTTAATGTTTTGACAAAAAAATTAATTAAAAGCTATGAAAAAAATCACAATTTTACCCATTAATAAAGGGTTGCTTTGCATGCTTTTAACACACATAGGTGTGTTTTTTCCTGATCTTTTTCTACCTACTGAGCAATGCACCAACTTTCTGAAATTGTGACAGAGAATGCATGATCCACAGAGCAGAGCCTACGCTATTTATTATCAGGCTGATCATGGCAAACATTTGTCAACCCCTGAGCAATGGTGTTAGTAGGCTTCTTATATACTCTGAAATATTCACGTTTACCAGGGTCTGTCTGGTCCTAAACTTTTCTTCTTTTAAAATCCTCACCAAGAATATTTTTAAAACTTATTTTAGAGAGAGAGAGAGAGAGTAAGGAAGAGGGAGAGAGAGAGAGAAAAAAAAAAACATCAATATGAGAAACATTGATGTGAGAGAGAAAAATCTATTTGTTGTCTCCCTTACACATGCTGCCAGGGGATTAAACCTGCAACCTGGATATGTGCCCTGACTGAAATCAAACCCACAAACTTGCAGTGTATGAGACAATGCTTCAACCAACTGAGCCAGACTGACCAGAGCAGGATTCTAAACTTTTTATGGTAGGAACTGCCAAGAAAGATCCAGCTTGAATATGAATAAGCACTGGAAGTTAAAGGTATTTGATGCTATAAGACTTCTAGCATTCGAGAACATTGTAACGTTTCATTAAAATACATTGGAATCTATTTAGTAGTTGAATGAATTGCCTCTCTCTTCCCGCCCCATACATTGCAACCAAAATATTTAGAAATATTTTGTTTTTGCCTTTTCTGTCTTTCTTTACATAGATAGATAGATAGATGGATAGATAGATAGATAGATAGATAGATAATAGTAAGATAGAGTTGCATGGTTCTGAGATTTCAGGATAGTTTTTCACACTTACATTTTTGTTACATCTGCTCATTTTAATAAGTATAATTGAATTTACTTGTATAAACATTTTGAGATGGAAAGGTTTATGTTTTCCCTAATTTGTCCATACACCTTAAACAAAAAAGTCATTGTATACACTTACTAGAGGCCCCATGCATGAAAATTCCTGCAAGAGTAGGCCTTTCTTCCCCAGGCTTCTGGCACCAGCTTCCCTCCCGCACCTGTGACCTGAGATTCCCTCCTCTGGCCTGCTCAGGAAGGACGTCCAAAATGGCGTCTGGAAGACGGCTGGTCTCATTAGCACAGTACCCTGCATTATTATAGATGTCATTGCATTGCAAGTAGTTTTAAAAGTGGGAGAACATTCGCTTCACAGAGTAGATATTTTTTATTAGTTCCTTTTGTATGGTAGGAAAAGTTAATTATATGTGAATTTACATTATTATTTTGGAGTCTTAAAGGGCATCGCAAGTAATGCTATTATATAGTTTCACCCATTTTCAAAGTGGAAATTAGAGTTGTGGAAGAACAGGGAAGACCTGACTTCTGTCTCACCCTCTGTGTGCTCCTCTCTGTCCCCAATAATTTATTGTTACTCTCAGCATCTCGGTGCCGGGGGGAGTATGGAATAAAATTAATCACCATAAGAAAGTGTTATTCAGGCAACCCTTCTTGAACAGTATGAATACTGAGGAGAGCCTGCAAGAACATGGTGAAAATGGAGAAATTCTGCCAATATCCTTTTCATACTGCCCAACAGCCCTACTGAGACTTCTCCTTTTATTTATTTGCACTTTGTTGTGTGACTTTGATCAAAGTCCTTAACACCTTTAATCGGCAGTCTTCTCATCTGTGAAATGGAGGTAACAATAGTATTTATCTCAAAAGCTACCTTAGAATTAAAAGAAATATTGCTTGCGAAATGCTTAACACGAGGCTTGGCAAAAAGTACTCTGATAGTTATTACAGCCTGTGAATAAGCTCTGAGGTCAGCCAGCAGTCAGTTTTAAAAAAAAAGCAGCTAAATATAATATAATGTGATAAGTATTATGGGAGCCATCCGAGGTAATAAGCAGTCAGCAGCCACTTTGCCTTTTTGACCATGGGCTGCTTTCTGAAATAGCCAGATGCATAACCTCTCCTCTTGAGCGTTTTATCAAATTGGTGCCCACATGTCCTAATAATGAAAAAAATATCGGGCGCAGAATAGAAGAGGAAAATTGTAGATTGGGAAGTGAAGTCAGAAAAAAAAAAAAAAAAAAAAAGGCAAACCCAGATGAAAATCAAGGGAATACTATATTCTCTGTGGCATCATTTCAAGCACAGTGTTAGCAAAGGGGACTAGAAAAGAAAAAAATTCTCCTTTCCATGACCAGATCAGCGTTGCTTAGAGACGGGAGCAGAGTTTCATTATGTCAGAGACACTACATTCTGTTGCTTCCCTCAGTGTGTCCAAAATGCATGAGGTTGAATGAAACCAATAACTATCAGTCACCCAAGCTTTAACTATCAGCCTAAAATGGGGAAAAATATACTGTATCATAAAAATAATCTGCTTAATTAATTTGTTTTGGCTTCAAGATGAAAAAGAAAAGCATTATTTTGAAAAACATTTTGCTAAGGGAAACATTAAAAATTAGAAAGTGCCTGTTTTATCCCTTTTCAATATATTCTATTAATGATCTATTTTATCAAATAAGAGATGAAAGGTGAGATGATAATATTAATGTAAAATTTAATTTATCCAGCACACTTTCCCTCAACAATAATAATGACTGAGGGAAAGTGAGCAGGATAAATTAAATTTCTTTCAAGAAAAAAAAAAAAAACAAAAAAAACAAAGGAGAATTAATTCTGCATTATATTTTTAAAAAGCAGAAATCTAAACTCTAAAAATTAGACAAGTAATGTGAAAACAAACCTGAGATGTTCTCCCATAAAGATAAATATTAGGATACAGGAATGTCTGTGATCAGAGAGAATGGAGGACTTCTATAAATTAATAATCAAAATGCAGATATTCCCATATTAAAATGGGAAAAATAATTGAACAGGCATTTTACTAAAAAGATACTTGAATGGTCAGTACACATGTGAAAAGGTGCTCAAGCCAAAACCGGTTTGGCCTGAAAGGTCCCAGGTTTGATTCTGGTCAAAGGCATGTGCCTTGGTTGCAGGCATATCCCCAGTAGGGGGCGTGCAAGAGGCAGATGATCAATGTTTCTCTCTCATCTATGTTTCTAGCTCTCTATCCCTCTCCCTTCCTCTCTGTAAAGAATCAATAAAATATTTTTTTTTAAAAAGAAAAGGTGCTCAATATCTTTCATCCAGAAAAAGAACATTAAAATCACAAAGAGATACCACTATAAACCTACTTGGAATAACTAAAAATCATACTAAATATTGACAAGGAAGGGCAGCAAATGCGATTCCCATGCATTGCTTGGTGACATATAAAGTAAAACCATTTTTTAAGACTACTTGGCATTTTCTTATAAACATTAACATGCATATGACATGCAATATCTCTGACATAGCAATTTCACTGCAGGTTAATAAAAAAAATACTTTTATATGTCCACAAAAAAGTTGTATACAAGAATGTCTTAATGACTTTCTTGACAGTAGCCAAAGACTGAAACCATTCCAGATGTTTGACCATAGGAAAAATGAACCCCTCAATTGTCTGCATGCAGTAGAATGCTAATCAGAAATAAAAATGATATATATACACAACATGAATGGATCTTTCAAATATCATGTCAGACATAAAACAAGGCAGAGAGAAAGGAATAAATAATGTATGCTTTCACGTATATGAAGGTTAAGAACAGGCAACGCTGTTCCAATGTGATAGAATCCAAGAGTGCTCAGTGTGGTGAGTATGGTTGGTCTTGACTACAAAGAGTCATGAGAGATCTTTCAAGTATGATGGAAATATTCTATATTGTGGTTTGGGTGGCATCTGTGTGCTGAGCACAATGCAATACAATAAAACTCAACAGTTTTAAGTATACAATATGCTAAGCTTTGACAAATGTATTAGATCATGTAACCATCACCAGAATCATGCTACAATGCTATTCTGTCCTAAATAATATCCAATAGCCACACAGAACTAGTGAACCCTTGATATTAGGATGTGCGGTGACTATAGAATATACTCTGGGTCTTAAAGATTTAGTACAAATTTTAAAAAAAGAAGAATGTAACATACTCATGAATAACTGTTGCATTGGTTACATGTTGAGATCATATTTGGGATAATTGGGTTACATAAAAAATATTATTAAAATTTGTTTGCCTGTCTTTTGTTTTTAAATATGGCTACTACAAAATTTAAAATTACACATGTGACGTACATTATAGTTCTAATGAATAGCATTGAAAACAGCACTTGTAATTATGGATGGGGTTTATTTTAGTCCACTACTAAATTCCTCTTCCCTTCCTATGTTTTATTAGTGCCATATATTTCATTACTACATGTTATAAAGATTGCAGTACGTTGTTATTATGTTTGCTTTAGAGAGGCATTTATAAATTTTTGAAAAATTTTAAAATAAGAATTTTGTATTTTGCTGTTAACCACCTAATTAACATTGTTTGGTGTTCAAACTTTTGCTTCTGCCCAGTAGGTTTTTAAACATACCTTATGGTGCAGGTCTGTTGGTGATATTATCTCACCTTTCATTTGTCTGGGGCTCTGAGCAGCCTTTATTTTGCTTTTATTTTTTTTGGGGGGGGGGGATTGGATGTGGAATCCTGGGGAGGCAGTTATTTCTTTCAGTAACTTAAAGATGTCACTCCATAATTTTAATCTTTGTCTCTATCTATTTTTTATGAATTCTTTTAGATCCTCTATCACTGGCTTTAGCAGTTTCATTTTAATATGCCTTGGTGTGGTTTTCTTTATATTTATTCTGTTTTGAGTACTTAGAGTTTGTGGAATCTCCAAGCTCAAGAGTTTTATCAAATTTGGAAAAAAAATCAGCCATTCATTTTTCTTCAAGTATTTTTTTCCTATGCTTCCTATTTTCTCCTCTCCTGGGAACTTATCTATGAATATTATAATGCATGTGAGATTGTTCCTCAGGCTCCTGGTCCTCTAGTTGTTGTTGCTTTATCTTTTTCCCTGCGCTTCATTTTGGATTGTTTCTAAAGCTAGGTCTGTCTGTAAGTCTATTGATTTCTTCTTCTATATCTAATTACTGTCAATGTTGCATATTTTTTTCACCTCCAGTATTAAATTTTATTTCCCTAGAATTTATAATTGTGTATTTTTGGTATCATTCCTCTTTTCAGATTTTTGTCACACACACACACACACACACACACACACACGCACACACGCACACTATTCTGAACATATGGAATATGTTTTGTTTTCTAGATATTTGTTTAACAATAAAATTTTAATTAAAATTTTTGGGTCTGCACTAATTTAATTTTATCTTGGTTATAAGTCATATTTTTCTGCTTCTTAGCATGTCTGGTAATTTGGATACTAGATAGTACAGATCTTACATTTGGGGTTCTTGGTATTATTGCATTTATTTAGATAACATTAGACATTTTTTGGCATGCCCTTTGTTGCTTGGAATTTTTAAAATACTTTTGTGGTTTGCTTTTAAGCTTTGTTAGGTCCATGTAGAACAGTCTTTAATCTAGGGATCGCTCAGCCCTGTTACTAAGGTGATATTTTCTGGGAACTTATCTGGTGCCTCACTTATGAACATGTTTCCATTTTGGCTGGTGGTAATTTGAAGTATTCCCAGACATGTGTGAGCCTTGGAGGATATTCAGCAGTCTTTCCCCAGCTGTGTGTAGCTTGCTTTGACGCAGGCATGGATTAGTACCTAGATGGAGAGCTGAGGGGCCCTCTGCAGATCTCTACCCTTCTCTCTGTACTGCAGCCCTTATCCGTTATGGTGCCACAAATTACATCCACCTTGGACTCCATAAGCTTTCATCTCTGTCTTCTTTAAAAAAAAAAAAAAAGCCTTAAAAAAGCCTTCCTATTTTTTATTTTATTGATTTTTTTTTACACAGAGGAAGGAAGAGAGATAGAGAGTTAGAAACATCGATGAGAGAGATACATTGATCAGCTGCCTCCTACTGGGGATGTGCCCGCAACCAAGGTACATGCCCTTGACTGGAATTGAACATGGGGCCTTTCAGTCCGCAGGCCGACGCTCTAGCCACTGAGCCAAACCAGTTTCGGCCATCTCTGTCTTCTTATATTACCATGTTTCCCCCAAAATAAGACATCCTCCGAAAATGAGACCTACTTCATGGAAACATAATACATCCCCTGAAAATAAGACCTAGCACATCTTTGGGAGCAAAAATGAATATAAGACACTGTCTTATTTTCGGGGAAACGGGGTAGTAATCACTATGTTCTCTGCGTGTTTTCTCTTCCCGCACTGCAGTCCCCAAACTGCCTCTCTGCAGGACAAAGCAATCCGAGGGCTTACTTAGCTGCTCCTTTTCCTGTAGGCATTCCCATCCTGTGCTTCCTGTTGCCCAATATCAGAAAAATATATTGTTCCTAATGTTTCATTAATCTTCCCTGTTGTGTGAGGCTGAGCATACGTACTTTTGTTTCATCTATATGTGAAATGAAAAGTAATAGTTACCTTTTCCTATTCAGTAGGCTCTAGATTCAACTACTGTTTTCAGGAAGCTCTGAAATTCTTATTAATGGATGCAGAGAACGTAGAAAAATGTGCCCTAGAAAACTTGATAAACTTTGAGTAGAGAGCCATGAAAAGAAGTACAAAGTTAAAACCTGGTTGGTAAATCTATAAATAATTGCATGCATCATTTTATCAACTTATTACTTGGAAAACTTTGGATCATATATTAAAAAGGGTTTTCTGAGAATAGAAATTGTTAAGAAATAATGTAAGTTAGTAAAATAAGTTCTGACAGTGCTTCTTTTCCCCACTAGAAATCTTTTAACTGAGGGGGAAAAACTTTTATTCTATAAATTTTTAAACAACTTCTCTGGGAGAATAAGGCTGAAGAGGATTACAGAGTTTTTCCCAAGTTCTGTGTTTTTGTAAAAAATGTGCTTCTCACTCATCTAAGAATGCTGAATCCGCTACTTTATATTTTCACTGATTAGCCCTTACTGTGCTGGCCCTCTGAGTAATCCGGTCATCATCCACATCTTAAGAGTGATGAATCATGACATATTTTACCTACTCTTCGTCTGCTCCAGAATCTCCTGCTCATCAAGGTCCTCTTAATGGGGAAAAAAAATCACTTAGGTATATAAATGACATAAAATTTTAGTAAAAATATTCCAAAAGATTGAAACTTACCGTTTTATTCATGCTCTAAAATTTTAAGCAGTTGTAATTTGCATCTTTTCTCACCTTCCTAAGAGTTACCCATTTGTGAACATCAAGAGCTGTACAATACGCTTATCTGAACTTATAGGTTTTTTTTTTTTTTTTTTTTTTACCTCTTTCCAGATGTCAAAGATAGCACAGATTTTATTTCTGGATGAAAGTCAAATTACTTCTAGGTGAATGGGCTATAAAATGATATGCAATGTTGTAGTTTTTAACCAGGGGAACTAGAGATGATACTAAAAATAATTTTCATTAATTTGTGTGCTCAATAAATATTTCGAGTATTTCTTGTGCTTCATAGACTGTATATATGAGCACATAATAATAAATATACAGGCTAATTATAAATATTGAGGTTTGGCTAACACTAACCTCCTTGTTCCTCGGATTCAGTTTCTCATAATGGGTCAACTACATCATATTTAGTATGTGATACTAAAATTGAATTTTTAGTCAAGAACTCTTTATCATTATGTTATATCCTATTTATTCTCCTAATTGCAAGTATAGATTATTGAGGTGCAGTCTTAGGTAGTTTAGAAAAATAAATTGAAGTAGTGACAGAATGCAGCGTTATCAATATGGCCAAGGAAATCAGCAAGATGACTCTGACCTCAGCAGAGATGAAGTTCCATTTCCGTTTTCATACAGACCTAACTTTACACTGGCTCTGTGCATAGTGTGTGGAGTCCTAACATCACTACTTAAATACTATGAATGAATGAAGGCGGCTTTCATATCTATAGTAAAAGGGAAGAATTAGGGAGAGACTTCCTTCAGCAAACCCCCTCCTACAGCTGTGATCTGGTTTATGGGTGCTACTTGGCATTGCACAATTTTCACCATCAAACTCCCTAAAAGGTCTTGATAGGGCAGTTCTGTAAGTGGTTTCACTCAAAGAATTATTTATGGCTTTGCAAGGATGCCAGATTACCTCATTTTGAGGCAATTAAGACAGGAATTTAGGCAGCCACTACTTGCAATTTTAGGAGAAAAAGCCATTAGGACAAGGTCAAGGGGATCACTGATTATTATTCAGAGAAGTTACCTTGAATAATAATCCAGGACCCTGGTAAACTAGAAAACAGAAACAGTGATGCCTACTAGAGCAGTCTGCATGTACATGAGCACAGAAACAGAAGTGGAGTCTTTTAGGATAATAACTAATATATATTTTATGAGACAGACTGAAATGAGACTCCGGAGAGAGTGACAGAAAAGACTGATCAGAGAGAGTAAAATTGGTGACAAGAAGATTGGAAAGTAGATTTCACTGTAGAACATATAAATCATGGGCAAGCCTGCACATGATGCTAAACTCCAGCAATCCACATTTTGCTAGAGGTCAGCTTAATGAATCACCAATGTGAATACTTAAATTCTTTAATATTTTACTACATATGGGAGAAACCTAATGGTTGACTGGAAAATGTCATCTCTCTGTCAGGAAGTTCAGCATTGTATTAGAAAATATCTGCACAGAGATTTGTAATAAAAAAGATAAGAATAATGCTTTCAACTACACATTTTATTATTTTTTAAATCAGCAGTTCTTGGTCTCTGTGCTAGCAATTAACATACAAATTGGCACATTCCCACGGTTGACATGGACAAAGATATTCCCATGTGTAGAAATAAAGATTTAACTAATGTGGGATGATATATGGCCACTATAATTTAAAAGTCAAGGGTCAGGTGTTCTAGTAGGAATGAGTGTGTTTAGAGGGAAAGGTGAGGTGAACAGATCATTTTTCTTGTTTCGTAAAATTTACCCTGTTTTTGGCCTTGCCACCTCTCCTCCTATAAAATTCCACAAACAAACTAATCCCAAATCTGCTATGTTCAGGTACTATGCCAAGTGCTAGAAATGCAAAGATATTACAACTTTTGTCCTTTCCTCAAAGAACTCATGCATGAGGACACATGAACTATGAGAGCTGTGTTTGATAAGTACAATGTCTGTCTGAGCTTTCTCTACCACAATGCAGAGGTGAAATATGAGGTAATAACATCTCATTTCCTTTGCCGTGAGTTAGAATACTTGCCAGAAGACTCAGAATGGTAAAATATTTCATCCATTCAACTTCCCTCACCTGAATAAAAATACAGTCAAATTAAACCTGAAAGATTTTGTTGTTTATTTCGAACAACAGTTGGGAAACATTTGACAACTTACTAAGCTATTTCTTCTAAAGACTATAAATATTTTTTAGTCAGTTAAAGATGAGGCCATACTTTAAGCTTGCAATTGTCCAAAGCTATCAGAGTGTAACCGATCCTCAAGTACTAATTCATGCTAAACAAACTTATAAGAAGATAATGGATCCAGGATGTTGAATTCATAATAAGAAGTAGCCGAAACCGGTTTGGCTCAGTGGTAGAGCGTCAGTCTGTGGACTGAAAGGTCCCGGGTTCGATTCCGGTCAAGGGCATGTACCTTGGTTGTGGACACATCCCCGGTAGGGGGTGTGCAAGAGGCAGCTGGCCGATGTTTCTCTCTCATTGACGTTTCTAGCTCTATATCTCTCTCCCTTCCTCTCTGTAAAAACATAAATAAAATATACATTTTTTAAATAAAAATAATAAGAAGGAGTAGAGGCCTGGGACACTTTGATCAACTGGTTATGATGTTCTTTCTGCATAGTAGGATCTGCCTTGGAAAACAAGTTATTTAAGATTCTTAATTACTCATGGAATCTAAGCAAGGCAAGTGGCTAGGTGAATTTAATGACTAATTATAGTACTTTAATTATATGCTTGGGGGCCATTTTAAACAGTAAAACAACCAGCAAATATATATATATGGCACTGAATAGACTGCAAAAAGATCACTGTTAAGAGTCACAACAAGAAGACAGATCATCACCTTAGTTGACTTCAACTGGGAACGTGTGTACAGTGCATAGGGTGATTCAAATTTTTACTCTCTTTGCACACGTTTTGGAATTATTGCCAAAGTGCTCTTGGCATTGATTTTGGGCATTGATTTTGGGGTTACAAATAAATTTTATTGAGTAGGCAAATTCACAAGTATGGGATTGCAAATAATGAAGAACAACTGTACTTAGGGATGGTGAAGGTGGTGGTGCTGTCCAGTTTGTTTAGTATGAGTAAAGCTGCTGAGCACTGTTTATAGATGTTTATGATGTACAGGCATTGATGTGAGAGAGAAACATGATTGATTGCCTCCTGCATGTTTCCCAGCTGGGGATGGAACAGAAACTTGGGCATATGCCCTGAACCAGGAATCAAACCCAAGATCTTTGGATGTATGAAACAATGCTTCAACCAACTGAGCCATTCCTGGCCAGGGCTATTTATAGATTTTTGTGTAGACATAAATCATAGCTTATTGATACCATATTTTTAGACACATTGTACTTGGCTGGTAAAGGGGATGGCTTGATGGTATAGCTGCCTAATCTCATCCATTAACTCCTAATTCTAACTAGCATCCCTCTTAGAGGGCAACTTGATTTTCAAGTTTCCAGGACATCCTGTATTGTATACTGTCTACAGTTTAGTCATTCTACAAGTAATTTGTGGTTTTTGCTCCTGTAGGTGACATATAAATCTACTTGGGTGGGTAAGAGTGTGGACATTGGAATCAGACTTAAGATTCATAGCCTGGTTCTGGTTCCTTTAGGATGTGTGACATTAAGGATGCTTGATAATCTCTCTGTGCCTTGCATAAATAAGTAAATAAATAAATAAATAAACACTATAAATATTTTTAATTAGGCTTCTCTATATCTCATCTACTATATCAGGTTCATTTCATGTTGTGCAAATTTCATTTACAGCAATAATCTACCAAAGCAAAACACTTGATTGCTATTGTAACTTTGACTTGAATAGGATTTTATAAATAGTTTTTTTTTTTAAATATATATTTCTTCATTGATTTCAGATAGGTAGGGAGAGAGATAGAAACATCAATGTTGAGAGAGGATCATTGGTTGACTGCCTCCTAGATGCTCCCTACTGGGAATTGAGCCTGCAACCCAGGCATGTGCCCTTGGCTGGAATCAAACCTGGGACCTTTCAGTCCACAGGGTAATTCTCTGTCCACTCAACCAAGTCAGCTAGGGCTATAAATACTTTTTATGGTATTTCCATGGACCTCTTAGACTCTAATAATAGGTATATCAGTAGTTACAGAATACATAAAATTTTGTGTTTTGTATTTTGAAGCAATATACACACACACTAGATGAATGAAATTTATGCAAGGGCTTTGGCCTGGCCTCTGCCCACTGCAGTCACAGCCTGGGGCCTCTGCAGCCTCTGTCTTAGTCCCCACCTACTGCGGCTTTGTCTGGAAGGATGGATGTCTGGTCTAATTAGCATATTACACTTTTATTATTATAGATACTAGAGGCCCGGTGCACAAAATTCTTGCATCATGGGGTGGGGGGCCCTAAGCCTGGCCGGTCCGGGACCCCTTGCTCCTTACCATCTGCCTGCTCACTGCTCCTCACCACTTGACTTGCTGCTCATTAGCCCTGCTATGTAAGTGGGAGAGGCTCCTGCCAACGCTGCTGCGCTCTCCAGCCATAAGCTTGGCTTCTGGCTGAGTGGTGCTCCCCTGTGGGAGTGCACTGACCACCAGAGACAGCTCCTGTGTTGATCACCTGCCCCCTGCTGGTCAGTGCACACCGTAGGGACCAGTTGTTCTAGTCGTCCCACCAAGGTCACTTAGGCTTTTCTTACGGAGACTAGAGGCCCAATGCATGAAGATTAATGCAAGAGTAGGCCTTTCTTCCCCCGGCTGCTGGCACTAGCTTTACTCCAGCACCCGGGACCCAGACTTTCCTCCTATGGCCACCAGCAGGCACTAGGGACCCAGGTTGGCTTCCTTCCAGCCATCCTCAGGCATCTGGGACCTGGGCTGGATTCCCTCTGGCCCCAGATTTGACAGGGAGGACATCCGAAAAGATGTCCAGAAGATTTCTGGTCTAATGAGCATATTAACCTTTTATGATTATAGATGTGT
Organism: Vespertilio murinus; assembly: GCA_963924515.1. NCBI lineage: Eukaryota > Metazoa > Chordata > Mammalia > Chiroptera > Vespertilionidae > Vespertilio > Vespertilio murinus. The sequence continues at coordinate 21,892,047 of OZ004711.1, read as the reverse complement.
GTATGGGCACAACATATACTCATACATATGTTCATACTGTATATATGCATATATATATATACACACACACATATGTACACACATATTTATGTATGATAAAAGACTGACTTTAAAAACTAATGGAGTTATTCTTAGTTTCTATCCTTTTGATTCATTAGATATTCTGTGAGACTTTAAAGAATAATCATGTAAAATCTTATGTGCATAATTTGTTAATATAATTTGCAAATACAAAGTATCTTACTATAATTGTGGGCTGGTCAGTTATTTCATACATGTTTCATCAATTTTTGCTTCATATGTTATGGTGGTAAATGTATAAAGATTATACTTTGCTTGAGAGACTATACTTTTCAGCAATCCCTGAAGTTCACATTTTTTGCATTTTAGTTGAGGCTATACAACTGCCTATGGCCAATAGGACATGGCCTAAATTGTTATATACCACTCCCAGAATTGGGTCCACAAAAATGTCGACATGATCATTTCTGTTCTTTCTTTTTATCAGAATATAGAAGAGGAAGAGGGCCCTTTCACGAACTTGTAGAATATGGAAGAGGCAAAAATGGAGGAGCTGGGAGGCCTGAATCACCATGGGGAAGCCTATCATTTAATACTAGAGACCTGGTGAATGAATTCGTGCATGGGTGGGGTCCCTTGTGGTGGCCTGCAGGGATCAGGACAAAACCCACACCCCAACACCATCTACAGCTCCTACTGGCCACTTCCACTCATCCCAGCCCCACGGCACCTGCCATGGACCCTTGCCCAGTTGGTTCAAATCAGCAGATGCTCGCTTCACTGCAGCTGTGCTCACCAGTCATGAGCCCTGCAGCTGGTGCCCTCCCAAGGGGAGTGGCCTGTGGTATCAGACAAAACTGGATCTCTGACATCGCTGAAAGGTCCTAGGATGTGAGAAGGTGCAGGCCAGGCCATGGAACTCCACTGGTACACAATTGGGGAGGGGCTGCAGGAGGGCTCTAGGGTGTGTCCAGCCCCTGAGGGGTCCTAGGATGTGAGAGGGTGCAGGCCAGGCCATGGGACCCCACTGGTACACAATCGGGGTCAGGGAGGGGCTGCAGGAGGGCTCTAGGGTGTGTCCAGCCCCATCTCACCCAGTTCTAATCAGGGCCAATTAGTGCCAGCTGACTGGGGAGGGATGAGGGAGGTTGGCCAGTTGGGGAGAGACTGCAGAAGGACTCCAGGGCCTGTCTGGGCCATCTCACTCAGTCATCATAGACCAGACCCCAGCAGCAAGCTAACCTACCAGTTAAAGTGTTTCACCTCTGGTGGTCAGTGCATGTCATAGTGACTGGTTGACTGGTCAACTGTCTGCCCCCTTGTGGTCAATGCACATCATAGTGATTGGTTGAGCAGCCTTTGCATATCATTAGAATATTACACTTTGATTGGTTGAACAGTCAACCACTCACCCACCAGACACTTACCATATTAGGCTTTTATTATATAGGATCAGTTGGGCTCTTACCTGACTAAAACATCTATTGCATTATACCTAGTTTGACTAATATAATCATCCTATCTAATAAAAGAGTAATATGCAAATTGACTGTCACTACAACACACAAGACTGCTACTCCTAAGTGGTCAAAGATTGCTGCCCCCCATGTGGACACAAGATGGTCACCACAAGATGACTAGCAGAAGAGGGCAGTTGGGGGGGGGGACCAGGCCTGCAATAGAGGGCAGTTGTGGGCAATCAAGCCAGCAGGGGAGAGTAGTTAGGGGTGACCAGGCTGGCAGAGGAGAGAAGTTGGAGGCATCTGGGCCTGCAAGGAAGGGAAGTTGGGGGTGATCAAGCCTGCAGGGTAGGGCAGTTAGGGGTGACCAGGCTGACAGAGGAGGGAAGTTGGGGGCAAATAGGTTAGCAGGAAAGCAGTTAGGTATCAATCAGGCTGTCAGAGGAGTAGTTAGGAGGTGATCAAGCTGGCAGGCAGAAGTGGTTAGGGGCAATCAGGAAAACAGGCAGGCGATCAGTTGGGAGCCAGCAATCCTGGATTGTGAGAGGGATGTCAGATTGGAGAGGGTGCAGGCTGGGCTGAGGGACACACACTGGGCCTCTAGTTTCATATACTTATCAATATAAATGGTTTTCGCTTCTTTTTGCATCAATAATTATGTTAAAGTTGATATTAAGATTTCCATTCTTATTTTCTCTTTTTAAAATTATTTTAAGGTTTATATATTACTATGCCTTTATTCATAGTAACTTTGTATTTTTCATTATGCTTCTGTAAACAGATTTCATTCAACTATGAGGCTCTGTCTTTTAAATGTGAATTTAGACCCATTTTTATTAATAACATATTTGCAATTATTGCTGTTTCTTATTCAGCTTTCTTTTGAATTTTCCAGGTTTTTCATCACTCTCCTTTTCTGACTTTGTTTAGATTATTTAGTTTTCTTTGTTTCATTCTTGGTCATATAATGATTTGTGAGATATTTGCATATATATTTTAAAAGTATTAGCCTTAAATTTTTAATTTAGATAATAAAGTAAAGTTAAAATTAAAAAATACTAATTTTAACACTGTCCCTTGCCCTTCCCTAAACCATCACCTTCTATTTAGTAAGTAATCCTGAAATTTCATCAATAAGCTTATTAATGAAACATACCATACTCTTTCGTATTTTATGTAAACTTGATTGATTTCTTTGTGCTAAATTGTTTCTTTGTGTTTACACTTTTGAGTATATTCTATTATAATTCTTGTAAATTGGGTACTTTTAAAAATAAAAGATAACTTTTTACATGTCTTCTTCCTTAAATTATAATTTGATTCATGTAGGATTATTTTGTTCACAATCACTTATTGCTAAAAATTCTGAAAATATATTTCTACAATCATTTTATAACAAATAGTGCCAATAAGGAGCTTATTTCCATGTCATTTAAGTTCTGTTTTAAGTGTTAAAGTAATTTCTTTTTAATTTTAGAGGCTCAGAAATTTACCACAATAATGTGTCTAGGGATGTGTGTGTGTGTGTGTGTTAAATTTCTGCCACTCAATACTTGGCAAGACATTAATTTAGTAGTACCATCATTCTTCAATTCTAGGTAATCCTATTTAAAAACAAACAAACATTTGGCCTTTCATTTTACTAGTATCTCTTCAAATCTTCTGTAACATAGTTTTAAAATATTTTTTATGACTGGTTAGTCTCTCCTTTGTGTTTTCTTTCTTTCTTTTTGTGTTATCTGTGGAAGTATTTATCTGTTGAAGAATTGTTCTCACTACTATAGTCAATTATCCTATTATACATAAATTTTGAGAGTTTTGTTTTTCATGAAAGAGTTATTTCTATAATCACTACTGCTGATATATCTCTGGCAGTAATGACAATCTAAAGTATTACTCTGCTTGCCCTACTATTCTATTTCCTCAGATGTTAGTTCTATTCTTAAATTGTGTGCCTCTCTTTCATAGGGTTGGTTTTTCTCAAACAGTTTAGGATTTTTGGTTGTGTGATCATGTTGTATTTGAGATACCTGTTTAACTATCTTGAAATGTTTGTTTTCCACAAAGTAGTGTTCACATTATGAAATAAATATCTCCATCTCACAGAGTTACTATGAAAAAAATACACATTCTAAAATGCTTGTATGATTAAAACAAACACATAATAATTAAAAAGTAAAATTACTTAATTCTGCTCTACTTTGAAGACTAAATACAGACCTTTTGAATTTCTTGGAGCAAAAGTCTTAAATACACTGTAATTACTTCCTTAAATTGGTGTTATTGGCTCCCCTTCCTACATGGTAAGAAAAACACGCAAAATTAATTTCTGGGGTTTTTTTTGTATTATTATATGCTAACAACTGTACATTAAATTGGTTTCCTACATTGCTTTTAGTTATATTCCTCATATGTCAGATAATTTATTGAGTGATTGATTTTTTTAAATATCTACCGTATTTCCCCGAAAATAATAATCCTCCGAAAATAAGACCTACTTACAGGTTTCCTTCTGAGTGAAATATAAGGCATCCCCCCAGAAATAAGGCCCCAGGCTCTGTCTTAGAATGAAAATTAATTTACCATAAACTGGTCGCTAGGGCAGCCCCGACTGGCGGCTAGCAACCAGTGACTTACATGGAGTCCTGACGTCAGTGCTGTGTGAATGGAGAGAAATCAGCGTGGAAACTTTGTGAAACCTAAACTGCAACAAGTTGTGACTTGGGTGAAGAATTCATGGGAGAAAACCACTGGCAGTTGCATTGCAAATGCACTGCGAGCAGGCTACCTTGACAAGAAGTACTCATTTAAAGACAGTGCTATTGCTAAACATGAGAGATTTGGTCCACTGATTCTGAAAGAAATGGAGTCACAGGAAATTCAGCAGGAAATTCAGGAATTGGATTGTTATGATGATGTTCCAGAAGATGATGGCATGATTGGCATTGAATACATTAGTAAATTCTTGATGCTGTAGGATTCACAGTTTGTCTGGTTTGTGTTGACAACTACCGTACTACCGTACCGTATACAGGTAATAAATTTCCTTTATTTTCATTTAACAATAAATGTATACCGTATTCTTCTTAATGGAAAAATAAGACATCCCCTGAAAATAAGACCTAGAGCATCTTTGGGAGCAAAAATCAATATAAGACACTGTCTTATTTTCGGGGAAACAGGGTATATTGCTTAAGCTGTGATAATAATAATGAAATAATTATTAAAACTCAATAATATTAATAAGACTATATTCCTGAAAATTATCTTGACCTACACTCATGTAAAACCTATGCAATCCAAAACAATAAACCAAGTTATTTTGCTCTCCTTTTGACTCCTGTTTCAATCCATTCCCCTTGAAATTCGATTTTCATCCTTAATTTATGCACGGATAAACATCACCTATTTCTAATAATTTAACTAGAGTAAATATAAAGATGTGAGGAGAAAACCACCATTCTAACCTTAAAGTCAGTGTTCAGAGACTATTTTAAAGAAAGCATAGACATGCATTTGCACCAAAGGATTTCTTTAGTGTTGCCTTGACCTATAACTACAATTGCAAGTCTCTATTTACTTACAGCATTGCAATACTACCCAGGCATATCATAAAACTTCACAAATAGTTACCAAAAATAATTTAGAATATAGTATATAACCTAAAATATATACAACCATATTAGCTGTTAATACACTATCTCAGTGGTTGACAAACTCATTAGTCAACAAAGCCAAATATCAACAGTAGAACAATTGAAATTTCTTTTGAGAGCCAAATTTTTTAAACTTAAACTTCTTTTAACGCCTCTTCTTCAAAAGAGACTCGCCCACACTTGGTATTTTGTGGAAGAGCCACACTCAAGGGGCCAAAGAGCTGAATGTGGCTTATGAGCTGCAGTTTGCCGACCACCGCACTATCTTTTTATTCCAGGGACATCTATTAAGCAAAAAACAACAACAAAAGATGTGTTTTGTGCCAGGGATACAAAATGTAAAAGGTGAGGTCTTTATGCTTAATATGTTTACTATATGATAAGTGTTATAATTTATGTAAAGATGCCAAGAAAACAGTTAGATGGAAATGAGCATAAAATTGGGGAGGTCAGAAAAACCTTTTGGAGGAAAAATAACTCGAATTGATTCTTAAAATGTAAGTATAGGCTCCATATAAAGTGAGATAGGATAAAAGAAGTTGATTTTTAAAAATCCCTAATTGGGTCACTTACCCCCTATTCCCAATTCTCCATGTCCTCCCACTTATCCCTTAGTTTCTAATCTCAGTTCCTTTAAAAACACTCTTCTGCTTTCTTGAAATCAAGCATCAAATCAAGCTGTGGAACTCTCTTTGGCTCATAGAACATTTTAATATGTAGAACTACTAGTACACTTATGTGAGGGAGCATGATACTTGGCTGGAGAGTTTGTAAGGAGGACATCCTGAGGAAAGGGAAGTGTGCAGAAAGCTGCCTACTTTGTTTATCGGAAGTCTGACTTAGGGGAGTGCCGAAGGTGGCGACCCTAATTATTTCTGACCTTTCCAAACAAGTCTGTGCACAAGCAGACCCCCGGGTGTTTACTGGAATCCTCATGCTTAATTTTTGGGTATCCTTGCTTAAAGGACACTACGAACACCTGTGTCCTCCCAAGATTACTTACCCTAGAGATTGTATCTTTTAGATACCTTTATCTCAAACTGCTGCTACAATAAAAGCCTAAGGAGGCAAGCGATCAATGCTGTCTGGTTCCTTTATCCAGGCAGTCCCTTAGCCCTCTCTTTCACAGCAAACGTGTCAGAGTAATTATTCATCCATTGCTCAGGGTTTATTGGTCAGCGCTAGCACATTTAAATGTTTTGCCTTTAACACCAATATTGAGAAGATCTTATCAAGAGGAGAAATATTCTGTCCTTATATCCAGCACTAACCAGGAAATAAGGAAATGGAAATAGCAATGGAGAAGAGCACTGTGGAGCACTAAGAGGCAGGGACTCAGATCCCAAGGGGAACTGCAGGCTCGAGCAAGTAAGCTTCAAAGAAAAACATATTTAAGCAAACATTAATCAGTTCTCATCAGAAAAAAAGAAGGAACTTGCCTTTCAGACTGCATGTTTTCAGGTGCTTCTTATAACCATTAGCTGCTAATTTATTAATATGCTTAGCAATACTGAAAATGCTGTTTTAGAGAAGTAGAGGATGCAACAAGTAAATAGAATCTTGTTACAAATTGTATCTGGAATGGATTGCTCCATTACCCAGTAAGATAATTCCTTCTTAGATCCCCAATTTGTGTGGGTTTCACACTTGTGATTAAAAAATAAGAAAGCTCTTAGAGGCAGGAGAGCCACTCAGCATAAGTAAACAATACCTGCCTCACCTCCCCTGCCCCACATTGCTGGCAAAACTCAAGATGTCACTGTGTTGTTGTTGTTTTTTTATCCTCTTTATGCAATAAATCTATGCACCTCATCCTCCCCTGTTGCAGGCAAAAAAAAAGAGAAATATTTAAATATCATCTCCACTAAATTAGTGTGGGTAAGTATGATTTATGTAGCTACAGCACTTATTAATTAGTGTAAATAGAGATCATGTCACAACTAACAAACATAAAGTACATAACAAGTCTAGAGAAATATTTTTTACAGAAAAAAAAATGCATTAGATGAATTCCAAAATCACATTTAAGAACAAATGTGACAGCAAACATATTGTACTTCATAGCTATAATTAAAATAACTATTGCGCAAAGGAATATTTTTTCTGTAGTTTATATAATTGTTTTAAATCAAGGAAAATAAAATGACAAAAACATAAAGTTTTTCTCTTCTTCCTGTTTTCATGAGAGGGAACTGTGTACCATGTTGTCTCTTTAAGAGAAGTTTTGTTTATGATTTAACCCTTCTTAGTGCCCTAAAAGAAATTTGTGTCTTTATTATTTAATACCTTATACTACCATTTTTTAAAAAAACGAATACCAAATTTCTTCACCTAAACTATAAACTCTTTTGGGTATAGTTTTTACATTTTTCATACTCACTGCCAAATATGATGACTTCCTAAATATCTAGTATTTGTGAGTCAATTTTTTTAGCAATGAGTAAAATGTTCATCCTAGTTGTAATTATTTCAGTAAGTTCAATTTGTCTCAAAAGATAAGATTGATTGATCAAATGATAATAATTATTTGTTCAGCATTTTAATTTAGGAAATATGTTTTTCACATTAGCTCTTTGTTGTTGTTTTATAAATATATTTTTATTGTTGATCGTATTGCAGATATCTCCCATCTTTCACCCTCTTCTCCCAGACCATGTCTCCCCTCCCCCCAGGTCTTCACCACCCTATTGCCCATGTCCATGGGCAATGCATATAAGTATACAAGTTGTTTGGTTTTATCTCTTCTTGACCCCCCCCCCCACATCCAGGTGTGTCCTTCTGTTCCATGCCTCCCTGCTTTGGCTTATTTTGTTGGTCAATTCATTTTGTTCCTTAGACTCCCCAAATAAATGAGATCATGCGATAAATGACTTTCTCAGATTGACTTATTTAAATTAGTATAATATTTTCCAGGTCCATCCATGCTCTCCCAAGAGGGATCTCTCTTTTTTTTATAGCTACATAGTATTCCATAGTATAAATGCCCCACAGCTTTTGTATCCATTCATCTACTGATGGGCACTTGGGCTGTTTCCAAATCTTAACTATTGTAAATAACCCCTCTATGAACATAGGGGAGCATATATTCTTTCTGATTGGTGTTTTGGAGTTTTTAGGATATGTGCCCAGAAGTGTGACCTCTGGGTCAAACAGAAGTTCCATTTTTAATATATTTTTTAAAAATATATTTTATTGCTTTTTTACAGTGAGGAAGAGAGAGGGATAGAGAGTTGAAACATCCATGAGAGAGAGTCATCGATAGGTTGCCTCTTGCACACCCCCTACTGGGGATGTGCCCGCAACCAAGGTACATGCCCTTGACCAGAATCGAACCTGGGACCTTTGAATCCGCAAGCCGACGCTCTATCTACTGAGCCAAACTGGTTTAGGCCATTTTTAATATTTTGAGGAAACTCCATACCGTTTTCCATAGTGACTGTACCAATCTTGACTCAGTTACTTATACAGATGGAGGCTAACACTCAAATTAGAGAGTTAATGCAAAGGCAGAGCATGTTGTTTGAAATGTAACTAACCAGCAGAGCTAACAACCCCAGGAATTTCAGTTGTTAGTTACCTACAAACCTGAGGTGATTTAATCATGGATTAACTGTTTTGTGTTTTGTTTTGTTTTTTTCTGAAAACAGAAAAGGTAAAACTAACCAGCTTTATGAATAACAGATACATCTTTGAAATAACACTTACTCAAGAAAAAATATAGATATTTGATTCTCATTGTCCACTTTGATTATGTTCCATGGAGTGGCTGCAAACATTGAATTTACAAATACTGAATCATTGCTGCTGGAAGAAATACAGGGTTAGATTCCTGCAACCCTTGGCCACAGTTGTACATATAACCTTGTTTTATGAGTGTTTTGTTTAAAGACACTCACTTAATCCATATTGTGGATTCATTAACATTGAACTCACAGTCAATAGTACTATCGCTCACGCCTAAACAAAGCTTATCTAACACATTTTGGGTTTTTTTCAGTAAGGCCCATCAGTGGCTTCTGTAATTAGGAACAGTAGACAACACTTCAACACCGTTTGGGAACAATTTTAAACAACTTCCCCAACAAAAAGCACAAAAGTGCAAAAAACAGAACATCAAATCACCACAAGAAGTACACTTGTTTATAGTCTGAAAGCTGAAACAAGATAGCTAATCAAACAAGGAGTTGTTTGATCTTATCTGGGAAAATGCATGTTGAGGAGTCATAGTGCTCACCTCTTTGTACAGGTACATGTCTTCAAAAATACTGGGAGTGCATCATGAGTGTCGACTTGTGGGTTACAAATACATTTTAGTCAGCAGGCAAATTCTAGGCAATTTAAGGCTTCATAGAAATTTATATTTAGAGGACTGAAACATTCTTTACATCTCTGTGTTGTGAACCACCACTATTATACTGAACTACTTCTATAATTATATTAGAAAACAAACAAAAAGCTAAAAAACAACAACAACAACAACAACAACAAACACCAGTGTTTTCTCCATGGGGAAGTAGTACACTACCATAATATTATTACTTCTCTTTTATTCTTTGAATCTCATCCGAATAATAAGTTTACATAAAGCTTAAATTACTCATGTACCTCCCCTTGGCCTGTGTGGCTCAGTTGGTTGAGCATCATCTCATGTACCTAAAGGTCAGGGTTTTGATTCCAGATTTGAGCTCTAATCCCTTAAGTATCAGTACATTTTATATTTGTATACCTAGAAATCTATAATTCTAGTCTTGTTTTCCTAATTTCTTATTTGGGCTGCACTGTGAAAAGTAAAGTGCAATTATTTTGCTACGCTAGTTTTTTCCTGACACTTAGGAACAGTTTCTTGAGCATTTCTCCTTCTCCTGCTCCTCCTCCTCTTCCTCCTTCCTCACCTCCTCCCCCTCCCTCTCCTTCTTCATTTTCTTTGTGTTTTTAATTTTTTTCCTGAAAATTGTTTTCCCCTCCAACTCATCCTTCATAGTCTTTATAACATCTACAACAAAACAACACCCACAGCCCTCATAACTCTCTGAAACTCTATTGCATGTGTAACAATAAGCCCTCCCCGATTATCTTCAGCAGAACGCTGTCTCATTTGTTGGGCACCTCTCATTCATTCTACCTACCTTTACTACCAGTGCTTGAGGTGTCAACACATGATTTAAATTCATTTCAGTGTCAGAGGAAGTTAGCTTTCAAAAAAATAAATCACAATGGATATACAATATTGTTTCAGTTACAGGTGTGCACTTTTGTCCTTAGACAGTGATACAACTTATGAAGTGATCACCTTGATAGATCTAGTACCCATCTGACTCCTCCCTTCCACCCCTCTTCCTCTGGCAATCACGAAGTCAGAGTGTTCTCTGTATCTATGAATCTGTTTCTGCTCGCTTGCTTATTTATTTTGCTATAACTTTTAAGTTGCTACGTGTTGCTGTTCTGTTTCCAAGTGTCATTGCTTCCTATGAATCAAGTGGAGATTTCCCAATGAACCATAGACCCTTTTTATACATCCCAATTTTAAATCGCCTATCATATTATTATTGTCTAGGTTCATTTTTCTACAAAAAATATACACATTTTTCTGTGCCTATTTTGAAATTACCCCTTTATTCCCACTGCTTTAACACAAAGCCTCTCTGAATTTGCACCTCTAAATTTGGACTGAAACTTCAGCTATTATTTGAAAAAGCATTAAGTTAAATTGCAATATATATTTACTTTCTGTTCTAAAACACTGACCCGCCAAAATAACCTGCTACCCTACCACCAGGAGTGAATGTTACCCTCGTATCTATCTAATTGCACTGTCATTTCATCCCATTTGTTGAAATGGGATTCATTTTGGTCATAACTGCAAGCCTTTTAATTGATGCTTATATAGTGCTTATATAAATTTTAACCTATTTTATCTCTTATGATTACCTCTGAGGCATAGAAAGAGTCCATGCACCTCAGTGAACTTTGTTCTATAAAAATCTCCAGCTTATTTACCTATACTTTCATCTAAAACATACAAATTGTTCGTGTGTGTGTAGACGGCAAAATATATTAGTATTTTACAGTATTGTGTCACTGGAGGAAATAGAGGCTTTTGAAATATCTCTTGTAATCAGTCCATCTTTTTTATCTCAATAATTATACCTTTAAATTTACTTCTAAAAGTACTGGAAATGGTATTTTCAGGTAATATAAAGTAAAATTAATGAAAAATATGACATTTGAAAATAATAGATTTTTTTTAATATTGAATCAATTCTTTTACTACTCTTGGAGGCTAATTAGCAGCTACTGTTATTTTTAAATTTGATCTTCTAGTTTTTAATGGTTTAAATTTGAGATAATTAGAAAGAACACGATAATGACTAATTAGAATATGAACAGCACTATGTTTAAAGCTCAAATAATGAATGTGAAATGTACTTAATTTTTTTAAATGTGTGGAATCATATGGGTATTTGAGAAGTGGAATTATTATTTTCAATAGCAATTTTGTTCATACAAAAAGTGTTCATGGAAATGCAGCTCATGATGTCGAAATCTGTTCAAATGTTTTAAAATCTATGTTCTTTAAACATGTGAATTTAAAGCTGTGAGTCTTATTTATAAAATGGAACATTTGAGGTTATGTTAAAATACGTATCTCATCTCATGTTTAATTAAAATATATTGGGCAGTAGGCTAGTTCATTGTGCACCAGTTGTTCAATGAAGATCCTGAGATGTATTTATCTAAAGTAAAAATTCTGACTATTTACTTAACCTTTATCCATATTGTTTTAGGCTAAGGTTGTATTTGTAGCAGTATATTTATCTAGAGAGAGACTTTGGTGATTTTATAATACAAGGAATACTAAAAACATTTTGGATGGATTATTATTTCTTATTAATGAATATGATTTGTGTCTGTGGATAGGTTGTGATCACTGTTTTGTCATTAATTCATCTTAAAGGGTTGTTGATTTTTTAATTATACAAATTCCTATTAGTTCTTGGTCAAAAGCAAACTCATTGGAAAACTAACTCTAAATTGTTCAAGTACCTCAGTTATTTCTAATTTAGTATCGCTTTACTCTCTAACTTTCTCATGTGATATCTTGAATTTTCTAACTCTAGTCAAGGTCATAATATGCCATAAAATTATCTGTCCTAGAAAAAAAAGAGTGGGACTCCAAGCTCTAAATGATTTTATCTATATAGAAAAATAGACTGTTTATAAAATCTCTATGACACATTATAATAATTCATGAAAATATTTGCTAAAACCTGTTTTAAAAAAGCAGTATGTGCAAATACAATATGAAAACAAGTTTTAATTACACCATAATACTAGTTTTAGTCTGTCCAGATATGAGTCTCTAAATTAAGAGGTTATTTTCTGAATTGGCTAAATAATATTGAGTTTCATACCCCATTTCACTTTGAAAACTGGCCAAATTTTCTAAGTGTTTTGAACGTGAAGATTTTGAATCAACCTAGAAATAATGAAAAATAAAATATGCACTAAAGAACAAGTTCAAAAACAATGGCACCATCACCTTATTTTATTTCTTACCAAATGCTAGTTGAAAAAAAGAAAAGAAAAGAAAAAGATGGTAATAAAGAGATTTTTCCTATAAATGGATTAAGCAAAGTAATAATAATAATAATAATAATAATAATATCCCATGGCCAGAGAAAACAATATTGTGATTACCTGAGAGAAAGAGTGGGGGGCAAGGGTGGAACAGGATATGAGTGAATCAATGGTGATGGAAGGAGACTTGACTTTGGGAGGTGAACACAGAATAGAGCATGATGTACTAAAGTATTGTACATTTAAAACCTATATAATTTCATTAACCAATGTCACCAAAAAATTCAATAAAAATTAAAATGTATAATTTTTCAAACCTAATGAGATTAATGACATAGATAAATCAATAAAAGCTATCCACTATAAAGTAAACAAAGAGATTTCCATTCTATCACCATGGTCAAGAGCTATAACAAGGCTTACTGGAGGCTACTACATTTTCTTGGAAGCCAAAATATTTGGATTTCTATATATATGGCCCTCTGCTTTATTACAAATTTGAGGTGTATCTACTTAGAAATTTTGAAGCCATGGCAACTTCCTTTTGCCCCACCCTGCACATGTAACAGGCTGTCCACCCAGTCTCACTGTCGTGAGAACCAAGGGAATCAGATAGACAAGTTGGGCAGACAGGCTCATTTCACATCTCCGCATCAAGCCCTGGGAATCACAGGTCTAAAACCTAGCAGTACTTCAGAGCAGTTCTGGAAAACAAGAAGGGACCAACAGTTAATATAAACATCAGCAGGATCCATGAATAAAAGTAATGATGTCTGCTGGAAAAATAAAAATTATTTAAAATTACTCACGAGTCAAGAAAAAAATATGGATATCATAAGAATCATTAAAATTTTTGAAAATGTAGTTTAAGTTTTGTCCAAAATGTAAATTAGTTTCCAAAGTTTATATAACTAAGTTTTACAAAACATTAAAGGAATAGAAAATGCCCATGTTATATTATCTCTTCCAAAAAAACAAACACAACGGAAGCTGCTTCATATCAAGGCATGCTTAATGATTCAAAACCAAATCACCATCTTTCTATACACAGTTTACCATAAATTAGTAAAAAAATTTATTCCATACCCACACACACTTAGACTTATTATGTTTATTTATCTATGATAAAAATAATATGAATGTTATTTAAGGAAGTCTTATATGATAAGACATATGGATTGGTTTGTATTGAACAGAAATTATAAACCCTTTGGATTAGTAGTAACAAAGAGGCAAAGGGTTGAAAGCACATTTATATGAGAAACATTTTAATTTATATTTTTTTGAATTATCAGTCAGATTTAGTATGTCTTTATACGTTGTTTTGTGTGTGTGTATGTGTGATTAATTTATAAAATTGATAAATCTTGAATACTATATATATATATATATATATATATATATATATATATATATATTAGAAGCCTGGTGCACAGCTTCCCTAGGCCTGGACTGCAGAGATCAGGCTGAAACTGGCTCTTCGACATCCCCCCCCAAAAATTCTGGATTGCAAGAGGGCACAGGCCAGGCTGAGGGACCCCACCAGTCCTGATCAGGGCTGGGGAGGGGCCATAGGAAGGCTCCAGGGTTTGTCTGGCCCATCTCACCCAGTCTCAGTAGGTCGGACCCCAGCAGCAAGCTAACCTACCAGTTTGTGTGTCTGCCCCCTAGTGATCAGTGCACTCCATAGCAACTGGTCGAACGGTTGAACAAATGGTTGGACACTTAGCACATTAGGCTTTTATTATGTAGGATGGTTCATGGATACATAAAGTATATTTTTTGACTAGTTACAAAATATATATTGCAATGATCTTCACCAAATTCTGCACCACAACTATCTACTGGGAGGGCTCAAGCAAGAGTGAGCTTTAGCTATAACTAAGAAGATTAGATTTTTATTCACAAATACTCACTCTGATTTCAGCCTGACATCCATGAAAAGAGTAAATTCCCCATCCTATTGATTTTGGTCAGGGCCAAGTGATTTGTTTTTAGCAGAATGTGGATACAAGTGAAAGGGTGTCAGTCCTTAAGAGAAATCCCATATTTGTACTCATCTCTCCAATAGCTTTCATTTCCTCAAGTAACTGCTGTCACTCAACCCAAGCTGCAAATCGGTACAGGTGAAGTAGACCTGAAATCAATGGCAGCCTTTTAGCAGAACTGACTAAGCCATCTCTTAGACTCATGTGCAAGAAATCCATATCATTTAAAATAGTCTTACAAAAAATATATGGCAAATATCATGAACAGATACATCATAAAAGACAAAATATAACTGAGCACCATAAGAAAGCTATTCAACTATGTTAATAAAAAAAATCAGGGAAATCATAATTAAAGTATCAAATAACATGACCTTTTTCTCTTACCAGGTTGATAAAATTGATAGCTTCATTATATATAGTGTGAATAAAAGTATGAGAAATAGAATAATACATGCCTTTGCTGAAAATGTTCATTACTACAGCCTTCTTGGAACACAATTTGACAGCATTTGTTAACATAAAAATGCACACATATTGAGCCCCTGAGTGTCCACTTCTAGGAATCTCTCTTAGGAAAATAAATAAAGAGCCATGCACAAGTCTATTAAGTAGCAGTATTGGAAGAACATCAACCTTCCTGTCACCTTGTTAAACAATGCTGAAAATAGGAAAAAAAGAATCTTGATACTTGCCCCAGGAAGATAAGACTTAGAATCAATTACAATAGCTTATTTATAAAGAGTAGCAGATTTTGATACAGTGTAAATGTAGACAAAACAGAATCATATGTAATGCTCAACTAAAACCAGAGAAAGCAAAAGAGAGAGGAAGACAAAAAAAAGAAAAAGAAAGAAGGAAGGAAGGAAGGAAGGAAGGAAGGAAGGAAGGAAGGAAGGAAGGAAGGGGAGAGAGAGAGAGAGAGAGAGAGAGAGAGAGAGAGAGAGAGAGAGAGAGAGAGAAAGAAAGAAAGAAAGAAAGAAAGAAAGAAAGAAAGAAAGAAAGAAAGAAAGAAAGAAAGACAGGACAAAGAATAAAAAACAATAACAAATAAGATTGATATCCAAATACCAATTATATCAAAATCACCTTAAATATCTAAATGCACAAAGTACGGAGATTGTCCTAAGGAATAAAACAAGAACAACCAAGTATATGTTGTATACAACAAACCTTTTTAAAATACGCAATTATTTGAAAACTGATTAACACTAATTAAGAGAAAGAGACCAGCTGTAGTAATTTTAGACAAAGCAGCCTTCAGAACAAGGAAGGTCATCAGTGGTTTCTAGAAGTTCAAGAGGAGAAAAGCAGAAATAAATAGGTGGAACAGGAAATCTTTTGGGCTGTGACAATATTTTGTATGGTTCTCTAGCGTGGATGCATTACATCATGCATTTGACAAAGCTCACAAAACTACAGAACACAAAAAAAGTGAGCCTTTATGTAAATTAAGGACTTTTGTTGATAAGAATGTAACAATATTGGTTCACTAATTGTAGCAAATGCACCACCCTAATGCACGGTGTTAACAGTAAGGGACATTTCATGGGGGAGGGGGTCAAAGACATATGTGTGAACTCTGTACTCCCGGCTGGAATCAGGCCTCTCCACATGCCCCAGACTTTGTATACATGAGATCAATTTTTATCTCAGAGCAGTTAGGGAAAATGGTTTTCTAGAACCTGCTGGACTCCCCTCCCCCAGCCAACTGATCTGCCCTGGTTGCTGTATACCTGTTTACCTTTGAGATGAAGTGCTCTGTGGGGTTCTACGTGGTCAGTTGCGGCCCAGAGGTCACTCGGAAGCAGAGCTGTGAGCCCAGTCAGTCACTGGGGCCTACTGCCCCCTCCATATTCACATTCCAACTGGTCCTGGAGCACCTGTGCGGTGCTCTGCTGGTGATTTCTGAGAGCCTGAGACACGGTGCATGTCTCCCTGCACTTTCCAGGAAGATCCCGGTATGTGCTGAGGTGGTGGTGATGTTGAGAGTAAACAGACAGCACTCTGTGATGTATAAAGGCACTGGGCAAAAGGTGTTCGGCCTGCGGTGAGATCTGTGAAAGACATAGTGAGAATACTGGTCCAATAACTCAAGCCGAGGTCAGGTTTCTGGGGGCCGAGACTAGCCCTCCCACGTCATACATCTCACGCCATTGGTGTTGAATACACACCTGAGCAGGTTGTCACGTCAGGACATGGTTGACTCACTGGAAAAGGCAGGGGAGTGACAAGTCTCCTAAACTTTCCCAGCTGGCTGCTGAAAAACCTATCTGAAAAGCATCAGACATCAATGGAGAAAAACTTCAGATGGAAACAAATTATGTCAAAGGAAACACTTACTCTTCAGAAAACCCACAACTGCTCCATGAAGAGATGATGAGATGGAAGCAAAGAGACCAAGGAAAGGAGGAGAAACAAAGGCTGGAGCAGATGAATGCAAACACAGAGACAATCAGCCATGTATTCTCAGTGACTAAAAACCTGCCCACGCCCACCCCTTCCCCTGATTTTCTTGGAGATCACCTAGATCACATGAAGGGGCAGGTTGAACAAGACAGGGAAGCAGAAAACCGTGATCACCCCGTCCCTCGGTCACAAGTTGATCTGAAGTGTGTCCCCGATGATGCCAACTTCAATGTGTTTTTTCAAAGTCAAGAGGAGAATCAAGAAATAGCCAGACAACTGTGGGAAGAAACGCAAGTGAAGGAGGAGCTTACCGCACAGCTAACCCATCTCCACATCAAAGAGGTATCTTTGCAGGGTGAAAATTCAAACCTACACTCCAAAGTGAGATTCAGCACCTGAAGCTGAACCCTCAAATTTTGCCTGAACTACGGGCAAGATCATTTAAGGCCACTTGAGAAAAAAACAGTTCAGGGAGAAATGGACTGCTTAGTGTTGAATAAACAGCTTCTCAGTGTGTCTAAATACTCGAACTCCGCCTATCAGATTTGTAACCTGCACAGGAAGATGGCAGAAGTCATGGGCAAGGCATTGGAGAAAAGCACTTCTTTCTATATAATAGCAAAAGAGGTCACAAAGGCCACCTTCTATGAGAAAGGGGCTTAAGAACTGGAACACAGCCATTTTGACTGAGAGAAAGCTCAAATTAATGAAAGACAATTATCAGAAGAGGCAAATGCTGGCCAACCTCTAGTCCAAGTTCCAACCATTTGCTCCACAGAGGCCCACAAATGTTTGTTATCAAGCCCCAGGTGTGTTTTACATTCAGTCACTACATGAAGTGTTTTTTAAGGATCTCATCAAACCAAAAGTGGTGTTCCTTTCTGGGGGGAAAAGAACAGGTTTTCAGATTATTGAAAGGGATTAATTCTTTTTTTTTATTTTTAAGAAAATATTTATGTAATAATTAAGTGATTTTTTTCTTACAAAAAATTTTTCATTGAAAAATTTTAAACATGCTGTTGACAAGAAACATTGTGTATAGTACGTGGTATTTTAAAAATACATATAAAAATGCCTACCTTTTTATTTAAAACTTCCCAATAAAATACCTTCATATACTGCTTTATTTATAATTTTCAGTGAGTTATTTCAGGAAGGAGACTCAGCAGCTGGTTTTACTGAAGCACTTAGCAACTTTAATTCATGAAGTAAAAAGTAATTCTTTAACCAATAAGAATGTCAGGAGGAGTTTAGGCAGGCAAAATATCATTCTGCCTGGATGGTTAGATTGCGTGTTGCTTCATTTAATTTTTGGCAAATTGATTCATTTTGTTTTAGTGATTACCTTTCTAGAAATCATAGGATATTTTACAAAAGCTAGGAAGGATATATTTCTCTCAATAAAACTAAGCAGCATATTTTATCCGGTCTTTAGTCAGAACAAGAAAAAATACATTCCAATCATTAAGCTATGAGGGTGAAAAGAGAGCTCTATTGTATACAACTATTATAAATATTAACCAAGTGTAGTCTAATATGATTATTATGAGTAACAGCTATCTTCAAAGGCAGTTAATGGTTTTGTTTGTTCAATTTGTTTTTTAAAATAATAATTCATTGCTTTACAAACCTCATTCACAACTTATTTGATCTTTTAATTCACATAATGCCATGAAACACCTCTGCAAAGACAGATGAGTTTAAGAAAATAATTCAGATCAGAGGACATTAAGGACTATATTTAATTCTGCTAATCACTAAATACTTTATGATTAACAATTTTTCAAGTTTTATTGAGATATAATTGACATATAAAATTATATTAAGTTAGAATGTAGAACATAATGATTTGATATATGTATATATTAGGAAATGGTTAGCACACTAAGTTGATCATTCGGGGATTTCTGGGACTAAACTATAACTGTAGGAATATGAAAGCAGTGATTGAAGATGAGATAAATTGGAGCTAGAATTTGAAGGGCCATATGCACCATGTAAACAGTTTGAATTTACCTTGGGAACAACTGAGTCACCAGAATATTGTGGGAAAGTCATATGGTGACATTTTCCCTCTTACGTAATATACCAGACAATAGTGTGACTGAATGCAGTGATGACAAATGCAGACAGATTGCAAAGACACTGAAAGGTATAAAATGGGCCCGTGGAACACAGAGTTATTCAAATGCCTGAAGTCATATGTGGACTTTTGCAAAATACAGGAAAACTAATGGGGGGGGGGGAAAGCATATTCTTAATCTCACAACATAGATATTGGTGACTAATATTTTAGTGTATTTATTTTAGATTGTCTACTCTAAATACATGTGCATTTTAAAACAAAAAAATCATTACATTTATGGGCATCCATTATCTATATTATGCACCATCAATCACTCCCTTATTAAAAAGTTAGTTATTATTACCATTCCATAAACATTGTGATAAATGTGTTTGTGCCTACATATTTGTACTTTTGAGGACTACTTAGAATAAACCACTCTATGTATAATTTCTGAGCTAAAGATAATGCACTATTTAAAGTTTTTAAAGAATATCTATTTTCTTTCAGAAAACAATTTATATTCCTACCAGCAGCCTCCTGCAGCTTTAAAAACAATGAATATTTTTATTTTTTCCTGACAATAGACAAATATGATATCTTACTGTTTTAATTTGCATCCCTTTGATTACTTACGAGGTTAAATCCTTTCATGTTTATTGTAACTTGCCTGTTCTGTCAATTTTTCTACAGGGGTGTTTGTAGTTTTAGGTTTGATTTTAAAAGGCTCCAGGACCTTTCTGTTCAGGCAAAGTAGAATATAACAATTATAATTTGTTATTCAGCCGTGGAGCATATGTAGAGGTAGTTCAAAAATTCAAAATGTGTGAAAAACAGGAACACAGCAAGGCTTCCGAGAAAGAGAAAGGTGTGCAGATATCGGACCTAAGAGCTATAGTTATGCAAACTTACCAAAGGAATGCAAAGTGAACATAAGGCATGCATAACCGGCTGCTTTCAAGGTTCCAGATGAATGAAGCAATGGAATCCAAAGTCTCTGGCTATATAAATACAAAGAATAACTTTGGGTTTGAGAGAAGATGGCTACACTCAAGTGTGGATGACAGCTACTTAGCAATGTTTTCTCTTCAAGTGTATGTGAGAGTAAACAGCAAAATATGCCAAATTGCAATGCCTGTAAATTAGTAATAGGTATTGGCAACCTATTAAACTTCAAAAGCGAAAAGAAAGCTCGTCAAGGAAATATTCACAGGATTAGCATAATCAATCTGAATATCAGTTCCTTCAAATGCAGACAACTACCGCACAAAAGGTGGACAGCCTCCCCCGAAATGTTCATGAACAATTTTCTGACATGGTTATGGAAATTCATACAATTAAATGCATTCACTCCAGTAACCGCTATCACAGTCAAGATTTAGAAAATTTCTATTTTATCCATAACTTCGCAGTTCCTCTGTTTCCAGTCAGTATGAGTTAAATTAACTTCCTCTAAAATGTTATATGAAAATTGCTGGCTGGTGTGGCTCAGTGGTTGAGCACTGACCTATGAGCCAGGAGGTCACAGTTTGATTTCAGGTCAAGGCACCTGTCTGGGTTTCATGCTCAGTTCCCAGTAGGGACCCTGCAGGAGGCAGCCTGTCAATGATGCTCCCTTATCATTGATGTTTCTAGCTTTCTCTACCTTCCCTTTCCTCTCCAAAGTCAATACAAATATATTTTAAATTCTAAAATGTTTATATAGATGAAATAATAAAGGTTGTGCTCTTTTCTATGTGACTACTTTTGATCAATATAATGTTCTTTGAGGTTCATCTATGGCTTCGAGCACAATCTGTTTTTAAAATCTTGTTTTCTTATTGAATTGTTTGTGCCATTTAAAAGAAATAAATAGAGCATATAAATGTGAATCTCTTTCTGAAAACTCTATTTCACTGATGTAATCTTTATGCCAATACCAGTCTGTCTTAATTATTAATAACTAGAGGCCTGATGCACTTAAATTCGTGCAAGAGTAGGCCTTCCTTCCCCTGCCTGCTGGCACTAGCTTCCCTCTGGCACCCAGGATCTAGGCTTTGCCTCAGCTACCAGCAGGCACCCAGGACCAGGGCTTCTCTCTGGCCCCAGCTTAGTCTGGAAGAACATCTGGAATGATGTCCGGTCTAATTAGCATATTTCCCTTTTAAAAAATTATTTATTAATTTTTCTTTTTTTACATATATTTCCCTTTTATTATTATAGATAGCTTTATAATGATCATAAAGTTAGGGAGCATAATCTTTCAATTTTGTTCTTTTATTTAAAAAATCTGGGACTATTTCTGGTTCATTTATATGTTTAGAAACATCTTGTCAATTTCTATGGGGAAAAATACCTGTTGGATGATGATTAGGATTTCATTGAATTTATATGTAAATGCAATGAATAATCTTAATTTAAGTTTTTAATTAATAATAAACCTAGTTTATTGCTCCATTTATTTTGTCATCTTTAAAAATCCTAAGCAGTATTTTGTTCATTTTTACACAAATTTTAAGTTAATCTTTAAATATTTAACATTTTTAAAAAATATTTTTCTATTTTTATTGATTTTATATAGAAACTAGAGGCCTGGCGCATAGAATTCTGGTATGGGGGTGTGGCCCTCAGCCAGGCCCCACTCTCTCACAATCTGAGAACCCTCGGGTAGGGTCCCTAGACCTGGCCAGCGATCAGGGCCTATCAGGGTTTTCCTTCCCCCAGCTGCCAGCAGCTAACCTGCTCCCACCACTGTCACTGCTTGCCATCTGTGCGACACTGCCCCTCCTCCCCTGCCACTGGTCACCTCCCTATGTGGGCAACAGGCGTGGGGGGGGCGGTCACTTGACTGGCCTGGGCCTTCCTTTGCAGGATGATTGCTTACCACCCACCACAGCGTTGCTGGCCAGTGGCCTGGGCCTCCCCCAGTGGGGTGATTAATCACAGGGCTCCAAGATTGATGGCTCCACAGAGAGAGGCTCTGCTCACCCATCACAGTACCACCAGCCAGGTAACCTGGGCCTCCCTCTCTGGGGCCATCGACCACAAAGCTCCACAGTAGATCTCCCAGCAGAGGGAGGCCCCGCCCACCAGGCGAGGGCTCCACGATCAATCACCATGCAGAGGGTGGCCTGGGCCTCCCTCTTTGGGGTGATCATGGGGCGGTGGTGGGGCCCCCTGACCAATCACATCACACTCACCTTGGCCTTACACCAGTGCATGCCATGGCATGGTCATCTGGAAGGTCATCCTGATGGTTGTTTTGCTGTTGAGTCATTTGGTCGATTTGCATATTATGCTTTTATTATTATAGATAAATTCCCTAATAAATAAAAGATTTTCATTCTTTTTAACAAATAAAATTCAAAGAGATTATGTTGCAGGTTCCTGGAATAGAGGGTTATTTACACTTACCAAAATTTTAAGAAATTTGTACTATATACACAAGATTTAAGAGGAAGTACACAGCTCATTGTTCAAATATCTTTTGTCATTTACTAGCTGTTCACACTAGAAGAGCTAAAACACTCATCTGTGGTGTGATTTCTTTATCCATAAAATAAAAATAGCGATACGGAATTTTTGGACTGGAGCACATGATGTTCTCCCGACTCTTTGTCAGCGGGAGTCAAAGAATAAATCCACAGACATAAGATGGTATAACAAAGGTGGAAGTTTATTAAAGAACAAGTACCGACTCCCACGTGGGGATGGGAGAAGAGTCCTGCTGACTTCCGGTTTCCATGGTTTATAAAGGCTGCTGTTCCTGTGTCCTGATATCCCCTCTGATTGGTCAATATTCTCTTTCGAATCAGTCACTCTAGCAACTCTCAAGGACTTCCTCATTCTCTTCCTATTCCTTCTGGGCTTTCTTCCTCCTTTATTTTGTAAATATAGGCTGCCTGGCTACTCCCAGTTCCCTTAGCTCAGTGGTCGGTCGGCAAACTGCAGCTCGCGAGCCACACGCAGCTCTTTGGCCCCCTGAGTGTGGCTCTTCCACAAAACACCACGGCCTGGGCGAATCCATGTTGAAGAAGTGGCATTAGCAGAAGTTTAAGTTTAAAAAATTTGGCTCTCAAAAGAAATTTCAATTGTTTATTGTACTGTTGATATTTGGCTATGTTGACTAATGAGTTCGCAGGCCACTGCCTTAGCTTATGTAAATGTAACTGTTGCCTGTCTCCCTTGTGTTATGGAGATGTACCTGCTCCCAGTTTGTAGCCCTGTATTTTTTCCATGGACCTCACTTCTAAAAATTCCCTAAACCTGCTTATATTCCCCTAAAATTCCTGTTTCAATAGTACCTACCATACAGGGTGTTCTAAGGTTCTTATGAATTAAAAAACAAAGTGCTTAGACATTGCCTATTTTTGGAATTGCTACATTAATATTGTGATGTAAAGAAATTCCTGAGGAGAAAAACTTAAGGAAGTACTCTCAGGTGTTGAAGACTTGGAAACTATGTTTGAGTTGGGGCTGGCTGGGCTTGCAGTTTTTTTTTTGTGTGTTTTTTTTTTAATCTTTATTGTTGAAAGTATTACCCAGATCCCCTTTCTCTGACCCCCTTCCCCACCCCCAGGCCTTTACAGCACTATTGTCTGTCCTTAGCTTATGCATATATACATATAGGTTCTTTGATCAATTTTCTTCCCCACTCCCATCCCCCCTCCCCTCTGAGATGCTTTGATGGAAGTACAGACACACCTTGCTAGAAGTTTCAATTCTAGGCATCTACTTGGGAGGGATCTAAGGCTATTAAGATTTCCCCAGCACATTTCATATACACCCAAAATAGTGTCAAAATTCCAGGGGTCATAAAAGAAAGATATGGCATTGGAAGGCTTTTAAGGACAAAATATAAAAAATATACCGTATTTGCCGGAGTATAAGACAATTTTTTGGCCCTGAAAAATACGTGTTTGCCGGCGTATAAGACGACCCCCTAACATTTCCACTAAAAATACAGAGTTTGTTATATACTCGCCGTATAAGACTACCCGCCACTTGGAGGCATATTTTTCAGGGCCAAAGGGTCGTCTTATACGCCGGCAAATATGGTAGTTTTTCAATTATCTGATGGGAAATCTCAGTTTTCTAATGGAGAGCATAAATGGGTTGTTTGTTATGCTTGAACAAGCAAATAATTATGTCCTTTTTAAGAAAATACAAAGGCATGCTGAATGATGTCTTCAGATGCTAAAATGCTCTGTTTGCCAGTGTGAATGGGTGGTTGGAGAGAGAAATAAATGTGACAAGAGGAGAGAGGTTAGGGGCCCATTTAGCTTCCACTCTGATTGTGGATTGAAAACTCTCAAGAAAATGCATTTCACATTTAAAAGTAGGGTAGTGCAAAGATGAAAAAGATAAAGTAATAAACAGGTTGCATTCATGATACAGATCTTTGTGCTGACATTTCCCTGACTGAGAAAAATGGGGAATATATAAAAGTATAAGAAATCATGCCAGAGAATTTTGAATAAAGTCACACAGAAAATGCAAAGTCAGAAATTTAATATGCAAAATGCACATGATTTATTAAAATTGAACACAGAGGAGGAAAGATACCTATCATGCATGTCGACAGGGAGGGGATCCTATATAATAAAAGCCTAATATGCAAATAGTCTGAAGGGCAGAACAAGTGGTGGGATGACCAGTCACTATAATAACGTACACTGACCACCAGGGGTCAGACTCTCAATGCAGGAGCTGCCCCTGGTTGGACACAGGCCAGGCTGAGGGATAAGCCCCCTTAGCACTAATTTCATGCACTGGGGACCTAATGAAAGAATAATGTGAGAAAGTAGAACTTCAAAACTTATATAAGAGAAACAATGAAATCAAAATAAGACCAGGTGGTGGTATGTGGCTTTATAAAATCTTCCTAAAGTTTGGGTTTAAAGAATATATATGTGTTTCAGATAAAGATTGGTAGTAATGGGCATGAAGCAGGATAAAGTAATTCAATTGTTGAGTGTGGTAGAACATAAGACTTTAGACCTAGTTACTTTAATAGGAAAAAAAGAACAAATAAATTTCAGATATAAAGAAAAAAAGTACTTAAGGGGAAGAGAAGGATATGCTAATTATAATCTTATATAATAAAAGGCTAATATACAAATTAGCCTTTTATTATATAAGGTCCAACATCCCACAGCCCCTCCCCCTAGCCAGCCCTGCATAAATTTGTGCACTAGGCTTTTAGTTTGAGAAAAAACATTCTGAGTAGTATAAAGAGCCCTGAGACAAAAGTTCTAGAAATAAGTTAATTGATTAATAAAACAGAACCAAAGAGTAAAAAAGGTAAGGGAAAGAAAATTTTTGCATAGAGTTAGTTATTCAGGTTTAAGTAATTAATATGCAATTTCTATGGAAACTTAGTTCGCCTGGCTCATGGGAGTTGGATGGTAAATATGTATACTATGTAAACAACTTTTAGTAAACTCAAAGGCTTTAAAAAGAGGGACAATAGTTATGAAAATGTTCTACAATGAATATAATTATAGACACTGGGAATGTTGAATAAATATTTTTAATTCTTATTTTATGTCTGATTTTAAGTATTTAATTTTCTGCATAGGGTCATTTATAATATATAAGCTCTTCATTTTAATTTCTTATATACAGTTTATATCTTCTAATAAAATTCATGGTGAAACTCTTAATGCATAGTCAACTGCTAATTACTAGGTAAACCTTGTTTATAAATACAGTAACTCCTTACTTCATGGCATCTATATGTTTTGTGATTTTAAATGAAATGACATATAAAAAAGCATTTTTTATCATAAGCTAATTGATATAAATAAGAGTTATGTTCCTGTGACATCTCATCAACATTATCCATATTGAACAAAACATGCTATTCCAGTACCTGCTGTACTGAATGTTCTTTCAAAAATGTCATTTTCTTCACATTTTAAGAATGACTTCCAGTTCCATACTAAACATGAATACAGCATTTATATCTTTAAAAAAATTCCACCCAATATCCCTATCAAAGACCTTTCTGGTTTGGCTTTGATTAGATTTTTCCAGCACTACTCATCACAAGTTATTTTAGTCTGACATACTTTCTAAGTTTTTCATGTTAATGCTTAACATCCTCTCTTTTACTTTGTGCAAAATTCATTTCCTGAAATTGCACCTAGAGTAATGTTTCTTTGTGTCAGTGATAATGCAAATTTTCAATAGAATAATCATCAATTTGGAATATTTGTATTTTAGACAAATATTAAAAATAATAATAAAAATCAAAGTGATTTTGTTTTTAATATAATTTATTGAGGTGACATTGGTTAATAAAATGTTACAGGTTTCAGGAATACAATGCTACAATACATCATCTGTATATTGTATTGTGTGTTCACCACTCCAAGCCATGCCTCCTTCCATCAAAGTGATTTTAAATATATATCTGTAACTAAGGTTCAAAAGAAGGATGAGAGAAAATAAAATAATTTGAAATAGAATCTGAGAATAATAAACCAATCACCAAGTTTTATCCATTGAGCTTCCTAGTTTCTTTAGATATCCACTCCCACTGTCTCGGGTCAGACTACAATCATCTTTTGCCTAAACTTGTAAGGCAAAATTGTTAAGGCAATTCATGAGAATTTCTTAGACTTAATTTTCCAGTTTCAGTGTTGTCTTTTCTGCAATTCATTTCCATATTTAATTTAAACAAAACAGTATTTCTAAAACAATGTGATCATTATCCCCTTATTTTAAAAACAATTTAATGGTTCCAGATTACTTTTAAGAGAAATTCTAATTTCTATCACCTCCAGGTCTGTTTTATTTGGGAAAGATGTTATTAGGAAAAATAATGTTATGCAATTCTAATAAGTTTAAGTTTGCTTTTTACTTCATTTGTGATTTCCAATAACTTTTAAAAGCATGATAATTAGTTGGTAGCATATAAAAAAGCACTTTTTAAATTTTATGTAATACATCAATTAATTAATTAATTAATGTAAGTTTATATAATTCAGTTGTTGCATAGGATATATACATATACATATACATATACATATACATATACATATACATATACATATACATATACATATATATATACATTAGAGGCCCAGTGCACGAAATTCATGCATAGTAGGGGGTGCCCCTCAGCACACCCTGCACCCTCTCCAATCTGGGACCCTGGTGGGATTGGGCCTCAACAGGCATTTGGACATCCCTCTCACAACCCAGGACTTCTGGCTCCCAGCTGCTCACCTGCCTGCCTTCCTCATTGCCCCTAATTGCTTCTGCCTGCCAGCCTAGTCACCCCCTAACCACTCCCCTGCCAGCCTGATTGATACCTAACTGCTTCCCTACCAGCCTGTTTTCTCCTACCTAACTGCTGTCCCCTGCAGTCCTGATAACCCCTAACTGCCCTCCCCTGCAGGCCTAGTCCTCCCAACTGCTCTCTACTGCAATCCTGGATTCTTCCCAACTGCCCTTCCTTGCAGACCCGGTCACCACCAGCTTCTCTCCTCTGCCAGCCTGGTCATCCCTAAATGCCCTCCGCTGCAGGCTTGATCCCACCCAACTGCCCTCCACTGCTGGCCATCTTGTGGCAGTCATCTTGTGTCCGCATGGGGGCAGGATCTTGTGTGTTGGAGTGATGGTCAATCTGAATATTACTCTTTTATTATATAGGATAGAGGTCTGGTGCATGGGTGGGATCCAGCTAGTTTGCCCTGAAGAATGTCCTAGATAAGGGTGGGGTTTCCCTTGGGGTATGAGGTGGACTGGGAGAGGGGCCTGTGGTGGTTTGCAGGCTGGCCACACCCCCCAGCGACCCAAGCAGAGGCACTGGTATCTGGGATTTATGTATCTTCTATAATTGAAACTTTGTAGCCTGGAGTGGAGGACAAGACAGGCCAGGGCTGCAGAAGCTTGGCTTCCTCCATCTCTAGCCTCCTGCTCTTTCCAGCTCTGTGGCTGCCACCATTTCTATTTGGATTTATGTATCTTCTACCATTGAAACTTTGTAGCCTTGAGTGGAGGCCTAGGCCAGCAAAGATAGGCAAAAAGCTTGGCTTCCTACATTGCAAAAGAAAACCAAGCCTCCCTCCTGCTCTCTGTGGCCATAGCCATCTTGGTTGGGTTTATTTGCATATTTGCTCCTGATTGGTTGGTGGGCGTGGCTTGTTGGTGTAGCAGAAATATTGTCAATTTGCATATTACTCTTTTATTAGATAGTATATGAACACTTTAACCTGCATAGTTCCCATTGTCATTAGGTTTACTTTCCATTTTCTCCTGCTACTTCTCTACCTCCTCCTTCTCCTTTTTTTAATTATGATAATAATATGAGATTTACCCTCTTAAACTTTTTCTTGTGTATTATTTTCCTTTTTTTAGTTTTATTGAGATACTAGCAGTTCAGTGCACAAATTTGTGCACATTTGGTTGATTTGCATATTAGGCTTTTATTCTATAGGATATATATACATATATATATATATATATATATATATATATATATATATATATATATATATTAGGGGCCTGGAGCATGAAATTCGTGCACTGGGGATGGGTCCCTCTCTCATACAGGGAGCCCTCAGGGGATGTCCTACAGATGGCTTAAGCCCGCTCCCCATTGGGAGCCGACCTAAGCCACAGTCTGGCCTCCCTTTGCTTGAGGTGACTGGGCTGATCAGGGGAAGGCGCCAGCCCCATCACCCCACTGCTGCAGCCACTGCCAGTCACCACAGCTGCCAAGGTATTTTCATCAACATGGACTGCAGCCCCTTTACCATGAAAAAATGACAACTTTCTTTAAGCATTTTCAAGATGTCTCTTTCATAGGATATGACATTTATTTTTCTTTTCTTTTTTAAAAATATATTTTATTGATTTTTTACAGAGGAAGGGAGAGGGATAGAGAGTTAGAAACATCAATGAGAGAGAAATATCAATCAGCTGCCTCCTGCACACTCCCTACTAGGTGTATGCCTGCAATCAAGGTACATGCCCTTGACCGGAATCAAACCTGGGACCCTTGAGTCTGCAGTCCAATACTCTATCCAATGAGCCAAACCAGTTAAGGCAGATATGTCATTTCTTTCTTTATTTTTCTTTTTATCCTCACCTGAGGATATGTTTCCATTTATATTTTCCCCTTCCCTCCAATCCCAAACTCAGCCCCTTCCCAAGCCAAAAGCCAGGCTCTAGGCTTGAGAAGAGATTCCTCCACCCTTGGCACCTCCCATTGCAGGTTGCAGGCTCAGCTCCTTCTTAACCCTAAAACCTCAACTCCAGGCTTAAGGCCCTGATTGCAGGCTTGGCCCCTTCCCAGGCTTCTGCCTGATGAGTTCCCTCTGCCACCATCTCTGTGCCCTGCACACGGCCACCACTGGTGCATGCCTCGCCCTGCAGACTCTTTTTGGCATCCTCATGATGCAAATGATGGCATGCTTGAAATTGCCCGAGAGGCTTCTTATACTATTTTTTTTTCTATTCTCTTTTTCTTTTTGTTGTTCTGTTTGAGTGATTTCTACTTCCTTAACTTCCAAATAACTGATTTGATCCTCTACTTCATCTATTCACTGTTGGTTTCCTGTAATGTATTCTTCATTTCAGTTAGTGTATTCTTCATTTCTGTCTTTTTAGGATCAAGGATATGGATATGTTTCTTGATTTAGTGAGAGGAAAAAAGAAAAAAAAGAGAGATTTTCCACATATTTATAATATAAATATAAATATATGAAAAATAAGATATTTAAACTAATGTAAGTGTATTTACACTATAAATCCAAAA
Organism: Vespertilio murinus; assembly: GCA_963924515.1. NCBI lineage: Eukaryota > Metazoa > Chordata > Mammalia > Chiroptera > Vespertilionidae > Vespertilio > Vespertilio murinus. Next base: position 21,862,120 of record OZ004711.1, on the reverse strand, counting down.
ATAAGATATTTAAACTAATCACATTATCAAAACTATTTTGCTTCTATTGCATATAATAACCCAAATAACTATCCTCTGTGTATTAATAAATCAAATTAAGAATTATTATTTTACTAGAGGACCAGTGCACAAAATTCATGCAGTGAATAGGGGTCCTTCAGCCTGGCCTGCACTCTCTCGAAGTCTGGGACCCCTGGGACCCCTAGGACCCCTTGCTCCTTACCACCTGCCTGCTCTCTGCTCCTTACCATTCAGCTCGCTGCTCCTTAGAGCTGCCACAGAGGCTGGAGAGCCTCCTGCCACTGCCTCTGCGCTCACCAGCTGTGAGCCCGGCTTCTGGCTGAGCAGTGGCCCCCTATGGGAGCACACTGACCACCAGGGGCAGGTCTTGCATTGGAGTGGTCAGCAGTTAAAGTAAAGGTGATAACTGCGCATAATAGCAACTAGTCGTTCTGGTCATTCTGCCATAAGGGATGCTTAGGCTTTTATTATATAGATATTTTCCCTGGGCATTTAAACACATCCTTTGCAACAAGTTAGACGCATATGCTTTCTTTCTGTGAATGTTTCTTTATTAAAATGTTTAATTTTCATATGAACTAGAACTTTTCTGAAATTGTGTTGATTTTTAATCTTTCCATCATTTCCAAATTGCTTGATTTATCGCATGAATTGAATACCTAGAAAGACATGCTGCTTTTTTAAGTATCTTTTCAATATATTATTGTTATTGCTGACATTTATTTTCCAAGTTGAACATTAGTATCATTTTACATTGTTTCCTTTACTAATATATCAATCCTAAGTGCTGTTGAAATTTGAATTTGCCAACAAATTTGGATGTGACATATAATTTTCTATTTCAAAAGCTATGAGTATCTGTGAAAAAATTGTGGTACATATGAGTTGTAAACATATTTATCTATACAAAGTGATTGAAAATTACTCTTTAACTACTCTGTTATCTCTTGTGGTACCAGTGTTGCAATAAGCTTACTACTTCAAGAGTATATACAAGAGTAACTATTACTAGATTTTCTGAAAACTAATTTCCTACATTATATAAGTGATTTCATAATATACATTTTTTTCAATTTTTCAAAAAAGTTATATATTTTCTGAGATAATCTTGTTCTATTCCGAATCAGCAAATGTGCTAAAATGTTTCTCAGGTGTTAACTGCCTAAATAAGATATCTTTATTAGTTTTCACAACTTCTAAATTGAGCTGAGAACTACATTTTTTTCTCGTTGCCTTCGTCCTTTTCCAATACAGAATTCATGAAGTTTTCTGAATCAATATTAGCCATGTTTCCTAGCAACAGGCTCAGCTTTTCTCTGAAAGAACACTTTTGATGGTAGGCGGGAGGAGAGTTGTTTTTGAATGGCTATGAAATCCAGAGTGGCTTTTTCTGCAATTTTAAAACATGTCTGCATATCTACTTACTTAACAAGAAGCCTCATACTGAGATATGTCTACTTCAGGCATGTCAAACTCGCAGCCCGCAAGCCACATGCCTCATTTACTTGGCCCATGTTAGCCTTTGAGTTTGACGTGCTTGGTGTACTTGCTCATTTGTTTGTTTTTGAATAAAGGTTTAGGGATGATAGGAGTCCTTATAAGTAAGGGTGTGATTCGCCGCAAAACAATATCATAACTTTGTATATTTATTTCCATTTTAAAATATTTCATTAGTAAGTTAGTCTTTGTATTTGGAATTTTGTTAGAAATATTCATCATATTTAGCACACACCAGAGATTTTAAAAAGTCAGAAGGTTTAAACAATTAGATAAACTTAACATAGTTAAGACCACAAATTATGGAGTAAAACATTATCTGCTATTTGCATGCCTGTAACTCTGAACCACTTACCTCAAAACATGTAATTCAGAATTTCCTTACCTTTAAAATATAGTCATCAAAAGCATCTCCCAAATTCAGTTATTGTAGTATAAATGTCACAGTGTAAAGTTCATTAAACAAAGCCTGATACAAAGTAAAAGCTCAAAAATATTAATTGAAAATGAAATGATATAAAGTTGTGCATTTTTTCTCATACTTAAAATGTATTTGTGTTAAGTATTCTATATTAAAATTCAACTAAGTACAAGACAGTTTAAGTATAAAGTATCCATGGAATTCTGCCTCTTTCACCAAAAGGAACCCACACTGTTAATTAATATCCATTTTGCAACTTAAATTTCAATAAGCATTTTCAAGGCATACAGTACTGTTCATCTGACTGAATGAAAAGATTTTTTTCTCCATGTCTTAATTTCTAAAAATGGTTGTTCTTTTGCATTAGAGAGTTGAAGGAGTTTTGAAAGTTAAGGATAAAAGCACAAATATTTAAAACAAAGAAAAAAATTGCAGGTAATTGAAGACTCTATTAAAGCCTTACATAAAGGGCACTAACAAAGCTAATTACCATATCTGAAATTTTAATCTAATTACTATTCCAACCAATTCACTAATTGACTCCAGGATTAAGCTGTAATGTGTGCTAAGATGTATGTTTGTGATCTGAAAAATTTATGAATATATTTCATTATTCTGATCTCAGGAACAACCAAATTGAAATGTGAAATTAAACGTGATGTAGTTTTATAGGGATAATTGTGGATCCTGTAATAAGCATTGATCATTTTATGCCTATAATAGCTAAACCTAAAAAAATGATAATATAATTTGGAATTCAGCAAACACTTGTTAAGTGGCTAAATATTTATAAATATTTTGATTCATAAAAACAAAAGCCACATTCTCGGTTTGAAATATAGTTCTGACAAGAGTTGCAGCAGATGGTATGTTGTACAGCACAGTGCCTATAGTTAACAATGCAGCACTGAGCACTTCAAAACTTGTTCAGGGAACATTTCGTGTTAAGTTTTCTAATCAGAAGAAAAAAAATAGCAAAGGGGCACAGAGAAACTTCTGGAATTCATGAATATATGTCTTTCTTTGATTGTGGTTATGGTATCATGGGTGTATTTTTACATCCAAACTCTTCAAATTATATAACTGTATACACTAAGTATGTATAGCATTCTTTTTGTATATCAAACATACCACTATAAAGCTGTAAAAAATTTTAAAACATATATTGTATTCCTGCATTCTTGGCAGGAATATAACAAAAAAGAAAACTACTAGATAATTAGATACCACTAAAATTCATTTTCAAAAGCCCTTTTATTTTATGTGTCTCATTTTTTTATTGAGGTACAGGTAGAATAAGTTTCCTAGATGCCAACAATTGCAGAAAATTTGAAAAATACAAACAAATACAAAAAAAGAAAAGTAAAATATAACATATATTTTATTATACACAGCTAATTTTAATGCATTGATGTGTTTCCTTTAAATATTTTAAAATTAAATATATATAATATAAATGAACATGTAAATACAATTATAGTAAAGCCAAAAGACATTTTCAAAATATATGGAACAATTCCATAAATTCCAATCTGAACATTGGGTATTGGTTCTTGTCTTAATCAATTTAGCTATTATAGCAAAATACTATAGACTGGGTCATTTATAAACATCCATCTCTATTTCTAACAGTTCTGTAAGTTGGAAATTCCAAGATCAAGACATCAGCAGATTCTGTCTAGTGAGGGCTCCTTCTTATACATTCTTATTTTTGCTATAACTCTATGTGTTACAAGGAATGAAGGATCTTGTTAGATCTTATTTTATAGGTACTAATCCCATTCATACGGATTCTGCCCTCAATATCTTATCCATTTCCAAAAGTGCAACCTCCAAACACCATCACATTGGTAATTATGAATATATCTTATTTTTCCCCCTGAGAATGTTGGAGGGATTCAAGCATTGGATCTATAACAGGCCTATCTTTTCCTGGAGGCTTCCATCAATGGATCCCCCTTCTGTATGTTTGGAGGTACAGTATCAGAGGTGAAATAAGGCAACCTCACGTCATCTTCTGTATAGAAATGTGTTATAATAAAGTTATTACCTATTGTATTGGAGATACAATATCAGAGGTGAAATAAGGCAACCTCACATCATCTTCTGTGTTATAATAAAGAATATAGAAATGTGTTATACTAAAGTTATTTCCTGCTTCAGAGTGAAGGGACTTCCCTCTCCTGCAAAGAGGTGATGTATTGCTTTCCTTAAAGGCAAAAGAAGAAAATTGAATTTCCTCCTAAATTTTATTTCTCTCAGATGATTTTAAACAACAGCTCGTGTTCTTATCCCACTAGATAAACAGGAAAATAAATGCTTCTTTAACTTAAATATTGGTTTGTTTGTTTGTTTGTTTTAAATATATTTTATTGATTTTTTTTATAGAGAGGAAGAGAAAGGGATAGAAAGTTAGAAACATTGATGAAAGAGAATCATCAATCGGCTGCCTCCTGCACACCCCATACTGGGGATGTGCCCGCAACCAAGGTACATGCCCCTGACTGGAATTGAATGCGGGACCTTTCAGTCCGCAGGCCGACGCTCCATCCACTGAGCCAAACCGGTCTCGGCAATATGTGTTTTTTAATTCATGCTGTGTTTTAAAGTCTTTGGAAAATAGGAGCAAAAGACAGTTATGCATTTCCTTGTCTCTAAGCTCTTTCAGATTTAGCAAGAAGCACCAGCCTAGAAGTCTCTAGTAGTTAGTATGATTAACCAGCTCAGTCTTGTAACTAAGAACAGACTTAATTTTTTTTTCTTTCCAGGGTGAATAAGCATAAAGCTTTTGACATTGATGAGTGTATTAATTGTGCCTTTTGAATTTTTGTGTTCTTGAAGCTTTGACATCTACTGCCTTGCTGACCTTAGAGAGACTGCTTCTCCCTGGGCCAGCCAATTCCTAGGAAGAGTACAGGACTGACCTACAAGATCACCTTTATGTGCAAACCAACCAATCCAGAGCCCAAACTCCAACAGCATCCTTCAGCAGACTCTCACAGGGCTCTGGCACTCGGGGCCAGGTACCAGGTAACCAGAGAGAGCTGATGTATCCCAGAGCACACTGGAAGTGTTCACACTGGCCCATCCTCAGCCTACTCACCCTGCCCTGTCCATTCTTCCCCTGGAAACTGAGAGGATCTTTTCTATGCTTTCCTCCTGCTCTCTGCTCGCAGTGTCTTCCTGCTGACCGTGGTGCTTCCCACGTGGCCCCACCCCAGAATGGTGTGGCATGGCACCCCCTTTTGGAAACTCTGAGTTAAGAACTCTCTTCAGGCCTCGCCGGTTGGCTCAGTGGATAGAGTGCCAGCCTGTGGACTGAAGTGTCCCAAGTTCGATTCCGGTCAAGGGCACATGCCTGGATTGCAGGCTCAATCCTCAGTGGGGGGCATGCAAGTGGCAGCCAGTCAGTGATCCTCTCTCAACATTGATGTTTCTATCTCTCTCTCCCTTCCTCTTTGAAATCAATTTAAACATATATATATAAAATAATAACAACAAAAATACCTCTCTTCGGTGCAATCCTTGATTTGTTGGCCTCACCATACCTAAAAAACAATAAAATCTGAAATTTAAAACAATGAATGCAAAATGCTTGTACTATTAAGAAGATGGACATACCTTCCCATTTCTAGGCCTGGAGTAACTTTCTAGCCATACATAACAGTGCAGGAAAAAAATGTTTTTCATAGTTTCATAATTTCTATCAACCCGTCTAACAGCTACAATTCCTGCTACCAGCAGAGTTAGTTTGTGCATGCAGCCACAGCTCAGGTTGAGCCTGGCTTGAAGCAGCGTGATGAAAATACCACCCCAAAGTACCACAATGAGCAAGCTTTTTCAGGGTCACTCCAAACAAAGTAAAAGTTCTTTCATTTTCATCCATAAAGAAAGAAATGGTTTAGTTGCACAGGGCAAGTGAGGACCTGTTTTATGTATAAGGATGCTTTAATTCAACACTGTTACTATAGAAATTGTGTTTCAATTTCACTTTACTGTTCTGAAAATCACCCTTTTGCCATCCAAGTCTGCATCCTTTCTATTTTTTTAAGCTGTACTGGAGCCAACCATGTTCCGGTGCAGATTTCTAATAGAATGAGGAGCAACTTTGATCTTCTCACCTCTCAATGTCCCTTCACCCACATAAGTGTGACAAAACAGATAATAAAACTTAATGTAGTAGACAATGTGGGCCAGACTATTTTATTTATTATCTTTTCAATAGGTTTAAGTTCAAGATTTGATTGACACTGGACAATTGCTGGCATTGATGGATATAAAAAGTACTGCTTATGAATTATTTTAAGTACTTTTATAGCCATCATTTCTCTTTATCTTTATTAACTACTCTCTGCATGGCCATCTGTTTCTACATAGCTAGTTAAATAAAGAAAACTGCATATGGTTAAGTAGATCAATATCATTGGCTTATCAAATAAGATTGATATGTCTATAATGAGTTCATAAATGTTTTAAGACTAATCTATTATGAAAGTAATTTTCCATCATCAGTACTTTGACTAAAACATCAACCAACCACCTATTCAGAGTGACCTGAAAATTGCTCCTCACTGAACCATTTGCATCTGAATGATTAATCAAGTATTTAACTGACTTAATTGGACTTCCTCAATTTCTCCTGTTCTAATCCTTTCCTTTCTATAGGAGGTTGGGCTGTCTTCGTGTTCCTCTGAACTTCTGCAGTAGCTTTCTATCTCTCTAGTCGCTCTGCCTGTACTGTCATCTTCTGATATGTCATCCCCTCAGAGTGCTGCCAGAGGAACAGGCCTAACACGTAGTGAAGAGCCAATGTTTTCCATGCTAAATCATCTTTAGGGATTGCTGTTAATTAGTGGTTATTACAGCATCTTTCTAACATAGTACACAGGGCCCTTCAAAATCTACCGTTTGCACACATTTCATTTTATTTTTAAATATATTTTACTGACTTTTTACAGAGAGTAAGGGAGAGGAAGATTTAGAAACATTGATGAGAAAGAAACATCAATCAACTGCCTTCTGCACACCCCCTGCTGGGCATGTGCCTGCAACCAAGGTACATGCCCTTGACTGGAATTGAACCTGGGACCCTTGAGTCCGCAGGCTGACACTCTATCCACTGAGCCAAACCGGTCAGAACTGTTTACACACATTTTAGATGATATGGTCCAGCAATACTAGACTGCTGCAGAAATGGCAAGATTGCAGCCCTAGCTGGTTTGGCTCAGTGGATAGAACGTTGGCTTGCAAACTGAATGGTCCCAGGTTCAATTCAGGTCTAGGGCATGTACCCTCTGTAGGAGGTGTGCAGGAGGCAGCTGATCGATGTTTCTAATTCTCTATCTCTCTCGCCTCTCTGTAAAAAAACAATAAAAATATTAAAGATTGCATGCTCAATTACATCTTTTGCATATATTATTTTTCCACTTAAATGCCTTTTGATTAGCTTATTAATGACTCACAAACCTTATGACATTTTCCATGAATTTTCCAGGGACATAAAGGCATTCTCTATAGTTCCAGCGCTACCTGTGCGAACTAAATTGTATTATTGCCATTTTTCCTTATAGTTGCTTGCATGTTTGCCTCTCCAGTGCATTTAAATCTCCTTGCATATGGGGAATATAAATGTTTACATATACGTGTGTTAGAAAAAGCCCCATGTATACAAACTATTCTCAATTTACATAGCCATCCATTTCAAATAGTTGAGGTCACTATGGAGCCCATGAAGATCATTGTAGATGGACAATGTTGGATAACATTGATCATGACTTTAAATCTGATAAGCTGCTATCTAGGTAAGTGTTAAGATATCGCATTTTCTTAAATTCTGAGTTTCTTAAAGGCAGAAACAATGTGTTAGCAGTTGACTCCCTCAAAACATCACCAAATAAAACCCACACAAAGTAACAACAAAACAAAAAAGGATTGTTTAAGTAAAGCAATGTTTATCAGATTTAATGCAGTGAAAAGGAACAAACGCTACCTTGACTGAGTCTTGAAGCATCTCAGAAGGGAAGTCCTGGGAAGATATTTACACCTGAGCTAGCTGGCTGACTTTAGGTTTGCCTCCCATGGTGTAAAACTGGTTGGAATTGGCATAATAGCTTCAGATTGATAGGCACACAGAATGAGGATTTTGAAACACTTCTTGATGAGGAAGTTGTTTACCATTATAAATAATTTGTTTATTTTACATTCGTATCATCCAGAAGCATGTATCATAGAGGAAACACTAGGTCGTTCTTGTTTAGTTAAGTGTTGCTGTACATACATACAGAAGTGTGCACCCTTACTTAAGGACAAAAATTATTTTGAATTGATTCTCAATTACTTCCTGTAATTTGTATCTCTAATGTCTATCATAGTACCTGGCACATGGGAAGATTTGGATATTTTAAATCTTTAACTTGTTCTAACTTGAAGAATATAAGTCATGGGTGGGAATTTACCTGAGCCAAAAATGTATTTTCTATGAAAGCAGGATTGGCATAAAGCAAATGTTTAAAGTCAAAAGACATTGTCTGTAAAACTCATCAATATCTCTGTTTAGTGTCCCATACCTCTTCCATTCCCCTCCACAATCTTTCCCACTTATCTTTCTCCCTACTGTGCACCATACCTACAACCTCACCTGTCATTTGTGTTTGTTTTCTACTCATCTTATGATGAGGGCAGTACCCATTTAATTGTATATTTTCAATAGAATATAAAATAATATGCTTTCATTGTAAAAATTCCAGAAATTTAGAAAAGTATAATATAAAGTTACTTTTCACTAGTCACCAATGAATGTGTACATTACTAAAATTCTTCTTACACACATGCACAGACAGGTCCTTGATTACCTAGGGTCATTGGGACCATCTCCATGTCCACCATTACAAGAAATCTTAGAGATTTTACCATATCCATAATGATTAAATCTTCACTATCATATTGTACATTGCATTTTCAAACATGGAACAGAATTGAATAAAATTCAAAAAATAAATATTTTATTACCCATTTGAAAAAAAAGTTTTGTTATCTTGTAATTAATTAACATAAATAAAATATTTCCTTCTATGATTAAAAAAAGTCTTACTATCTAGTGAAGAAGATATCTGTTTATATAATTAAAACAAATGTTAAAAAGCAAATTGTTGTATAAGGTATATGTTGTAAGAGTTTAGAAAATCTATTTCTGAGGGAGGTCTATTTCAGATTATAATTTTGAACACCCTTCATATCTATAATCTCATTTCCTTCATTATTTTATCTTTTATCAATTGGCCTGCATATATACACACATACCTAGAAGATATTTTTCTTTCTAAATGACTTTAAAGTTCTTAAACACTACCTCTTGCCTTTGCTAGGGACTCACAAGTAGAGTTTCAGTCTTAGAAGACACTTGGGGAATTGATCTCAGAAGACAAAGAAATGTTATTCTTAGACAGTAGTTGGCATGTAATCATTTTTGTGGCTCTTCCTTAGTCAGTTAGATAATTTTGATGAGTCTAATTCATAACTTGTAATTGATCATTCAAATTGAATTTATTTGCTCTCTCTCTCTCTCTGTCTCTTCCTTGCTATGATACCCAATTCTAGCTCTCTTTGCATTAAATGCAGATCATTAAAATATCTAACTCAATACACATTCCCTTAAACATCAGCTAGCACTTACAACTAGTATGTCATATACATTAACTAGTCAATGTCCATAGGGCTGAGTTTGCCTTTATGTGGGGGCAGAGTTTAAAGTTGTATATATTTTGCATGAAAACCACTTTGTTTTATGAGTCTTAGAAAATGAAGCTTACCAAAATTATTGTTGACTTACCCAGGTTAAGAAGAGTAAAGCAAGATTCATTTGCATTTTGGTTAGTAGAACCCAAGCCTTTGTTGTGCTTTTTGTTTGATTGATTTGTTTTGTTTCTAGGTATATTCAGAGGTTGAATTAAATATCTTCCATGACTGCAAAACACTAACTTTTTAAAAATGCATTTGAAGATGTCTGTAGATAGACCAAGAAGACATAACTGAATTATCTTTAGCTAGAGGCCTGGTGTATGAAATACATGTGGGGGGGGGGGGAGTATCCCTCAGCCCAGCCTGTACCCTTTCCAATTTGAGACCCCTTGAGGGATGTCCGACTGCTGTTATTGGACCTAAACAGGCAGTTGGACATCCCTCTCACAATCCAGAACTGCTGGCTCCCAACTGCTCACCTGCCTGCCTTCTTGATTGCCCTAACCTCTTCTGCCTGCCAGCCTGATCACCCTTAACCACTCCTCTGCCAGCCTGATTGATGCCTACCTACTCCCTGCCAGCCTAATCCCCCTCTGCTCTCCCCTGCAGGCCTGGGTTCTCCACCCACCCCCACTGCCCTTACCTGAAGGCCATCTTGTGGTGGCCATCTTGTGTCCACATGGGGGCAGCCATCTTTGGCCACATGGGGGCAGCCATCTTGGTTGTTGGAGTGATGGTCAACTTGCATATTACTCTTTTATTAGATAGGATGATGCATATGGCATTCATTCTGTGGATGTCAAATTCTCTTTTGTTTAGTGACAGTGGATAAGAATAGCCAATTATTAAATAACAAGTATTTCATTTCTGCTTCAAATTTTTAGCATTTCAATAACTTATAAAATCATTTCACTTTTCCATGTGTTCATTTTTATTTTTTAATTTATCTTTATTGTTGAAAGTTTTACAGGTATCCCCTTTCTTTCTCCCCATTGAACTCATCCATCCTGCACTAGCCCTCAGGCTCCCCAAGCCTCTCACTATACTATTGTCTGTGTCCATGGGTTATGAATATATGCATATAAGATATTTGATTAATCTCTTTCCACCACCCTCCTTCCTGTTTTCTCTGAGATTTGCCAGTCTGTTTCATGATTCTATGTTTCTGGGTCTATTTTGTTCATCAGTTTATTTTGTTTATTAGATTCCACATATGATTGAGACCATGTGATACTTCTCTCTTTTGGGACTGGCTTATTTCATTTAACGTAATACTCTCCAGGTCCCTCCATGCTGTCTCAAAGGGTAAGAGATTCTTGTTTTTTTATAGCTGCATAGTATTCATTGTGTCAATGTAGCACTGTTTTTCAACCCACTTATCTACAGATGGGCACTTGAGCTGTTTCCAGATCTTAGCTATTGTTAATAGTGCTCCTATGAACATAGGGGTGCATATATTCTTTCTGATTGGTGTTTCGGGATTCTTGTTATTTTTATGGTCAATGAAAGGAAAGCATTACCTTCCTCCTGGTGTTATTTAAGGACTAAAGAAATAGAAAATTGCATTTTGTAAATGGTTGATGAGCATGATCAATATCATAGTGATAACTGAAGATTGTTATTTGGTAATCAGAAAACCACTGGTAACTTTTAGAGAGGAATTCAATAGGGTAATATTGACAAGAGTCAGGTTGCTAGAGGTTATAGCAGAGTCTGTAGTGAAGAATATGGGGATAAGAGTAAACCAATATTCAGGAAATTTGATATTCAAAGGAAATAAATGATTTAAAAAGTGGAAATCCAGATAGAGAAAAATTGTTTAAAATGATTATATATATATATATATATATATATATATATATACACACACACACACACACACACACATATATATATACATATATACATGTATATATGTATATAATATATGTATATATATGTATATATATGTATATATATACACATAGTTAATTAAAAATGATCACAAAATTTTTGACACATCTTTCTATTAGGAGATTTATTCTTGAATCTTAGTTTTGACTGCTACAACCAATAGAGATCATGAAAATGGAAGTCTAGAGCTCTTAAGGCTAGCTCATAGAAAGTCATGCAGCCTCTGCCTGGGTCTCTTTGGCATGTCATTTTCTCAACACCCATTCCCAGATCCCAGCCACTATGGAATAAGAAGCCCAAGTCTATGTGGCAATGACAAATGTAGGTGTCACTGTCAAAGGTTTTAGCTGAGCCCATGTTTTGAGTTCTGCCAGAAACCATTACGGCAGCACAAATACCTCCTAAATGATTTTAGCCTTTAGAGCTTTGAGTTACCTTCAGATATCAGGAATTCCTTGCTGAGGCACCATGAGACATCCTTGAACATAGAGAGACAAGTCATGGCTGTTCCCTGTCTGAAATACTGACTCATGGAATCCAATTGTAAAGTGAAATGGTTGTTTTGGGCATTCATTTGGGGTGATACTATTGTATAAACAGCAATAATAATAAGAAGAATGAAGCTTATTAAGTCATTAAGAACATTTGAGCTTGTTTGTAAATCAAGGAGAAAAGAAAAGTTAAAGAGAAAAAATTAATAATAGACCAGGGCAGAAAACCAGAAAGGTTCTAGAGTCTATCAAAATGGTGGGAAAAACTGGAAAGAGTAAACAAATTGGCAGTAAGGTATCTTGAGTTCTATAAATTGCTATTAGAAAAAAATCAGGACAAATCTATGGCAAGAGTAGAAAAAATTATGCAACAAAAAGTACTTATTGAATGCTTAGTATGTTCCACATACAAGTTACAACACACACATACACATACACACACACACTTGTATTTCAATGTGTCACCCATTTTAATATTCTTTATTGTCTTGTTCTAACACTTCCATCACAGTCCTTTGCACATTATAAAATCTTTTCAAAAGAAAGCTTTTCTAATATCTTAGAATTGTTATTCAAGACATTGTTGGATTTGATTTTTTAAAATTACAGTTAATAATGCCTGATTCATCATCCACTCATTGCTCCATTTTCATAGACCAAATTAAATCCGACTGCTGTTAGTTTACAAAGAAAGTTTGAGAAATGTGGCAAAATCTAGCAGTCAACCATCTGTTCGAAGAGCTGTTTCTTTTCATAGAAAATATAAAGCTTATCAACAATTGAGATTTTTTATTTTTACCATAGGAGATTGAGATGTGTCCAGCAATATGCTCTTCTAATACATTCCCAAAGTCAATGCATAACGCATTGAAGTATCATGTAAATTCTAAATCAAACTCTTTTGTCACTTTCTCTTATATGTGTTTCAATAAAGACATGTTTGTGGACTTGTTTGTCTGCCTAATAATATAAATTAACAATTAAGTCTTCTAAGTATGTTGTTGTTGCTGTTTTGTAAAGGATTATAACTTCACAATTGTAATAAGTATATAAAGGTATTAAGACAGGCACAATATTGATGCAATAGGTACATATGCCCAATATGCTCTCCTATCTTTCTCACTTTTGACATCCTCACTATATAGGCAGTCTAGTATTTTCTTTTACTTGCCTTTTTAAGTATAGAAATCAGTTGAAGATCTTTTCTTAGACTTATTTCTGTAAAATTGTTATTTGAAAATCTTCATTCTTCCCCCCAATTTTGGTCAGTGTTGGCTTTCTACTAAAGCTAAAACGGTTAACATAGTGTTCCCAAACTTACATCCAGCAATCTGTATACCAATGTGGCTTAGAGTCATGTTTTGTTTATTCCCCACAAAATATGGAAACTTAATTTTATTGAGTCTGTTTCCTTATCAATAACTTTAAAAAGTGAAATTAAATCAATGTCTAACTTGTCTTAGAAAAGCAGGATCTGCAGTGGGGAGGATACCAACCTGTGCTACATTCCTATGACTTTATTGTTTTGACCATAGCCAGTGACTTTAGTAGTCCCTGGAAACATTTGAATTTGCAAGCCCTCTTCTACTTCATATCTTTGGAAAGGAAGATACAACCTGCACTTCCTCTTGGCAGGTGAACAGCTTCATCCCAATGTCTTGAACCAATCCTTATACCTAAAACTTTCCTGGGTTGGTCTGGTAAAAGTTCTCTCCAATAATAAGACCAGAAACTATGTAATTTTTTTTCCTTTTCACCTCTTTTTCCTGTGTCTTTAGCACTGATTTATAGTGGGAACTGATCTTCTCAGATAACAAGGCCAGAAGCTATGTACTTCCCCCCCCGCACACGCACTTTTTTCCTTTTCCTGTCTCATTGGCACTGATTAATAGCGAGAATTGGTCATACAGATCCAGCTTCTATAATATAACACCTCTGTGAGCCCTCATTACCTCTTACCTAGGAACATTAGGGACTCTAAGTGATCTTCCCACATGAATTGATTCTATGTATGCCCATTAAACTAACCTTTCAATTGTGTATTTTAATCATGCCTTGCTCAGGAAAACTTTCAGCAATTTTCAGTTGCCTGCAAATTAAAAATAAATTCACTGACTTATCAGTCTAGGCCATTCTTTAAAAAAAAAACACATATTTTATTGATTTTTTACAGAGAGGAAGAGAGAGGGATAGAGAGTTAGAAACATCGATGAGAGAGAATCATCGATCAGCTGCCTCTTGCACACCCCCGACTGGGGATGTGCCCGCAACCAAGGTACATGCCCTTGACCAGAATTGAACCTGGGACCTTTCAGGCCGACGCTCTATCCACTGAGCCAAACCGGTTTTGGCTAGGCCATTCTTGAGGGGGACCAATGTATTCATTTTAGTTCATAGCATTTTAGAACAGGCATGACTTCAGTGATCATCTAGTTCATCCCCTTCATATATGGATGAGAAAACTAGGTCTCACTCAAAGAGCTAAGTGACTCATCCATAATTCAACAGATAGTTGGCTGAGTGGTAACCAAAACAGGTTCCAGAATAAGTTACCTGGGCTAGTTTCACACTTACCCACCAACGTACTTATTCTAGCCAAAGAATGCTTCCTGGCCTCTAGCCCATTCATTACTACCCATGTCTGAGCCAGTGCTGTTGAGTCTATCTATCTCAAAGGTAACTTCCTCCTTAAAGCCTTTGCCCATCTCCTTCCCTTATTCAAAGTAAAATATATTTATATTCTTAAAGTGCATTATATGTTGCAGTATTGTTAGGGCAATTTATCATACTCTCTGTTACCTTTCAGCAGGCTACGTATACCCAATCTCTCTCAAGCACATTGAAGGAAGGGACTGCATTCTTGTAGCAACTGGAACAGTGTTTTGAATCTATATATTTGAATTGTCATTGAATCCCAAGCCTAGCCTCTGTTCTTCCTCTCAACTTTACCTACCTCTAAGGATGTCTGCTATCCTATCTAATAAAAGAGTAATATGCAAATTAACCATCACTCCACTATACACACCAGCCTATTAGGAGCGAATATGCAAATAAACCCAACCAAAATGGCTATGGTCACAGAGGGCAAGAGGGAAGCTTGGGTTTCCCTGGCAATGGAGGAAGCCAAGCTTTCCACCTGCCCTTGCCAGCCTAAGCCTCCACTCAAGACTACAAAGTTTCAATGATAGAAGATACATAAATCCAAACAGAAATGGTGGCAGCCATGGAGCTGGAAAGAGCAGGAGGCTATGGTTGCCCACACACCCTGGTCGACCCAGGCCTCTGCTTAAGGCTATAAAGTTTCAATTTATAGAAGATACATAAATCCCAACAGAAATGGCTGCCACCACAGAGCAAGCAGAAGGCTTGGCTCCGCTCCAGGCTATAAAGTTTCAATTGTAGAAAATAAATAAACCCCAGATACCAGGGCCTCTGCTTGGGTCGCTGAGGGGTGTGGTTTGCCTATAAACTACCATAGGACCCTCGCCCAGGCCGCCTCTTGCTCCAAGGGAACCCCACTCTGATCTGAGACATCCTTCAAGGCAAACTAGCTGGCCCCCACCCATGCACTAAGCTTCTATCCTATCTAATAAAAGAGTAATATGCAGATTGGCCATCACTGTAACACACAAGATGGATGCCCCCATGTGGTCAAAGATCTGGCTCCCATGTGGACACAAGATGGCTACCACAAGATGGCCAGCAGGGGAAGCAGTTGAGAGGGACAAGGTCTGCAGTGGTGGGCAGTTAGGGGTGACCAGGCCTGCAGGGGAGGGCAGTTAGGGGTAACCAGGTCTGCAGGGGAGGGCAGTTAGGGATGACCAGGCCTGCAGGGGAAGGCAGTTAGTGGTGACCAGACTGGTAGGGGAGCAGTTAGGCATCAATCAGGCTGGCAGGGGAGTGGTTAGGTGGTGATCAGGCTGGCAGACAGAAGCAGTTAAGGGCAATCAGGAAGGCAAGCAGGTGAGTAGTTGGGAGCCAGGGGTCCTGAATTGTGAGAGGGTTCCCAGATTGGAGAGGGTGCAGGCTGAGGGATACCCCTCCCCTCGTGCACAAATTTTGTGCACTGGGCCTCTAGTGATCTATTAATTAAGAATTCTTCCCCCTGCCCAATGATGCTTCTCTTCCAAACGGTTCCATATACTGGTTTTTTTCACATTTGCAAAAGCCATGGGTTATAGTGTTGTTTTTGTTTTGATTCAGTACATCACCAATTTTAATACAAAGGTCCTCCCTTTGACCTTTAAAATTTTAAATTATGAACATTAACTGTTTGTGTTTCAGGACCTAATAGTTATTTGCAAGACTTATAAAACATTATCACATGTCTGAAGTGCTAGACTTCATATAAATTAAGATCAAGAAGTGTTCAGTCATACAGTCGCAAATCACTGAAAGTCTACCAGGGTTGTGTTTGTGGAATATCTTTACTATTCCTTTGGCACCTGCTATCATATCCTAAGAAATTACCAGTTTAATAGTTACTTAGATTAATATCTATTATAAGTAATGTTCATTTCATCAAATTGTTCATTCCAGTTATAGCTTCATGCTGTGTTGTGAAATTTAATCAAATATTAATTTGAATTCAGATCATAACACTTCTAGTTATCTCCTTATAATTAAATTCTCACTTTAAAAAAATTGAAAATAAATGTACTTATGTCTAGAATTGCCTGTCTGTTAATTCTTTGTTTTGCTGAAAAATAAAATGATTAATACAAAATATAATAATGATCTGTTGTAATTTTAGATAAACAGCTTAAGGTATATTATATGTTTATTTGAAATGAATGAGATTGATACAAATTAATTCTCTTTTAACTTCAATTTATACGTTCTTCTTGATATATGTATATATAAAACCTTATTTGACCATTATATTTAAAATTAAAATGATCACAACTACCCATTTTCTTGACATTTTAAAATAATTACGTAACTGTGAAGTTATTTTATAAGAAAAATAAATGTAATAAAATATTTAAATGATTGATTATTTTCTTCATGGTTTCTGTATTATGTTTGCATTGCCTTTTAAAATATATATGAGGAGGTTGATTTCACCCCCTATCAGCTCTCATACAAGCACACTGAAGATGGGGACCAAGATTTACTAGCAATGAGCACAATGCCTTAGACTAACAGGGGGTGATTGAGTTTTTTTTTTTTTTAATATGTTTTATTGATATTTTACAGAGAGGAAGGGAGAGAAATAGAGAGCTAGAAACGTTGATGAGAGAGAAACATCGACCAGCTGCCTCTTGCACACCTCCTACCGGGGATGTGCCCGCAACCAATGTACATGCCCTTGACCAGAATCGAACCCGGGACCTTTCAGTCCACAGACCAACGCTCTACCACTGAGCCAAACCGGTTTCGGCGGTGATTCAGTTTTGAGTTGCCTTCAGATATCAGGAATTTCTTGCTGAGGCATCACAAGACATCCAACAAGGAATATTTGTTGAACAATTATTGAGTCCCAAACCCTCCATTTCCCTTATTTCAATTTTATTTTCCTCTGCAGTTTTTCTTTATGAAATTCCAAATGAATCAATAATTTCTACTTAGAATCATAAGAATAAATGTACAATTTTAGTTCTTATATATTAATAGTTACGTATACACTAAATTAATCAAGTGTATTGGACTAGAAACCTTCAGTATCCTACATGACCTGAATTTAACAGGCTTCTATACTGTGCTTACTCGGTAGTAGTATCAATCGGCTTAAGAGAGCCAAAGATGAATCAAACATGGTCCTTATCTTAAAGAGCTTATAATATATTGGGCAAAACAAACAGATATGTGTTCTGAGTTATATGTATAGCATTCTATGGCAACACATTGAGTGGCTTGACTACATAGGTCCAATGAGAGAAGAGATTATCACAATGAGAAGATACCATTTGAGATAGGTTCAGAAAGCATGAGTAGCCATTCACTTGGAATAGGAAAATGTAGAAGAAACTTTTTATATATATATATAAAAATTTTAAGTACTCATTTTATATTTTATTATATATATATATATAATATTGGTGATGGGGAGTACTATGAGAGAGAAAAATAATGAGAAGTTTGATATGACTATAATAGAAGACTGAGTGGAATTAAGGCTTTGGGGAATGACAAGTCATGAAAACATAAAGTTCTTTGAAATAAACTTTTAATATCAGATAGGCAATGAAGATATATTGAATATTTTGAACATGGATAATCATAAGATACATTCTGTGTGTTCCATAGTCAACATAGTATTTACATTGGAGAGGAAGACAGATATTCGTTAAAAGAATGCTACAATAGTCTATATGGATGATGAGAACTTGAACCAGGGAAGACTTATAATGTCTGATTTATTTGTTTTAGATTAGGAACAACAATATAAATAGACATATATAAAAATATTCAAAAGCCACTCAAATTACTTTTTATATTCATAGATTACTCTGTTCAATATAATCATTAATATTTTTACTAGGTAGTACACATTCAATAACCATATGCCAGTAACTGAATGGAGAGTCTGTGTGACGAGTAAATGAGTTAAGTGTTACTATAGGGAATACATTTACACCTACCTCCATATGGAGATATTTTGTTTGATACTTCCCAATTATACCCACAGGCACACTGAAGGGACAGTTCATGTAATCCTGCTGCCTGCCAAAGTGTAATAATATAATGCCCAACATCCCCCTTTCTCTTTGTGATCATAGTAAAAATTACTAATGTGACTTCTTAACTCTAAAGCTCTTGTTTCTTACATGATCCGTTGTCCCTGTGCTTCTGTGTAAAGTGAATAAGCTAGAGAAGTTTGAGTCCACTTTTGGTCTGAGCCATCATATTGTTCATTTCATGTAGGCACCCAAATAACTTATTTTCTCAGGGTCTACGTGGCACTTTCTGTTTAATATCAGTGGCCATCCAGAGAGCAAAAACACAATTACTAATTTTGCAGACAATTTATAATAATAAAATTGTAATATGCTAATTAGACTGGACATCCTTCCTCCTAGAGAAAGCCACAATGGGCAGGGGCCATAGCAGAGGAAGCAGAGAGCCTCTAGTTCTATATAATAAACACCTAATGTGCTAAGTGTCTGGTCATCTGGTCAACCATTCAACCAATCAAAGAGTAATATACTAATGATATGCTATGGCCACTCAACCACTTGCTATGATGTTCACTGACCACCAGGGGGCAGACAGTAAACCAGTCGAGCAGTTGCTATGATATGAACTGACCATCAAGGGGCAGATGCTCCAACCAGTAGGCAACTTGCTGCTGGGATCCAGCCAATCAGGACTGAGTGAGAAGCAGGCCTAAGTCATCAGTTGGACATCACCTAAGGGCTCCTGGACTGTGAGAGGGCTCAGGCTAGGCTGAGAGTCCCACCAAGTGTACAAACTTTGTGCACTGGGCCTTTAGTATAACAGGACATTTCACATTTTAACTACATGCATGCAATTTTAATAGCTTTAAAAATTAAAATTGGATTATTAATGTTCATTGAGTCATTGAAAAGGGATACAAGATTTTAATTTTTAATATTTATATAACCAATTAATAGAATTACATCTTATAAAGACAGTGGCAATAGATAGAACTCATGTTTTCTTTCTTAGAGTTGCTTAAAATGTAGTTAAGAAATAGTCATAGGTTATATAACTAAAATTTAAGTACTCATTTTATATTTAAAAATTTATTATTAAAATATGGCTAATTTGATATTAATAAATATTATTTATTTATTTATTTATGCTTATTCCAAGCTCTCTGGAAATTACATTTGGCTAAGGGAGCTGCTTTACCCAAGGCCCTCTGGCCCTTAATTTAGGGGCAGCCTAAATTAAATGACTGCTTGATATGAAACTCAATCCCCTTTATGCAACATGGTAAAACTCTGAAAGACTATCCAGATTTCAAGGCTCCTTGGGAGTCTGGCTAAAACCTATATTAAGATTGTATCGCCACCCATTCCTCCCTCTATTTACTACTTGTTTCTTCCTTTCCCTCATGCAAATGTTTATCTTAATAACTTAAAATTGATATTTATCCTGATGAATAGGCAGACGATTCACCTTCAGTCCATGAAAAATTATAAAGCGTGGGGTGAACTTAGTCTAAGCTGATGAATGGACAACAAAGTAAAGTGAGAGCCTTGTTTTCTCATCTATTATTTTAAAGACTTTAAATCAATTTTAGGGTTAACCATATATATTTTTAATCTGATATGAAGGTATAGAATAGATACTTTCTTCATTAAAAATGTATTCAATATCATGTTTCAGCATGCCTGAGAGGATGTGGAGTAAAGGAAACCCTAGTGAATTGTTGGAAAAAGCATAGTTTCCTCAAAACAAGTAAAAATGGAACTGCATTTTGTCCCAATGATCTCACTTCTGGCACTATATCCTAAGAATTCTGAAACACCAACCAGAAAGTTCACTATTAGGGAATGATAACTTTTGTTGCTTGTATAACCAAAGACTAAGTATAGCAGCCTTGTTTACAATAACCAAGATCTGGAAAGAGCCCAAGTGCTCATCTGTAAAAGAAGGGGTAGAAAATCTGTGGTGCATTTATATTATTAAATAGTAAAATGGAAGGAATTCTTATCTTTTGTTATAGCGTGGGCGGGCTTGGAGATTATAATGCTAAGAGAAATAGGCCATTCAGAGGAAGACAAATACAATTTGATATCACTTATATGTAGAATCTAGTGAAAAAATATTTTTTCAATATTGTGTGGCATTTGCAGTTATAAGGAACCTAGCATGGCACAGAATATAGTGTCCCATATATTCTGTATGCTTCCAAATTTATTCTACCTCCCGTTATAGTTAAACTAGAGGCCTGGTACATGAAAATTCATGCCCTGGAGGAGGTTCCCTTAGCCCAGCCTGCCCCTTCTCACAGTGTGGGAGTCCTCAGGGGTGAGAGGAGACCCAGCAATCAGGGGAAGGTGAGGCCCCATCACACCTCTGCTGCTGCCTCTGCCATCAGTGCAAGCCTCAGCCGGCCCTGGTTACCTGAGACTCAGGTGGCCCTGGGCGGCTGGGCAGCCACCATCAGAGGCTTGCCTGTGCCTCAGGCACTGGCTGGGCAGCTGCCATCCATGGCTTACCAGTGCCTCAGGCTGGCCCTGGGCAGCTGGGGTGCTGAGAGGACTGGTGGAGTCCAGAGGCAGGTGTGTGGAGCAGCTGGGACCCCCATGCACCAGCCACTGTGGCGGGGCTGAGGGGACTGGGCAGCACCATCTTATAGCTGTGGGTACTGCCATCATGTAGGGCAGGGCAGTCAATTAGCATATTCCCTCCTTATTGCCTGTGGGCACTGCCATTTTTGTGACAGCATGAGGGTCAATTATCATATTCCCTCTTTATTAGATAGGCTTGAAATCTTAGAGCATCGGTCTGCGGACTCGGGGGTCCCAGGTTTGATTCCGGTCACGGGCATGTACATTGGTTGCGGGCACATCCCCACTGGGGGTTGTGCAGGAGGCAGCTGGTCGGTGTTTCTCTCATTGATGTTTCTGGATCTCTGTCCCTCTCCCTTGCTCTCTGTGGAAAATCAATAAAATATATTTTTTTAAAAAGAAAAGAAATCTGGATCAGTTCTATGTTGTAGCTTGTGAGAAGTGGAGTATCTGGTCACAGGTACTTGCGAATAATGAGTCTTCTACATTCTCTGTTCCCTTGCCCCAGCTACTCCTTAATGCCTTATAATGGAGGCATCAACATATTAGAAGGCATCACAATTCTTGGGTTACCGGATGAGTATTTAAATTACATTGATGCCTAATTCACATAAGATTTTTGAGAGAGAAATACATCTTTGCTTTATTAAGCCACTGAGATTCAATATCTCTTTGTTTCTGTAGCATAACCTAATATCCTCTCTAATCTTCCTGGGCATCCCTTGATAGCCATTTTCTTAATAATAACCAGGAAATAGAGCATGTTTTTTTATTTTTTTTAATAGAGAACATTTATATGGCTCATAAACTGAAACCAGATTTTCCTTAAAAGTCTATTAATTGGGACTGCATTAAACAAGAATGTGTTCTATTCATGCCTGTGGTGAGGTTTGTTGTAAAGAGACTCTGTTGGGTCTTTAATTGCAGAAATGCCTCAAGTCAGAATATTTACAGTGCCCAAAACTGCAGAGGTGACTTTTTCAGGCTCCTGCATGGATACTAAGAGCTGAGTCAGAGCAGAAGTAGACAAACATTTATGTAACTCTTGTTTTCATCATGAAAAATGTTATGGACTAACGTGTCTGCTCAAAATCCAGATGCGTAAGCCCTACTTCTGAATGTTACTGAATTTAGAGTTAGGATTTATAAAGACATAATAAAAGTTAAATCATAAGCATGAGTCCTTAATCCAACAGGACTGGTACACTTATAAGAAGAGAAAGAAAGACCAGAGATTGCTTTCTATCTAAGTATGCACAGAAGAATTTTGATAGCCTTTTTTTATCATCTATTTGAAGTCATTTGTAGTATCTATGTCTATTTTTTTTCAATCTGTTGGCTTGTAAGTGATGAAATATGATAACTCACCTATTGTCCTCTTTTCACAAATTCATTTAATCCCTTTGAGGCACTTTTGGCACCAATGTTTGAAATAGATACTAACTTAGAATTTTGTATTCCCAGTACCCCACCCGGGGCTCTGATCATGCAGCAGACTTCTGATATACTTTGAGAATACACGGGGCACTCTGAGGCATTTTGAGGTCCCAACACAATCAGTCTCTTTCCTCTGAAATGATCCATCCTGAAAATACAATTTGTAATCTTATTTGAGGCACCTACAAATTTTCTTAGACAAGAAAGTACCAATGTATGGTTTGTTTTCCTTGAAATTACTATTGGAAGTGATACATGTAGCATGATCAAGATATTCTGATTGTTATTTATCTATTTAAAATACATTTATTGAATTTCTGCAATGAATTTTAGCAGTACAGCAGTAAAACTATGATTCCTACATCTCACATTTTAGTGGCATGTGAACAGCAAAAAAAAAAAAGCGAAATATGCATACATCAAGAGGTAAATACTGTCAATGAGGTGATATGTCGTTCCCTCTATAAATACAGAATGTTACCTGTCATTATTTGAGGAAGACAAAATACCGAAACCTGGTGATTTTTAATATTTAGCAGGATAACATTATGATCAATTTTAACTAGATATAAACACTTCTTTTAAAAGAGGCATTTTAAAGTGGATTAACTTGTATGTGTGTTATCCAATGCATTCTTCCCCGCTGAGCACATAAGATTTCTTTCTTCTGACTCAGGCTCACGCAGCCTCCCCTTTCTTAGCTAAAGGCCAGGAGGACCCTCTGTTCTGGCAAACTACACATGGATTCTTGGGAGCTTTCTTTGTGTGCCTTCCTCATGGGGGAAAAAAGATGCCCCACCTCCCTCTGAGTGTTCCTCTGTTTTCTTTCTTTAATGCTGTTTTTATAAAGGGAAAAGTCTTATTTGTAAATTTGAAATCTGTATTTGTTTCTAACATGTGAGATGGACATAGCCAAGTAATTCTCCAGGATAATAATCCTTTCCGGCCAAATAAATGAACTTACAACTTGTGGGACAAGTTTGAAAGCAGCGTCTTCATTGGACACTTCCTCCTTATCAACTTAAAGGCACACCTCAATAAACTAGCTAATGTACTTACAATGTGATTTAATCAGGATAAGGAGTATGCCAGGGAAGTCTTTGACCATCTACATTGCAGCATGGGGTCAAAATGCAAGGTATAAAGGGACTAAACAATGTGAGAGAGCATCCCTCTTGCCTTCCAGCTTTTCATACCCCCCACAACACACACACACATACTCACAACACACACACACACACACACACACACACACACACACACACACACACACACACATTCTCTCTCTCTCTCTCTCTCTCTCTCTCTCTCTCTCACACACGCACGCACGCACGCACGCACGCACGCACACACACACACACACACACACACACACACTTTCTTTTCCTTTCTGCAATCTCTCTTCCCTGTCTCGGGAACCTTAAACCACAAGGCTTGCAAAAATAATCCTGGGAAAATATTGTTTTGATGATTATTCTAACCCTAAACAAAAGTGAGTGAACCCCCAAATAAGAGTATCATTTAAAGCCAAAATTTTCTGCCTAAATTAAAAATCAGGAGAGCAGCCACTCAGCTGTTCCCTTTCCTGTCACACTCTGACTCTGCTGCAGTAAGAAGCCACCTCACTTCAGGGGCTCTACTTTACAGCAGCTGAATGAACCCATTAACCTCCAGTTGAGCTACTTAAATTTCTTTTGAGAATTTAAGATCAGGACAAAAATGCTAACATTTTCACTGGGGCTTGAGGGTAAATGATAGAGACAAAGCATAAGACTGCAGTGCTGAATTATGTTATGCAATACTATAATTTAATGGGTATTCTTATTCTTAGAAAAATTCCTTAAATGAGCTTAGGATAAAAACAAATTATGAAGGCATGGCTTTACCTTGCCTATAGAAGGCATTGTGGAATTCTGATCCCTGGTTAGAGCAGGAATTCATTATTGTTTTATATATTGCTTTATAGGTATTGTGGTAATTTATCCCTCAAAGACATGATATGCCTTGTTGATAAACACAGGTCCAACATTCCAGAAAATGTATAAATTTTATGAAATGAAGGTGCATTGTTATTGGAGAAAAATGATATAGCCATTGAGATGGCAAAGCAGGAAGAAGCTTTTAGTGCTGTTAAGTCCAATTATAGAGCATCCTTTTCTAGGAGGCAGTGCAATGAACAACTGTGGTTTCCATTTGTGGAACCAAAATATGACAGAGTGGCTATTTTAGAAAGCTTTAGTAAGTTAACGTTAGCATTAAAGTAGGTAGATTAGATAGAGATTGCAAATATTTTGATTTTGGTTATAATTATCTTAAAAATAATGTCAGAATGTACAATTTAATATGTGTGTGTGTGTGTGTGTGTGTGTGTGTGTGTGTGTGTGTGTTCATACATTTGTCTTATGTATTGAATTTACTCTTTGCATTTATCTCTGGCTCAATTTATAATTTTGAATCTGTGAATAGGCCATTAGAACAGAACAGTGACATCCCAATGTGCTTCTAAAGGAGGAACCATAACCTGTCATTTAGAGCTACAAATGTGCTTTCTGTAGTTTCTTTTTTATGGAGAAAGATACATGGGAAGGAGGAAAAGGGGGGAGGGAGAAGGAGAAGGAGAAAGAAAGGAATGGAGGAAGGAAAGTAAAACAGAGAAGTAAAAATCTTCTGAGCGAGAGAGAGAGAGAGAACATACAAAAAAAAAAAGTTCTCTTGATCTAATTATATGTTTCAGGTGGGCTGTATGTTTTATGACTTAAGATTCTAATAGTAATGGCACACTCTGTCAGAACGACAAACTGTATGCTAGAGTTTTATAGCCCTGAGGTATTTTTTATTTGCCCATGCTGTGATGTCTGCACAGAGTAGTAAAATCAGTGAGGTTAGATATGTACTCTGCTTCCCACAACACAAGCAACTTAGCAAATGCAGACACATACGGCACACTTAGGATACAGTAATTAAGAAGGCTCTAAAAGGTGAAGGGATTAAGAAAAAATGGACAAACAAACAGAAACCAAGAACAATTCCTAGACACAGTTATCACTATGGTGATTACCAGAGTAAAAGGTCGGTTGGAAGAGGTAGAAAAGGGTCAATGGAGGATAAATGAAAATGAGACTTGACTTTTGGGTAGTGAGTACACAATACAATATGTAGACGATGTATTATAGAATTGTATACTTGAAACCTGTATAATTTTATTAACCAATGTCATCCCAATAAATTCAATAAAAATTAACAATAGGATGGGTCTGTAACCGGTAGCTATCAGGCATACATTGATTTAAAATTTTAAGAATAGTAAAATCCAGTGTCTTAAAAGAATTACCCAATTGAGAAAAAGTCTGTCCTAGGATTAAATCGGTCAAACTTGAATATATTAACTAAGGAGAAATGGAGTCTGTGCTCAAACTCAAGTTCTGTCAATTTAGAAAAATAGGATTGAAAGAAAATAAAAATGGACAGGGCATTTATACATATATCCTTGAAAACTATTCAAATATTTTTTTTATCAGGAGAGTGAAATGTTTGCAGAAGTACTTCCAAATTGCCTTAAGATTAATTTAAAAAAATAGAAACAACTCATGCAAAATGGATAAGATGAGTCTGTTCTAGCTTGACTCAGAGTTTCACTCTTGGTGTGAAGTACAGCACAAAACAGCTAAATATATTCAGGTTACAGAAAAAAAATCAGCAGCTAGTATTATTTCTTGGGGGGAGTAGGTGATACAGATAGAGTGGCCATCTGGGAGAGAAATCTCTGCAAAGGGACATTTATCTGTGAAACAGAAGGACTTCAGCTCTGCAATCTGGTTGCTATATTTTATTTAAAAAAAGCAGCACTTGAAAACTTAGACAGCTTTTCTGTTTCATGAGTCCTTTTTTTACATAAAAAAATAACTCTGGTTAATATGTTACTTTAAAATGTTGCTGCATCCTATGTGTCTTATGTTCATCTGTACTATGAACTGCTTTGGTTTGATATCCATAGATTAATCTTGGAAGAGAGAGAACATCAGAGGAGTAAAATATATTACCACCATCTTATTCCTCCTCTTTTCCATATTGCGTGCATTAACTTACACCTACCGCCATTTTCACAATGCCCCACAACCATATGGTCCTACCATAGCTTGCAAATGCTTTCAATATGTTCCCGCTCATCTTCTGAAGAGGAAGGATGGCTCGTCTTGGTTCCACTTTACTCAAGACATCTTGGGAACTCAAGTTAATCTTAACAACTGATTTTCATATGAGGAAATCAGGCACGGAAAATTCAAATAAGTAGACATTGTGTGGGAAAGCTGCAATAAATTAAGCTCTAAGGGTTTTGAGCTAAGGAAAAGTTAAACTTAAACGTCTAGTTTGAACTAAAAAATTTAGAGTAATTGAGGCAGTGCTGAATACGTGTCTCTGTATAGACATATAGATCAATGGAGCAGGGACCAAAAATAAACCCACATAAAAATTATCAACTAATTAATTTTTTTTTTACAAATGGTGTTTAAACCATGGGATGTTCCTGTGCAGAATAATTAAACAAATCTGAGTCTCTTAAGTCACCTTCATTGTTCCCTTCCCATATAAAGCTTTGTATATGATGTCCCTAATAACACATAAACCAACTGATGAAAAGCTGAAAATTCTTGATTACTTTAATCTAGATTTATTCTACACTGATATGTGAGTTTCTTTCTATCTTATCTAGCTTCAGACATCTTTAGCAATGAGTCTCTGCTCAGAAAGAGATCAGGGTTTAAAGTCAATCTTACTATGATTATTCCCTTCTGAAATGGCATTAACTTTTTTAAAAATATATTTTATTGATTTTTTTTTTTTTTACAGAGTGGAAGGGAGGGAAATAGAGTGTTAGAAACATTGTTGGGAGAGAAACATTGATCAGCTGCCTCCTGCACACACCCCCCACTGGGGATGTGCCCTCAACCAAGGTACATGCCCTTGACCAGAATCGAACCTGGGACCCTTCAGTCCACAAGCTGACACTATCCACCGAGGCAAACTTGCTAGGGCAGCATTAACTTTAAGGGCCAATTTTTCATGTGAGTTTCTAGCCAGCCAACCTAAAAGGAAGTAGGTCAGCATGAGGAGTGGGGGCACAGTGCATGAGAGAGCTCCTAAGGAGAGAAAAACAAAAGTTGAGTCAAGATTGTCAGTTTCAAGTAAGAACGTGGAAGCATCGAATACAATAGTTTTAAATTTTCCAAACACACGTAACTTGTTTTGGTTCGAGGAAAAGTTTGAAGATTTGACACTGTGTCAACCAATAATGAGTGGAGGCTGTAAAAACAATTTAAAATGTGTCTGGGATCTTAAAAGGTTTGAATCTGAGCGATGCAGAATCAGGAGCAAACGGTGCCCTGAAGAGAACACAGAAAGGCAGGGCGTGTAAAGGCAAACACTGAAGAAGTGTCATTCTTTCCTGCAAATGGAGGGTGGCTGCCAGGTTACCAGGGACTGGTTAGTTCCACTTCGTGAGCTAGCAGGGTGAACACGACAGTGAAATCCGCCTGAGTCCACGTTTGGGACTCGGCCTTGAGCTGAGCGCAGCAGCAGGTGAGCAGCTGAACAGCAGCTCTGAGAACCGGACCTGAGATGGGCACCGGCTGTGCTTCCCTAATCGCCTCCTGACTCTGTTGTAAGCAGCTCCCTGAGCAACGCTTACTCCTTTATTTTTCAATTATCAGTTGTAATCTAACATTATTTTTGAACCTTCCTTATACCATCAAAAAAAAAAAAAGTAGTGATTACCAGATGGAACTTTGCTCCTGTTTTATCTTGACATCCCTCTAATGAACCATTTTATTTATGTTGAAAATCCGCTGAAACCGGTTTGGCTCAGTGGTAGAGCATCGGTCTGCGGACTGAAAGGTCCCGGGTTCGATTCCGGTCAAGGGCATGTACATTGGTTGCGGGCACATCCCCGGTAGGGGGTGTGCAGGAGGCAGCTGGTCGATGTTTCTCTCTCATCGACGTTTCTATCTCTCTATCTCTCTCCCTTCCTCTCTGTAAAAAATCAATAAAATATATTTAAAAAGAAAAAAAAATAAAATCCCCCCAAATGGCTACTGTAATTTTTACATTATTGCCAGTAAACTTAGCTGGATTTTGGAAAAATAGAAATTAGAGTTAAAATGTAAATATATGCTTTAAAAAAAATCTAGAACCTGACCGGGAGGAGATACAGACTTAAAGTGAGGGGGGGAAATCCTGAGAGGATGGCAAAGGCTGATAAAATATGATGCCGGTGCCCTTTACGGCTCAGGCTCACTCTCATGGTTGGCGGTCTGCAATTGCAGACTCAACACATCTAGTGGATAGAAGAAAATGAAAAATCATCATATATTTTAAGTAGAAGACCTAAGCCAAAGTTTATCCTCCAAAACCTGTCTACAGCAGCAAGGGAGAACATTACACTGAGGACGAGCAGGTGTTCAGGATGGTGCAGTAAGTGAGTAATATTTATGGGTTCTGGGCCAGAATGGTTTAGATGGATCCTTATAGCCACTGAGCTAACTCAGATGGGGAAATCTGCGATATAACTGTTCTGAGCCGTAGTACACAGCATCAGGAGTCTTGAAGTGACTAAAAAGTAAATTGGCATTTGAAAGGGAGTTGTTTGATGAGGTGAGCAACATATTGTCCTGCTAGGAGAAACTTTTGCCCAGAAGCAAACAATTTGTCCAGATAAATTGGATTTATAGTAATTTCCTAAAGCAAACAGTTCAACCTTGTCAGTACAGATGGCCCAAATTTCCAGCAATAGTTAACATTAAATTATGTAAAGAAGATCTCAATGCTCATATTTAAGAGGGAAAAAGCCAAAACAAAAGGAAACCACATACTTTGAAGCCTCAGTTCACAGTCCAGTGTTCTGCCTTCTTAGTATCTAACCCTCAACAGATTCACTAATATTGTGAGGCTATATATATATATATATATATATATATATATATAATGCATAATTTATCTTGCATGTTTAATCAATATTAATTTAATTATGCATATAAATAATCTACATCAGTATCAGTCATATAGAAGTTGCACATTAAAAGCAAGTTTCTTCTCCCTTGAGAGGATTCAAACAAAAAGGTCAAGAGTGAAAATAATATTTTAAGTCCTTGAATGTAGGGATAATAAAATATATTTCTTTTTATGGTCACATGACAAACTTATTTACATGTACATTTATGATTTACATTAAATTGTATTGATTGACTAGAAGTCCGGTGCACAAAATTCATGCAAAGGTAGGGTCCCTAGGCCTGGCCAGTGATCAGGACTGATCAGGGCCTTCCAGCTGCTGCCTTCCTTTGTTCCATATATATTTTAATTTCTTTCTTTTTTTTAATAATTATGACGCTTAATTTCTATTTATGTTTCTGCTTTAGTGATGTTCTTGTTCATAGTTTTATCCATTTACTAACTTGCTTGTGTTTGTCTTATGGATTACTAGATGATATATATTTTTTAAAATATAATTTATTGATATTTTACAGAGAGGGAGAGAGATAGAGAGCTAGAAATGTCGATGAGAGAGAAACATTGACCAGCTGCCTCTTGTACACCCCCTACCGGAGATGTGCCCGCAACCAATGTACATGCCCCTGACCAGAATCGAACTCGGGACCTTTCAGTCTGCAGAACAACGCTCTACCACTGAGCCAAACCGGTTTGGGCATATTTTAATTTCATTTATTATTTTCAAATGTCTGTATTTCTATTGGATTTTTTATAATAACTTGGGGATAATTAATATTTTATAGTGTTCTGTCAACAATATCTAAAAACATATATATTGCCCTGGCTGGTTTGGCTCAGTTGATAGAAAATTGGCCTGCAAACTGGAGGGTCCCAGGTTTCATTCCAGCCAAGGGCACATGCCTGGGTTGCAGGCTTGATCCTACAATAGGGGGCATACGGGAGGCAGTCAATTGATGATTCTCTCTCATCATTGATGTTTCTGTCACTCTCTCCCTCTTTCTTCCTCTCTAAAATCAATAAAATATATTAAAAATAAATAAAAACACATATATTACTTAAATGTATTTTTGGGTTTTTTTCAAGTACTTTCAAATATTTCCTCTTTTAGATTTATCTAATATCTTACTAAGCTTATTCACAAGTATTTAATCTTTATTTTCTATTTTGATTGAGTATTTTATTTTCATTCTATCTTCTAATGGGTCATTATTTGTACTTATGAAAGTTACTGATTTTTCATGTTAATTTTTGGATCTTTAACTATTTAAAATATTTTGTCCTTGTGTTAGTTTTGGCATATATTTTCTGAAATTATTGAGTTAAGCTGTCAAATTTCCTACAAATGAAAGTAATTTTCTTTGCAGGTTTTATGCCTCTAAATTGTTTTCTCTTTTTTGGTTGCATTGAATAATGTATTCAATAAGTTGGTATATTATAATGGAGTTAGTCGTCACTCTTATAATGACTAGAGGAATGACTTTTATTTAGTCACATATTTCTTCATTTAGTAAAATGTGCATTTTAGGATTGAAATGTGTGTGTGGGCATGTATAAATTTTTACATTATTATTTTATTAAAATCAAGACTGGATGTTGGTTTTTTATCAAAAACCTTTTAAGTATAAGCACTATAAAGACATTCTCCCACTTTATCATTCTTTTAAACATAAGTATTTATTTAAAATATTTTAATACTCACAAAGTGTTCCAAAAAAAGAGAATGTCTATGTCTACTTTATGCAGATGATACCCTATATAACAATAGTATAATGTCAAAACCATAGAATTGACTATGATACAGTTCTAGTAACTCAAGTACAGATGGTATTCAAACTTCCCCAGTTTATGTATTCTATGGGAGGAAGGAATTTTGTATTCTATGAATTATATTCCATGTATAGCTTAGAGTAATTATCATCATATTTGATATCACATAGACACTTCATTTTTTTTACCCCTTGATAGTTAAACCTTCCTCCAATCCTAACCTCTAAAACAATTAATCTGTCCTCATTACTATAATCTTATTTTATAGACAAAATTATGTAGCATCCAATCTTTGAGTTCAGTTTTATTTTTTTCACTTGGCATGTTCCTTTGAGATGTATCCAAGCATTTGCATGCACCAATACCTGTTACTGTTTATGGTTGAACCAGAGGCCTGGTGCACCAGTGGGGTCCCCCAGCCTGACCTGCACCCTCTTGCAATCCAGGACCCTTCAAGAGAGTGAAAGCCTTAGTCTGACTTATTTCAGTAAAAAAAAAAAAAAAATCATGCAGCAATTGAGACAATAGTAGTTATCTAAAATTCAATTTCCCATCTTTTTATAGCAATTAACCTTTTTTTTTCAAACTGTCATCTATTTAGATAAAGTAGATTTCAAGTACCATAAGATATAAAGATTCATAATATGACAGAATATCCTGGAATCTGATTACAAAGATCCACTTCTTGCTTTTTTTGTTGTAGCATATGACTACTGAGATTTTATTTGCCTTTGTCAGATTCAGTTTGTCAGCTCTATTTCATCTTTTGTTAGACAAATGTAATGTTATATGTTTTCTGTAAAAACCAGGAGACAAAGCATGTAGGCCAGCCTTTCTTATGGAAGATTTAAAAAAAAAACATCTTACCCACTTAAATGCTCCCCTGATAATATGATAATGGTCATGCAATGAAATGTTATTTTGCCAAGTTGCCTCAGTGGCTGGGAGGAATGTGAAGCTTTGTGTTTCTCTAAGTATAAGTGAGAGATGACCTCATTTATTTGTAATGACATAATTAGGTGATTATTTGATTGATGCCTTTTAAATTTTTATTACCTTCAGAAAGTGCCATTGCCAATAACCAATGCTTATGGTTGGATTGTATAAGCAGGTGTGAGCAGCATGTGTATCAATTATACACAGTGTATAATGCAAACAACTTCACAGAGGTATAACTTTTCATACACAGTGGAACTTTGCTATTGCATGTAAGCTATGCTTTTTGAAAAATTACATTTCAAAGCTATTTATATAATAAAGCAAATGGCCATAAAATCAATTGTATTTCCTCAGAAACGATGCTATCTGTAGGTGCTATACTCTTTATCAAAAATGTGTTCTTATAGTAGCTATGAACTAGTGATGTAACATAAAATTAAAATACTACCCATTGGAAATATAGAATTCCTGTTCTGGAATAGAAGGCATATACTCTCATAAGCATAGTATTTCAAAGTTTCAGATATTCAGAGACCAATCTCCTGATTTTTCACTTAAGGGAATTGGAACCCAGTTTAATTATTTGCCCAATATTAGCTGTCTAGTTGGTGATAAGTAGATGACTAGAGTCTAAGTCTCTATACTCCAAGACTAATTATATTCTAATTACTTTTTGTAACCTCTGTTACAAAAATAAAAATTTTGACATTATTTACAAGTGAGTAGTTTGTCTGAAGTGAGATCGTGTCAGGCAGATATTTAGATCTTGCATCTAAAGACCCCTCTTTATAAGAAACATATATCAACTACCATATGTAAACAAGATGCCTCAAAAAAAGTGAGATGTATCTTTTTATTCCAGTTTCTGTTAGAAAAAGAGGAGAAGAATAAGGGTTGCATGTTCATTTCTCATTGTAGTGGATATAAGAAATTTATAAAACTGCTTTTCTGTTATTTTCAAGTAACTCATTTATTCAACAAATTTTTATTGAACAGTCACATAAAGCAGGACTTGTTTTAATCCTAGGGATAAATAATGAGAAAAATTCATGACTGCATATTGAATATTACTGTGCTTCCAGAGAAAGGTTATTTGAGAAAAGAATTGTAAGTCCAAAAGTTAGCTAATTTTCAGTCTTTAGTGTGGATAATCTCTAGTAACTGTGACCTTACATCTGCATTTTACCATCTAGTCCTCTAATATTCAAAAAGGGAGTCTGAGAGAAAGATTTTATTCTTCATGATAATATTAAATAGTCCTTCAAAGGGGGTGAATGGTTGGGTGGGAAGAGATAAACCAAAGAACTTGTATGCATATATGCATAACCCATGGACATAGAAATAAGGTGCTGAAGGCCTGCAGGGGGGAAGTGAGAGGGGACATATGCAATACTTTCAATAATAAAGATTTAAAAATATATTAATATATTTATTTTTTAAAAACCACACACACACACACTGGTTTTCCTGAATTCAATTACTCTACCAAACATCATGAAGAGATATGGAGTTATATATATATTATTTGGTCTTTAGTCTCCATGAAGGTAGTTTAGTTGCTTCTTTTCATCCAGCCCCTGGAGTTAAAACTTCTCAAGGTTGCTTGGTTGGTTGGTTGAAATTGGATTTAGATATCATCTTTTAATATTCAAATGTAAAGGTTAATATTTGGAATACATTGGCCTCTTATAATTAGGAATATCATGGACCCAAAGTTTGAACTTGAAGAGTACTACAGGAGACAAGGTGTTGCAGAAGACCAGAGAAAAACCAAGCAACACTTTTGGAGAAAAGGAGTTACACTGTTTAATACGCCGACAGACTCAGCAGGATAACTGAGTCTGTTATCCTGAGTAAGGTAACATGCAGGGGGCTTCTTTTTATATCTTTCTGGGATCTTTGTCCCACAAATATGGATTATGCTTTCAGTGTTTTTGAGGGTTTTGCAAAAAGGGCCCAGGTGTTGGGGGTCTTGAGATCATATCTGATGGCCTGGCCTGGCACCAGTGTTAATAACCTCCTCTCCCTTACCCCCGCACCCCGGTGCTGTGCACTGTTCATCCTTTATGTCCTCTGTGAAATGTGAGCATTTAGATAACAGATTCTGCAAGACTGGTTTATGGGAAAGAGGCAGTGACTTAATTATAGGTTATCAAGAATGTTCACTCTGCTTGCTGGCACAGATTCAAATTGCTAGCACCCCCCAAAAAATATCAGGGCTACATTGGAATTAGCCCTTTTTAGCCTTCTCAAAGGCAGGGCTCAAGAACTCAGAAGTCCACTTACCTTTTTGAAAATGTTAAAAAACAAAAAACTCTTGATACAGGTTATTGAGTAGACCATACTAATACTATGTCATTGTATATAGTATTAATTTATAGCATTATTTTTTAAATTTTTTGTTAAGGCATACTACAGGTAACCAACTAGCTATATGGATAGATTTATGCTATTGAATTAAATCTGCAGACTCTCCTAAGTTGTTAAAATTTGAATTTTCAGTGGTAGTAGGTTTTGGCTGTAAGATCAAATTATACAGTGAAAGATACATTAGGTAAGAATCTCAAGGTAAAGGAGCATGTGAGTTGACTTTTAGAGACAAACATATTGAGAGTGATATATTTTAAGAATGAATGTATGGCAAATATTACCATTGGTAAAATGTTTTCAGACATATTTGCAAACTAAAATTTGTCATTTAGAAAATGGAGTTAATATTATTTTCGAGGAGTTGAAAGAAAAATATAGGAGGCTCTGTTTCAATTCATACAACAGGTTAGCATTTACTACATGGTGGTTATTTTCTTTCCTTTCCATCTGACAAGTTGATATGTAATTATATTCTTGTATGTGTAAACAAATCCATTGTTTGACATTTTTTCAGAAGACATATGTGGAGTATATAAATATTTTAATCAAGTAGGCTTATACAAAGGACCTTATTCCCAAGCCTAAAAGTGGTTATGCATTAACATAAGGAAGAATCAATCACTAAAATAGTCAGATATGGAACATTTTAGATGCACCAATCTATGGGAGATTTCCTGTGTGGCCAGGGTTATCTGGTTGCTCTGAGATTTGACAGAGCTAAAGTAAAGAGAAGCATGCATTTCTAATCTGGATTCTAAAACAGTCCTTCTAGGTTGTGCAGATTACTTTTCTTATAATAATTAGCTTGTCTCTTTAAAAAGACTGCCTTTTTCCCTGGGTTGGTAGCTCAGCTGTCCTAATAAGCCAAGGTTGTGG
The DNA here is from genome assembly GCA_963924515.1 of Vespertilio murinus. Lineage (NCBI taxonomy): Eukaryota > Metazoa > Chordata > Mammalia > Chiroptera > Vespertilionidae > Vespertilio > Vespertilio murinus. Next base: position 21,826,460 of record OZ004711.1, on the reverse strand, counting down.
GTCAAATTCCCAGTCAGAGCATATATAAGTGGAACGACAAATCAATTCTCTTTCTCTCTCTCTCTCTCTCTCTCTCTCTCTCTCTCTCTCTCTCTCTCACACACACACACACACACACACACACACACACACACACACTTACACACACACTTTCTTTGTCTCTAAAAATAAATACATATTAAAATTGTTTTTAAAGGAAGGCTTTCTGAAATTTGGTCAAAGAAAGATAAATCAGTCAATTTAATACCAAGAAATGTATATATGTCTTCTGGGTTGTCTACATTGTTATATATAATTGTTAATAGTATCTCTTATGATTCTTTGTATTTCTGTGGTATCAGTTAAAACTTCTCTTTCATTTCTGTTTTTTTATTTATTTTAGCCCCCTCTCTTTTTTATCCTTGGTGAATTTAGCTAAATGTTCCTAAATTTTGTTATCTTTTCAGTGAAATAGCTCTAATATTTATTGATTTTTATTTCTAATGGATGTTTAGTTTCTATTTCATTGATTTCTGCTTTGACCTTTACTATTTTATAACTTTTACTAACTTTAAGTTTTATTTGTTCTTTTTCTAGTTCCTTTAGGTAAAAAGTTGGTTTGTTTAAGATTTTTGTTGTTGTTTCTTGAGGTAGACTTACATTGCTATGAACTTTCCCTTTAGAACCTTCCCTGGGACCCCATATATATTGTTATGTCACATTTCTGTTTTCATTTGTCTCTATTTCTGATTTTTTAAACTTATTTCTTTGATGGCCCAGTGTTTGGTCCAGAACTAGATGGCTTCAATGATGAAGTATACCATATATTAAAAGAAAATTTATTGCCAATTCTTCTCAAACCCTTCCAAAAAATTGAAGAGGAGAGAATGCTTTCAAAATAATTTTATGAAGCTAGCATTATATTATACCAAAACTAGCCCAGTTCACCATAAAAAATTAAATTACAGGCCAATAACTCTGATGAACATAGCTTAAAATTTCCATAACATAAGATTAGTAAACCCAATTTAATACTACATTAAAAGAATCACATGCCACGATAAAGTGGGGTTTATTTGCATTATTTACCAGAAATGCAAGGTCAGTTCAACATCCACAAAACAATTAACATAATATACATCATTAACAAAATTAAAGATAAAAATTACATTATCATCTCAATTGATGCAGAAAAAAAAGCATTTTACAAAATTCAGCACTCATTTATGTTAACAAAACTCTCAACAAATTGGCTTCAGAGGAAATGGACCTCAACATCATAAAGGTCAAATATGATAAATCTACAGCTAATATCATGTTCAACAATGAGTAGTTGAAATATTTCCCTCTAACATTAGAAATAATAGAATGCTCCCTCTCATCACTTTAAACAACATAGTATTAGAAGTCCTAGAAATAGTAATTAGGCAAGAACAAGAAATAAAAGGCATTCAAATTGTAAAGGAAGAAAGAAAACTGTTGCTGTTTTCAGAAAACATGATATTATATCTAAAAAACACTAAAGACTTCAACAAAAAATTGTTTGAATTCATAAATGAATTCAGTAAATTTACAGGATACAATGTTAATATGCAAAAGCTATTATGTCTCTATACTCTAGCAAAAAAAATACAAAAAAACTCAAAAAGCATAAACCTATCAAAAAGATAAATTAAACAACTTATTTACAATTGCATCAAAAATACACATTCCTAGAAATAAATTTAACCAAATAGATGAAAGATATGCACTCTGAAAACTATAAGATATAAATAAATAAAAACTATAAAAACACAAAATATATAGTACTCATGAATTAAAAGAAATAAAATAGTTAAAATGGCCGTACTTCCCAAAGTAATCTATAAATTCAATGCAAAGCTTATGAAAATTCTAATAGGAGTTTTCAAAGAACTAGAACAAACAATTCTAAAATGTATAGGCAATGCTTACCTCCAATTATGCCAGTAATAGCCTATCATTTACCCTCAAATAAAAGAGTGTAAGACTTCATTGGATTACTAAAGAGATTGGAAAATAGGAATTTCTTTAGAGGGAGATTTGTGATATGTTTTGAGCAAAGTAGAAGAACATAACTTGCTACCTACTTAAAGTCAAGCTTGAGATAACTACCCACTCTGCAAATGGCCTTATACTTAATGTGGCACACTGTTTAAAACACCTGATACTAAGCCCTCAATTAGAATTTGAGATCTAAAAATTCAATTTTTATATTATCCCTACTAATGGGTATATAAATACATAGACAATAGATTGGGTGAATATCTAAAATGTTAATAGAGGTTGATTTTGGAGAAGGAAAGGATAAGATATTAAAGCAGATGAATGTAGGAGGGCATGTTAAGTACTTATGGTACATACTGTGCTTTCATTCAGATTTTAAAAGTTAGTATTCATATAACACTCATGGGCCTGTAAACAACAATCTTTTAAAAAATAAAATAAGGTGAAACTAGACCTTAGAAACCAAAACTATTGGCACTCCCATTAGATCATAAAATGCTCAACAATGGGGATTACTTTTTATCGCTGAATCCTCGGACTTAAAACACTGATCTCTCTGCACGGAGAAGTTTAATGAGTATGTGGTGCATGTAGACAACAAAGGAACAATGACGTACCTGGAGCTAGCTCCCAACCAGCCAGATAGCGTGTATCCTATCTTATCCTTTTTGAGAGTGATTATAACACTGGCTACATAAAGAAACAAGGCATACTCCAACCCATTCCCTCAGGACGAGTACAGGGTATAAAAACATTTCCTACCCAGTTTTTTGAGACTCGTGTAAAATTAAGATTGGACTTCTTGAGAAATTAAGATGGACACCTGAACTTGTGCCATTTGGTTACATACAATTCATATCTTTTTCTGGAAGCCTACATAGGTAATGAAACAGATCTCTGACTAGGGACCCCTGTAATAAACGCAGAAACCTAAATACCGGGGGCCATGCAGGTAGATTTGACTGTAAGAATATTAACAGTGACTTTTGTAGCTCTATTTGAAAAATGCACAAAATAAAGCATTAACAGACAAGGGGTGTCTATTCAAGGAAATGTTATATACGTAAAGATATAACCCTGCAATGAATTTAAACCATATAAAACTAACCTACCAAACACCAAAAAGGCATTAAACATAATATCGATTACATTTTTGTTTGTCCTCTTAGCACTTAGGACTTTCAGGAATATTTTCAGAATCTATGATTTTACAAAAGACCAGGAAAGACTGCATCATTTCACAGTAAGCTGAGCTATTTAAAATCATTCTTCTGGCCGAAACCGGTTTGACTCAGTGGTAGAGCATCGGTCTGAGGACTGAAAGGTCCCAGGTTCGATTCCAGTCAAGGGCATGTACCTTGGCTGCGGGCACATCCCTGGTAGGGGGTGTGCAAGAGGCAGCTGGTCGATGTTTCTCTCTCATCGACATTTCTAGCTCTCTATCTCTCTCCCTTCCTCTCTGTAAAATATCTATCTATATTCAAATAATTTTTCAGAAGAATTATTTTATATATATATATACACCATATTTGCCGGCGTATAAGACGACTTTTTGGCCCTGAAAAATATGCCTCCAAGTGGGGGGTAGTCTTATACGGTGAGTATATAACAAACTCTGTATTTTTAGTGGAAATGTTAGGGGGTCGTCTTATACTCCCAGTCGTCTTATACGCCGGCAAATACGTATTTTTCAGGGCCAAAAAATCGTCTTATACGCCGGCAAATACGGTAAAATCATTCTTCTGAAAAATTATTTGAATATAGTCATTGTAGCAATCCACATGTTTAAAGGCAATGCTAAAGATTATAATCATCATGGATTTGGCAAAGCAGTTAACGCCTACCATGTGTGTCTCTTGATCATAGCCTTTCCCTCACCCTTTCTCGACTCTCCCATCCTCAAGTTTAAAGGCAGAATGGAAAGGGAAGCAGGGTTTGTGTGTCCTGAAAGAGCACAAGCAGAACCAGGACTATCAAATAAAGGCAGAAGGGAACAGTCTCCATCCTCTGCTGCGGTGTAGTCGGGGAAGGATGGATCCTGGGCTAATTGGCCTCAGGATTTTCACACCGGCCTTTGGAGCCCTTTGCTTGATCATTGCTGCAGGGTCACTGACTCTGTGGCAGTGCTACAGACACCCACGTACAGTAAGGAAAGATGTGAAAAGTGAGGAATAGCTGTTAATTAGACAGTGGTGAGTGAGCTGTGCAGTGAAAACTTGGGACTGCCGTACCCTGAGAAGAAATTAGCCTGCACATTAGTGACAGCAAAAGATGTCTACAAAGGATGGATTTCTAAAGGTTGAGACTTTATTCTTGCCTCAAAGTTCCTTGTGTAGCACAGAGTTTTATCACTCACCTATCACTGTCACAAAAATAACAAGGGCTTTCAGGCTTTCTACTGAACTTTACAGGTGTTTGCAAAGCATTTATGAGGCCCTAGGAGGTAAATGTGTTCCACCTGACTTATATAAACACTATTAGGATGAATCTACCTTCGCAGTCATTTTTCTTTTTTCAATGTCTTAGCGTTTGCAGATATTACCTCTGAAATGTAAATGGAACTTCTTTGTTCTCTTACTATGGCATAGACTCTCAATTCTAATATTGAAACAAAAATAGAATCATTGTGCAATGCAGTTGAGGTCCCTTATTTGACATCATATAATAAAGAATCTTTTGTGTGCTAAAAATTTGACACGGAGCTCTCAGATATATAAGGAACAATGCAGACGCATGTAATGTTTGCAACCCCCCCAGACATTTTTAATAGAATTTTTAGGCATAATATCTTACATAACCAGATAGGAACAGAGTGTTTAAACTCTAGTCTTTTATCATCAGCAGGAAACTAAAAAACAGTGCTTATTCGGCTAAAGAAAAATTTGCTGGTGATTACACTTTTTATAGTTGAGCTCCTTGGATGATTTTATTCACTTGTAAAGAAAGTAGCACTAACCTACTCATATTTTAACAGAAGAAGAAGAAGGAAATAGATCCATTTGCGTTGCATTGCATTATATTGGATCCTGAAAGAGAATCCTCAATCTTCAGAGATTTTGTTTACAAAAATAATTTCTAGACATAGTACTTGGCGACGACTTCCGTGGCTCTGTAGTTTACCAGCAGTCAACAAATATGAGATTGATGATGTTCCAGGCAAACAATGATGCAACTGACTGGAGAAAACCATTTCCTCTCCCTGCCAATAAATATTTTTTAAGTGGATGAAGATCCAATTGTATTATAAAGCTTAATGCTAGTAAGAATAAGATTTTGATAATTAAGTTTGGTTGACCACAAAGAGCAAAGCACTGCTTTCTTGGAAAAATTTAGACATCCAAGAATTTCTAAATATCCTGCAGAAAACGGAGACAGGATTAATTAAAAAACTAATTAATTTTGTGAATTGCAGAAAAATTACATTATTTGGATATCTTGTCTTCAATTGAAATGGAATCTAGCCTAAATGTGGGAGTAAAGATTGATATTAGAACCCTAACCGGTTTGGCTCAGTGCATAGAGCTTCTACCTGTGGACTGAAAGATCCTGGATTCAATTCCAGTCAAGGGCACCTGCTTGAGTTGCAGGTTCAATCCCCAGTGGGGGCTGTGCAGGAGGCAGCTACTCAATGATTCTCTCTCATCATTGATGTTTCTCTCTCCCTCTCCATTTTCTCTCTGAAATAAATAAAATATATTTTTAAAAGATTAATATTAGAAATATTATATTTGTTTGATTATTAAAAAGTAGTTTAACAGAAATGCACATATGAACTACTTTAATGGGGATGTCCTCAACATTTATAGTATGATAGTGACAACAATATTGACCACTACGATAAAATATTGAGGATTTATTATGCTCCATATACTGTAAGTGATATTTTACATACATCGGATTTATTCCCAAGCCAATTTTTCTAAGTATTTTTATCCTAAATGTATGGATCATTTAAAGGAATATGTCTGATTCCATAGCTTTGGCTCTTGGCAATTATTTTGACTGTATATTGTTGACTAAAATACCATCACAAACATAGTGATGTTAAACAACAACAATAGTTGATTAACATTATTGTTTATGGCTCTGGGGATTGATGGGGCAAAAGTAAGTGGTTCTCTTAGAGTCTCTCCTATGACTACACTCAGACAGTGACTAAGGCTGGTGTTATCACAAAGAATTTCTCACTGACAGGCCTGATTGTTGTTTTCTTGTAGCTTGGGCTTTATCGGAGCAGGGCAGCAGAGTTCCAAAGATCAATGCCTTAAAATAATGGGCTGGAGAAAGCTTTGTCATCTTTTGTAAACTAGCCTTCAAACTCAAGCAGCAGCACTTCTGCAGCATTCTATTAGAAGCCATATTTCCAAATAGAGGGGAAGTATGGTCTACTTCGTAATGGAATCAGTGCCAAAAATTTGTGAATATCACTTTATTAATATTTATTTTTTTAATTGTATGAGATACACATAACATAGAATTTGCCATCTTAGCCATTTTAAGTGCACAGTTCAGTGGTATTAACTACATTCACATTTCTGGGCAACTGTCACCGATATTAATCTTCAAAACCCTTGCAAAATGGAAGTTTTGTGCCTAAGGGTAATATGCTACTTAGACCAGGAGTCCTTCTGAACAAAGCCATGGTGGAGGGACCCAGGCAGAGATGATTAGGGGCTATCGGGCCAGGAAAGGAGGGAAGTTGGGGGTGATCAGGCTGTGGGGGGGGACAGTTGGGGGCAACAGGGCAGCAGTAGGGGGCAGTTGGGCCCAATCAGGCCAGTAGGGGAGGGGCAGTTGGGTGTTGGAGACCAGGTGTAAGCTGACAGACTCCTTGCACCTGAAGAGACTGATAAGGTTCAGCCCCTTCCTAGGCAGTGTTCACTGACTTGTTATGATGGCACATTCCTATTGTCAGCAGATCAGTAGAATGAGAGAGACTTTATATAGCTTATCATAAGTCTGTTAATATTTACCGAGAATTTGGCTTCCTGCTTTATCTTAGAAATTAAGAGGAACAGAGATTACATTCCTCTTTGCTGACCTCCCATTCAGTATTTGTGTATAAAAGGCATTATGCAGTCAATAAAGTTGCTGCAGTTGGTTCATGGCTTGCCACCCTCCAGATCCTGCTCTCCTATCTTTCTTTATTTTCTCAATTCTCACCTCCCTACCTTTGCCTGGTTAAACCATTAGGCTGGTCCTGACAGTTGAAGGTGAGCAGGATGACAAGGGTTGGGTAGTTGGGGACAATCAGACTGGCAGTGGGGGACAGTTGGGGGTGAGCAGGCTAGCAAAGGGGGTTAATAGGGGGTGAGAAGGCCAGTGGGGGAGGGCAGTTAGGGATGAGCAGGCCAGCAGGCAAAGTGGTTAGGGGTGATCAAGCAGGCAGACAGATGAGTAGTGAGGAGCCAGCAGTCCTGAATTGCAAAATGGATGTCTGACTGCCAGTCAAACATCCCCCAAGGGGTCCCAGATTGGAGACGGTGCAGAGTGGGCTAAGGGACACCGCCCCCACCCCTGCACAAAATTTGTGCACTGGGCCACTAGTGAAAAATAAGACTCTGTACCCTGTTCCCCCAGCTCCTGGAAACCACTATTCTACTTTCTGTCTACTGAATTTCACTACTCTAAGTATCTCACGTGAGTATAATTATATAGTACTAGAGGCCCAGTGCACAAAATTTGAGCACTTGAGGGGAGGGGGAAGAGGCTCCCTCAGCCTGGATTGTGAGAGGGTGCAGGCCAGGCTGAGGGACCTCACTGGTGTATGATTGGGGCTGGGGAGGGATGCAGGAGGTTGGCCAGCCAGGGAGGGACTATGGGTGGCCTGTCTTGCTCAGTCTAGATCAGCCAGACCCCAGCAGCAAGCTAATCTACTGGTTGGAGTATCTGCCCCCTGATGGTCAGTGTACATAATAGCCACTGGTCACTGGACAACTGTCTACCCCATGGTGGCCACTGCATGTCATAACAAGCAGTTGAGTGGCCTTAGCATGTTATTAGTATATTATGCTTTAATCGGTTAAACAGATAACCAGATGACCAGACACTTAGCATATTAGGCTTTTTATTATATAATATTTGTCCTTTGAGACTGTGCTTTTTTACTTAGCATAATACCCTCAAGGTTCATACATGAAGAGCATGTGCCAGAAATCACTTATTTTTTAAGGCTAAATAATATGTTGTTGTATATATACAAGACCTTTTGCTCATCTTTTCATCCATAGATAGACATTGGGTTGCTTCCACCTTTTACCTATTATGAATAATGCCACTATGAACATGGGTTCATAAATATCTCTTCCAGGAGTAGAATTGCTGCATTATATGGTAATTCTATTTTTAATTTTTTGAGAAACTTCCAATGGTTTTATAAACCATTTTTACAACAATGCATGATGGTTCTATTTTCTCCACATCCTCACCTCTTGTTATTTTCTGTTTTTTGACTGTCTTAATTATATTTTGATTTGCATTTCCTAAAGGATAGAGATGCTGAGCATATGTACATGTGTTTTTTGGCTATTGGTATATCTGCTTTGGAGAATATCTACTCAAGTCATTTGTTCATTTTTAATAAGATTGTTTTGTTGCATTGTACAAGTTCATTTAATATTCTAAGGATATTAATCCCTTATCAGATGCATGATTTGCAAATAGTTTTTTCCCATTTCGTTCAATGATTTTTCATTCTTTGATTTTCTTTCCTTTGATAGTTCAAATTTTAATGTAGTCCAATTTATTTATTTATTTTTCTTTTGTTTCCTGCACTTTTAGTCTCATATTCAAGAAATCATTACCAAATCCAATGTCATGAAGATTTCTTTGTATTTTTTTGGTAGGAATTTTATAGTTTTAGGTCTTATGTAAATCATTTGATCAGATTTGAGATTTTTTATATGGTGTAAAGTAAGTGTCCAATTATTTTTTCTTTTTAATAGATTTATTGGGGGGAGGGGCATTAGTTAATAAGATTATATACTAGTATATGCCACCAAATTCAATAATCTAGAACTGTCTAACTTTCTAGAAACATAACCTTCCTGGACTAAATCATGAGGAATTGGTAAGGGACCAATTGTATTTGTGTGTGTGTGTGTGTGTGTGTGTGTGTGTGTGTGTGTTTAAGAGAACATTCATTGGGTGAACTACAGAGGTAGAAAAAGTAATTCCTAGAAAAAAAGTGGGCTTAGCAAACAAGTTCTAGAAATAAAGGAAGGGCCCTTGGAGCTTGGAAGTGAGGAAGATAATGATAAAGGTAATATTCCTGGGGCTAGAAAGAAGTGCAGGGTGGGGTGGGGAGTAGATAAGGAATGAAAAAGGCAAGGGCATACTCCCTGGAGGGAGAGCAAACTGGGTCCTCCATCCTAAGGGCCTAAAGGGTGGAGTTTTTAGGGGAGGTCCCAGGGAAATATACTAATAAAATATTCAGCAGCTTTCTAGGTGTGTCCATTCATGGTGTGGTCTCCACTGACCCTTTGGCTGGCACCAGGGCAGGGGGTCATTTTCCCTGCAGCTGATCCCGAGGTCAGCCATGGCTGGTCTTGTTGCTCATCTGGGCCTGGATTATATTCTTTTGGATGTGAATTTCCAGTTCTCCCAACACTGTTTGCTGAAGAGATTATTCTTTCCCCATTGAATGTTCTTGGCCTCCTGTCAAAAGCCTCTTGACTCTATATGCAAATATTTATTTCTATGCTCTTGATTCTGTTCCATTGGCCTCTGAGTCTTTCTTTATATATTAGTTTTATTACCGTAGCTTTTTATTTGTAGTATTTATAGCAAAACTAGGAAACAGGAAGTGTGAGTCCTTTAGCTTTTTTTTTTTTAATTGTTTTGGCAATTTGGAGTCCCTTGAAATTCTATATGAATTTTATATTTTTTATTTCTGCAAGAAATGTCATTATGATTTGGATAAATAAATGTCATTAAATTTGTAGATTCTATTAGGATCTAGCAAAAACAATCTACAAACTACCCTGTAAGGCTAGCTAGTCTATCCAGAATAGAAATGTAAAACTAAAGGTAATATTATTTTCAAGACACATTGGTTTATTTGAAATTCTTTTTAATCCTTCTAATGTTAAAGTTACTCCATTTATAAAAGACAGGCAATTAACAGTTTAGATTATTTTTAAGTATTTTAAATATGTCAATGGTAATATTTCAAATAAGTAAAGACACAATAGATTATTTAATTAATAGCTTTGAGAAAATTAGATAATGATTTGAAAAATTAAAGTTAATTTCAATCCTTAACTGACACTGCCCCAAAATACATTCCAGAAGGATGAAGGAATTTAGAAGAAAAATACAGCTACACAAAAATAATGTAAGAAAATACTTTTATAATATTGGGGTGCAGAAAACCTTTTAAAGAGTGACATAATAGCAAAGATTGACATACATGGCAAAATAAAATTTAAAACTTCTGAATGGAAATGAAACAAGATTTAAAGGCAAATGGAAAAATCTGTCTCCTATATGTCAGTTATTAAAAAGTAGGGAAGGCAGATAAAGAAATTCTACCCCCAAAAAAAATCCACAAACTACCCTGCCATGGATATTCACTAATAACATAAAGAGACAATTCAGAAACAAATAAGACAAAACAAATGACCAATGTTTGAACAACTATTAATGAAAGGAAAGCAATATTTGTTTTCCTGCTGATGTGGCCAATAGTAAAAGGCTTGATCTAGTATCTGAAACTTGTTTAGTGACCTATTTGTTCTCCAGTCCACTCTTGCCCTATCTGTCCTTCATTTTTCACTCTAGGAAGACTGACTCCTACAAGCTGCATTACCCAGATACCATGTCAGCTGCCATCCAGCTGAATTTGTCAAAGGAATGAGCTGGTAGTTGACTCAAGGTTGAATTGAAGATTTGTCAGGTTATTTCTTCCCCCTCTTTCCTTAGAGCTGTGCCTGTGGCTAGTGACACTGCCTCCTTGCCTGCACTCCCTGCTCATTCCAGCTTCCTGCCTCTGATAACACCTCCCCCTCCCATCACCCCTCACCTGTGTCATACCCAGAGGACAAGCATTGGGAATAGTCCAACTGACTGCAAGCAGTAAGTGTGGGAGGAGAATTTTTAAGCTGCATTGAAACCAACTAAAAGTCAGGCTGCTTTTTATATAACCAAGTGCTAGCAATTCTAAACAGTGCCAGCGACATACAGGCGCACTCCTCCCACCAAACCCAGTCCCAGGTACTCCTCCCCCTGCCCTCTCTGGACCATCAATTCAGACTGAGGAGTAATCCTGGCAGCTTCCTGCTGTTACTGATCTCAGTGTTGCCTCCCTCTCGCCTTTTTGATTTCTCAGCTCTTCAATTATCTGTGTCACAATTTCCTGTTCAAATACAGGGGGTTCCAAAACCAGAGACGGTCAGACCTGCATTACCACCATTTGTCCACCAACCAGATCTGAAACATCATGGCTGACATGTACACATAAGGAACTATTTGACATTGAAATTGGGACTCAAAAAGAACTGTTGGCCCAGACAGGAACTCACTACAGACTGATTCATTTGCCTCTCAGTATAACCATTAAGGCTTATCGCAGTTTGGGTTCTTACAAGGGTATTTCTTGGATCACATGATCTCACACATCTAGAGGAAATAATGAACAACATAGACTGGTGAACAAAAACAGACCCAGAGAAAGAGAAGCAGCGATCAGACTCTCAAACCTCAGAGGGAAAGTAGGGGAGGGTGGGGGTAAGGGGAAGAGATCAACCAAAGGACTTGTGTGCATGCACATGGGCCTAGCCAGTGGCCATGGACAACAGGGGGGTGGGAGAATATGTAGGGAGGGGTTTGGGATGAGAATAGGGGAATAAGGACAATTATGTGATACCATAATCAATAAAAATAAATTTAAAAAAATAAAAAATTAAAAAACAAAACAAATATAGGGTTTCCAGTTTGAACCCTGACTGATGCAGTCAGTATACATGGAATTTGGTATGCTCATTTTTGATGGGTGTTAAGGAAATGTGTATAAACTCTTTAGATAAACATTTGGTCATGTTTATCCAATTTTAAATGTGCATTTACTTATTGCATTTCCAATTTGAAAAGAAGAGAAAGCTGTCCCACACTTGAAGCTTATGCTGCATGCTGTCAGCACAGGGAATAAATGTTCTGGCTGTCAGGGTGTGTCTGGAGAGAAGTTTAAAAAACAAACAAAACCTCTTAGTTGAAGACAAGCATGACTGGAATAAACCACAGAGAAGTAGAGGAAGGGAGATAATCAATGGCGGAGGATGGACCGACTGCTAGGATGCAATTCATTTCCAAGGAACAGACTTAATGAACTGAAGTATTACAATACGTGTTATGAAACCTGCTGTGAAGAAATAGAAAATAAGTGTGCTAGCTCTGAAAGAACATATTCTGGTTTTCTCAAAAGTTTAAGAGGTAAAGAGGTTTCCAGGGATCACGTTTACCAGATTGCAGAAACCACATGTAGAGCGGCGGTGGATAATTTAGAGCCAGGTAAATGCAGTGCTGAATGCCGTAAGACACTGGTTCTCAGACCATGCGGTGCAGGTACCTGGAGAATGCAATCATTGCTAGAGTCGTGTTTTAGTTGTGGACTTGCTAAGACGCACGACATTACTTTGATATACAACATGTTAATGTGTTTGGAATCAGGCAGACCTGAATTTAAATTTATCCCTTTCTAGCAATGAGGTTCTGGAAACATTATTCAATGTCTCCTACTCTCCTTTTTTTTTTGATCTACAAAATACAGATAGCAATCTTTATACCATATACCTACTGTATGAAGTAAGCAACTCTTATAATTACTCAATGATCTTTTGTGATTCAGAAACCCATTTTTAATGAATAAAATGAACATTTACTAGTATTCTCTATAGAATATTGGTTTGTAGCTATTATGAAATCTTCTCAAACACTGTCAAAATATGGCTACTGTGATGTTGGGCTCTACAAAATGCTTTGTTACAGTTCACACAGATTGTAAACAACCAAATATTAATATAAATAAATGAAGTGGTGACACTAATAAGATCCCATATTACAATAAATCAAAGTAGTCATTTTAAATAAAATCAATATAAGTGGAGAAAAATGCCACAAACAATAACAGTTTGGAGACACTAAAATATCGGTAATCTGACTGGGACATGTGGTGCTCTCATTCAAATTCTGTGATATAAAAGTAATTAGTTGTTTCATGTGATAATTAGTATGTTTTTAATAATAATAACACACAAAGCACTTACTACATGCCAGGTACACCTCTATGCATCTCACTCAAATTCCGTCATCCAACAAAAACTCCATGAGATAAGTATCATTATTATTCCTATTCTCATTTTACAAATGAGAGAAAGGAAGTACAGCAGAGGTTTTTGGTGTCAAGAGTACATGCAGATATAAGTATTTGCTATTTAAATTATAAGCTTAAGCATAAACTAACATAATATAGTACACAAAGCAAAGCTATGATACACAGTGAGTGTCCTTTCGGCGTGTCCTTTATACATCAATACATTTAGTATTTGAGTTTAAAATGATGTTATTATAGCAACCCTGTGATGCTCTTCTGTGACTGGAAGTTGTTGTGTTTTTTTTTTTTTTAGATTCTATTCATCAGAATGAGAAAGCTCTTATTAATTTATTAATTATTACTTTTCTAAGATATATTAATAAATAAATTTTTCAAAAAAGCTGTACTGCAAATATTAAATTGATTATAAGATTTTTATTTTTTCTATTATGATAAATTAGATTGATTTTCAAATTGACTTAATATCTACATTCCTAGTCATTATGTTTTATCATTTTTTAAATACTTTAAAAATTAACTTGCTAATACATTATTATGGATATTTGTGTCTCTATTGATGAGAACTGTTGGTGACCTACAGATATATTTACTTGTAAGGTTTTGGGGTTTGGTAATATGGTTATTACAAAATTCATTAGAAAATATTTCTCTACTTTAATATCTTCTGGAAAAGTTTGTGTAGAATGAGTATTATTTATTTCTTAAATATTTGATAGAATTTTCCAGTGAAATCATCTGAGCTGAGAGCTGTTTTTTATTTGTTTATTTATTTTTGTGGGAAAATTTTTAGCTGTAAATATAAGTTTGTTAGAGATATAACTATTCAGGGTAATTATTACTACTTTAATCATTCTTGGTAGCTTGAGCCGGTGCCTTTGAAAAGATGTTTGTTGGCATAAAGTTTCATGATAGTCTCTTATAATTCTTTAGAATATTTAGTGATCTCTAGGATTGTTTAGTGGCAATCCCTCCTTCATTTCTGATATCAGTGATTTGCATTTCCTGACTTTATTCATTGGTACAGCTAACTGTTTAGCAATTTCATTGACGGTTTTCAAAGAACCAGTTTTTAACTAAGTTGATTTTTCTTTTCTTTTTATAAATCTTTATTGTTGAAAGTATTACCCATCTCCCTTTTTCCCCCACTGACGTCTTCCAGCTCACCCTTGCCCCTGCCCCTCCCCCCTCATTATCTGTGTCCATGGATTATGCATATATGCTTACCAGTTCCCACACCCCACCCTCCCATGCCTTCCCTATGTCTTTTCATTATGTCTTTCTGATAAACTAACACCCTTTTGTGATTCTTAAATGCCACTCTTTATCTTCAGTAATACTTTTATCTTGAAGTCTATTTTATAGTATATTAATGTAGTCATTACAGCCAACTCCAAAAGATAGTTCTTGATTCATTGCTTTTCAGCCTTGGTTGAAAGTTGCTTTCAGTTTTTCCTATACAGGTTCAGGGGTCAGCTATAAACTTGGATTGAGTCTATACACAAATTTTTCTTCTTTTATAACTCTCCCCTTGCTAGGTTTTTCCAAAATCTCAGTCTCTAGTGGTTTTTATTGCCCTGACTTCCTTCCTTTGATTTCTCAAGACAGACATTATGTTCTTTTTAAAAAATTTTACAGCTCTTCTACTGCATTCACAGCCATAACTATTGCTACCACCAAAAACAAAAATAAAACTGGAGGAAACATTCATGCCATTTTATTTGATCCAAATTTTGGCTTAACTTCAATATTTGATGGTCTTTTGATCTTGTTTTGTTTTTCAATTTTCTAGAGTTCTTAAGTAGTTGTTTCATATATTTTGCTCAGAGTATAAAACTCATTTGGGTAAGGATTGGTCCAAAGTTTATAACTGATGTATGTAGGAAGATTCAGTATTCACTCTTTCATATTGAAAGCAGTATTCACTTTGTCCTCTCTTCTACCTATTTTAACTAAGATTTGTGGTGAGACAAAGCAGAAATTGAGAAAGACCGTGTAGCATTGACCTACTCAGACTAAACCTTATGATTCTACATTGCTGATTAACAATGTATGTATTATCAATTCAATGAATTAATCTACCAAGAAACGGATCAATTCATTCACATGTTAAAATATAATCTTATTGGCTTGCACTATTTCTTAAGTGTTGCTCATAGTAAGGCATAACAATGTATTAACTGTCCAGTCATTAAAGTAGTTTATGATTTTAAAATGATTGCTAATTTCTGATTTATTTCAGCATCTCCAGAATTGTATTACAATGTAAAAATAAGGTGGGGATGATTTTCTGTTCTTTCTTTTGACCAATTGCAAGTAGTAAGATCCATTAAAAATTTTTCAAACATGACCCCAGAGCATTGTAAAGTTGGCAATATTTCTTGTGTTAACATGGCATAGGGAAAAAAGCACTGTTTTACTTCAGTGCATGTCAGATACCATTTGTTGTAAGAGGCATTGTTATTTTAAGTAACATCAAAAGGGTAACACAACACTTTTTAAAAATCACTTGGAACTTTTAGCTGCACCAGCTTCAAATGAACTTTTCTTCTATCTTGTCATGGATTTTTTAAAAATTATATTAATCTGTTTTGCTGCTATATTTTTCTGCTCACACATAGTTTTGTTCCCATGCTGAATCACAGCATCATCTCTGGAAAGATATTTTAAGAAGAAATTAAGCATAACATATTCAGTACAAATAATACACCTAAGTCAATTGGTGAGAGGGCAGTACAGACAGCTGTGATTAATTTCCGGCTTGCTGAGGCAAAGACTACTTGGTGACTGTTGCTTGGCCACCATCATCAATATTAAGAATCCTTGAAACACACAAATCTCAAACTGTGAAAATCTACATTTGTTAGTGTAAGTAAAGAATTGCTAAATATTTTATTTTTTGTTTGTTTTCTTTTTTTTTCTTCTTTTTTTCTCTTTTTTAGGGAGGAAAGTAAGCACACCAATTGATTGAAGGAGCCACTTGTCTAGATAAACATCTCTGTACAAGGTATGTTGATTTATTCACTACTTACAACATTTTGGTCTGCTTGTTTCCATATGTTAAAATAATCCAATCATTGGAAATTATTGTCATGAATAATTTAAAAAAATAAAATACTACATTGGAGTTTTGGCTAACTTTCCAGTCTAAGGTTACATAAATTTGAGCATTATTTTATGCTATGATATACCCCCCTAAACTCTTATATATAAAGTTTAATTTGTAGAGAGGTCTTTAAGTCTTCTGAGGTAACTATACAGAAACAGTCTAAAGCTTACCTTCTTGTGTGCCTTGTTTTGTCTGTCTCATAAAATGAATTACAAAATTGGGACAAAGGTCAATATGGGTTATCCCTTTAATAACAGAAGCAGTGTCATAGAGTTTCCTAATGAATCCCCTAAGTTCTAAATAAGCAATTCTTCTGAGAGCAGACACAGGGAGCAAACACCCACAGGCCTAAATATTGCAAAGGAGGATTTTCATTAGATATGTATATTGCCATTTTAAAAGTATTTTAGCCATCTGATCTGGCCCCTAATGACTTCATATCCCATCCTTATTTGTTTCAAACAGTTTCCTTCACCAACTCCCTGTATTTCTGCATTAGACAGTTTTTAATCTCTATATCTTCATGTGACCCTAGTTCATGAAATGACTGGCCTTTTCATCTTTGCTTAACTAAACTCTTCATCATCCTTTGCAACTCAGTTAGGGCATCACCTACTCTAAGAAAGACCCCCTGATCTGGTCACGTTTGATTTTCATCTAAATTCTAGTTATGGTTTTGGGTTGTTAGGGTTTTTCCCCTTGACTTTTCTTTCTTGGTATGCTAATTGAGAACATAAGACAATACAGAGGTGAAGTTTTCTGTTTCTGTATTAGACAACTCAAGCAGCCATAATAACAAAATACCACAGACTGGGTGACTTAAACTACATAAATTCATTTTTCACAGTTCTGGAGGCTGAAAGTCCAAGATCATGGTCCTGGCAGAGTAGGTTCCTCATGAGAGCTCCATTCTGGGTTTGCAGATGGTCCTTGCCACACTGTGTGCTAGCAGGGTGGAAAGAGAGAGAGAGGGGGAGGAAAGAGGGAGAGAGAAAAGCTAGAGCTCTCTAGATTCTCTTCTTAAAAGGACACTAATGATATTAACAAGGGACCAAAACCTATGACCTCATTGAATTTTCATTACTTTCATAAAGGCCCTATTTCCAGATATATTACAGACACATTTGGAGTTAGGGCTTCAGCATGTAAATTTGAAGGAATGTATTTTTTAAATATTTAATGTTTAAAGTATTACATATAGCATTACATATGTCTCCTTTTTCCCCATTGTCCTCTCCCCAGCCACCACCCAAAAACAAACACACACACACATACCCTCACCCCCGAAGTGTCTGTGTCCATTGATTATGCTTATCCAGTGTATACATGCATACAAGTCCTTTGGTTGATCTCTTACCACTGAGGTTTGATGGTTTGTTTAGTGCTTTGCTGTCTTTGGATCTATTTTTGTTCATCGGTTTATGTTGTTCATTATATTCCACAAATGAATGACATCATGTGGTATTTATCTTTCTCTGACTGACTTATTTCGCTTAAGGTAATGCTTTCCCCAGTTCCATCCATACTCCTGTTGCAAATGGTAAGAGTTCCTTCCCTTTTTTCAGAAGCTTAGTATTCCGATTTGCAGATGTATCAGTTTTCTAATCCACTCATCTGCTGATGGGCACTTAGGCTGTTTCCAAATCCTAGCTATTGTAATTGTGTTGATTTGAACATAGGAATGCATATATCCTTTCTGATTGGTGTTTCTAGCTTCTTGGGACATATTCCTAGAAGTGGGATCACTGGGTCAAATGGGAGTTCCATTTTCTTTTTAATTTTTTGAGGAAACTCCATATTGTTTTCCATAGTGGCTGCACCAGTCTGCATCCCCACCAGCAGTGCACATCCTCACCTTACTGTTTGTCGATTTGTTGATGATAGCCATTCTGACAGGTGTGAGATGATACCTCAATGTTTTGATTTGAATCTCTCAGATGATTAGTGACTTTGAGCATGTTTTCATATGTCTCATGGCCTTCTGTATGTCTACTTTCGAAAAGCGTTTATTTAAGTCCTTTGCCCTTTTTTTTAATGGGATTGTTTATCTTCCTTTTGTTAAGATGTATGAGCTTCCAGGACATTTTGGAGATTAGGCCCTTATTGGATATAACATTGGCAAATATGTTCTCCCGTGAGGTGGGCTTTCTTATTGTTTTGTTGATGGTTTCTTTTGCTGTGCAGAAGTTTTTTTATTTTGATGTAGTCCCATTTGTTTATTTCCTCCTTAGTTTCCATTGCCCTGGGAGCTGTATCAGTAAAGATATTGCTATGACATATGTTTCTTATAAATGCTTTAGATGGATGTCTCTATGTATTCTTCTAAGATTTTTATGGTTTCCCATCTTATGTTTAAGTCCCTTACCCATTTTGAGTTTATATTAGTGTATGTTGTAAGTTGGAGGTCTAGTTTCATTTTTTTTGCATGTATCTTTCCTATTTTTCCATCTCCATTTATTGAAGAGTCAATCAGAATATTTAAATAATCTTTTAAGAATCATAGAGCCAAAGAGTTGAAGTACTAATTATTTAAGTGAAATCACTCCCTAATAATTTCATGTAATGTCCAATGAAGCACTTCCCTCTGGATGGCATGAGAGACAAAAACAACAGGGGCTCTCTTTCAGCCACTCTTTGAGTTGTGTTTATTATAAACGTAAAAGTAAATAGCTGTCCCATATAGTCTAATATATAAATACCTCATTGTTCTATTGTCTTCACATTAAACACTTCAATCCTGAGCAGTATCACCACCTCACTCCTAAACTAGAAATGGAGTCATTACTAAGCGTGATGGGTGATGGACAGCAGCAGGGTCTGTCCCTCAAGAAAGGAATGAGACTGCTCCCATCTGCCTCTAATTCTCCTCAGTCCTCACCCAACAACCCTCTCTGATTTCAAGATTCCTTGAGCATCCTCTTATTTTACTGTGTAATTTTATGATGTCTTGGATATTTCCTTTTGCCCGATCAGATGCATTCTCTACTCTGCCCAACCATGCATGTAGGATTAGATACTCCCTGCTATTGGTAGCAGTTAGATCTTCTCTCTCCCTCCTACCCTCTTTTAAATAGTCCCTTTATTAAATATTCATCATTTATCCCTTTGGTTGTGCTATTTACTACTGGCAGTACCTTAAGCAATCCATCCATTTAGGTATCTTTCATCTAAAACAGAATTCCTTGAGGGTGACTTAATTAAATTTATACTTCATAGCTTGACACAGTAAATCACTGGATCAATAATTATACTATCCCCCCTATTAATTTTTCCAGTCTTTATTTTTATTTTCTTTATATTTATAAATTTAGTTCATAATAATTGGAAACTTTTCACTGTCTATCATCCTTTAGGGCAACTAGCACTTTCTTTTAAAATGTAAATGAGTGAAGAACAGGTTTTTCCTTTGTGCAGGAGGAAAAACAAATCAAAGCTCCAGACCATCTGACTCCCCTTTGTTTGTAGTGGCTTTATGTAAACTCTTACATAAAGTTTCCTGAAGACCACTTGCAGTTGAGTAAAAAATGATAGTTTGTTGGGGAGTGAGGAGCAGTGTTTTATCTCATAGAACTAGAACACTGGGTTTTGTCCTCATAGGAAGGTGTAACAGAGGAAACCAAGAGGGAGCAGCTGAAAATTGCAGAGAGAAGAGGAGAGGGAAAATCAAATAACCACAGCACGAACAGAGAGAGTAAGGGGAGGATTAAAACTCTGATGGGACATGTTTTCCTCTGGCTCTTTTAAATTAGAAACAGGTTATGCTTTGTTTCTCATTCACATTTGGCTGGATTGCTGAATTTAGAGCATGCATTATGCTCATATGAATGCTTTAGCTGGGTGACTCTTGCCGAGGATGCCTTCATTCAGAGAGGAGCCACTGGGATAAAATGCACCTATAACAATAGGTATCCCTTTAAAAGATTTTAACAGCCCCTTCAAATAAAGCCACAGAGGAAAAATATACTTCTCAGTATTCCTAAAAAAAAGATATATAATGTTTTTGGTCACTGATAATAGGGGGTAACTTATTAGGTGAATAGAGCCATTAGATTTTTAAAATTTTATTCTTCAATTATAGTTGATATACAATATTATTTATATTTGGTTTGTGTATATAGCATAGTGGTTGGACAAATATATAATTTGTAAAGTGATCTTCCTGATAATTCTAGTACTTACCTGACACAATACATAATTATCACAATATTATTGACTACATTCCCCATGCTGTACTTTATCTTCTTGTGACTATTTTGTAACTAACAATTTGTGCTTCTTAATTCCTTCACTTTGTCACTCAGCCCCCCCAACTCCCTCCTCCCATCCCCAATCAGGCAACCTTAGTTTCTTCTCCATAAGTCTGTTTCAGTTGTGTTTATTTTGTTCTTTAGATTAGCCAAGATATGGAAGCAACCCAAGTGCTCATCAATTGATGAGTGGATAAATAAATGTGCTAGATATACACAATGGAATATTACTTGACCATACAAAAGAATGAAATCTTACCATTTGTGAAAACATGAATGGACATACAGCAAGCATATCAAACTTGCATCTCCTGGGCTGTGTGCAGCCCACAACAAACATTTTTGCGCCCCAGCTAAGAAAATGATATGTAAGAAAGCATTCATTTTATCATTGCTCTTATTCTACTTTATACGATACTCTTTGAAATACTAGTAAACCTATGTTTCTATGAAATTGAAGCTTGTGTTTTTAAGCTGCCCACATACACTTAAACCTTGTTTATTTGGTCCATGTTAGCCTTTGAGTTTGACATGCTTGACCTACAGGGTTTTATGCTAATAAAATGGTATGTAAGAAAGCATTCATTTTATCATTGCTTTCTTAGTGAAATAAGTCAGACAGAGAAAAACAATAATAGGGATTAGATTTAAATGGCAGAACCAACTGCAGCTCACCTGGAATGTTCTCTAGACAACAAGAAAGGTGGTTGATATAATGTAGCTTAATTTGAAGGTAGAGACACATTTAGCATTATAAAAAAAAATCATTCTTTGTGTTTGTGTCTGAGAGAGTCCAAAGAGGATGCAATAGTCCTCTCACTTAGTCTTAATACAATGGAAGTGAGTGTGGAAATATGGGTGGTAGGTGAGGTCTTAGGCCCTCAAGTGTGTTGAAAACACAGAGTTTATTGCTTATAAAGTCCTTCTTCTTCTCTCAGAAAAGGTATAAATCATTCATAACAGAGTCTGGAAATTTTTCCATAGAAATTAAAAAATAGGTTCGTTAATCCATAGACCCAGGAACAACTGTTCCCATGGAAACTTATGAACAACATTTACAAAACAGCTCGCAGTTGAGCTATGTGGCTTGTTATTATTTTTTGTGTTGTTGTTTCCATTTTTTTCCTGTAGCTTTTTATTATTGTTTAAGAAGTGCTTCAATATTCCATATGTATTTATATTTCAGGGAAGGAGAGCATTTCCTTGAGCTAATATTTCATTTGTATGTTCTCCTAGATGAGTGGTCGGCACACTCATTAGTCAACCGAGCCAAATATCAATAGTACAATATAGAAATTTCTTTTGGCCGAAACTGGTTTGGCTCAGTGGTAGAGCATCGGTCTGCGGACTGAAAGGTCACAGGTTCGATTCCAGTCAAGGGCATGTACCTTGGCTGTGGGCACATCCCCGGTAGGAGGTGTGCAAGAGGCAACTGGTCGATGTTTCTCTCTCATGGACATTTCTAGCTCTCTGTCTCTCTCCCTTCCTCTCTGTAAAATATCAATAAAAAATATTTTTTTTTAAAAAATAAATTTCTTTTGAGAGCCGAAAACCGACTTCTGAGCATGGCCCATGAAGTTTGATCTCACTGTACATGCACGCCCGCACATGGTATTTTGTAGAAGAGCCACACTCAAGGGGCCAAAGAGCCACATGTGGCTCATGAGCCGCAGTTTGCGGACCACTGTCCTAAAATATAGCCTAAATTATAAACATTAGCCTCATGGATTGTGTTTACCTTCCCTGAACCAGGCAGAAAAGACAGTTCTTACTGAGGGATTTGTAGATCTAAATATCTCACCACAACACTGTGGCTTGTTTTTAAACAGAAACAAAAACATTTACCTCAAATACTCAGTATTCCTTTAGTTCCTTATAAAATAAAAGAATTTCTCATTCCAACATTCTGAAAAGCTTAATTAGAAATGTAACAGCTCAGCTGCATAAAGTGTAATATGTAACGAAATTGCTGTGTTGAAACAGAGATCTAATGATACCTTCATTAACTTGATCACTGAAATGGCAAACCGTTTTCCAACATAACAGTTTCTATAGCTACCGCGTGCCTATGATCAAAATTGCTCTGGTGAATGTGTTTTTCTCCCCTACTTGATTGTATTTGACATTTCCCTGGTTGTAAGTTACAATTAAACATAAGGAAATATAGTACAAGGCAAAATATACTCTACATCTGTTATACTGCTCAAATAAATACACAATCTGTACAAAACAGATTTTCCTGCTGGGCAAATTACAAATGACTGCCTAGATAGGTTCTAGATTTTTTGTTTTATTTTGTTTTTTAATGCTACTGGGGACCTACCGAGTATTACTGGAGGAATTTTCCATGTATTCTAGCTACTTCCCAAACAGAGTAAGTGTTTGGTCAAACTCTTTAACTTAGGCTCTCATGATATTTGTAGCAGAAAAGAATGATTCTGGTTAATAAGTAGATTTTCATCAAAGTATAACTATATTTCCTTATTACATATTGATTTGAAAACATGCAAATAACTTTAGGAGTGATGTCTTTGAAACTGAAGGAAACTTTAAAAATTAGTGGAAATGGCTGATATATTTATAATATTAGACAATTTGTTGTTTTGTGTTTTTCCTGTGTACCGTAATTATAAAAATAAATCAGACCAGTAATGAAAAAAAATTATGCTATTTTTCATAAGAGAGTTTTATGTTTAAAATTTTGTAGTAGTTTACTTTATCCTATTTTAGCTCATTTCCACCTAAGCTGTAGGGAAAACTATGACAGAGTCAGTTGCATGGTCAAGTCATGTTGGAGCCTAAGGCAAATGGGAAACCAGTGATACCAATTCTATCTTTATTTAAACGTTTAATATTTTGTTCACCGCTGTTTCGAATTAAGTCTAATTTTTAAAATATTGCATTAAAATATAATCCCTCTCAATTACTTAGTTCTAAAATTCTCTTAAATTTTGCACCTGAGACAAGTGTCTTACTCTCTTCACTTTTACTGTTGGCATAGAATGAAAAGAACACTGCAAATAAGGACAATATGAATATTCTTCATACTTCCTGGTTTGAAAGGACCCAAGCATAGTAAAAAAAAAGTTTTATGTATTTGCTAATTCAAAATAGACCTAATATTTATAACAAAAGACCATTATTAGCTAGTTGCTTCCCTCAGTGAGAAAATCCTCTTGGTGAGTATAATTCCCAAGGTGTCCTATAAGACTTAAATCAGTATTTCAGAAGTCTACTTACATAATACATATTAAAATGAGTCATCTTCACTACCATTGTTCCACTACTCATAAACTTTTATTCTCCAAGGTTTCCTTTACATAAAAACAAGTTTGGGTTTTTTTTCAGACAATTATAAAAATATTTTTAAAATTAAGTTATTGGAACATTTTACTAATAGAAGCAAACACAATAGTTTTCAAAAGTTGTGCATAAAAATAATAATCACAAAAATAAACTTAAAATATTATATTTAAACTTGTATTGTTCATGTGATATTATTTTCCAATAGTTTTCTAAATATCATGTTATAAGAATTTGGTAATATTATTAGAATTGTTGGGGAATATGTTGATACTATATAATATTCAATTATGTACAAATTATATCATACAATTATATGGTATGTATGAACATTTTAAAAAGACATGTATTGTAAAATTTGATTTCTAATCACTACTTATGCTCTCACCAAAAACTAAAGGACAGGTATGTTTCTTTATGCTCTAAAGAATAGACCTACATTTAAATAAAAGTACATTTTAGACAGTTTACATAATAAGTACCCATGGTAGAGAGAGAGCATATAGATTTGATATCAGCTAGATTTTATTGGGGATTCGTATTGTAAGACTTTAAAAAATATTGTCTTGTAAATTCTACTTTCAAGGTTATTTCTATGCTATTTATGTGTTGAAACCATAAAATGTTTTATCTGTTTTGTATCTTGACCTTCAATATGTGTCACCTACTTTAAATCTTATAATTCTCTACCACCAACATGAATTAATAATATTTCCATTTTCAAGACAAAAAAAACTAATTTCTTAGGAAATGCTAAATTTTATTTTCATGTGCACCACTAATTTAAAAAACAACATTGATAATCTTATTTTATTTGAAACATTATAAAGTGTTGGTCAGTTTTAAGATTTTCAGAAGACTCTAAAATATAACAATGCAGAGTAAATCATACTTTCACTGCTGTCTCCACTTCCATTTCCATTATAGTTTCATTTCTAAAGGTTGAAGTATACAAAAAAAATGATAGCATTTTACCTTTATAACCTAAGACATTCACTCACACTATTCTGTAAAACAATTTTCAGTTTTTGACCTTCTGGTTGGTTTGATATTCAGAACATCCATGCACATTGTTAGATGTTAAGCACCTGCTTCCTGAAAATGTGATACATGAGGCCTGTCTTTATTCCTCCTAATGGCAAGTGAAGGTCTGGGACACCACCTTTCTTAGAAAAAGAGAGTAATAGGAAAATTGAGAAGTTGTGTTTTTCACTGAAGAACCCTTTCTAAAGTCATAATCAAACATTTACTGTGTTTCCTAATCAGGCAGATTCTCTGACATACTGAGTCCAAGTCAGTACCTTCTTGATGAGCCAAGGTGTTTCTCTGCTCATGTGTGAGAAGCATAAATGTAGGAGAATGTCAGGTGTCATTGCCTGGGACAGAAATATGGTCTCAGGAAGTGCCTGCTTAAGTTCCCTCTTTAATATTTAGTGGCACATGGGAGAAAGCCTTAGCCAGAAATCCAGGGAGCCAGCTGGCAATGTAGAGAACAATTTGGCCTTGGAGTTTGACCCCTTGTGAAGATGAATTGAGGCGTGAAAGATCCTTAAAAAAAGATTAAAATGTTCTAGACAAATGGAAGGTATTAGTAGTTGGGTCAAATCAATTTGGGGAACAGAGTCTTTTTCCTTGTATTTCTCAGGGCAGTGCTGGAAGTACAATTAAACTGCAATCGGGACCTTTGAGGACTTTAAAATAATTTCTAGAAAAAGCAAGCCCAGTGGTTTTCTCATGACTTGTGAAGGCATGCAAGAGATATAAAGTGAATAGTAGATTCGGGGAAAAGCAGCTGTTTAGCACCAAACAAAGTCTAAACTTGTAGGCCACACATAGATTTACCTTATATTTTAAATAGAAGTTTCCTTTTCAGAAGTGTAAATGTAGAGACAACCTGATGAGGAAACCCGCAGCATGTGTGCTGTTTCTTAATGTGTCTCCATGACCTAAAGAAGGGGCTGGCACAGAAAGTGTCCTTTGAGTTAGTCCATTTAAATTTGGCATGCACTTTGTGCAAAAGTCCTCCAGTTACCAGACCTCTGTAACAGATTGCCCTTGAGATGATTTCCCTCCAACATGGTCTTAAAGCAAAACCACAGGATGCAGGAACACATGAGCTAATAGTGTAGATAACCATAATATACACCTGCTACTGACCTCAAAATGGTACTTCTATGAATCTGAAGATATTTCTTCTCTCTTCCATTCCTGAGCTCATCTAACCAAGTTCAAGGCTGTCTGCCATGTCACCATACCAAAAAAGGATCATCATTTCTCAGGTTTGTAGAAATACTTCCCCTGCTAAATTGAGTTTCATGGTGGCTATTCATATCACACATTTCTTTCCTATTAACTATTAGACAGCCCTTGGTTTGTGCTCTCGTACATACTGTAGCAACTTCAGAGAATTAGGTTTATTATGTGATCACTGCAGGCAGGATATTTTAGGTTACCACTTCCACTGAAATATCCATATGCTGGTAATTGAGAAGAGCAAACCAAAGTTAAAGATATGGAACAATTGCATGCTTCCACTGGGGATTCCTGACAGAGGTTGCTTAATAGAAGCCAGGGTTCCCACATACTTGGCACCTGTGCAGTTAGCTGACAATGGAGGACTCTGATCCAGCCTGCCACCTTGGTGCAGGAATGATGTAGTTGTCCTCTTGACTCTTCAGCCATGACTCCTGGCCATAATTTCCTTAACCAAATCACTTATCTGGCTTATCCTATATAATAAAAGCCTAATATATAAGTCAGCCAAACAGCAGAATGACTGGAAGAACGAACGGTCGCTATGACATGCACTGACCACCACGGGGCAGACACTCAATGCAGGAGCTTCCCCCAGCCCGCATGGCCCCAGGCCAGCCAAGGTGGGGGATGCCAATCACACCTCCAGTCACTCTACAGAAGGAAGTGACTAGATGTGACGGTGGGGGATGAGGCCATTGAGCATGAGACACCTGGCCAGCCAGGCAGGTGCCAGCAGGGGCCCCCTGTTTATCCCACTGGTGGCCCCACAGATTGGCCCTGATTTCCAGCCAAGCCTAGGGACTCTACCTGTGCATGAATTTCATGCACCGGGCCTCTAGCAGACTATATTACTTCCTTGGACTGGTGCTTAAAACAGTCTCATAGTTATGGAGGCCAGAAATCCTAAGTCAAAGTCTTAGTAGAACCGTACTCCCTCTGAATGTTCTAATGGAGAATTCTCCCCTGTCTCTTCTAGCTTCTAGTGGTTCCGTGTGTTCTGGGCTTGTGAATCCATCTCTACAGTCTTTGCCTACATCTTCACATGACCTTCTCTGTGCGTCCTCTTCTTATAAAGTCACCTACCACTGAATTTGTGAACCACTGTAATCCACAATGACCCCATCTCAAGACCCTTAATTTAATTACATGATAAAAGACTGGTTTCCAAAAAGGTTATATTCGCAGGTTCTGGGGCACGCACATATATTTTGAGTGTTACAATGTAACTAACTACACTGATAGATTGGGAAAGACTAATATTCAGAACCCTCACTCCCCTCTTATACAGTCACTCTGTCTTCCAATTTTGTACCACCCTACCAACACTCTATTTGGGCTCTTCCTTCGTAATAACCATTGTGGGAAAGTATCAATGGAGCAGTTATTTGGAGTTCAAATGAAAGGAAATTGAAAACTAGACCATAGAGAAATAACAACTTAGAAGCCTCAAAAAATAAACTTGGGAATTCTCTTCCTTTGAGAGGAGCACAATAACGTTTTCATTCAGACAACGTCTGAATAACTCCTCTCACATAAAGAACAATGTCAAAACAAGGCAAATATAGTGATAACCAAAATTATAAAATTCATCTATTTTTTAAATGTGGAAAAAGTGTAGTCTGCTAAGTGTGCAGATGTAAGACTAAATATGAACTCCTATATTTAGATATTTTATTTATCTATGTAAGTAGAATGTACTTATAAATTAAATAATAGCAAAATAGGTAAATAGAAATAATAAAAAATAGCATAAATATGAAATAATTTCATAAATGATTAATTTTATGAAACATAATCACCAATGTGGATGCAGTTTCTTTAGATATAAGCTAGTGGGAGTTAAGTATTGGGAGATGTAGCACTATTTTCTCCATACAAATGATCATCTAACCTTTCTTATATCCTGGGCAGAATTGACGTTTGGTCTTCCCTTCTCATTAAACAATTAAAGGGGTATTATTTGCTGCTAATATAATAAAAAATGCAATTATAGTCAAAAAGGAATATAAGACTATAATTTATTAAGTAAATCAGACAATTAATTTCTAAGACCAACCCATAAAAATTTAATAGCTTCAGGTTTGATGTGGAGGTATATTTTGTTTTTTGGTTTTTTTGGGGGGATAAGGGGTTTGAATGAGGGTGTTAGAATTTGGAAGGTGGAGAATGGGTAATATGATTATATCTTATACTAGAGGCCTGATGCATGAAATCTGTGTAAGGGGCTCAGCCCTTGAAGCCCCAGCCGGCCTTCACAGCCCTCCAAGCCTTGGCTTTGTCTGAAAGGTCTTCCGGTTGGTTGTTCTGCTGTTTGGCCTAATTTGCATATTAGCCCTTAATTATATAGGATAATTTAACTCCATATGAGGGTTTTTAGGGAGATACTTTTTTATATTAAATAAGGTATTGTTTTGACATGGGGAGCGGGGGGAGTTATGGACTAAAATAAATAAATTTCTTTTGGTTGAATTCCAAGAAAACCAAGCGCTATGTGTTGCTTATTGGAGTGAGCAAACTGATACCCATAAATTTATATTACTCAGTTTTTCCAACTAGCTCTGTGACTGATTCTGAGAGAGATAGGGGAATTTTTACTGCCTCTCGACAACTGCTTACCTATTGGAGATAGTCTAATTTTAATATAGTGCTTTTAGCTACGTCATTGTTACTCAAGTAGAAAAAACATTGTTGTATGTGGTCATTATTACAAGAGGAAGAATTTTGTTTTATGCCTAGTCTATACACTTATAAAGTATACAAAAATATTTAAGTTCTGCAAGTATATAGAACAATCAAGTAAAAACATCTGGGTCTTGCCGAAACTGGTTTGGCTCAGTGCATAGAGTGTCGGCCTGCGGACTGAAGGGTCCCAGGTTCGATTCCGGTCAAGGGCATGTACCTTGGTTGTGGGCACATTCCTAGTAGGGGTTGTGCAAGAGGCAGCTGATCAATGACTCTCTCTTATCTATGCTTCTAACTCTCTATCCCTCTCTTCCTCTCTGTAAAAAGTCAATAAAATATATATATTTTTCTAAAATGTAGGTCTTAGTTATCTAATATGTCATAGTATTATGGACTGAATTGTGTCCCCACCCCCAAATTCATATTTTGAAGCCCCACCCCCTAATGTGACTGTGTTTGTAAATACTTTATTGACGTATTTTGGTTAAACAAGATAACTGGAGTAGGTCCCTAGTCAGATAGAATTTGTGTCCTTATAAGAAGAGAATGAGACACCAGGACTCTGTCTCCCTCTCTACACAAGCGCAGAGGAAAGGTCATTTGAGGACAAAACAAGAAGGCAACCATCTCTACAAGTCAGAAAGAGAGCTCTCATCAGAAACTGAATTTGCTGGCATGTTGATCGTGGACTTCTAGCCTCCAGAACTCTGAAAATAAATGCCCATTGTTTAAACTACTCTGTCAGTGCTATTTAGTTATGGTAGCCTGAACAGACTAATACACATAGCAAAGTTTGATTGGTCTGCATTATCCTAGATAATTACCCTACTTTGCACTTCATTGTCCACTTCTATTTATAACCAGAAGGTCAAACTCTGATGGAAATAATTTAATTTGTGACTTTGCTGAGACATTTTCAAAGCATATCATTTTGCAGGGTATGGCAAATGATTTTGAGCTTAATCCAGTTCTTCAAAGACAGAAGTTGGCAGCACAAAAACTCCCATCATCACTGGCACTAATTAGTCTCCTTCCTGAAAGCTAAAGGAGGTATGATTAGGATTGAATATTAAACCAAGATGAAAAAAAAAAAACACCTTGATATCTCCCTTAGTCTATCTCTTTTCCCAAGGTTGAGCTATATTTTTTCATAAGCCAGAGGAAACTTGTCATTTGCCATCCTGGTTTTCTGACCAATTAGGGTACAGTTGACCCTTGAACAATTGTATTGCATGAGCTTGGGTTTGAACTGTATGAGTCTACTTATATATGGGTGTTTTTCCTTCAATAATACATTAGAAAAAAATTGGATATTTGCAATAAGTTAAAACAACTGCAGAAACTCAGAGCCTAGAAATAGCGAAAAATTTTAAGAAAAAGTTAGGTGTGTCATGAATGCATAATATATATGCAGACACTAGCCTACTTTATCATTTACTAACATAAAATATACATAAACATATTATAAAAAGTTAAGATTTATGAAAACATACACACAGACACCATAGATGATGCCATTCGCAGTTGAGAGAAACGTAAATAAGCACAAAGATGTAGTATTAAATCACAAATGCATAAAATTATCTGTAGTACACACTGTAATACTGTATTAATTTCACAGTCACCTCCTGGGGCTATTGCAGTGAGTTCAACTGTTGCAAGTATCCGCTTAAAACACCATGTGACGCTAATCATCTACGCGTGAGTAGTTCCTCCTCCCAGGGAATTTCATATCATGGGGAAAAGTGGTCTCTTGCAGTTCGGGCATATATTTTTATCATGTTTAGCACAAACTTCGAATAACATCGTGGGACCCATACAGAATGCCCTGGTGATGGGGAAAGTGCCCCTGAGGAGCAAAGTGGTGCATTACAAGAAAAAGTGAATTGCTGGACGTGAACCATCCACTGAGGTCTGCAGCTGCGGTTGCCCACCAGTTCAAGATAAATGAGTCCAGTGTAAGGACCATTAAAAAAACAAAGTAAAGGAAATTCATGAGGCTTTCACTTCAGCTGCTCCAGCAGGCCTGAAAACCTTGCATTTCTTTTTCGCAAAATATCGTGTGATCTCAAGCTTTTATGTAGCCGCTGGATTGTTATAAAAAGGCATACCTGTAGACTCCAAAATGATTTTTTTTTAGAGCGAAGCCATTATATGAAAACTTAAAGCAAAAAGAAGGCGAACGAAGCTGGAGAACTCAATGCCAGAAAAAGATGGTTTGATAACTAGAGAGAGGTTTGGCTTTGAAAATGTTGAGTTAACAGGAGAAACAGCTCCTGCCAAACAAGAGGCGGCAGGCGAGTCGGAGACATCATTAAGAAAATCATTGAGGAGAAAGGATATCTGCCTGAAAAGACTTCTAATGCAAAGGAAGTGTCTGTTCTAGAGGAGAAAAAATGCCACAAAGGACATTTATTAGGAAGGCAGAAAAGTGAGCACCGGGATTGACGGCAAGAAGAGGGGGGCCAGCACCACTGTTTTGTGCCAACGTGGCCAGGTTTATGATGGGGGCTCTTACCCTGGTCTATGAAGCTGCTCACCCCAAGCCTGGAAGGCAAAAGATAAACAGCAGCTTCCAGTCTCTGGTTTTACAGCAAGCCCTGGACAACAAGAACCCTTCTTTTTTAGGTTGTTTTTCCCTTAAAGTCAGGTAGTACTTGGATGGTTCTTTTGATTTTGGACAATGCTCGGGCCACCCAGAGCCCCATGAATTCAACACCAAAGGGATCTACGTGCCCCAAGCACAACATCCATAGTTCAGCCTCTAAATCAGGGCGTCATAAAGGACCTCTAAGATCCATTATGTATGGTGCTTTATGGGAAGGATCACCAGCACCAGGGAAGGGAAACTGATGAGAGAACATCGTGAAGGTCTGGAAAGATTACACCATCAGTGCCATTGCTGTTCCTGGAAAGGCTGTGGCCGCCATCAAGCCTGAAACATACATTCCTGCAGGAGAAAGGACGTCCAGATGTTGTGCCTGACTTCACAGGATTTACAACAGAGCCAACTGAGGAAATCGTGGAAGAGGGTGTAGCTTCGCAAAGCAGTGGCAGGGAGGGGTTTCAAGATGTAGATACTGGAGAGGTGTCAGAGCCAAGAGCCACCACACCCGGGAGCGAACAGAGGCCCTGATGGAGGTGAGAGCTCCTGCACCAGGGCGATGCCGAGGAAGAAAGTGTAGGAAAAGCAGGGCCAGAACACAAACTGATATGAGAGCACCTGGCAATGTGCTCTTAGTATTTAAGACTGATTTCTACTTCTTTTGAACACAGACCTTTCTGTGTTAATGGACTGCAAGTAAAAAAAAAAAGGTGGAAAAATGGGTACCATACTGAAATTTCTTTAAAAATGAAAACACAAAAATGTCGAGCAGAAATCACATGTATTTCCATAACATTATACCAAGTGTGTCTGCCTCCCCCTCTAGCTTCTCCAGCTCTCCCACCCCTGCCACCCCTGCGGCAGCAAGACCAACCACTCCTCTTCCTTCTCCTCACCACCCTACTCAACATGAAGAGGAGGAGGATGGAGATCTGTATGAACAGTGAAGAAGTGTCATGCCATACAGTTAATCAATGTGTCTGTTGCACATGTGAGTGAGTATCTTTGTGTGAAATGTAATAATTTTACAGCAAGTATTGTATGAGATCTTGTGTTGTCATCCTCATAATCATCATCTAAGCATTCATTTTGTAGAGCATCGTGTGTAAGACTTGTATGGAAGTGAATAACCTATGCCTACATAGACATAAGGTGAGTGACATTTACAACAAAATTAATAATGTGTTAGTTTTTATACTTTACTTTCAAGAATTATATTACTGTACACTATGCCTTTTCCTCATAATTGGAGAAATTGCACATTAGCCTATCATCAGAGGTGTTTGTTTGTAGTCCACACCTAAGGATATGTTTTTATTTCTTTTTAGGGGGAGAGAGGGAGAGAGAGTTGAGAGAGAGAGAGAGAGAGAGAGAGAGAGAGAGAGAGAGAGAGATGTGAGAGAGAACATCTATTAGTTGCTGCTGTACATGCCCTAACTGGGGATTGAACCAGTAACCTAGGTATGTTTCCCAACTAGGAATCAAATCTGCAACCTTTGTGGTACACAGGATGATGCTCCAACTAACTGAGCCACCCAACCAAGCCTGAGGTATATTTTAATGTAGCAATGTTTGCAATATTGTATTATTAATATGACTGTAATATTCTATGCCATGAAGTTTATAATGACATTTATTTGGGTATAGACTAGGCTATCATAAAGCGATCACATTAATTACATATTTCTGCCTCTTTGTTATTAACCCTTCAGTAGTTAATGCCTGTAAATAAATAGGACTTTCTTTCTCACATTATCTTTTCATTTTTTATGTCTAGTGTTAGTAATACATGTAACATCTACAGTGCTTTGTATTATATAAGACATTAATGTAGGTCCTGACAGACAGAAGATTCATCTTGGAAACAGAGAACATAAACTTATGGTATCATTAAATAAAGTACAATACAGTAAGTGTATTTTCTCTTTTTTTATGATCAATAACATTTTCTTTTCTCTAAATTTCTTTGTTTTAAGAATAGAGCATATAATGCATTAACATTCAAAGTATATTTTAATCGACTGCTTATGTTATCAGTAATACTTCTGGTCAATTGGAGGCAATCAGTAGTTGAATTTGGGGGAGACAAAAGTTATATATGTGGACATGGGACTGCATTGGGGTTGTTGCCCCAACCTCCACATTGTTCAAGGGTCAACTGCATTTTATTATTTTGTCACTATCACATATTTTACCACAGATAGTTAGCAGAGGAAGACAAAAAAATAATTCAAGAAACCGTAATATTCCTGTGTAAAAAGTGATGCACAAATGCACACCTGTAGTTTATCTTGCAAACGAAAACACCTCAAATAGGCAACATTTTTTTTCATGTTAGAAATGATAAACACAATGTCCATTCCTTACTTCCTCGAAACCAGTTTTAAAACAATGCGAAATGGCTTCACTTTATCGCAGAGAGCAGGAGAAAGTATTAACAAAATCCATAACCTTCCAACATTTAAATCAGTTGACCATCAGGTGGGTCTTTTCTTTCCACTTAGCTTACTTAGCACTTTTACTTTGTGCTTTGAATTTGCAAAGTGCTTATCATCAGCCTTATTAGTTAACCCTTGTAATGTGTCCACAAAGCAGATTGATGGCAAGCATTAGTGCGACATACATTAGTGTACTCCTCTGAGAGATACCAGCAATAAAGCACTTGGAGGTTAAATGGTTGCTGCACAATTGTCCATCAAGCCTGAACCAGAAGTCTTAGTCCTAATTTCCTGCTTCCTAACCCTTACTGGTAACAAGGATAAAACTTGACGTAAGATCATCCCCAAGAATCTAATGTGTAGTCTCCTTTAAAAAGGAAAGCTCTCAAATGCATTTTCTTAGGGTACTGAAAATATATTCATTGAGCAAGTATATTAGATATATATTTCTTTATCACTTCCCCATTTAAGACGGAATCGTCTTAAAAGGCTATGACATAAATTGTTGTGGAAAAGATCGATTAGTTTAAAAGCTTTTTCCTTTTAACAGATCAGATAGTCATTATATTTTACCCTTTTGCATGTGATTTTCATTGAGCCATTTTAATCATTTACTCATTTAAAAAAATCTCACCAGAACCAAGAGGTCTACAGATCTCTGTATCACCTCTGGCTTGCCTTGCTGGCCACTGGGTTTGAACTTCTGGGAATTGGGGACAGTGACTGCCTCTGGAATACATTTCTTTAGGAATAGATTTTTTAAAGAGCTGCTCAATTTTCTTCCTGGGTCAGGCGCACTATCTCATTTGTAATCCTTTCTCTCGTTTGAGAACATCATTAGGGAATATTTATGAGGAATGAAAGAAGAATATGTTTTTTAACCCGAGGGTAAAGAGAAAGATATTGTAATCAGTTCTATGGGAAGAAGCCTAAATGTTTCTTTCTTTCTTTTTGATGAATTAATCCTTTAATTTCACATATTTTTTTCAGTATTTTTCATCTTTTGTTATTTTACATCTCTATGGCACATTTATTTGAAAATTGATACAGAGAATAAAAGTGCTCAGGGTAAAATTCATAATATTTCATTGACTCCTTTTTAACATAAAGGACAAGCTGGTGGAAAATAAAGTTAAAAAGAGTTTGTTACAATCAAATTTACAGATATGAATTATTTGCCTCTGTTGATATCAAACATGGAAAATCTAACATATTGAAATAGTTGGAGAGTACCTATATAATAAAGAGGTGATATGCAAATTGACCATCACAACTTCACAAGATGGCTGTCCACAACCAGGTCGGCAAGGGGGGTAGTGAGGGACAACCAAACGACTGAACAAGCAGGCTGTGTAGGGGAACCAGACTAGCAGTGGGGTTATTGTAGCTGTGGGCAAACTACGGCCTATCGGCTGGATCCGGCCTGTTCAACTGTTCTATTCGGCCCGCAGAGCCAAAGAACAGAGGGATCTCTTGCTCTCCCCTCCGCTCCTTCACCAGCAGCCCAAGATGAGAGTGCCAGCATGGTCAGGTTGCTTTTGTTCCGGCCCTCTGGTCCAGTTTAAGAACCCATTGTGGCCCTCAACTCAAAAAGTTTGCCCACCCCTGGGTTAGTGTGAAACAACCAAATAACTAAACAGCAGGCTGCATGGGGTGGTTAGGCCAACAGGGGGGTTAGTAAGGGATGACCAAATGACTGAAGAGAAGGCTGTGTGGGGCTACCAGGATGGCAGGGGAACAGTAAGGTTTGACCAGGCCAGCAAGGGGGTGCAGTTAAGACCAACCAGGCCAGCAGGGAGGGGGCAGTAAGGAGCAACCTGGCCAGCAATGGGGAGCAGTTAAGGCCAATCAGTTTCACAGGAGAGACAGTTAAGGGAGACCAGGCAGGCAGGCAGGTAAGCAATTAGGTGCCAGCAGTCCAGGATTGTAAGAAGGATGTCTGACTGCCGGTTTAGGCACAAGACCTGCGAACATGCCTAAACTGGCAGTGGGACATCCCCTAAGGAGTCCCATATTAGAGATGGTACAGGTCAGGCTGGGGAGAACCCCCACAAGTGCACAATCCTGGTGGGATCGGGCTTAAATGGGCAATCAGACATCCCTCTCACAATCCAGGACTGCTGGCTCCAAACCATTCACCTGCCTACCTTCCTGATTGACCCTAACCACTTTTGCCTGCCAGCCTGATCACCCCCTAACCACTCCTCTGCCAACCTTATTGATATCTAACTGCTCCTCTGCCAGCCTGTTTGCCCCCAACTTCCCTCCTCTGCCAGCCTGGTCACACCTAACTGCCCTCCCCTGCAGGGTTGATCACTTTTTAAAATATATATATATTTTATTGATATTTTACAGAGAGGAAGGGAGAGAGATAGAGAGCTAGAAATGTCAATGAGAGAGAAACATTGACCAGCTGCCTCTTGCACACCCCCTACCGGGGATGTGCCTGCAACCAATGTACATGCCCTTGACTAGAATCGAACCTGGGACCTTTCAGTCTGCAGACCAAAGCTCTACCACTGAGCCAAACCGGTTTCGGCAGGTTGATCACTTTTAACTGCCCTCCCTTGCAGGCCTGGTCCCTCCCAACTTCCCTCCCCTACAGGCCTGGTCTCTCTCAACTTCCCTCCCCAGCTGGACATCTTGTGGTGGCCATCTTGTGTCCATATTGGGGCAGGATCTTTGACCACATAGGGGAAGCCATCATGTGTGTTGGAGTGATGGTCAATTTACATATTACCCTTTTATTAGATAGGATAGAAGCCTGGTGCACAGGTGGGGACCAGCTGGTTTGCCCTGAAGAGTGTCCCAGATCAGGGTGGAGGTTCACTTGGGGTGTGGGGTGGCCTGGGTGAGGGGCCTGTGGTGGCTTGAAGGTTCACTCCTAGAGGCAGCCATTTTTGTTGGGATTCATCTTCTATAATTGAAACTTTGTAACCTGTAGTGGAGGCCTTGGCAGGCCATGGTGTGTGGAAAGATTGGCTTCCTCCATTGCCTGGGAAACCCAAGCCTCCCTCCTGTTCTCTCGATGGCTGCAGCCATCTTGGTTGGGGTTAATTTGCATACTCTCTCCTGATTGGCTGGTGGGCATGGCTGGTGGGTATAGCAGAGTGATGGTTAATTTGCATATTACTCTTATATTAGATAGTATGATGGGTACTTGTAGAGTTTTTGCATTCTATAAAGTAGTCCTATGTTTAACATAACATTTTGCCCTTGTATTAAGTTTGAGAATCTACTGATATATATTATCACTTCTAGTTGGCGGGTGAAGAAAATAAAACTCAAAGAATTAGGGACTTTAAAAGTCACATGGATGATGACTTAGAAGTTGTAGGGCCAAGACATGAGCCTTTGGCATTAAGACCAGAGAAACTGTCCTTACTATTTCCTCTCACTAATTTATACTGAAATGTATGGATCATATTCACAAACAAGTCTTGATATAGGTACAATAACAAAGAAAAACATAACTGAGAACAATACCAATAAAAATTTCATAAACGTTTCTCATAATCCACAAAATTATAGACCACAATTATCTAACATTTTAATAGATAGTTGAGGATTTTCACGCTCTTATCTGAAAATAACCAAGTGGGTGGTTTCCAAATGAAAATTGATTCAGAAATATTTCATATGATTATTGCACAAGAGCTAAAATCACTTTAAAAGGCTTCAAATAATAACTTATTTCAAAAGTACTTGAGAGTAAATTCAGAACTTGCCCGCATGTCCAGAAGTTTTGTTATACATACTAAACATTTTTCAGTATTTCACATACTCCATAATGGGCTGTTAACAAGAGTTAATGTGTTTCAAAAAGGACCCATCCCTGACAAACAAATTCTTTTTTTTAATACATTTTTATTGAATTCAGAAAGGAAGGGAGAGGGAGAGATAGAAACATCAATTTTGAGAGAGAATCATTGACTGTTGCCTCCTGCACGCCCCCTACTGGGGATAGAGCCTGCAATCTGGGCATGTGCCCTTGACCAGAATTGAACCTGGGACCCTTCAGTCTGCAGGCCAAGCTCTATCCACAGAGCCAAGTGAACCAGGGCCATAACAAACAAATTCTGTTTACCTTTTGGAACCATGCCTCATGGAACAAAATATTCAATGGTAACCTGTTGCCTAGAGAATCAAGTCCAGTCCTTTTACACTGACATTCGAGGCCCACCAAGATTTGTCCCAATTTTCTTCTTCAAATTTCACCTATCTACTCATATTCATAAATGGACTATTATTACCAAGCCTACCTTTTTCCCTTTCTTCATGTTTTATGCTCTTTTAA
The DNA here is from genome assembly GCA_963924515.1 of Vespertilio murinus. NCBI lineage: Eukaryota > Metazoa > Chordata > Mammalia > Chiroptera > Vespertilionidae > Vespertilio > Vespertilio murinus. The sequence goes on along the minus strand of OZ004711.1, from coordinate 21,788,193 downwards.
AATGACACCTAACATGTCTTATTCTTTCTCTTGTCTTTTCAAATTCTATTCATCGTTTATTATCCAGCTTAAAGCAAGTTCCCTCCAAGTCATCCTGTCTCTTTATTTTGAATTCTAGCTTTCAGTAGATGTAATGTTAATTTTATATTTAAAATTTACTGCCAATCTTGCAACATAGCAGAGATCTTAAAATAGTATCACTTCAATTCTATTTTTCTATTTTTAACTAAATAAATATATTAAACTAGAGGCCCAATGCACAAAATTTGTGCACGGGGGTTGGGAAAAAGGTGTCCCTCAGCCCAGGCTGCATCCTCTCCAATCTGGGACATCCCTCTCACAATCCAGGACTGCTGGTTCCCAACTGGTCACCCCCAACTGCCCTCCCCTGCAGGCCTGGGTCCCTCCCAACTGCATTTCCCTACAGGCCTGGTCGCCCCCAACTTCCCTCCTCTGCTGGAGTGGTCACCCCTAACTGCCCTCCCCTGCAGGCTTGATCACCCCCAACTGCCTTCCCTTGCAGGCCTGGTCCCTTCCAACTGCCCTCCCTGCTGGCCTTGTGATGGCCATCTTGTGTCCACATGGAGGCAGGATCTTTGTCCACATGGGGGCAGCCATCTTGTGTTTTGGAGTGATGGTCAATCTACATATTACTCTTTTATTAGATAGGATAATATTTGCTTTAGTCATAACATGTTAGGGTCAGACATCAGAAAAAGGACTTAAAATTCATTTTCTCATTAAAAACAACAACCCAGAAGTTTCTTCTATTATCATTCTTATTTCACACTGAGACATAGGAAGGTTAAGTTCCACTGTCATTGTTATAGCAGTAAGATAATTGGTAAAATAAGAATTTGAAACACGAGGCATATTGGACTCTAGAACCAAACTTTATCTTCATATATAACCTCTATCAATAATTATAACTGAGGAAAGAAGTTATGAATTAAATTATTAATATCCCAAATATAATGTTATATTTGGGAGTGAATCTTGGAACAGAAAAAACACATTAGTGGAAAACCAGTGAAATCAACATAAAGTTTTGGTTTAGTAAAGGGTATTTTTCTTATTTTTTACAAATATACCAATATTATAAAATATATTGGCATTAGGGAATGCTGGGTATACAGGAAGTCTCTATATTATTTTGGCAACTTCTCTATAAATCTAAATTTATTCTAAAATTTTAAAGTTTTAAAAAATGATATGTGTCCGCTCATAATTTATATTCTAGTTATATTTCCTCAGCTGTGTAGTTGTGATTACTCTTCCATAATCTTATGGTACTACTAGAGGCCCAATGCACAAAATTCATGCAAGAGTAGGCCTTCCTTCCCCCCTCTGCCAACACCAGCTTCCCTCTGCCACACAGAACCTGGGCTTTCCTCCGGCACCCAGGACACTGGCTTCCCTTGCAGCCCCGGCTTCCTCTGGAAGGTCATCCAGAAGTATGTCAGGAAGGATGCCCCGTCTAATTAGCATATTACTCTTTTATTATCATAGATGTTTATTACCCCTTTGTGGAATCTATCTTTTTGTTTATATTTGTGTGGGGATATGCTTGTGTGTGTATGTGTAAATACTTATTTTTGCTCCCTAACACTTTATCAATTTTATAATGACAGTCATTATATCTTATTAAATGTTTAATTCCTCATAAACTTTGCTAGAGTCTCTTATACATAATGAGAGTGTAAATGAATAAAATGTGTTGGATTAATTTAGTTTGAAATTATCAACTTGAAGGTGGTTTTGCAATTTTGATAGACTTTCATAAATCTAGTTATCTCCTTTTCCTCCACTTTCTTATACACTGATGGTGTATAGAAAGATGGCCAGTAAGATTTATAGCTATAGTCCATGTTTAATAAATAAAATAGCAAAGTCAGCTGAAACCGGTTTGGCTCAGTGGATAGGGCGTCGGTCTGTGGACTGAAGGGTCCCGGGTTTGATTCCGGTCAAGGGCATGTATGTTGGTTGTGGGCACATCCCCAATAGCGAATGTGCAGGAAGCAGCTAGTCGATGTTTCTCTCTCATTGATGTTTCTAACTCTCTATTTCTCTTTCTTCCTCTCTATAAAAAATCAATAAATATATTTAAAAATAAATAAATAAATAAATAAATAAATAATATAATGACAAAGTCAGTGGGGTGATCTCATGTAAAAATATACTCCTAGATGGTAGAGTTAGACATAATGGAGAATAAAATCCACTACCCTGCAATTTCCATCACCCAAGAAATAAATATTTTCAATTCAGATGAAAAAACAATAGGATGCCTCTTCTTTAAATTCAAACCAGGTTCTGATGTTTTGGGGGTTTTGTCTTATATTTCAAAATGCACTAAATCATAGTCTACAAGCTTTTTAAAAGCAATTTTATTTTCTCAACCTAAATGAGGGGAGGATTGGTAAAAATTAATCTTATTAAACTTTGCACTCTGCTTCTGTTTGTCAAATTTCCCTGCTAATTAAGTCATTATATCACATAAAACATCCAGACATAAGATCTTTTACCTTTTCAAAGGCAAAAATTCTTCCCTGGCCCCTGTCTGCTCTCTGTGCTAACAGCAGCATGCACTGCGTAAGGGAAGTGGCAAGGATGCTAACAGATCCATCCTCCTCTCTACCCGCTTGTCTCCTCCTATGTTTGACGGCAGTTTTTTAAATTATGCCCCCCAGTTCCAGTGTGCCTTGCCTCACTGGTGGATGTAACAAATCAGTGGCAGTCGAATTAGAATTATTTTCTCTTGGAACCTCAAATTACTGCTCAATCCGGTGAGTTAATGGGATATCGCCATGGCACATTACAGCCTCCTGATCTCCGAATACTTTCACACGTGGAAACAGAGTGGCGGGGTGCCTTCCGTCACCAGCCAGGAAAGGTCTCTTCACTCATGCCTTGCAAAGGAGAGTAAATGTGCAAATCTATGCAATTGTGCTTCCCTTCCCATCTATCTTGTCAAATGAAAATCGACATGGGAATCAAGTCAAATGTGCTCCAGCAGATTAGAAAGAAATAATGTATATTTTCCCTCTTGAGTCACACAGAGCAGCCATCCCAGCCGGCCGTGCCTATTTGTCTTGGGCTAGTGGTTCTGAAGGTTAAACTTTCAAGGTCCTGTGAATGAGAAGCCAATACTATGCAGCGCGAAATAAACACAGAAAGAAAAACCTGTGGCTAATCTAAGAAACTGTAGAATATGCGCTAGCCGGCTTGGCTCAGTGGATAAAAGCATCAGCCTCCGAACTGAAGGGTCCCAGGTTCGATTCTGGCCGAGGGCACATGCCTGGGTTGTGGGCTCTATGCCCATGAGGGGGCATGCAGGAGGAAGTTGGTCAATAATTTTTTCTCACCATTGATTGATGTTTCTATCGTTCTCTTCTTCTCCCTTCCTCTCTGAAATCTATAAAGAAATATATATTTTTTAAAAGGAAGAAACTGTAGATTGAATCTTTTTTTCCCCAAGAGAAAGTACTCTTCTCTTGAATACTGTTAAAATAACTAAAGAAAAAGCTGTAAAATTATATGTAACATATTTTCTAATTTTAAAAAAAATAGGCAGCTTTTTAGTTGTTTTTGAGTTTTTCATTCTATTTGCTGTTGCTTGGTGTCAGTCATCCTGTAGCTCCCTTGTATACGGATGTATGGTGGGATAGAGGGTTGCACCAGAGGGGTGGTGTGAACTACGAAAAAAAAAACATAGGGGGAGGTGAATAAATCCTGAACTATTTGAAGAACGAATTTGGTCAGTGTCAAAAGCCAAACGTGATTCGATGTATAAACCACTTGTTCATCACCCTGCCTACATGTTTGCTTTCGCTACTAACTATCATATTCCTTCTGCTACATCCCTATCACCATCATAATGTAGTTGGCTTTGTAAAGATCCTCAATCTTTTCCAAGAAAATGGCATGCTTCTAGCCCCGGTGTAAATTTTTTTTTAAAAGAAGATATTGGCATATTCAAAGTAAAGGGCATATCATTCTTAATTATGTTGCTCTTTTGTGAAATCACTTTTTAACATTCATCAGGGCCACCTACACCCAAAACATTATAATCCCCCTGCCCTGACTTAGGACTCATCAGCAAGTCAGGCTGGGTGAGAAAATCTCATTACTGCAGGAACTGCCCAAGCAACTATTAGCAGAGAGAAAGCAGCGAGAAAAGCAAGCCAGGTGAGCGTCTGCAAATTGACACAGATTAACTATTATTTTCCCGGAATCCTGGAGGAATACAGAAGAGCTGCACCACTGAGGGCACAGCTGAAGGATGATACATGGCCATCCAAGAGGGAAAGAAGCATAAGTAAAAGTAATTTCGCCCAAAACAATATCCCTAGATACAGTTTTGAACAAGCTTCCACATGTTCCCACGGCTGACAATTTATTTAATTGGGGAGGCTATTAACTATTTGATTGCAATGGGCAAAATTCTATCAGATTATGAAGCCGCATACATAACCACAGGCTTATCTTGTCTCCTTGTACTCATTTGGGAACACTAATTGAATTCAACCACAAAGCACTGGATTTTATTGTGAATGGAGTTGGTTGCTTTCCAGAAATCAATTCCCATTTTAAAAGGAGGCCTGAAGTGTCTGGGCTTCAGCCAGGTGTTTCGGGGAGGAGGGTGATTAACACGGTTGCTAATCTCACGGCAGACATCTTCCTCACCATTCTCACATTCCTCCTAGAAGAGGCAAAATGGACAACGGTTTAGGATTATTACACACTTCTGGGAAAGTTATTATTTTAATCCATGTTAGTCTAAAATAATATGTGTGAAAAAATGGAGGGAGCATAAATTTGATATGGATATGCAATATTGAGCCTTATTATTACAAAATGATACTTATCTATGGGAAGATAAGGGTGCATACTCTGGAATTATGACCATTTCAATTAAATTATTTTTTTTAACTTGGGATCACTAAGACTCACTTTGGAATTTTCTTGCAGCTAAACTTATTGCTAAATTTGTACTTCCAATGGTACAAAGGGGAAATTTGGGACACCAACTCAGAATATCTGCATTTTGAAAGAGTAATAGAAATAAAATGACCATTTTCCACATGAGAGCCCAACTCTGATGAGTAACATACACATCAATACCAAAACTACAAATGCCTATACTTATGCGTGATATCAGACTTTTTGTTATTCTATGACTTGTTGGAAAGTTTGCTTGGCTGGTAACCTTGAATTTCCATGGCTGTATAACACTTACAGAGTCCTAGTCCTTCTATTGGTGACTACTCAGCATCCACACGTTAAAATACAGACACCCACTACTCTTTTTGACCATTGTATTTCTACTACATTTGCTACTTAAATTTCAGTCTTTAAACACTATTATGCAAATCTACCCATGTAAGATAGGTCACTCAGCAGGTGTGATTGTCTTTTGCAATTCCTTTCCATAGAAAATCACTAAAGCTTTTGCAGAAGTCTGGAGATTAAATTGGCCTCAAGATAAGATAAATTTAAATATTGCAAACAACCTATAAGAAAAAATATTATCTCCATCAGAGAAATTGTCATACTCAATTTAAAAAAAAAACAAACCTAACCAGCAAGGGTGGCAAGCTGGGAAGCTCTGTTGGAACTCAGGCCCTCATAGGCAGAATCCTTGGATAAGAGAAATGATGGGCCGAAACCGGTTTGGCTCAGTGGATAGAGCTGGACTGAAAGGTTCCGGGTTCTATTCCGGTCAAGGGCATGTACATTGGTTGCGGGCACATCCCTAGTAGGGGGTGTGCAAGAGGCAGCTGGTCAATGTTTCTCTCTCATCGACGTTTCTAGCTCTCTATCTCTCTCCCTTTCTCTCTGTAAAATATCAATAAAAAATATATTTTTAAAAAAAGAGAGAAAAATGATGGGATGGGGTTGACTGGGCAAAGCTTTAACATCTCTCTTCATTTTGAGCAAAGCAGCTTCTTGCAACTCATTCATATTTGAATTCCAAGTAAAAATAATTGTCTGAATAAAAGACTCATAGCTCAGGAAATTTACTGCAGGACACATAAGGTAACCAACTCTCCCAGTTTGCCTAGAGGTTGACAGAGCACAAGAGTTCACTGCTAAAGTGAGGGAATCCCAGAAAAATAAGGGTAAGTTGGTCACCCTTCTACCCTATCTTTCACTAACGGGTGTGTTATTGAAGTCTGGAGATTGAGCAGGTGGTAAGCAATGTGTGTTGAGTGTTTTCATTGATGTGGAGTGTGGCCCTGGTCCACAGCATCATGTGATGCAGCACTGTCGGCCATGCGCACTTTCCCTGGGTCTTGACTTACTGCACAAGATAGGCAGTTACGTACCGATCCATCTGAATTGGTCTGTGCTTACCTTTTCTAAAAGTTAGCATAGCCTGGCCAGCATGGCTCAGTGATTGAGCAAAAACTTATGAACCAGGTCAAGGTTCAATTTCTGGTCAGGGCACATGTCCAGTTTGCAGGTTGAATTCCCCAGGATGGGGCATGCCGGCAGCAGCAGATCAATGATTCTTTCTCATCATTGATGCTTCTCTCTCTCTCTCTCTCTCTCTCTCTCTCTCTCTCTCTCTCTCTCTCTCTCTCTCTCTCTCTCTCTCTCTCTCTCTCTCTCTCTCTCTCTCCCTTCATCTCTAAAATCAATTAAAATATATATGCTTTGAAAGTAGACATACATATCGTATGTATTAAAATTATGTTGTTTTACCTTTGGTTATGTGTGAGAAATGGTTGGCACAGCACAGAGACCCTAATTCTGGATTCATTGGGGGCCTAAAGGCAGATGTGGCCACGTGACTCTCTGGCTATGCTGAAGAACACTGCCTTCAGGGCATCGGTCCTGAAACATTCCACAGCTCCTCCATTGTCACTGAATTACTTTCCTGTTATGTGGTTATTCATTCAACACATATGTGCTCAAAATTGTGAGAGATACTGGGTGTGTGGGCCTCCCGATGCCAGAACATGATTGAAAGAAAAGCAGAATTGGAAGATAATACGATCATTCTTATTAACAAAGTTGACATTAGAGTTCGGTGTAAGATCTGATTCTGTTTTTCCTGCACAATAGATAATCATCAGAGAAATGTGTGCAAAAGCATGACACTGAGTTTTTGCTGATTATAGAGATCAGTTCAGTGTTAAGGAGGACATTTCAACCTTTAGGAGGTTATTGCAACAACCCAGGGAAGACATGGCTGGTTAATGTACTATAAAGAGCGGGACTGAAGAGCAGCATAGGTGCTAAGGATACAGCCAGCAACAAGAAGCATCGTTTCTTATTGTTTAATAGGTGAAACAGACAAGCAGATGGTCATCCCGATGCAGTGCCACATGTTCTGAGCTTATGGGATTCATAAGTTACATGATTGCAAAAAAGCAGGGACCGGCTCAGAAACACTCCCGCATGCATTGCAACGCTGTCTCAGAGAAAGAGTTAGAGGGACCGCGGCTGAGCCTCTGACCCCCAAATCAAGTGACTGTAAACTAAGATGAGCCCGGGATCTTGAATTACCTTTTAATAAATGTAAGAAAACTATACCATTTAACACTGCAATAGAGTACAAAGAAAGCAAACATATTGGTCATGTCTTCAATAGCAAAACCTCATGGGATCTAATGCTGGATTCACGAAAGGTTGGGATGCTACTATATATGTTTCCCCCATCTTATATAATCTTCTTACATAGCCTCTATGTCACAGAATCATTTGTTGAAAATCCTCAGGACCTTCTCCTAGACAATGTGGAGATTGATGACCCTCCTCGTCCTGACACCCTGTTCAGTTAGATAGAGGTCAGGGAGACCTCTGCTCTGTATTTCACCCATGAGTGCTAAGGACTTAGGTGGAAATAAAGTCCTCTGATTTTAGGTCCTGGCACAACACAAAGCAAATTCACCTTTCAACTCATAAAAACAGCGACCATCAGTTGATGTTCTCCACCAAACTCTTCCAATTTTTTAAGCCCCCTTCCCCTCATTATGTACTGGCTTATTTTGTTGGCTTTCGCTTCCCTCTCCAACCTTCCTGCTTACCCTCTTGATATACAGCTTGACTCCGGATCAAATGCAGTGGAGGACCTCATTAAATGCTGAGCAGCAAGTTTTGACAAACTCTGCTCTCACACAAGTTCCACAAGAGAAATACATAATATAATTTTTATGGTTGACTGCCTTGAGAAAATTTAGCACACCAGAAGCATAATTCATTCAAGGGGGAAGAAAAAAATCTCTTTAGCTGAGTTATTACCGGAGCACAGCTCTGCAGCTGGAAATAAAGTTTGAAAGCTTCTGCGTACATAAGGAGCACAAATGGATTTGGGTCATCAATAACATGACTAAGTTCAGAATCAGGGTGTTCAGGGATCTCCCTCTGACAGATAATAAGAGTGTTCATTGTGCTTGTGTCCCTAAGGCGATTGGGTCCCTGTACTACCCTGTACATATGTCACCTCATCATAACCCTAAGAGCCCTTTTATATCAGCATTGTTATTCCCACGTACAGATAGGAGAACTAAGGATCAGAAAGGTCGAATCACGCCCATGAGGGTCTCATTGCTGGTGAAGGCTGAATCCAAATCTCTTAAGTTCCATAACCAAGGCTTTTTCCTATGACTTTCATGAAAATGTTCCTTCTTTCGCCGAAACCGGTTTGGCTCAGTGGTAAGAGTGTCGGTCTGCAGACTGAAAGGTCCCGGGTTCGATTCTGGTCAAGGGCATGTACATTGGTTGCGGGCACATCCCCTGTCGGAGGTGTGCAAGAGGCAGCTGGTTGATGTTTCTCTCTCATCGAAGTTTCTAGCTCTATATCTCTCTCCCTTCCTCTCTGTAAAATATCAATAAAATTTATTTTTTAAAAAAGAAAATGTTCCTTCTCATTGAGAACTGCTGCTGTAGAGCCTAAGGCCATTGAAAAACACAGATATGACAGATATGTACATTATGATTCATTAACAGTAGCAAAATTACAGTTATGAAGTAGCAACAAAAATAATTTTATGGTTGAAGGTCACCACAACATGAGGAACTGTATGAAAGGGTCGAGGCATTAGAAAGGTTGAGAACCACTGAACTAGAGCATTTGTTCATCATTGAATGCCTGCAAACCACGTATTTGATGTTCTCCACATTGTTTGGCAGTGTAGGTAGCAGAGAATACTTAATGTGCAGCAAGAGGTAATCTGATTTTCCCCTCCCCCAAAAAATAATAAAATAAATAAAAATAAAAATGTTTTAGTCTTAGAAACACCATGCAGTGAACATAGCAACAGAGGAGTGGATGATCAGGGGGACAGGAGCCAGAGTTGATTTGATGCTAATACTAAAGCACAGGAGAATGTGTATCCCTTGCCAAATCATTTGTTTGTGATTGTTTGCAAAATCTAATTGTATCACACTACAGAGTGTGAAATGCTAAGCAAAAAAAAAAAAATTTTAATGTTTCTTTGGCTTATCTATCTAAATAGAGAGAGCTCTGATTTCCTCAGTGAAATATTTGCATAGATGCAATGTAGTTATAAAGGCAGAACCACGCTGCAGTGGCACTTTTAAAGAGTCATTTAGAAAGTAAAAGAGCAATAATTTGGGACCCATAACATGGAATATAGTATGCCCCTTTCTCTATGGATTTCCCTTTAACCATCTAACTCATTTGCTGCATCTATTTTAGAACTCTTTGATGCAAGAAGTAAGCTCATTCTTCAGGGTGCATAAGTGTGGGGAGGAGATGTGACCAGATATCAGAAGAATGAAACCTGGAAATGCATTAATACAAATTGTCACTGCTCTCTGCAATTCTGGCTCACACTTTCTCTGCACACCTTCTCTGATTTGCAGTCCACCTGGCAGACAGAAGATGGTTATTTTACAGTCCTATGTTTATATGTCACTATGAAAGCAATCAGGACAGACAATCATAGTGCTAATTTCAGTGTGTGTGGTTTTTTTATCAGAAAATGAACAACATCCTTGTTTTATTCAATTCTTACCTCTTGGCCCAATCAATGTGGCCAGTGTCCCATAAGGTAAACACGTGGTTTGGATCCTCCATTTAGGGAGCTGAGGTCCTTTGAGAATCATCCTGTGCAGAACAAATGCTCCCAAAATGATCTATACCTTCTAGTTTTGTTTTTGTGTTTTTTTTTGTTTTTGTTTTTGTTTTTTTTGAGGGGTGTGTGTGTGTGTGTGTGTGTGTGTGTGTGTGTGTGTTTGTGTGTTTAATTCAGGTAACTGCTTCTATGCCCACAGTATCCTCTTGTTTTCAAAGTTCTCTCAAAATATATTTGTAAGAAACATTATGTGATTATACCTATCCATTCACAAGTGGAGTCTTGACACAATTGATGAGATCATTTTGGCTTCCCCTCTTATCTGACCCATGTGGAACACAACACCACCAGTTAGGTCATGGAACTGATGGAGGAGGAGTTTTAAGCATAGTGGCAAGATTTATTAAAATGAAAAGTGACAGTACACTCTCAGAGAGG